>OZ007591.1:21369058-21984358 GCA_963931845.1 Maratus michaelseni
TAAAAATTTGTTTTGCTACATACACAAAATAGCAAGTGTTGATAGCTATAGAGTGCATGAAAAGAAAGAATCGCCAGAAACGCAGTTAAAAAAATGTAACACGATTAACGTTATATAAGCTTTGTTTGGACAGAAGTTCTAAGAAAATCTTTTATTTTTTTTAAACAAATCTGTACAAATAATGAATTACAATGGGTCGTACTTGTATTGAGACACTTGTGTTTTCAGAACATCTTTTCAAAAATATCTACGTTAAAGAATTACAAAAAATAGTTAAAGAGTCGACTTTATTTATTTGTTTTCTCAATTATTCTTAATTGTGTATTTTAAGATTCGAAAGATAATTAAAAATTTATATATACGAAGCAATTTAAAACATAAAATCGTTTATTTGTAAAATATAAAACGAGAATGAAAAATCATGTTTCGCGCATAGATTAAGACACCCTTTCCAACACTACCACAATATTATTAAGAAACTTATTTTTTCCCTAGAATGAAATCTATGCATTGTCCTTCTGATAATCGAATACTTTTGTGCATCTCTGTAAAAAGTGTTACGCACTCCTTAATCTATGGAAAACATGTTCAGTGATCCCTTTAAGTTTCATTATGTACGTAACACCATTAAAATGCATTGCAAACGATTTTCCTCCATTGATTATAATATAATGGAAATATTTGTGCGCCCCTGTAAGTGAATTATAAATGATACTTATTCTATACATGGGAAAAAGCACAACTCAGTGATGCATATAAATTTCATTATGTTTAAAGTATTCCAGCATCAATAAAATGCACTGGAAACGATTTTTCTCTATAGACCATAATGTAACGGAATTCGTTTACGTTTATCTGCAAACGAGCTATAAATACTAAACACTTCATTTTCAATATCGATTATTCTATAGTAAACATCAATAACATAAAATTTTCATGGCGATCCAAGTACATTTACGCGAGTTAGAGCACAAACGGACGGATGGCAGACAGACTGACAAACCTAATTCATAAACACTTTTCAATTATGTTAAAAATTGTTAAAAAAGGTTTTTCACTGAGAACTGGGACACTCTGAAAAAATGTTTAGCTCTTTTTGAATAGGCATTCTTTTAATAAAATTACACTTTTGATGGAACCAATATTTTGGTTTAAAGTAGTTTAATTTTACATCACTTCGTTTTTGAAACTTCCTTTAATTGTAGTTTTGAAGAAGTATCACGTGTTCTTACTACATTAAATCAATGAAAACGGTAAGGAAATCGCTAGGAAATGAAAAAAAAAATTCATTTTAGACAGGTCTCCATTTTTGCCAGTCTATTTCTGTGGTATTTATTCCGTTGAGACCATATATATTTTCAATCTAAAAGAGGTTTCCGTTTTGATTGGTTTTGCAGTACTGTAAAAAGCGACAGATGTTTCTTAACCTAAAAATTACAATAAAACCACGAATGAAAATATACAATAGCCTCTTCCAAGTCACCCACGATTCCAGAAATTATTCTTTATCTGTAGGAAGCTCTAACACCAATATATTTTTCAGATACGAGGGGTCTTCGAAAAGTAAAGATACAATGCCGCATACTCATTCAAAAAACTTTTAATTGATAAAATCTCCCTCCATTTCAAATAACTTACTGGTACATGCCTTATTTTTCGACATATTTGCCGTCATTTTGCAAGCATTTGTTAAGTCTGGGTAGTCTTTTGTATCCCACAGTCATAGAAGTTTACCGCCTGTTGTCGAAATCCCATTTCAACTTCGATTTTGATCTCATCATTCTCGTAGAGGATTTGCCTTCCAAGAAGTTTCTTTAGGTAAAGGAATAAGTAGTAGTCGCTGGGTGCAAGGTCCGGGCTATAAGGTGGATGACCTAAATTGGTCTCATTGATTCTACCTACAGAGAAAGCACAAAACTATTTACCATATATAATCGTGTATAAGTCGACCCCCCCCCCCCCCCAATTCTTACGCAAAATTTTGAAAAAAAGTTGCATTTTCGTGTATAAGTCGAACCACAATTCTGGTAGTATGTTGAAAATTGATTTGTAATTGAGGATAAAAAAAATTATTAAAATGATGCATTAGCAACGATATGGACGGATAAGAAGATTTTTTTTTCAGATTTCGATGAGTCGTTGATAAGCATGGAATTCGAATCTGAGGATATGTACAATGAAATATCGGATTCCCAATTACCTCAGCTGTATGAATATTCAGATTCTGAACAATAACTTACATTTTCATAAGTTTCATTGAAAAATTTGAATTTTTAAATGAAAACAATAAAGGTTTTTAGATTCACGATTCCTAGTATGTATTATTTTCTGTTTTTAAATATCCTGAATGTCGGCAATTGGGTAAGTATATTTTTTTTTTACTAACTCGTGTATAAGTCGACCCCCCATTTTCAACTCCCAAATTTTGTCTAAAATTCTTCGACTTATACACGAATATATACGGTAGTTACATTTTGTCGATTCATAATCTTCCCATAGACGGAAAGAATTTATTTGTGAATATCCGCTGGACGCACACCTTTTGCATACAGAAACATATGATGGAACGTACCTCACATTTGGCCTTATTCTGAATTGACGCAGCCACTATTAACGCGTGCTGCACGAAACAGACTCACCGTACAAATAACGAATGACTGCGAGGATAAAGTCAAATTTTCAAGGTTACAATAAGTGTAGCCAACGCGCTGATTATAACTGTTACTTCCCCACTGTCTGAGATGTATCTTTACTTTTCGAAAACACCTCGTATAATAAAGCATTTATAAGAAGAAAGTTTCTTTTGCTGCCACTGATTTTCGGAAGCATTTCCGAGTAGTTGTTATAGTGTATTAATCAGTTTCACAAACTGGAATATAGGTTTTTCCGGATGCAATCCATTCTCAAGTAAACATTTTGCTAATCAACAAACATGATAATTTAGCAACATTAGCATTCACATTAAAATTAACATTATTTTGTTATTCTTGCATGTATAAATTCAATTACGCAGCCGAAAATGTTTAATTGAGATTGGATAGTACACTGTAAAAAAATGACCAATGTTTCTTATTTTATGAAAATATACTATAACCACGAACGAAGATATAATATGATCTTCTGAGTTATCCGAAATTCCGAAAAGCGTGTTCTATTGTCCTTTGAATCCCCAGAAACCAATACATTTCCAAAAAATTCTTAATTATATATAAAATATATATTCTGGCTGCCCTTATTTTTCAGAAACGTTTCCGAATAGTTTTCATAGTGTATTAATCAGTTTCCTCAGCCTGGAATACCTGTTTTTCGAATGTCATCCATTCTCAAGTAAACGTTTTCAGCTGCATAAGTTAATTTATACATGACAGAGTAAATAAATAATCTTAATTTTAATGTTAATGTTGACGCTGTTAATTTTGCAAGTTTGTCTTTAAACATATTTGTTGAACATGAAAATGTTTACTTGAGAATGGATAGCATCGGAAAAAACTATATTCTGGGCTTTAATAACTGATTAATACACTTTAAAAACTACTCGTAAACGTTTCGGAAAATAACGGGCAGCAAGAGAAATTTGGTTTTTATAAATGATTCTTTAAATCTCGAAATTCCATTGATGTCTAAAGTTTCTAAAGATAAAGAAACATTTTTCAGAATTATGGTTAACATGGATGATTATATATTATAAATTTAGTAGTGCAAATAATACATTTTCGTAGATTAAGAAATATTTGTCATTTTTAACAGTGTATCGTAAAAATCAACATTTCGGTTTGAAAAAACTGATTAATATACTATAAAAAAAATTACACGAAAACATTTCTAAAAATCGATGGCAGCACAAGATACGTTGTTTTTATAAATGCTTCTTTAAATATCGAAAATATTTTTGTTTCTAAGGTTTATTGTGTTATTGTATACTTTCGTTCGTAGTTATGTTATATTTTCATAGATTAAAAATTATTTGTCTTTTTTTACGTGTATATTTTATAAAATTTCCTCCGAGCATATTCAATAACATGTAGGTCTAAAAAATAAGGTAGCATTTTAATCACTTCTACAACTAGACAAATGCACAGCAGCGCTAAGCAAATCTTTATAGCGGTATGTTTGGGACCATTACCCTGGTGGAATTTAAATAAATATTGTATTCCAAATTTGTGCACATAGGCTTAAAATTTTCATTTAAAATATTTATAATGATTCATAATACGTTGAACAAAAATTACATTTTCCATTCCAGAGACAGGAATATATCCCTAAACCACCGTACCTCCACTTAGTGTACTCTGTAACTAAAAAGTTCCGTGAAAAAAACGGAAAGTGTACTGGCAACAAACTTGTTATCTATTCTCTGTTTTTGCAGAAAACTACCGTTTTGGTATTCCTCCTTTTTCAAGATGGAAATTTTTCGCTATTCAGACGAGAATTTCTCTTTCTAGAAATAAATATGAAAACGGCACAGTATAAACAAAATCTATATAACAGTTATATATACTGATGCACATTTATGCGGAACAGGTATTTTTATTGCATATTCTCGCACCCGTTTTTCATCGCCAAGCCTTCCTCGGAATTCTAACCTCTGTAATCGTCATTACAGGATGAATGCTTCTTCATCACCTGGCCACATCCAACGACTGGGTTATAAAGCCAAAGCATCAATAAATAAAATTTAACTGGATATCTTCCGTTTCCCCTCAACTGAAAAGGAACATTGCCGTTTGTCAGTCTTGGAGGGAAAATTTTTGTTTTTAACATTCAATCAGTAAGGTTAAAAAAGAAATTTTTTCGTTTTCATTTAAACAATCCAAATGCAGAAAAAGACCATTGATGAGGGGAGGTGGAGTCCTTCAGGTGATTATATATGCATTTCTTCAATTGATACACAATTTATATCAATTTGGGACTCTTTCTGTGCTACGCATCAGTTGAGTTATGGAAGAACGGCTTGTTATTCATATGAAGCTCAGTTAATGTCTTTTTGATATAAAGTTGGAATTTCTTCTTCAAAAATGGGTTCTGAAATATTTTACTGATAATAAAGTGAAATTACCTTAGCTTTACTGTATTTTTTACCTTTAATTTAATTTCATAACAAAATCCAGCAGCAATCATGAATTTTTTTTTTGAAATTTTTTCTTTACATTCACAAACCCATTTCTTTCTTTTTTTCTATTAATTGATAAAAATTGCTCTCTTTTTTATACACTCACTTAAATAAAGCCATGTTTCATCCAGTGTTACGATAAAGTTTTATTTATCACCACCCATGTGTTTGTTAAAGCGTGCGTTAGAAAGCGCTATCCACAACACATTGGAAGACTTTGGAAAGTTTTCCAAGAGGTGTGAGATAAAATTGATATGATTCTACTAAGAGAAAAATCGACAACGACGGAAATTTTGATCCAGAGTTATAATCAAGAGTCAGGGCTATACAGTAGAATAAATTGTCGCAAAGATTATGGCATATATGTTCAGAAATTAATTGTGAAAATCGTTTCCATAAAGTACGAACGACTTTCTGTATATCCCTAAACTATTATACTCCCACTTCCATGTTTTACTGTTAGGTTCCCGATGCTTCGGATTCAGCTCTTGATTGTGTTTTCGCCAAACAACAGTTCTTCTATCCAGACTAAATATGTTAAATATACAGGGTGTCCCAAAAAGGAGTACCTATTTTTAAAAATGAATAAGAAACAAACAAATAGAGTTATTTAAAAAATTCTTGCAGGAAACGGATGTGTGAAGTCTGGAATTTTGTTTATAACACTTTATTATGATAGTTCAAAATCTGACCGACAGATGGCTACAGCACCGAAAATTACCCGAAATTAACCGGCAAGGGTATGAATTGGCCACCTTAATCACCGGATTTAAATCCGTGTGATTTTTTTCTTTGGGGCCAACTGAAGGATGTAGTTTACTGCCAAAAGTCCACTTCGCTAGCTGAGCTCCAGCGATTAATCGCTCAAGAGTGTACAGCCATTTCCGTACAGACGTTGCAGAAGGTGTATGCTAATTTCATTCTAAGACTCCGACATGTTATTGTGAGGAATGGAGGACATATTGAAAAGATTGCCATTTAATTTTCAACTCTTGCTGATGAATGCGGTAGCCACAGCGCCATCTGTCGGTAAGAATTTGAACTAACATAATAAAATACTCTAAATAAAATTCCAGACTTCACATATCCGTTTCCTGCAAGAATTCTTTTAATAACTCTATTCGTTTGTTTCTTATTCATTTTTAAAAATGGGTACTCCTTTTTGGGACACCCTGTAGATTTCGCATTATTTTCTGTCACAAAGCGCATACACAATAATTTATTTATTATTTACTTGATGCTTTTATTTTATTGTATATAATGAAAATCAACAAAGTATTGAAGAAAAAGTTTCAATAAAAATAATTTACTTTTTATGTGCTGTTACACATGAGATATTGAGTACAAGAAGTAACAAGAACCAAAAATCATACGTCAAGCATAGATTATGAAACACTTTCCAATACATCCAGAAAGCTGTAACGGAACAACACTGTTAAATAAGGTGAAAAAAGATCGTAAGTAAACAGTTTAGAAAACATATAACACGCTTAAAACTCCAGTTTCAGAATAAACCTCCCATAGTAAAAAATGTAGTCAAATTGTTTTGTGCAGCAGTGCATATGATATATATTGGGTGTAGTACGAAGTTGTAAAGCGAATTTTGTCTGACGTTTACTGCGAAATATCACAACAATCAGTAGACCGCGTTTGTGTCATGTGATAAGAACCAGTTCGGCGTTTTCAAATCGACGCAGAAGCTGGGTGAAAAGTAAAAGTAAAGATGAGATTTCGAAGGTGAAATATGTCATACGATAAGTCATTTATTCGTTACTGCATTCGTTACGAATTTCACCAAGGAAAAAGTGCTGCAAAAGCATATTAATCAACCTGTTCTGTTCTTGGAGTGGATATTGTATCGAAAGGCACATGCGATCTGGTTTCGACGTATTAAAGATGGCGCTTTTGATCTTAGCGATGGAGAACGTAGCGGCGCTCCACTGAAGACTAGTCATGAGGATTTGCAAGTACTGCTTGATGAAGATGCATCTCAGACAGAAGAAGAACTTGCCGAACAATTAGGAGTATTACAAAAAAAACATGTAATTGTTTACGCGCAATGGGAAAGATTCAAAAGGCAGGAAGATGGGTGCCGCATGCATTGAGCAAAACCTCATGTTGCAAAACCAGTCAAGGACACGTTAGTAATTCTTGGCTGGGAAGTTTTGGAACACCCAGCGTATAGTCCCGACATAGCCCCTTCGGAATATTATTTGTATCGGTCGATGCAGAATACCTTGTCTTCTGTACGATTCTGGACAGTGAACGAAGTGCGAAACTGGATGGACGACTTCATCGCGTCAAAAGACGAATCGTTCTACACTGCTGACATCTGTTAACTGCCTGACCGATGGCGGAAGGTGTTAGATAATGCTGGAGATTATTTTGATGAATGAAAGTATTATTATCAGTGAATAATTGCATATTCATTTATCAGAAAAACGCTTTAAAACGTTTTACTACACCCAATATATTTACATATATGGTACATAGTATGCTAAAATTTAGTTCAATTGGAAAGTTCACTTTTAGAAATTTTCGCCAATAGATGGAAATGCACTCGAATTCTTTTGTACAGTCCTCTATATTATCTAAAGGATTTTGTACACACTATATATTAAGGTAAAATTTAATCCAGGTCAAAAATGTATAACATAACTTAAAACACACTTCCAGAAATTAGCAACCATAAAGGTAATGTAAGCTGTTCTTTGCGTAGCAGCGTATATGAATTTATGTATATTCCACATACAACTATTAGTATACTAAATATTGTTCAGCAGGAAAGTGCATAACATAATTAAAACTACCTTTAAGCAATTCACCCCCGTAGTCAGTAATACGTAAGAAGTCCTGTGTGTAGCCCTGTATATGATCAAGAGAATTTATACACATCATGTACTATGGAAAAATTTAGTTAAATTTAAAAACACAAACTAAAGTGGAAAACTCACTTCCAGGAGTTATCACTTATAAATAGCACTTTAACCGAATTATTTTGTGTGTCCCTTTAAATGAACCATAAATGCAATGCACAGCATAATTTTTAGTACGCAACTTATAGTGCACTAGAATAATGCATATAAATTTCATTATGCATGAAATAGTGCAACATCATTAAAATACACTCCAAACGATTTTTCCTCGTAGCAAAATTCTTTAGTGTGACTCTGTAAATGAATAATAAATGGTTTGCGCTCAACCCCATATTCTACAGAAAGAATGTTTTAGTTCACTTCACAATGGCATATCAATTTCATTATGTTTGAAATAACGTAACATCATCAAAACGAGCTTGAAATGATTTTTTCCCATTGGCCGTAATGTAAAGGAATACTTTTGACTGTCTCTGTAAACAAACTATAAATGCAACGCACTTCATTTTCAATAGCAATCGTGTTATAGTAAACGTCAATAACATATAAAAATTACAGGTTAATCCGTGTATACTAGATTTAGAGCACGGACTATTGAACAGACATACAAAAGTCATAAACACTTCAGAACTGGTTAAATGAAGATATTCTTAAAGGAATTCAAGATAAGAAAGAAGTTTTTAAAACTTTTTAGGTAAAACATATTATGTTAGTTTAAAGATATACAAAAGTATTATAAGATATCCAAAGAAATTAGTCGATGCAAAAATGAAGAATGAGATAGAGCATGTACCACCATAAATAGCCAACTTAGATTTGAAAAGCCCCAGAAGTCTGGAAAATCTTAAAGGGAAAGAGAACTGATAATCATCATAAAGCGAAACTTGAAATAATTAAGATTTGTTCTTGGATGACATATTTTGTGAAACTCCTCAAGGAGAACAGAGAGGAATTTAAAGATTCAGATGAGCTTGAACACCAAAATGTTGAATTTTAAATCACAAGTGCAGAGGTAAAAAAATCACTCATTGAGGAAAAAAATGGTAGATCACTCGGACCTGGTGGGGTAAATTTTGAATTGCTAAAATAGGGTTGTAAAAGCATTGCAAGGATATTGACTCAGTTGTACAACAGGATCTTATAGCAAGATATCCAAAACAATAAAAATTAAAAGAAGGATGTTTAATTACATTTTTTTAAATAGCGAGGACAAAAAGATATGCAGCAACTACAGATGACTATGTGTTAGTCCAATAATAAAAATATTCGGAATAATCATAAGAAATATACTAGAAGATAAATATGAAAGAATTGGAGAACAAAATGTCTTTTCAGCAAGCAGATCTTGCATCGACCTCGTTTTTGTCCTAAGACAGATTCTGGAAAAGCAGAGAGATAATGGAAGAACAACATGACTTATATTTGTGGATCTTGAAAATGATTATGACAGTGTACCGAGAAGTTTTCTGTTAAAGTACTTAAAATAGCAAATATAAATGAAAATATTATCAATATCTTTATATCAATTTATAACAGAAACAGCTGTAGAGTAAAAGTTGGAAATACGTTTTCAGCACTATTCATCACTAGCAAAGGCTATTTACAAGGTTGTTGTATCTCATCAATAAAATTAATATTGCTATCTGCGTCAAAGAATGGGCGAGAAAATGCTATAAAATGAGCTTGAAACGTTGAAACTGAATGATAATAAATAATTACATGACTTATTATTCGCGGAGGATCAAGTCATCGTAGTAGAAGATGAAGAAGACGTCATATACATGTTCCGCAAAGTAAAGGAAACGTGTGATGAATGGGGATTAAAGATAAATATGAGTAAAACTGAACACTTAACCCCTTCGGGACCGGCGGCTTTTACACAAGTTTTAATCGGTTGGCACCACCTTTTTTAAAAAAACTACCTTTACTTAAACTATCACAAAAATGCTCTAATTAGAGAACGCAAATATTACTTTTATTTTTCACCGGTGTCTAAAACAATTTCTGTATGCTCTTTTTGAGGGTGCATATATGCACCCATGGTCCCGAATGGGTTAACGACAGGTTTAAAAAATGATACTCTTTTGAATGGTATAATATAAAAACTGTTGAGGAATTCAAATACCTTGGATCTATCATCCATCAAAATGGATCATGCGAAAGAGATGTAGAAAAGATAATTGGAGATTGCAGAGAAGCAATTGCAATATAGAATTTTGTTCCGTATAATACTAATATTCTCCCCAAAAGTAAACGACTAATTTATAGTACAATCGTAAGAAACATTGTACTGTAAAGTTTGGAGACATAAACCGTAAATCGCTCCAAAAAAAGAAACTTCTTTCTACCGAAATGGACTTCTGGCGAAGATCGGAAAGAACATAAAGACTGGAAAAAGTTAAAAATTGAAAAACACGCGAAATCATGGAAGTCAAGAAGGATGTTTTACATACGATCTAGCATAATAAGGATAGATATAAATATATTAGGTTATTATAGGTTGGAGCCCAACAGGAAGACGAAGGAGGGGAAAACTAAGGATGACTTGGACGAGTACGATTGAAGAGTCATTGAAGTGTTACAAATTAAGTGATAGTATTTCTATGGACAGAAAGAATTGGAAAAGAACACTCGACAATATTTTCTATAGTCAAGGAAACTCACTACTTAGTGGAAATTTCTAAAGATGATGATTTTTTTTTTATGAATTTTAGTTTTCTATTATATATTTTGAAATTTTATTTGCTTCTTTTTCATATCACTGTATATTATTATTATTATAAGGGTTGCTCAAATGGAAAGTGAACAGGTTGAATAAAAATATTACCTTTATTGGAAATCAAAAGAAATCGCCATGGGTGTTGTAACACAGGTCCCATCGTTTCGGCAGCAGGTCTATGCCTTTGATGTAGAAAGATTGCGGCTGATTCTTGAAGAAGTCCTGCACAGCTTCCTTCACTTCATCGTCCGAATGCAAACGTTTCCCCTGTAATGCTCTCTTAAGTGGCCCAAAGATGTTGAAGTAACAGGTTGACAAATCTGGACTGTACGCCGGGTGTTACAACACTTCCCAACGAAATTTTTTTAACACGTTCGCTGCCAAGTACGAGTATACTCGTAGTGCTATTTACGTTTCTTCAATCTAAAATTAGTTATTCGCACCGAAAATTTCAAAAGAAGAATTTTTATTTTATGTAATCACGAAATGTCTGTAATAAAACAAAGTAAATATTGCTATTAGTTTTTTCTGGTGTGAATTTGAACTTTCTAAATAAAATGAAAATTCCGGCCTTTTTAGCTTGGCAGCGAACGTGTTAAGGTCGTCTTGGTTTCAAAGGCGACGTGTGGGCGGCATTGTCATGAAGAAGGATCACTTGTTGTGTGAGAAGGCCTGACCGTTTGCTTTTTATTGCTTTCCATAGTTTCGTCAGAGTAATGCAGTATTGTGTTGAATTGATAGTGCTCACCTTCCGCAATCAGAAACCGTACTACCGTGTGTTGTTCCGATGTGGACGCATCCATGTATGACACGACTTTACTTTCAATCCATATCCTCTACCGCGAACAGGTTTCAATGTTGAACGCCATATGCAGTGCACGTGCACACCTCCTACCGCCCTTTATACTCCTATTCGGTAGTGCTGCTATCGCTGCAGTCATTCTGATGCAATCGCACGTGTCCACCGTTCATTTGAGCAACCCTTATACACTTTCTTAATGATTTCTTCCACAGTATTTCAATTGCCATTTTGTTAAATTCTTTTGTATTATTATTCTTATTGTTATTGTTTCATGGAGACTGTGTTTTTTTAACTTATTAAGACCAATTAATGGCCTTTTAGCTTGATTTCAAGATCAAGTTTTAACTTTTTAAATTATAAAAAGTACAATTCATGGAGGAGGGCATCATAATTTTAGAGATGCCTAAGTAAGTCCTGGCCTAATAAAGGTTGGTAACCACTGCTCTATATTCACTTTAATCTCTTTCAGTGCGGTGGTATCTCATTTTACCACTCAATTTTAATCAAGATTTGTACCAGAATTTTTTAATAAAATTTTACTTTTAATACTTTGCACTTTTCTACAATACTACAATACTTTACTACAATTTTTCGAAAATTCAGGTGTGAATTTAACGTTACTGAAGCATAAATTTAACGTTAACATCCCTGAAAGGGTTAAAGAAATGTAATTATTAAAAACTATACTATAATCTTTTATTTTTCTATAGTTCACAATATCATATTAAGAAATTGATTACATCCGTAACTGTCACCTAACAAATTTCCTATAGATTCGTAATTTTAAATATTGCTTTATTTTTAACTGTATTTCTGCATGTTTTATAAAGCTTTCTTCTATTCCTATTAAGGTTTTGTGAAAGCATGACAAATCCACATGATAATTAGCATTTACATATAACATAAATTATATCTTACTGGGCATCTTTCATGAGGATTTTGATCCTTTTCTCAATGATTTATGAGTAGCAAATTCTCCATGAAGAAGAACCCTGCTGGAGATTTATTGCTTATCTGATCTTCCGAAAGAAATTAGATTAACTAACAGAACTTTGTTTGCTTTTTCGCTAGATATATGGAGAAACCATCTGTTTTCACGAAGAAGAATTGCTGTGAGATAAGCTTTACGCTTGTGTTCTCTAGAACCACAAAAATAAGTCACGATTGCCATAAAAATAGAAAGTTGTTAAGAATTGTGGGAATTTAAAACATTAACTATGAAATTAAAAAAATCATAAGACTTTTTTTTCCGACGAAGAAAAAATAAATTATTTTCCTTATAAAACAAATCTACATAAATGATAATTTCGAGTACTGTCCTATCCGCAGGTTTTATATACATACCAGAGTAGTTAAGGTAAATATAGTTAGTGCTGGTAAATACAGCTCTCGTTAGTGCGGACTTTCAACTGAGGCCATTTTAACCGAAATCCGCATTAAACAGTGTCAACATTTGAATTGTGTAAAATAGTCCCTTTCGTTGAATAAATTGATTTTGAATAATTTTTAGCAGAAATTAGGCAGCTTGCTAGACTACGTTAAAAAAGTGATTTTCGACCAAAATTGTCAAGATGATTTTATTACATCTTATTAAAGCGCAACTTTTTATCTTTCCAAAACTATATTTATTATTATTGTACGATAAATAGATCCGGAGTTGTAGCGGTTTTTAAACTACTCAACAGCTGTCACTCAAACCGGAAGTACTGTTTAAAGGTACCAATTGTGAAGCAAACATTTGGCCTTCTAGAAATGAACAAAGGCTCAGCAATTGAAAAAAGAGTATAGTTCATAAAAACAGTGAAGTTTAGATGCATATTGCTGTGTAAATTATTGTAGTAAAACATAAATATAAACTTTAAATGCATTTTTTGGAATATGTAATTTTTGGTGAAAATTCCATACGCAAAACATGATTATACTCAAAAAGTTATTAGAATATCACTATGAAATTTAAATTGCATGTTGTTCACACTATTGTGAAGGTAATGAACTAAAGATTTAATTTTAGAATAAATATTTTTTGTTTATGGATGTTTCCGTAGAATGACATCGATGAATTTTGTGAAAATCAGCATGTAAAAAGGTGCAATATGCTATAAGTTTTGAAACATTTAAAATATCTCTTAGATTTTAGTTCATTGCCCTCACCAATGTCATAAGTATTATGAAGTGTAAAAAGGAAATTTAGATACATACAATACAATTTTCTGTAGAGCGTTTTGCGTATTGGGCCAAATTTCAATAAATTTTACCACAAATTTCATCAATGAATGAAATATTTTTGGCTCTGTTTCACAGTTTCTAGTCATAATCTTAATAAAAATAAGTTAAAAAAATAATTAAATAGCTTTTTTGGAAAATAAATTGCTCTGTACGTAGTCAGGCACCTTAAAGAGCAAGTTAGTGATAATTTGTTAATACAAAAGAATGAATTACTGAAGACAAACAAATTACGCAAACAAATTGCCATGCTTTATTTAGCTTTAATTAAATTAATCTATCACTTTTATTTGCGTTCCTTGATCTCTTTTCCACACCAATTTCCAGTTTGACGACACACTTGAAAATTTGATCTATTATGTCAGATTTTGATTGGTAATATCGGCGAAAAGTCATTAACAATTTTTGAACCTTTCAATTTTTTGGTGGTAGAAAGTTTTCTTTCTCTTCATTATTGTCACTAACAATTTTTTGTTCCCTCAATATCCAAAGTTCATCAAAGTTCCTTTTAAACAAAAAAATGATAAATCTTCACTTTTTATGTTATAATATTGATTTTTCTGTCTTTTTTTAATAATTATATAATAAGTATAATGGCCTTTTATTAAAAAAATAAATACATGCTTTTTTAATTTTTTTTGTCTTGTTGCACTTTATAGAAAATAGTAGGCTACGCCAATGGAAGAAGATTATGGAAGATTGATGGATTTAAATGGCAATTTCGCCAAATTAGCTCGCTATCGCCTAGTTGGCTTTATATATGACAACTTATATTTGTCACCAAATTTGGCGATATTTCGCCAAGTTGGCCAAAATGTGGCGCTATTGTGGTAACCCTGTCATTAGTACTTTTCAACAAATACTCATTGTATTCATATGTATTCATCAATACATACTCATTGAAATTTTTCCATATAAATGCTGACGTCGTAATGATGCGGGCAACAATGTTATTAAAATGGATAAATGTTGTAATAATGGAACTATTTTTTTTTCAATAATATTACACAATTGCAACGTTATTTCTATGGGGAAATTGCAAGTTTTGGGCCGACGTTGCCTCTTTAGGGATCGAATTTTAAAAAATCAATGTCCAATTCATGTGTTGATCTCAGGAATACATATATATTCCAAATTTCAAAACTCTGTGTCAACAGGAAGAGGGTGAAAAATGAGTAACAAGATTTGACTGCCACAAACAGAATTGTAAAATAAAAGAAAGCATGTAAAAGATAATGTACAAAATCAGTTTCGATTCTGCTCGGTCTCCTTGTGAAAAAATTGTGCGCCTTATCCGATGAGTAGTTACACATTAAACGATGTCTTTAACATTAATTGCAAATAGGAAATGATGGGTAAAATGAAATTGTCCTCTTTAATCGGAGATACGTCTTAAGTGGAGACGTATTAACGAGAGTCCACTATAAGTACTTTTTGGTATTTTAATAATCTTTTAATACTAAATACATCAGACATACATGAATTCTTTCCTTACTTGTTATACATACTAATATTATAAAGAAGTAACGTTTGTTTGTTTGTAGGGGTTACCTCTGGATCTACCGAACCAATTTCAAAATTAATGGTGGCAAAATGTTGATGACCATCTCTGCTGCAATATAGGCTATGTTTTATGTGGGTAAGACATCTCCTAAGCTGGTGCAGGAGCAAAAAATGTTCTAAAATTGAGATTTCTGTGATATTGTTGGTGCTAGAAATTTTAAATTTGGTGTGGTGGATACTTTTAAGATGTAAATACTTTCTATAACTGGTTTCTGAAAAGTTCGAAAATTAAAAGGGTGAAATGAACGGAAAACTTTCTAAAAATGTTCTAAATTACGATTTGTTTGAATAAATTACGACTGCTAGGACTAGAAACTTAAAATTCTGCATGGCTGTTGTTTCTGAGAAGTGAATGCTCGCCCAGAACAAGTCATTTAAAATTCGAAATTTTAAAGGCTGCAGGAGCATAAAAACTTTCTAAAACTATGATTTATATTGTACAGTTGGTATAAAAGCTTGAAACTTTGCATGATTGTTACTTTTAAGATGTAGTAAATGCTCGCTAAGAATAGTTTCTATAAATTCGAAATTTAAAAGGGTGAAATTAGCGGAAAACATATTAAAAACGTTCTAAATTGTGATTTAATTGGAATTAATAGGGTCAAAAGCTTGAAATTTGGTATAGTGGTTACTTTTAAGATGGTGATGCTCGGTATAAACAGTTTATTGAAAAATTTAAATTTAAAGATGCTAAATGAGCGGAAAACATTGAAAATTATAGTATATTTACAATTGTTAGGGGTAGAAACTTAAAATTAGACATACCTGTTATTTTTAAGACATAAATGCTCTCACAGAACAGTTTTTATAAAATTCAAAATTTAGAAGGATGCAGAGAGCAAGAAACGTTCTAAAATTGCAAATTTTGTGATGCTGTTGGGGCTAGAAACTTAAAATTTGGCCTGGTGATTAATTTTAAGATGTAAGTGCCCACTAAAAACCGTTTCTAAAATATTCGAAATTTAAAAGGACAAAATGAGCGGTAAACGTTCTAAAATATGATTTATATGCTTTATGGAGGGGGAGGGGGGAATATCGGAGGGCCCAAATGCGTTCCCGTGGTCGACTATTCCATAATTTACATCTTGAAATAGATTAACAATTTAAAAAAGAAAATCGTGACTAGGCAAGTTTTACTTATTTTGCATCAACGGGTATAAATAACAATTTATCCTATTTAATTCACATTTTCCACACCGTGACATTCCTTCGTCTGTCCTTTTCGTTTTCCAATTTTATGTGCGTTCGCAGTTACATAAATACGTAGCACCTATTGTCGTCGTCTGGTCCGTCCGTCTGTCTGTCTGCCCGTCCGTCTGTCTGTCCGTCCGTCCGTCTGTTCGCATATAACAACGCAGAAACTACCCAACCGAATGGTTTGAAATTTAAGATATATTATCTTTGCAGAATTTTGTCGAGACATTTCAAATTTTATGAAAATCGAATCAAAACTTTAGAAAATATTAATAAAAACATTTATTAAAAAATTTGAATTTTTTTATAAAAATCGGTGCTGTTTTGTTATAGGAGCTTCCGAGGTTTAACCGTCAAGCGATCGAGATACTTATTTTATTACAGAAATTAATCTACAGACGATATAATTAATTTCACAGACTTAAAAACCATCAAGATCTGAATATTTAAATAACTAGCTATAGTACGAACGCACCTCATTTGTCACGTTTGACGTACAATTTCCAACTTGTTTAATAGTTGCACCCAAACATCTCTCATACTTCTTTGATTATTTTTATGATCTTATTTATTAAAATAGACATAGTATACCAGATTCTTAATCTTTCCAAAACTTTAAACATATTCAACTTTTGTATGACTCAAATTTATTTTATTACGCAGTCAAAACCTTTAATACATTTTTATCTTATAAAGAAAAATGTTTATCTGAAATACAAAGGATGTGAATTATCACTTTATTAAACAGCGTACAACCAACAGAGTGAAAAAATGTCCAGACCGGGGTTCGACCCCGGATCCCTTGGTATAGCGCACCAAGTGCTTTACCAATTAAGCCATCCGAACGACATGCGGTCTAGCATTCGCTCACTCTTATATAGCTAGGCTTCAACCTTGCATCACAAGATGGAACGTCAATCATGAGCACCTGGGTTTGATTTGTCTCATGTATGCCACTTGGAGTTGTGCTTATGGTTGACGTTCCATTTTGTGCTGCAAGGTTGAAGCCTAGGCATATAAGAGTGAGAGAATGCTAGACCGCATGTCGTTCGGATGGCTTAATTGGTAAAGCACTTGGTGCGCTATACCAAGGGATCCGGGATCTAACCCCGTTCTGAACATTTTTTCACTCTGTTGGGTGTACGCTGTTTAGGAAAGTGATAATTCACATCCTTTGTATTTCAGTAATTTACAACGTAATTTCAGCTCTGTTGAAAAATTAATTAGAATATATTTATCTGTATCTTTATATAGGGTGGTTTAGAATTATATGTCAAAAATGTAAAGGCAAGTAGAGGAGACCTAAATAAGCAGATTTCGTATAGGAATGTGGGTGCGGAAATGCAGCGTTGAGGCAGTAGAGGGCGCTGTTGAGTTCGGGGATGAAAGCGTTTTGCTGGCTCTAATCGCCTTTCCCCGCACGAATTTCGAGAAACGTGCATCGTTACACAAATGCGGAGCTTTCTGACATGCATTTCACGTATGGGGCTGCGCAAGGAAATGGAACGGCTGCTGAAAGGATACGCACGTCGAACGGCTCTCGAGCTTGTCGAAGGACTATCCTCTACTGTGCTTAATACTTCTTCTTCTACCGCAGGAATTCTGCGATATCTTCCAATGCCCGTATCACACCTGGAAGCATAAAACAATCCACTCACGGAAAACTTCCGATGAAGACGCTCAAATTTTCGGCGATCCGGCAGATTCCTACCCGGGAATCGTCCCATGTACATCCTTTGAGTAGCCGCTCCATTTACTTGCGCAGCCCCATACATTGAAATGCATGTCGGCAAGTTCCACATTAGTGTAATGATGCATGTTGCTCGAAATCCGTGCGGGGAATGACGATTTAAGCCAGCGAAACGCTTTCATCCGCCGAATTCAACAGCGCCCACTACTGCCTCTACGCTGCATTACCGCACCCACATTCCTAAACGAAATCTGCTTATTTAGGTCCCCTCTACCTGCCTTTACTTTTTTGGCATATAGTTCTGAACCACTCTGTATTAATATGTATCTACACTGATTAGGGAGATACAGTTGGTAAGGACCCTGTATGTCAAAACATTTAAAAAAAACATATTTGAAACCAACTTTTGCCCATCATATCCTAGATAAACAGTGAAACAGGTATGTAAAAAAAATCATTAATTTTACCAAGTACTAAAATTAAGTAATGAGTAATAAATTGTGATTCATTTTAAATGTTTAGTGTTCCAATATTATATATATATATATATATATATATATATATATATATTTAATTACCAAATACTCTTGAGCATTCTTAGACAATAGTCCAGAATATCAATAACATTATACATGACAAGTAAACAACCGTCTGTTTCTTTTCACACGTGATTGTTATAAATGATATATAGAAACAGGAAAATTTAAACAGTTTTGTTGACGTTTTTGTTGGCATTTCTCCAACATGTCAAATCGATAATTTTGGCACGTGTTTTAAATATGTGTTTCTTTGGAAATTTAAAATCGGTTATACTTTTTTAATGTTACAAGGTAAACGTTTTTAAGAAAAAGTGTGTAACTAAAGAAATAAAATACCTGAAATTCACTAATTTCAGAATATAAATATGAATTTAAAATAGGTGAATTTAGCTTTGTGCCGTTATATTAAAAAGAAATGAACAACGTAAAATAGCACAAATAAAAGTTATGAAATGGTAAACAACTGTTTCGGAGCCCCTAAACCTCCATCATCAGTGCCAAATTTAAAAGATTAAAACCGATTCAAAAGTTTAAGCCATGTAAATATGCTTGCGTCTCTAGTACGCGCCCAAGATTGAATGGCGGTGAGTTTTTCAAAAACAACAGCGGAGTCAAGAAACACATGTGACGCAGGAGACCAATAGGAGTGCCCGGCTAGACCGGGCGAGTTTAAGTACGGAGGAGAACAAGGGCGGGGTGACGAAGAGAATGAATTAAATGAAATGTAGCCAGGCATTTGAAAAAAATTTCAAATCTTGGGCACGTGCGAGAGACACAAGCATATTTACTTGGCTTAAACTTTTTAATCGGTTTTAATTTTTTTAATTTGGCACTGATGATGGAGCTTTAGGGGCTCCGAAACAGCTGTTTTTGGTGGTTTATAGGGTATTTTAGAAAAGAGTTCTTATCGAAATAAAACCACACCTATTTCGATCCAAGCCTACCAACACCCTACTCCACTCCCCCCCAAGAAAACTTTGTTGGAAATAAAATGTTGTAATTTTAGATTAAATACCCTCCTTTGGTACCCTTCTCTTCCATTTGCATCAAGAATTTTTCATGGCAGTTTAGTGATTTAATATGGAATCAATGGTTCTGTTGCAATTCGCAGGAATCTGGAAAACAGAATCTTTGTTTTTAGGCCATCTAGTAGAAATGAAGTGTTTCAACAACGTAAGTTCTGGATCAGTATTTGTGAGATTTTGGAAGATTTTCAGTCTCAGGCGGTAGTTAGGATTGATCATTAAGTTAGGATTGGTGATTAAGTAAATCAGCTATATACATTTCTGTACCTCGTTTCTAACAAACTTTTAGAGCAGAGGTTCCAGAGGTTTCATCACATAAAATAATGTTTTAAACAAAAGTAATGATAAAACCTAAGCGCCGAAAAAGTCATAATATAAATTTAAAAGAAAAAGAAAACTCACTTTAATCGCATCTCACTTCACTTAGTCTTGCCGTGAGTGAGCATGATTCAATATACAAGCGTCTTAATGTCTAAAAGTCGAAACTTTTAAATGTCTTAATTTCAGATATATTGTTTATTATTCAGACATTTTTTGCAATTCCTTTATACCATGATCATAGTCAGATACTCACATGTCTTAAATTAAGACATCTATAATATCTGAAATTTAACATTCAGACACTTAGTGTCTGAATTACTTTTCAGACACATTTTTGTCTGAATTTAAGACGCCTCCATTTGCAGTGTACAATATTTATAACGGCCATATAGTTAAATGTCGAATAAAGATTTGTTGTTTATTTTCAAATATATTTATTTGCATACAGAGATGATTAAAATTTGAGAATAAAAATAATTCATTTCATTACTACAAATGCTAATAATAAAAAAGAGAAGCATTATTTGGATGTTTTATTAGTTATTTTAGATGGAATGTAGGATATTAAAACTTAAATTAGAGAAAAAAAATATATATCCTTAATAAATAGGAAAGTTAAAATATATGTGATTACAAAATTACAACTAAACAACACATTTCTTAAAAGCCTCACGCAAATAAATCGAGTCACATATTCTTATGCAGAAGTTCTGTTTACGAAAAATGATTTAGAAAACAATTTGACGAAACGTATACTGTGCTCATTAAAACATATTTTGTTTAAAGAATACCGAGTATAGCAAAACGCGGCTGTTTAATGTATAATGATAAGAGTTTATTTAATTCAGGAAAGTTAAAGTGTAACTACTCGCTAAAATATAATGTGCTAAACCCTTCTTTAGAGAAATACAATTTTTGTTAAGTACGATACTTAGAATATGAACATCTGAATGCGAGTGCAGCTGTTTATTTGCATATACATAATTTAATAGGAAATTTGTAAATATATATATATATATATATATATATATGTTACATTGTTAAATCTTCCTCCGCATTATTTCTCTGTTTTATGCTAAATTACCACTAGTTTCGCTAATTCCTTAATTCCCTAATAATATCTATCGTTAATGCTATTAAATTCTCCTTAAATTAATTATTATTTTGCCCGATTTACTAAAATATAAAACTTTTAGTTATTCCTAAATTATATCATGATTTCGGATCATTTCTGTGAATTCGAATGCTTTTTCGAGAAGCATATTTTTTTCTTTCCGAGATTTTTCGCGCTTTGGGTTATTTTTCACTTTAAAATGCGTCCGCTCAAAATTTTCAGGACTCTTTACTCTATCATTCCCATTGGTCGTGACGTATATTGTATGCATATCCCATATTCTCGCATTGGCTAGAGAGCGCACTGCGTCATGATTTGGTATTTCTCCGCTTGTTCACAAAAAGCAGGTGCACGCGATCTTCAGACAGATTTTTGCCGATTTTTCAAGTGTTAAACAGTTCCCTGGCTGTGTGTTTGACTTACCACGTATTCCAAATGATTTAAAACTAATACTTTGTTCGCGAGAGTTATGTTCGACGTATTTTAAGAACAGCTTGTGACAACTAATTACTTTAGAGATGGCACTGCCCATTTAAATTATGTGTGGACTTCCTCCATGACGATTGTTTAAATAAAAGCATGGAATTATGCATCGCCTTGTTTTTTACATCTTGCAGAAACACATACTGTTTTAATTCATTACCTTGTTCAGCCATTACACGACTGTATCCATAGTATTACACTTCGAATGGCCGACTGTCTTCTCTGAAGTAATGCTACTTCAATTATATAGAGTTTATCGCCAATCTCAATCTTCCATCGCATCAATTTCAAGTATTGTAATACACAATCTTCCATCGCATCGATTTCAAGCATTGTATTTATTGTGATACACACACACACACACACATATATATAATTCGAACTCTTTTATTATTTTATGAAAAACGACGCTTGTATTTATTACATAAGTAGCCACATTTATTTCCGTGTTTTCGGTTATTTCTTAGATACATAAATTAGAAAAAAAAATTCATCAGAATCTTTTAAAGAGTGTTTACTGATGTTTATTCTCGATTTATTTTTCTGTTATGAAAACATGAATTAATCAAAGAAATGGCGGTTTTTGCTTATTTACTAATAAGAGAAAAAATTAAATTTTCGTTAGATATTTATTAACTGAATGCATTTAATAATCTACCGTATATATATAATCCTAATGAAACGAATTTATGAAACGATTTTATGAAACGATTGATTAAATGACTATATGTTGTCGAATATTTCACAACTATTTCCCCTATAATATGAATGTTGAGCGATCAAATTAACATCAGTTATCAGCATTGATCCAAGGATTTCAAAAGTGGTGTTAGAATTTTAAATTTTAAATTAGTTTTCGAGATATTATTCTTTTTTTTTAATTTTTAATGTTAATTCTGTAATGATGGCAACTAAATCACTCAATTTTTGTGGATAAAAGAGAGAAAAGGGAAAAAGGTAAGGATTATTATATTTATTTTTTGTCGTCATATTCCAATTGAAATTAGTTTTTATTTGAATAGATAATGAAAACAATATTGTGATTGAATTATGTTCTTCAAGAAAATTTGAAGAAACAAAAACTTCACATATTCGATCTTCAGAAATCAGTTTATTTTAGAAAGCCAAAAATCATCTGTCATCTTGAACATTGACATAAGTTCCATTGACTTAAAAAAAATAATTCCATCGTAGCTTTTTTTAGTTTTACCTTCATCCAAGGAGGTTAAACAAGAACGCATTTGATCTCCTTTCATTTAAGCAAAGATTCTATTAATCCCTATTTACAATAAATTAACTCAAAGAATAAACCCAGTTCTTTAAGTAATTATTTCTTATACATGGTGATTAATACTTTTTCACAAAGGCTAAAGCCGAAATGGCTTAGCGAGAAAAAAAATTTCGAAGCATTTCTTTAAATTTATAAACTAGAAGTATTTTGAATAAATTCGTCCAAATGACGCCATAAACGCTTTTGAGGATAAGAAAGGGGCAAAATAAATTAATAGGGATTATAATTTATTGATGTCATTTTGTCAATCAAATTGATAAAAATATATATATTTAATTTGAGCAGATGGTGAAAACAAGATTATGATTAAATTTCGTTTTAAATAACATTTGAAGAAATAAAAACTTATGTTCACATATTTAAGCTGCATGAATTGATTTATCTTAAAAAGAGAAAAAAAAACGTCCGTCGACAAATTGAGAAGAAATTATTATAACTTTTTTAAAATTTTAAATTCAACCAAGGAGGTAAAACAAAAACTAAATTAAATGTCTTACATTTAACTAGAGAATTATTGCTCCCTATTTAAAAATAATAATAATTTAAAGAAGAAAAACAGATTTTTAACTTTTTCTTTAAGATGACGATTAAAACTTTTCTTTAAAAAAAATGTTTTAGCGAGAAAAATTATATTTTTATAAGCATTTACTTTAATTCATAAATATGAAACATGTATAATTGTATGTATGTGTGTATGCATGTATAATTGTATGATTGTATATATGTATCATTCATAAATATTTGAATAAACTCGCCAAAACAAAGCTAATTTTGTATAAATGCACCCAAATGACACCAGTTCCACCAGCTCTGAAATTAGAAGCCAAATCGTAGAAGAACGAAAAGCTTTTGAACAACAAAGTTATAGAAAATGTATTTTTTTATTGAGAAAGCTTTTGACTTAAATTGTAAATATAATTTATTAGTTAAAACATAGTATTTAATAAAATGAACATTATATTTACCTTCAAAATTGGCAACAAAGTTAGATTTCATTTTGCACGAAAGAATTGAGTGATCCCCTGCAATTCAAAAGCAGGGGCACACTGCATCGGGTTGCCACGCAGCTAGTTTATCTTATCTACTTAAAATGAAAATAAACAAATGTAATTATTTGTTTTTTCTAACCCTTTCTTTCAACTTCAACCTTCAAACATCTTAAATTTGTTTAGATTTTAGTACTTTATTTTACATTATTCCTAGGCTAATGTTTCTAATGTGTATCATTTTAATTTATATCTATGTGGTTACAGTAAAAGTATTAATTCTTCTAACTATAGCAATGTTGGACACTTTCTAAATAATGCTTTACCTTTACCTGTTGTGATAAAATATACAATGAATAATGCATATGAGCTACCGATCTATACTTGCACTCTTTTAATGTATGATTGAATTACATCTGAACAAATAGAAAAGAAAATGTGTTCCATTACTATTACAGATTCACGCTCTTGAATTTCGTTAACAGGAACTTTATATTTGAAGAATGAATTGAATACTCTTCAATACCTATTCAACATATTCTTGGTATATTTTCATTTTATTTTTAATTGGTTTCTGCTTTAAAATAATTTAAAATAACATAATATAAAAGAATATGAAGAAAAAAACTGCTTTATAGGCAGATTTTATTTGATCTTCAGATTGGTTAAAATTAAAATTGCTTTTTAATTTTTTTAATTATCTGTATTCTGTATTCTCTTTAATTAATACAATAACTCCATACTTACGTAGATATTGTTCTTACCTGTATACTTAAATTCATGAATCGTACGCGCTTACATACATCTTTATATTTACATATATATTATACTTTTCAACAATATTCAAATCATTCAATAAATAAAAATATTTTTACCACAGAAAACCAATAAATTATGTCCATCACAAAAGTTTCTTCTATATAAATCTATATAAATTTAATTATTATTATCATTTAATATTATTATAATTTTTTTCTACATTCTTCTATTCTATAATCGTCTGCAAACAAAATTAAAAGACAATCTATTCGTCTTCTAGATATAGTGGCTATAGCGGAAATAAAGATAAACACAGCATAGAAGCAGCACCTGATGTGCGATTTACACCCAAACCTATAAAGGATATATTTATGTCAAGGTCTGACACAATGTGTAGCTTGGTGAAATTCTGTGGATTAGTTCTTAAGGTGGAGCCATCGCGTATATCGGAATAAACACAGCATAGAAGCAGCACCTAGTGGGCGATTTACACAAAAACCTAAACAGCATCTATTTATGTCAATGTCTAACAGAAAATGAAGTTTGATGAAATTCCGTGCATTAGTTCTTAAGAAATCGAGGAGAAAGCTGCATAGCAGCATCACTGTTTGAGCAATTTACAACAAATTCTATTAGCACCAATTTATGTCAAGGTTTAACAGAAAATGAAGTGTGGTGAAATTACGTGCATTAGTTCTTAAGATATAGCTATCACCGAAATAGTGAAAAATGCAGCTTAACAGTGACACTTGTTGGGAGATTTACACCCAAACCTAATCAACGTCTATTTAAGTCTAAGTGAATCTGAAGTTTGATTACATTCCGTGTATTAATTCTTGAGATAAGAGCGCCCACAAAATCTATCTCACATATAGACAGACAGACAGACGGACAGGCATTTTCCAAAAACAGTCAAACAGGGCCGTACAGAAAGACCGCGGGCCCCGGTAATAGTTACAATGCCCCCCCCCCTCCCCCCCCACACACACACCACCACCACCATAAGCCTAATAAAATAAAACCTTCTCAGACGAAAACGTACAGTAAATTCCGTTTTAAATAGTTTTTTTTCGTCTTATAAGGTAATGTATGGAATGCTTTGGCTAGACCATGATTTTTTTCTCCGTTTACAGCAGAATTCCGTTATACAATTCCGGTACTGTATTAGAAAATAAATATGTTGGATAGTACTTTTTTAGAAATTTTATATAGTATTTTCTTACAATTTTATTATTTTTCTTTTACAATATTTTGCAGTAGTATTACAATTTATGATGTATTAAGTAACACTTTCTCATATAAAGATTTTAAATAGAAATTTAAAATATTGAAAATATAATTACATTTTAATTCAATTCATCTGTTAAAGCGCCGATTGCCTGACACTATTGCAACTTTTGTTATTGTGTTTTAAAATTTAGAAAATATTTGTTCTGTAAAACATAAAAAAAAGTCTGCATCTTTGCTATACGTGGTCTGCTGATTTTTAATAAAAGCTGGATCTTGTTTCGAAAGTAAAATGCCTCCTGAGCACCCCCCCTCCCCTTCCTATCCAGTCCGTAGAAGACGTTCAAGCAACTTCTGACTTTTAAATTTTACTATTTATTAGTTATTTTAATTAATTTATTTATGTAAAAAATACCAGTCTTACTTTATGTAAAAAATACCAGTCCAATACTTTTTCTGGTATTTATTTAAAAACCAATTACGAAGCCAGGCCCCCTAGGAGACCCGGGCCCTGGTAATTTGCACCGGCTCTACCCCCCCCCCCCCCCCCCTCTGTACGGGCCTGCGTCAAATCGTGTTCAGGATCTTCTAAAACATATAAATCAGTCAAAAACGAAAGTCTAATTTTGTTACGAATCCTATACTTTCTTCTTGTAAAGATAGAAGAAAGTAAAAGCGACTAAAAAATAATTTTCAATAGGCCTAATCCACAACACAAAAATCGCTAGAACAATGGTTCCTTTCCACGATCGGCACGATTATCAAAAATAAGACGACGTTTTCCCCGAGCTTAAAAGAAATAAGAAGCTTCCCTAGTAAGATTAAAACAATATAAAATTCATTCTTCGCTAACGTTCCAATTTCGAGACAAAATTTTACATTATTTGTACGCTTTACCAAACATATATAAATGCAAAAGCCACGCCACGGACCAGATACATAATTCATTAAATATTTACATTTTCTTTAAAAAGACTGATAGGGGAGAGAAAAATTGAATGCGTCTGTGCTCATATTGTACGAAAAATCTATTTTAAATAAAATTAGTCTAATGTAACGCAGAAGGCCCCTTCCCGAAAATATGAACTTTTCCGGCGAGATGCGCAGCGCATCACGTGATCTGAAAGGTGACGTTTTTGATCAGTTGAGTTGACGCGTGAGCTTGGCCGAGAGAAGTTCGTTTTTCGAAGTGTGGTTATGTAAATAGAACGTATGTGTTTTTTTTTGTTCTCCGAAAATGTAAAAAGTGAAGTGTCAGCCAGCCTTATATATACATGTAATTTGCCGTTTTGTTATGTGTTTTATGTCAACAAGTAATAAAATTTATGAAAATGCCAGCAAAGAATGGTTCCTGGAGTTAGTAAAGAAATATTATTTCCGCCCCGAGATTCTACAGGTATAAATATTCGACATTGTTGATATAAAATTGGCTACCCAACTTCGGGCCAGAAATCCAGTGAAAAAATGCAAAGTGCTCTGTTTCTACAACTACAAATCCACAGTGATTATGATATTATATAATGATATTGTGAATAGTGATAAAATGATTTATTTCTACAAATCCGCTGTGAAAAATACTAAATGATTTACTTCTACAGCCACAGATCCGCAGTGAAAGTGCTATGTAATTTATTTCTGCAAATAGAAATCCAGAGATACATTTTAAATACAGAAAGATCGTATTTAATTTTTGGAAGCTTTTTCGTTTCTCAGCTGTTACAACCAGAAAATGGCGCAAACGATCGTTGCCATTGCATCGTATGATATGTGTTATTCGTTTTAAAGTTCTAAAAATTGTTTCGCGTACGCCCAAGAAAATAATACGTTATGTGTGTTTACAGAGTTCTACAAAGTGTGTAACTCATGTGTGTCTTGGTAAAAACGGATCCGTACTTTTTTTTTATATAAAAACAAAAGAATGCATTCTTATCATCGTTGGGATATTCTTAACTTAAGTTTGGTTAATCTTAATATTATTCTGGTTCATTCTTAACTTAAGTTTGATTGATCTTAATATTATTCTTATTCTTATCATCATTTGAATTATTATTAACTTCAGTTTGATTATTCTTAAATTCAGTTACATTATTCATAACATTATTTTGGTTTTCTTACATTATTTTGTTATGTTTTATGTTGTTCTTACATTATTTCCCCCTTCCCCCCTCTCCTACTTTTGATTTTATTCTTGAATGCTTATTGTGACTGTTGAAATAAGTTTTTATTGATTCAAAAAAAAAAAAAAAAGAAAAGAAAAGAAAGAAAGTAAAACTGATATCAGTTTCAAGTAAAATTATTATATTATTGGTTTCAGGTCAAATTAATGTAAAGTATTCGTAATTTTATCGCAGTTATCATAAAGATGTTTTGTTTTTCTTTTATTATTAGTTTTAAAAGAATTGATTACTTTTTGTTTTTCTTTTATTATTGATTGTAAAATAATTGAGTACAGTTTCGATATAAATATTTGTTCTTACTTAATGCTGAAAGTAAGTATTTAATTCTGAGTTCTTGATTGATTGAGAAAAGAAGCATTGTTGTGAAATTTAAAAGTGAATGAGTAAGTTATGCATGTTTTGATTTTATTAAGGTAGAAAGTTTTTTTTTTTAAGCTGTACTGAACAAAACCGATATTAAGCTGTCTTAGTAATTTAAAAATAATATTGGTTGAACATTTAATTATTCAGTTAAGTGTTTTGTTTTCATTTAGAATATTATTTAAGTGACAATTATTCAGTTATGTGTTTTGTTTTCATTTAGAATATTACTTAAGTGACAACTATTCAGTTACGGTTTTTATCTCATTTGAAATATTTTGAATGTGTCGCGTTATGAAATTCAGTTTATTTAAATCAAAAGGGATTTAATGTTTGTTCTGTTTTGTAGTAAGAGTTCGTATTATGGTTAAAGCTCACTGTTTTGTTTTATTAAAAGTTTATATGATTTGTAACGGCAAAGCTCACGTCTGGTTTACGGTTTAAACGAAATTTTTGGCATTTATAGGATTTTCGGCTGGTTGGTTTGCTAAAATTAAAAATGTCTGAATTTAATAAAGCTCGCAAAGAGGATTTGTTCCAGGTTGCGTTAGAAATGAATTTAAATGTGCAAACCACTATGACTGTTGTCACATTGCGGGAAAAAATCAAATCCTCCCCCTCGTTCGATGCTGATTTTGTGAATTCATTAGTCAGCAATCAAATTGCAACTCGGGAAGAAGAACAACGTAGGCGGGAATTAGAGGATAAACAAAAAGAAGCAGAGTTAGAACAGCATAAGCTGGAATTAGAAGAGATGGAGTTTAAAAAGCTTCAGATGAATTTTGAGCTTGAGAAGCTCAATCTACAGGTTTAGAGCCAAAGTGTTTCCAGTGGAGTGGTAGGTGGTAATGCGACAGGGATAATATCTCACGCGGAAAGTAAGATAGATGTCCAAAGGTTGTTCCCTACATTCAGTCCAGAAACAGACGATATAACTTTGTTTTTGGTGCTCCTGGAACGCCAGTTAAAGCTCTCGAAGGTACCTGAGCATCTATGGGTATCGTATTTACTCAGTGTTGTCTCATCTTCTATTTCTACGCTTATCTCTCGTGAATCAGAAGAGAACGCTTCGAATTTTTCGCATGTTAAAGATTTACTTCTAAAATGGTTTAAAATTAGTGCCGAAAAATTCAGGCAGCTGTTCTTTGCTCATCGCAAGGTAAAAGAAATCTCTTGGCAAGATTATTACTTCGAACTTCGAGCTTAGTTTGAAAACTGGCTTAAAGAGTTAACGGTAACGTCTTTTGAAGCACTCCAGGATCTGATCATCGCTTATCAAATGAAAAGGCGCGTGCCTGTTGAATGCAAACAGCATATGTTAGATGACTGGGAAAATTTAAATTCTCCAGTCGACCTAGCCGAAAAACTAGATGCCTATGAAATCATAAGAAGTACGTTCCCTAAAAGAGATCCAGTTGTACCCCAGGTGAAAAAAGAGTTTTTTCGTCGAGATAATAATTGGAAGCAGAGTAAGCCTCCAAAAGAAGACATATCTCCTCCTAAGTTTGGTAATCGACGCTTAGAATCCGATATTGTTTGTTATGGATGTGGTAAACTGGGATTTATAAAGAAGAAATGCCCAGATTGTAACCCTTCGGTTAAAAAAGAAAATGTGCAAGCACATCGTCTTAAGTTGTATAGTTTAAATACTTCAACAGTTTCAGCTCCAAATGTGCCTATCACGATCTACAATAAGAAAGTGTTAGTCTGTGCAGATACGGGAGCGAATCGTTCCATTGCGGGAGAACGTATGTATGAGCTATTTTTAGAAACTGGTGTTGCACTCAAACCTCATACTCATGATGCACGTTGGCTGACGGAATTACAGTAGCCAGAGAAACTTTGTCTGCTACAGTTCCAGTAGAGTTTATGAAGGTCGAGTCTTCAAAACGGAGTTCATTGTATTACCAAATGCTGAGGGTAATAGAACGCTTTTAGGCAGGGATTTTTTGCACAATGCTAACATGGTGTTAGATACTGCCAACAAAACGTGGCATTTCAGTAATAAACTTCAGAAAAAGTTTCATTTTGTAGATGAATACGTTGAAGAAAATAACTCGTCAGCTGGTGCGGTTGAAGTCAGTCCATACGCCTTACGTGAAGATGAAGGAAAAAAATTAACTTCTGACGAAAGATAAAAACTTAATAGTCTTCTAAAAAGGTATGAAAAATGCTTTCAACCAGGGGGAGAGACAACCCCGTATGTTGAGCATCGTATCAATACAGGTGATAGTGTTCCTATTGCTGTGCCACCTTATCGGATGACTCCTGCTAAGAAAGAAATAGATAATCTTCTAGCTCAGGGAATCATAAAGGATATCAGAGAAGCTCAATTGCAAGATGAAAATCTTAAAAAGATTATAGATTGTTTTGAAGACGAACAGAAAAGTGAAGACTTCGCCAATTGGACTGATAGAGGATTCCTGATGAATCAAGGTGTGCTTTACCGGTATGCTCCTGAATCAGACGCCGAGGAAGCGCAACTGGTCATTCCAGTACAAGAAAGAGAAAACATTTTGAAACTTCATCATGACGACCCCTCAGCCGGACATTATGGTGAAGCAGGTACTTATCAGAGAATTGCTAAGAGATATTATTGGGCAGGCATGAGAACATACATTTCTGAATACGTGAAGAAGTGCCCAGAATGCGCTCGTTATAAATCAACAAATCAGAAACCAGCCGGTTTATTGCGAACACCTGCTTATGCTCAGCGGTTTGAGACCCTCAGCATTGATCTCTTTGGACCATTGCTCGTAGTAAAGTTGGGCACCGATGGATTTTTATAGTAGAAGATTGTGCCACTAAATGGGTAGAACTGTTAGCCTTAACAACTGCCACTGCACAAGAATGTGCGATTACGCTGATTGAAGAGATTTTCCTTCGTTACGGTATCCCAAGAAGACTTCTAAGTGATAACGGCCCTCAGTTCGTGAGCGCTGTTCTACAACAAGTTTGTTACATTCTTGGAATTGACCAATCATTGACACCTTTGTACCACCCTCAAGCCAACCCAGTCGAACGGAAAAATAGAGACTTGAAACCTCGAATAGCAATCCTTGTTGGGGATGAACACGATTCCTGGATGGATAAACTTCCTTTTATTAGATTTGCTATGAACTCTGCCAAATCTGATACAACAGGCCAAACTGCTGCCTATCTGCATTTTGGTCGAGAACTAAGAACAATCGATGATGTGGTGAACGATTTTAGAGCAGTTGTTGAAAATGACAATTTTGTTCCTGAAATAACTCCCTATCTTAAACGTCTTGCAGATGTCTCAAAGAGAGTGAAAGAGCGAGTTGAAATAAAACAAGATCAGCGTAAGAAGTATTATGATAAAAATCGTAGAAGAGTTTATACACCCTGTGAGCAAGGCAAGTAACCAGAAAACAGCAAAATTTATGCCTAAGAGGGATGGGCCATATATAGTTTTTACTCAAAAATCACTGGTGACATCACGTGATCTAAAACGAGATGTTTGTTTCAGTTGACGCGTGAGCTTAGCCGAAAAAAGTATGTTTTTTCGAAGAGTGGTGATGTAAATAGAACGTGTGTGTTATTTTGTTCTCCGAGAATGTAAACGTAAAGTGTCAGCCTTATATATACGTGTAATGTGCCGTTTTGTTATGTGTTTTGTGTCTACAAGTAATAAAATTTATGAAAATGCCAGCAAGGAATGATTTCTGGTTTTATAAAAGAACTATTCTTTCCGCCCCGAGATACTAAAGCTATAATTATTCTACAGTGTTGATACAAAAATTATTTTGAAATTTAAAAAAAGTAATTACACAGAAAAATATATTTTAAAAAATGAATTAAGATTAACACATTGCGAATCAAACGTTTTATTACTAGATTAGATCAAATAAACATGTTTTATACCAGAAATTTTATTTTAGAAAGGAGTTTAAATAAATGCACACAGAATATAAATTACATGTCAACAAATAAAATACCTTTTGAGATATATTTTTATAACAAAGCTCACTTAAGTGGCGAAATAACCGCGTGAGCAAGAAGCAGGGGTGTGAGATAGAGTGAGATTTTTATACATATACCCTTATCAAGTCCATTCGGTTGCGCTTTCACTAACGCAAGCCAAAATATTCGATCTAAATTATTAATGTTACACCAACGCCAGTAATGTATATCACTTACCGGTAATACATAAAATATGACAGGGGATTAAAAACTAAAATAATAGAGGTCATTTTAAAGATATATTTTTTTAATAACAGTTGGTGAGAGATAGTTGATCCCAGTTGAGTGTGCGGGGATGTCTGAGAACAAGCAGTACACACTTTTGACTGTGCTGAAAATCCACTCTTCCCGCTTGCTGGCCAGTTTCAGTTTACGAGAGGATTGCGAACAAAAGTGTGAGACACACATATTATAGTATTTATACATCTGACGTTTCTAACATTTTATTATTCTAGTGAGAAGCCTTTCTGTAGTTAGAAAAGAAATAGCGTCAAAATTGGCGGAGCATAACAGAGAGTAAGATGTTAAAATAGTTTATTCAGGCTTTGGGATAGCCAAGGGGTAGAAAATTTTGCACTTTGATTTCATTTTTGACCAAAGAATTAAGTTGATCCTGCCATGTTTAGTTTGAGAAATTGTAAAACTTAAAGTTTCCTGTCATTATACACTGCAAAACAATTCGTAAAAAATACCTTATCGTAGAGTCAGAATTGACCTAGGCCCTAAATCTGAATGCAAGTGAAGAATGACTGATAAATAACATAAGAATATCAATAACATATTTAAGATGTAATCAGGGTTGCTACGTGCCAGGAAATTTTTCATGGTAAATACTAGTATTTTCTCAATCGTAATATCTCGACTTAACGTGAGTTTTTCTATAAGAAAATACTGGTACTCCTTAAAAAAATCCCTGACCCGTAACCGTAGCAACCCTGTATAATAAACTTATATACAAGAGGTCTGTTCCATAAATAATCACATCATAATTGCATTCCATTACATAACACAGTTCTTTGAAGTCTCAATCTAAAGTAGCAGAAATAAACCGAGTGACATATTCTTATGCAGAAGTTTTGTTTGCGAAAAATGATTTAGAAAATAATTTTAAGAAACATACACTGCACTCGTTAAAACATATTTGGTTTGGTGAAAATAGCAAAATGTGAGTGCTTAATGTAAGAGTTATAAGAGTTTATTTAATTAAGAATAGTTACAATGTAAATTATTACAGTGTAGTATGTTAAACCCATAGAGTAGAATTTCTGTTAATTACGATGCTTGGAATATGAATGGCTGGATGTGAGTGAAATTGCTTGTTTCCATAGCCATAGTTTAAGGAATAATTTGTAATAAAAAATAATTCGAACATTTCATATTTTCTTTATGATGAAGAAACATTGCATGTATTTATTACATAAATATCCAAATTTATTCCCGTCTTTTTCAACGTTTTTATCATATCTTACATAGGTACATTAGGAGAGCGAAATGTAGATTAATCTTTTGAAGAGTATTTAGAGATATTCATTCTTGATTTTGATTTTGATTTTGATTATTTTTATTCTTACTTTCTCTTGTCTATACCAGAAGAAAGTATTGGATTCATGAAAAATTTCGACTTCCAGTTTTCGGCGGTTTTATGCGATTTAGAAGGTCCTCAACACGACTTGACTGTTTTAAAAATATGTCTGTCCGTGAGTCTGTGTGTCAATCTGTGTGTCTGTCTGTCTTTATGTGACACAAATTTTGTAGGCGCTCTATCTGAAGAACTAATACGCGGGATTTAATCAAACTTTAGTTTCAATTAGACCTTAAAATAAATTTGTGAACTCAAATGTTTATTGTGTCGTCAGATTCTTCAGGTAATGCTTAAATACTCAAATTAGCATTTGAGCATTACCTGAAGAATCTGGCGACTATCATCAAGTGCTTTTATTATTCTAAATTGATCAACTTTATCCTCTTTTGAAGGGAATTTTGATGAGAATATCTTCTAATCGACATAAGTTGGTCCAAGTGTCCAAGTGTTGCTCCAAGCACTCAAGTGTTGGCCAATATCGACAGTAATTTTAGATAAAGTTAAAACCTGCAACTTGTGTATGGTGACAGCCTATGAAACTTTTAAAGACAACTGTCTTCGTGAACATAAGGATTTTTTTCTTTCCACGATTTTGAAATAAGTGGGACAGATAAAAGTTTTCAGTTACGAATGGCTTATGGTAATGATCAATTTAAACCATTACAGCCTGTGGTAAACCTGGAGGCCCGAGTCCTGGATCTTAGATAATACCTTTTGCTGTACCAGTATAATGTATAACAAAAAAAAATAGAATCCGTACCTATATAAGATGCTTGTTATTCCTTTTATTTAATGCTGGATTGTCTAGATTAAATATAAATAGATTCAGACTGCGTTCACAACAAACTGGAAAAATAATGAAAACAAAGAGTTGAATTGCACCGTTGTTGGCCGAGTTCACTTGAAACAAAAATGTTTATTTTAAAATTCAATAAATATTTTTTTATATGTAAAATTTCTTTCCTGTATTTTGAGATTAAAAATTATAGGAAACTATTTTGAAATTTTTAAAGACGATTGGTTTTATGCTTGCGTTTGCGTGCGGGCGAAAAATGATAGCAGGAACAATATTTGCATATTATCCCTTCTTAAAAAGGCGGTTTGAATTTAAATGAGGTTCCAAACGATGCTTTATTCGTCTAATCTTTCATTATCGGTTCTATAGCCAAGGTTGGTGACAAACATCAACAATGCTGTCAACAATGTAGTTTCAAGACTATAAAAGTGGCAACAATAAAGACTATAAAAGTGTGGTTACAACAATAAAATTAAATTTGTGCCAAATTACGCTCGCTAAAACTCACAAATTGGCTGCTGAACCGATTAAGGAAGAATCTCTTGTTTATGAACCCCCTTTCATCTCCTTAGACGTTTAATTTGGAAAATCGATGAAATATATGTTTAACCATTTTTTTAACCAGATTTTTTTATTCTGCTCATCACGATCCTGTCTAAAATCGGTTCTCAGATATGGCGCAATGATCTAGAACTTTCGGCACCTCCTTTAACCCCGTAGGAGTTGAATTTCGAAAAATACTTTCTTAGTGGTTGCCTATTATCGGTTACAAATATTTATCCAAGAGTTTAAGTTTGTAGCTTCAATACTTTCGTCTGTGCGTTGATGAATCAGCCAGCCCTCATGTAGGTACACTTTCAGAATTACTTTCTTTAAATCACGGAAATTTTACTGGCATCAATGCTGCCGATATATTTCGTAATATGAAGAATGTCCGTTTCTTTCTTATCCGTTACAGGAGGTAAAGTATACGTCATATGAAGAAAATGGAGATAAAAAGACAATTTCTTGTTTGGTGATCTATGAATTATTCGGAAGTTCTTGTTATTTTTACTTTCTTCTATCGTTACAAGAATAAACTATTGGATTCATGAAAATTTTCGACTTCCGGTTTTCGACGGATTTATTATTTTGACGGATATTTTAGAAGGTCCTGAACACGATTAGACTGTTTTCAGAAAATGTCTGTCTGACTGTATGTGACAAAAAATTTTTAGGGCGCTCTATCTCAAGAACTAATGAACGCAATTTAATAAAATGTTACATTCAGTTAGTCCCTGATATAAATTGATACTGATTGGTTTTTGGTGAAAAATTTATTTATGCCTGTAAAAAATAAATTGTGAATACTTTTAAATGAATCAAAAAATTAATTGTTACCTTTTTTTTAAATTCAAAAACACTTTTTTGTTTGTTTGTTTTTTCGCTTTCAAAGAAATTAGAAATCTTTATTTATAGAATTTTTGGTTTTCCATTTTAAAAATAGTTTCGAACTTTAGTATTAATAGATCCGATACGCATACTTACAGGGAATAAACCGAATTTTTGCCTCTTTTCTGACTTTTGGAAAGAATTCACAGAAAAAAACAAGTTTTCTAAGAGTACGGAAATTATTTATTAAAAAATGATGAATACTTTAGTGTATAAAGACGAGTTTTTCTGACAGTGTATATATAGTCAATAGTCAAAGCCTCATATAGGCAGAGTTGTATAATATAGACGCACGCGCGCGGAAGTTTTTCAGCAAAATTCGGAACTTTGCAGATTTTTTTTTTTTTTTTTTTTTAATACCAAAAAATTACAAATATTCCCCAATTTAATGTACGATTTATTTACTGTTTGCGCACAATTCAAAATTTAAAGATTCAAAACATTTTTGTGACATTACAGACGCTTGCGAAGAGGTCAAAATATTAACCCCTTCGGCCCTGATTTTTTTTTCAATTTTGGGAAAAAATTACTGTTATGCTAAAAAAAATTAAAAATAGCTATCGGAATCACAGAAGTTAGAGTTTAATGAAAGGTAACGAATGCATTCTTTACCAAAAACTCACAAATGTAGTTATTTTGCGGGTTTTTCATATAACAATAGTCTAAGGAAGAATTTTTGAAGACGTTTGGAAAATGTCGTATTACAACTAAATTAAACAAGCATAAAAAAATTAGTAATATATTTTATCTTTTATCACAAATTACCAATTCGGAAAAGGATTCCCAAATTTTAATTTAAAGAGTGAAACGTATGTTTTAATTAAAAGAAATGCCAACGGCTTGCTAATAATTATGAAAATTATTATTATTATTACTAAATGCTAAACGTAAGTGAAGTCATAATAGGAAATGTAGAGATTCATACTATCACTATTAGGTGCTGGAATTAATAAAAATAATGTTTAAGACAAATTAATACTCAATAAAAGATATGTCCTATTAGTAGGACGTGAGGGCCGAAGGGGTTAAGGATTGGGTTGTTTCTAAATGCATTGACAAAATAAATGATAAGAATTCAGCTCTTCCTATCATGGATTTTTAGCTTTATTATTATTTTTAACCAAAATAATTATTATTTAATATTAATTAATTTTAAATGGTAATTTTTTAAACTACTGTTTTTAATTTATATCGTCAAAATAACACAACACGTAATTTTATTAAACTTTAAATTAATTTGCAGAAAGTTTTTGACTCAATATTTATGTGCGCAGAAAGTTTTTGGTTTTATACAAGTCTGCAAGGTATAGATTACACGACTCATTTTTTAAGACAATTTAAAGCAATAAACAATCATATCGCTTAATAACAAGAAAATATCATAAATATCATAATGTTAATAATATATCTTTAGATATAACAAATTTATAGACATGACATTTGTTCCGAAACTATAATCGTATCCAAATTTTTCTCATTACACAACGCAGTTCTTAAAAGTCTTAATCGGAATTAGCACAAATAAACCGATTTATGTTAACTGATGTGGGGATGCTCTTCGCAAAATATGATTTAGAAAGCCATTTCAGGAGGCATACACTGCAGTCGTTAAAATAGATTTAGTGCTATGCAATTAAAGTACACTGAGCATAACGAAACGCGGGCGTTTAATGTATAACGCTGAGAGTTTATTTAATTAAGGAAAGTAACAATGTAAGTCGTTACAGTGTAGTGCGTTAAACCATTAGAGTAGAATTTCTGTTAAATGCGTTGCGTGGAATATGACCATCTGAATGTGACTATTGATTCAGTGCATTTCGCATAGACGCATATAATAGGGAGTTTGTAAAAAAAATAATTTGAACATACTTAACATTTTATATATTATAAAGGAATGATTCATAAATTTATTGTCCAATAATCTCATTTATTCCGCAGTTTTGGCTGTTATTTTTACCTTTTCATAAATCATATATAAATAGGGAAAACGAAAAATGTCTCAGTCTTTTAAAGAGTTATTGTCGATACTAATATTATAAAGAAGTAAATTTTTTTATTTGTAGGGGGTAATCTTTGGAACGACCGAACCGATTTCAAAAGTAATGGTGGCAAATTGATGGTTAAAGTCCCTGATGCAACATAGACTATATTTTATGTCGGTGCCACTGCCCTTAAGATGTTGCAGCAAGGAAATATATTCTAAAATTACGATGTTTGCTATACTAAAGGAACTAGAAATTTGAAATTTTACACGGCAATTACTTATAAGATGTAAATGCTCTCTAAGAACGGTTTCTAAAAACATTTCGAGAATTATATTGGGCGAAACGCGCGAAAAGCGTTCTAAAAGATTCTAAATTACGATTTCTATGGAATTGTTATTGATAGAAACTTGAAAATTGTCATTGCTGCTACTTTTAAAACACGTTTGCACACACAGAACAGTGTTTTTTTTTTTATTATTATTCGAAATTTAAAAGTGTGCAAGAGAATAAAAGTTCTAAATATCCAAATTTATTTGTACTAATGGGACTAGAAACTAGAAATTTGGCATGGCGGCCACTTTTTAAATACAAATGCTCGCTAAGAATGGTTTCTAAAAAATAATACGAAATTAAAAAAGGTGAAAAAAGCAGAAAGAGTTCTAAAAACGTTCTAGATTACAATTTTTATGGAATTTTACGTACTATTTGTTAATTAATTCTACATCCCTTTGAAAAGTACACAAATACCACTTGACATATTTCAACAGCTACTCGTGCAAAGCCGCGGGTTCTGCTAGTACTATATAAAACGAGTTATTTTGTGTCATTACTGTATATGTGAGTAAAAAATAATTAACTATTGAATGGAAAATATTTAACCACATAAAAATATTATATATATATACTAATTTCTGATGATAATAGAGAGGAAAGTAGTGTAACGATAGGATATAGGGGATGAATGGGACATTTTCACAAAAATATTTATTTTAAATATTTTATTTAAGTTATTATTAATATCATATATCGCATTTCATATATTAGGTGTTTGGCTACATCTTAAGCACAATATTTATTCAAAATTAGTATTATACAGAAATATATATGAAAGTTAAAAAAACGTTCCTCTCTGTTTCAATCATCCCCACAGAAGGGATGGATGGGACACAAATATTTTCCTCTCTGTATTCAATGATACAAAATGACAATTTATAATTATAAACTTAGATGTAATTATGTTTGTAATATATGATCTTATATGGCTGTAATAAATATATCAGTGTTAGTAATCTAAGATGTGAAAAAGCGGTTAATTATGCATTAAAAAACTCTAATTTATATTATATATTATAACTGAAATTTTAAGAATTACAAAGTTACAGTTGCACGGATGTGCAATTATCAGTAACACAATAAATGTGGTCTGTCTAAAATCTTCTAAATGTGGTCTGCCAGTTGCATAAGATAGTATAAAATCAGTTTCAGTGAATGTATTGTTGTTAAAAAGGAAAATGGCAGTTTTCCTAAAACCGCTGGTTATGTTTATGTTGCTGGTACTAAAAGCTGACAAAAATGCCTTCTTGGCAAAAGCTGAGAAGTTATAAATTGTAATATGCTTTCCAAGATTATTTGTCAGCCAATCATCTTGGACTCATCTCAGCTTTGCCTTTAAAGGCCCATAAACAGAAACATCCAATGGCTGAAGTCGACGGTGGCTACAATGAGGAGGAAATGCAAAAAGAATTATTAACATAAATTATTAATTTATCAATTTATATAATATTATTTAGTTAATACAAAAAATTTTCAGTATCCTCTAGGGATAAATGAAGCAGTCCCATTCATCCCCATTTGAAATGTCCCAATCATCTCCATGATGCATACATTCAATTGTCAGCCATTTTGTCTCAGAAATTATTTTGTCACAATGGTTAATATTCATTCATTTTAATTACCAATATTGAGGCTTGAAATAAATAACTATAACATATCTTAATTGTTTATAATGCATACAATATGTAAACAACTTTCAATATAAAAAAAATTACTTTTAAGCAAAGTTTTCAGGAAATACAACTTTGAAGGAAATTGAAAACAGCCATGTGGTCTTGCTTTTGGTTCTAATGCACACTATGATAGTGTCATCTATGGGGACAGGAAGCAACTAAAAAAAATATTTATTGCTTGAAATATTGAGAATGTCCCATTCATCCCCCAGTTCCTCTATATTATTAAAAAGAAACAAAATGCTTGGCATCTGTCAGTATCTATCTTTTTCCATACACAGTTATATATATATATATATATATATATATATATATATATATATATATATATATATATATATATATATTATATTATAGCATACAATCAAATTTTCAAACACTTAAAAATCAGCTCAAAATTTCGGGTTTACGATCATGCAATATTCGAAAAAACAGCGAAAAAATAGAATAATTCAACATTAAAATTATTAAAACAAAATTCATTGTATATTACACAAAATATATGTAAAAGCATATTTTTTCTGTTGTTGTTGCTTTTAGTCGTTTAAAATGGTGTGTTGGAAATTAATTTCTGCGACAAGAACACTTTTCATACCGATTTTAATAAATTCTAATAAATATATGCTTTTTATTAAAACTAATCAATATTTTTCTCTACCCAAGTATATATATGGAATTTTATTGGGAAATTTATATATATATATACATTTAAACATTTCAAAATGAATTCACATTTTGGGCATGTAACTGTTAAATATTAAATAGGCCATGAAGAGCAAAGTTAGTCTGAATAGCCAATTAACAATATTAATCTTAAAATAATTTTAATAATAAAAGCTTTTGCAAAAATGGATATTTTATTGGGAAATTTATGGATTTTTGAATCATTTCAAAATGATTTCAAATTTCAGGCATCTAACTGTTAAATATTAAATAGGCCATGAAGAGCAAAGTTAGTCTGAATAGCCAATTAACAATATTAATCTTAAAATAATTTTAATAATAAAAGCCTTTGCAAAAATGGATCTTTTATTGGGAAATTTATGGTTTTTTGAAACACTTCAAAATGAGTGAATATATACTGATGAGTATATACTGATGAATGATGAGATGGGTATATACTGGTGAATATATACTGATGAATATGACAAAATACTTTATCTAAGCACACAATATCTTTAAAGCGGCATCTTGAAATTGTAACTGAAAAATCTTCGAATACTTTTTGAAACTGTATGTCGATTCCTAATTCATTTAATATATTAAGTACTACAAAGCGTAAGGATATGTCACACGTCGAATATATTCCGATGTCGAATATATTCCGGTACTTATGGGATGGTATTGCACCAAATTTAATATGTATGATGCTTATTATCCAAAACAATGCCGTTTCAATTTTGGCTTTGATCATTCAAAAGGGAGCCGCTGCTATACTATGCTGTTTGTAATGAACTTAAGAGTTGTAATCTCATATTCAAATGGATAGATATGTATATACTAAATCTTATATTTGAGGTTATAAATTATTTAATTTATAATTCTGATTTAGTATTGAGATTGGAATAAACAATTATTTTTTACTTACCCATCATACGTAATGTAGGGTAAATCTTGTAATCGTTTTGAAAATCGAAAAAAAATTTTTTTACGGATTTACACGTTTTAGACACTGGAGATTCCGAAAAACATATTTTTAGAAAAAAAAATTGCCGTTCGTCTGTATGTGTGAGTCTGTGTGTCTGTGTGTGTGTGTCTGTAAACGCTCTATCTCCCAAACAAATTGAGATAGAGACTAACAATTTGGTATGTACTTAATATGTAATAATGCGAAGAAGCTTATTGAATTTCAGTAACCTCGATTATCCGGAACTATTTTTTTCGGACTCTCGAAATATTCGTTCTGATAAAAGGTACATAAAAATTTTCAAAATTGTTTATTTTAAAGAGTGCATATAAAAGACATTAGAAAAACACAAATTTTGCATAAAGAATGAAGTCGATTGGATAATTAGTTGCCGGAATGTTTGTAATCATATTTTCCACACTCTTAGATTTTTTATGACCCTGTATTTCATTTAAATTTCAATTCAATGATATATTTTAATTGGAAACGAGACGCTTAATCCGACGCAGTAAACCGTTAGTTAATATGATTATCAATTTTGCGGTTATAGAGAATTTAAAGTTTATGACGTCATCAAACCACGATTTTATTCGAATTACAATTTATTTTATAAATATTTTACCCATGTTTTATTTTCATATTTTATGTTATGCATATTCATGACGGGTAAGTATTACGGTGGCCCCCAACGACTAGTTATATTCACTGATCACTAACTCAACGTTACATTCAAAGAAATGTGCTATTTCATATTTATAGTTCTTGGTGTGTAATTACGCTATTTAAATTAATGAATTAGAATGATATTGGTTTGCAACTACGTTATTTAAATTAATACATTGGAGTGATATGGTGTGTAATGGCGATATTTAAATTAAATATTTTACAATGATTTTAATATTTTAGGAAGTTTTGCGATGATTATAGCATATTAGTTTTATTTGTAAATGCTTGATTGAGCTTGTTTGTTTTCCAAAAAACCAGTATTCGACTTGCGAATCCCCTTTCACCAATTTAAGATCAAAATTAATGTAAAGGTATACTTCATTATAAAATGACTTTTCCAAAAATTTCTACATTTCCAATCTGCTAATCACTATAATTACAGCGTTTGTAAAATAAATTCTTAAGCAATTTCCTTTTTCCCATTAAAAATGAATAAATAAAAGATGCGTAAAAGCATTAAAAATTTCTAAACTAAAAATGAAAAATTGCTTCCCTTTAAGTTAATAATTACTTTTATGGCATAATTATCTAAAAAAAAAAAAAAAAAAAAAAGAAAAATAATAATAATAAAAGGAAGAGAAGATTCCATAATGTGCTATCATGTAATTGATTTTAATTCTCTTTTATGATTTCCCATTAAAAGAAATCTTATTTAGAAGATTTTTTAAACAATGATTAAAAAGGGAGGTTTTATGTTTTTGTTAAGAATGCAATAGTGAAATTATTTTTTTACTTTTATAATAATGGAAGTTTTGTGTTAAGTTCGAAATTTTATTTGTCAGGAAGTGTATTTCAGATCGATTCAAACTAGTGTTTTGCTTTAAGGTCGAATTGTCTTTTTTCTAACATGTAAATTGGAAAATGTTTATGAATTCGGTTTTGTCTGTGTGACGATTCCCCGTGCTCTAACTCGCGTAAATATACTAGGATTGCCTTGCATTTTATATACTTTATTGAGTTTTATCATGGCATATTCGGTATTGAAAATAAAGTGTGCAGCAAATACAGTTCCTTTACAGGGATAGTCAAAATAATTCTGTTACATTACGGTCTATGAGGAAAAATCGTTTGCGGTGTAGTAACACTATTTCAAACATATTGAAATTGATATATAGTATATATACTGCAAAAAAAAAGGTGTTGATTTTACAGTATAATACCGGCAGCTGGGATACCAGTATTATACTATAAAGTCAACACTCTTTTTGCAGTGTATCAGTGGGATGCACTAATACAAGCTTACTATAGAATATGGTGTCCATTAGCATTCATCGTTCATTTACAGGGACACGAAAAATAATTCTGCTGCAATACTGTCTATGAGCAATAACTGTTGGAATAGCGGATTCAATTGTGATATGGGTTTTTTAATATAACTATTTTTTCGATACTATTTGATGTGTATAAATTGAATAGATCATATACAGGGCTGCACAAAAGGATCCGATTACATTTCCACTTATTGAAGGAAATTGCTGAAGGAGAATTTTCAACTTGGTTATACGTTCCCTAACTGAACTAAATTTTTGCACACTATGTAGCATATATACAAATATGTAGATTATATACAGGGCTGAACAAAAGAATTCGAATACTTTTCCTACTATAGATGGTAATTGCTAAAATTTGGTTTTCAAATGTATTATACGTTTTATAAATTGTTTACTTACAGATCCTTTTTCGCCTTATTAAAGTTTTGTTACAGTATTCTGAATGTGTAGGAAAGTGTTTCATAATCTGTGATTGATTCATGGTTTTCCTTTCTTTCTTTTCTGCTGTTCGGGATTGAATACGATAGATCTACTGTTTTCATTTTGGATCGTGGTTTTGACACTTGCAGCCTGAATTCAATTTTTCCCGATTTTCCAGAAAAAAAATATGGCGAGCATTTCTCTATTAAAGCGTATATCTTCCATTAAACGGAGTTTTTCTCTCCCTTACTTGATAGGCCTAAGCCTATCCCCTCTCTCTCTCGTTTAGATTTACTTTCTTTTTATGCTTGTTATTTACAATTCTATAAATTTTTACAACAAAATTAATTTAAAATACAGAATGATTTTTTTTAAGGTTGTGAAAGTAAAACCCTATAACAAAAGAACCACTGATCCACATGACCTGAAATTTTACTACCCAAAGCAATGGGAATTTTTTAGACGTGGTAAAAAAAAAAAAAAAAAAAACCTTAAAATCCCGCCAACAGAAAGCGCTGTATATGTAGCAAAGTCGGGAGACGAGCTTGTGCACGGCACACATACAGTGGCGATAAAAGCGTGAAGCACGTACGCCTCGTGTTCATCATTCCACGGATATCCTCGCAATGACTGTGCCATTGACGACGTGTGTCACGTCGTCAATCACGTCGTGCTGTCACGTGTGTTGTGAGTGAAACTGTATTATCAGAATAATGACAGCGCAGCAACTCCTCTTAGGAGATTTAGGACACTTAAGAATTTAAGAAAAAGTCCAATGACGATAGAATATTTACGGAAGATGGTTTTGAAATTTGAACAGACTGCTTCACTGAGCCAAAACCCGATAGAGGAAGGAAACCAGTTGATGTTAACCTACAGCGCCATCTGTCAGTGTGATTTTAAGTTTTTTTTTTTTTTTTTTTTTTTTTTAACTACGCTAAAAAATCCCCATTGCTTTGGGAGCATACTGTTGAAATTTCAGTTCATTTGGATCAATGGTTCTTTTGTTATAGGGTTTTACTTTCACAACTTTAAAAAAAATCACCCTGTAGTTTTAATCATCTTAAATAAATAATTATTCTTCGCCACAAAGTTTATTTTATTTCCTTATTCACTCGCATTGCATTCTTGTTCAACCCTTCGTTCAACGGTTCTGAGGTTTAGGTAAATTAAACGTATGTGTTAAAAATAATTTTGAGTTCTGAAAAATTTTTAAACATCTTAAGTTTTGTTCGAAATTGTATAATACGATAGTTAAAATTTTAAAGGAGAAAGTTATATATTTGTCAAAAATGAAGTTTTAAAAAGTTAAACTTATTTAAAATGGTTAAATATGGAAAATAAAAATATTTCTTGGGTACATTTTACTGAACCTATGGAAAGGAAGGTCGATAATTGCAAAACCGTATTTATTATTATTATTATTATTATTATTATTTCACTGTGTCACGAATCTCCAGCCATAAATCGCCAAATACCGAAATTTTCCTTATTTTGGAAGGGGAGGGGGCCTATAATTGAGATCCCGCAGATTTTTTTTTTTTAATACAAACAGATCCGCATGAGCAGAACATTCCCTTTTTTATTTTATTTTTTCAAAATTTTTTGAGTAGGTGCTTATGGAAACCTACCTCGTCAGTTGGGGAAAAAATGTCAATTCGTATTTATAATAACCGGCATGTTAACCGGCTTATAATAACCGGCATAATATAAGCATATAATAACCGGCATGAAAAGCTCTTAGATTATTGCATAATAGGTGGTTATTGTTTTATTTTAAAACCGTACATATGTATAAAAACTAGAAGATAAGAATTTATTTGACCTTTAAAAAAAGAAATAGACATTTAAATAGAAATCGGGTAGATTCATCGGGCATTCATTGTCAATGAGGAGTAATTTGAAAACATGTATTCTAAAATTCATAGTTTCTTAATACCTGAGAAAAAAAAATCAGTACAGACGATATATTTTAAACACTATTCCTCATAGAAAGTTTATTAATATCTCTGAAAATAGATGCATCCTGAGTCTATAAACAGGAAGTTTTCGAAATTCATTTTTTAAACTATTATTAAAAAAAAAAAAAAAAAAAAAAAAATCTTGTCTTTCAAATAGGATCGATTGCTACTATTTGAAATTCTTTTGATGACTTCCATGTAAGATTTATGAGACAATGTCCGCTTCCAAACCGATTTTGTAATATAATATATCGACATTTCCTCTTGCTGCATGCCATTGTTCGATAAATTCAATTTTTACGTCTTACACTATTAGATGAAAAAAATTCCTAAACGGTTGAAGAAATTGATTTTTCCTTTTTCACATAAGAAATCATACGTAAAGAATAATATAATATGAAGAGTAAAAATTACAAGGTATTTATTAATTTTTATATGCTGTCACGTAAAAAATTATTTGCTTAATAAGGTCTTTTTTTAATCTTGTTTTTTTTTTCTTACCAGAGGGAGAGGAAGGGCATACTCAAATCGTAATAATTCGATAACTTTTTTTTCTGATATTAGAGTTTAGATATTTGATGAATGATTATTATTTTTTTAAGACATTGTACCAATAAATAGTTTTAAAGTGTTCAAAGTTGGCCGAATGTTGTTAAGTTGCGCCTTTTGCGTGTACAAAAAGTCTTGAAAGAAGAAAAAAAAACACTAACTTAAGGTTCTTAACAACAAATGAAATCTTAGACTTGAACCACTGTTTTGTAAAGCAAGACAGTTGTTTTATTATTATTATTATCATCATTAATATAATTAATTTATTTGTGCGCGTACGTGTGTGTAACATGTTTTACTGCTCTCAAAACTGGCCCAGGACGAAAAAAAATGGGCTCCCCCCCTCCCCACCCCCAGCTTCATAAAAATAAATAAATAAATAAATGATAAGTTACTGCTGACACATGGTCACTTGAACCACCCTTTTTAAGAATCAAATCTTTGAGAGCAAAATAAAAATCATAATGTTATAGAGTAAAAGCACCAGTAGTCGGCCACTTAGTTTGAATAGTAGGCCAGTTATATCGAAAACAAAGTGGCTTATTATTAATGTAAAAAAATATTCACAATGCTTTGCTGTTGTCTGATGATTGGTGTAAGGATTCTGACCATTAGAAAATTATAATATTTCATTTGGAACCAAAAATAGCTATTTATAAAGCATTTTAACTTATTGCGGCCGATCACTGAGGGATGAATGACTGCTGGAGCACTTACCCTATTTCTCGTATTTCTGAATCAGCCAATTTAATCAACTTCTGTTTTCTAAATTTAATTTACTTAACAAGAATGGAAAATCATGTGTCTAGCATAGATTATGAAACACTTCCCAACACATCTAGAAAACTGTAGCGAAACTTCACCGTTAAATGAGGTGAAAGAAGATATTACATTGTTTAGAAAACATCTAACACATTTTTAAAAATCCAGTTTTAGCCTTCACCTTCCATAGTCAAAAAAATGGTTAAATGATTTAGTGCAGCCCTGTATATGATCTATAGACTTAGGATATATGCAACACAGCATGATAAAATTTAGTTCAGTTAGAAAATTCACATATAGCAATTTTCGCCAATCGATGGAAATGCACTGGACATATTTTGTTCAGCCCTGTATAATATCTAAAGGCTTTTGTACACACCACATATTAAGCTAAGATTTAATTCACGTAAAAAACGCATAAGGCAACTTAAAATTCACTTCCGGCAGTTACCAACCATAAACGACAATGTATCTTGTTCTTTGCGTAGCCCTGCTTATGAATTTATTTATATTCCACAAACTTCTATCAGTCTACTAAATATAGTTGAGCAGGAAAATACGTAACACAATTAAAAATACCCTTAAGCAATTTACTCTCATACTTAGTACTACTTACGAATTCCTTTGTGTAGTCCTGTATATTATCAGCAGAATATATACACACCACGTACTAAGCAAACATTTAGTCAAACCTAAAAATCCAAACAAAATTGAAAACGCATTTATCACACATAGACTGTAATTATCGAACAAAGACTATAACCGAATTATTTTGAGAGTCCGTGTAAATTAACGATAAACGCAATGCACACCATACTATTCGGTGAGGAATTTATAGTGCATCTCAGTAATACATATAAATACATATAAATTCCCTTATGTTTAAGTATTGAAACATCATTAAATTACATTGCAAAGGATTTTTTCTCGTAGAACATTGTGTGACAGAATTATTTTTTGTGACCCTGTAAATGAATAACAAATGTTTTGTACACAATATTTTAGAGAAAGTATGTTTTAGTGCACTACATAATTGTATATCAATTTTATCATGTTTCAAATGACGTAACGTCATCAAAATGCACTTGAAACGATTTTTTCCCGTTGACCGTAATGTAAATGGATACTTTTGATTTCTCCTGTACATAAACAATAAATGCTGCACACTTCATTTTCAATAGGGATCATGCTATAGTAAGTGTCAATCACATACAAAAATTTCAGGTCAATCCGAGTATAGTTACGAGAGTTAGAGCACGGACAGACGGCAGACAAACCGAAGTCATAAACACTTTTCAACTAGGTTAGAAAGGGTTAAAAAGAGCGTAATATAGTTTAATTCAAGTTAAACTAATTTTCTGAAGCTGATGCTATTTATGTACGGTTCCTTCATTTTGTTCTATTTGATGAAATTTTGCCCGAATGACCAATTAGTAAATTCAACAAATGTTTATCCCATAGACTGCGCTGTTGTACAGATAGTATCGAATGTTTTGAAATTGATACTAAAACAAGATTCTAATATATTTTATGTATTACCATAGGTCTTGTGTGCGGTTCTGACATCGATCGTCGTCCTCTTCAGACGTCCAAGCAGGAAGGAGAAGCCGATTAACCACCCTCAGAGTGACCCTAGCTGTGATTAAAAAAAAAAAAAAAAAAAAAAAAAACTACAGTAACAACTATATGTGTAACTACGTAGCTACTAGCACACTCGCCGCCTAGTGTTGTCCGTGATAACCTTGGATAATCTGCGCAAAAGAAACAAAAATAGAATATCCTAAAAAATACGGCGATCACCAAAAAAAGGGACCTGTGCATTCTCGCCCATAAACCGCTTAAACGACAATCACTATAGTGAGTGCCCTTATTGCAGCAAGGTCCTGTTGCAGTAAGGGCAACAGGACCTTACTCATATGGACGCTTTGCACCCATAAATCGTTAGTATAACGAAAAGTATTTAAATCGTAAAGCCTCTACTTCGAAATAAAGTGTTTTGAAAAGAGGAGAAAAAGTACTATATTTTGTATAAAAATTGAAATCGGATCGCTAAAACATGAACGCGTAAAAATAAGTTTTATATCATAAAATTAAAAAAAATATATATATATTAAAAATTCAAATGAAAAAATGTCTCACAAAAAATCTAATCAAAAATTCATTTTGTTGTCTAAAATAAAGTAACTCTGCAACTGATTTAAAATTTATTAAATGAAACTTTTGATTAATGCTCTACGCTAAATATGACATCAATTTTTTCCTGCAAAAATATATTAAATACTAAGTTCATGCACATTATTTTCGAGACACCATTCGGTCGAACACTAAAAAAAAAAATATATATACTTTTTTACTTGGAGGATAGCGAAAAGTAGCAATTTATGCCGACTTCTAAATTCTAACAAGTCAAGAATCATTGGTAATTATTTTTAATGGAGATACATAGATGAAACTCATAAACCAAAACGATTTATTAAAGGCTTATTCCAAGTTATACTAAAAATATTTCCTTATCATAAAATTTACACAGGTACACACAGCTTTCAAAACATTTCATTACCAAAGCATTAACATTTAGCAACAGATAGGTTGTCAAAGCGTTTACACAAATAATCGTTTAGGTATGAGTAAGTACAGTATATACGAAACCCCATCACTATTTCAATAAGTTTTATTAATTTAAAATCATGCTTCGTTTTAATATTTCAAAATTTTATGGAAATTTTATAAATAAATATGACGCCCCTTTGGTATTTAAAAACGATATATAAATAAATAAAAGTTTATCAACACATTTTCTTTCCTTGCTCACTTATATTAAATATTAAAAATATTAATAATTAAAAAACAGAAAATATTAAAAAACATGTTATGTAAAATATATTAATTATTCTGCATTCAAATAACGAAATTTTGAATTTAATACAAATCTACAGGCTTAAATACGATAAAAAGTAACAAGTTCATTTTTTTGCGGTAATAATATCCTTATATGGAAAGTTTCAAATTAATTAATTCAGCCATTTTGAGGATTTTTGTTGATCACGAAATCCATGACGTCATTTAAGCAAATCGTTGCTATTGGCTGTACCAGAACGCATTCGTTTCTTTCTCTTGCAATTTGAGCTATAATATATTTTAATTAACTGCAATTTTAATCAAATAGCGTGCTTTAACGAAATGTGAGTGTACTATGTCAGAAGCATGTTCAAAAACTTTTCGAATGATACCTCATTCATACTTGCTTTGTATGTGCATAGAAAAAGGAAGGTTGACAACCAAAATTATTATTTTCATTATAAAATACCTAATATTTGCATTATAAAAAGCAAAAGTACTAATTCTGGGACGAAAATTACAGACAACACATTTATCGATATATATAAGCAATGCAAACACTTCAACATATTACACAAAATTTGCCTCAAATATAATGCAGAATATTTACAGTATTGTGCCAACATATTTGCAGTGTTGTGATAAAGTGCGCGCATATATTTCGGCAATAACTGAATCGCTTGATATTAAAAGAGGGATTTTGACAAATTGAAATTTTCCAATACATATAAAATAAGAAACTTCTAAAATTAAACTAAATTTTCTGAATATTTTTGATAAGCGAAGGGAAAACGTCTGAATCTCTATTTTAATAGGGTTCGTACGCTTTAACCACAATTTCTTAATAGAATTTTTCGCCTTACTTAAATGCAGAAAAGTATTACAAATCCTGCTGAGGAGTTTACAATTTCTGCTATTTGAATATTAAATAGAAAAATTCTATTGAAAAATTGTGGTAAAAGCATACAAACCCTATTTTAATATCAAAAGATGGCTCTACCTCTTACATAGGTCCAAAATTAATAAATAAATAAGTTTTTCAAATAACAAAAAAAATTTCTGCTCATTTCATACCAAGTGCTGTTTTCATTTTCTACTAAAACTAGTATATAACCCCCGTCAAAAATGACGGATTGTTGATCTGCGTTCCATTTTTATTAGACTTCATACATACAAACAAACTGCATGAATCTAAAAGGTGGATTAAGACTTTGTGCCGTTATATTAAAAATAAATGTGCAACGTTAAATTAGCACAAATTAAAATCATTTCTAATGGCAAACAGCTGTTTCAGAGCCCTTAAGCTCCATCTTCAGTGCCAACTCAAAAGGTAAAAACGAATTAAAAACTCCTAGGCCATGACCGCTTGCCTGCCATCTCTCGCCCCGCGGCCAGCTGGCCGCGGGGCCAAAATTAATTCATTTTGGTCATGAGTCATTATGGGTTAAGGTATTTTTGTCTTAAAAATGGCTCAGAGGATTTGAACTATATTTAGTATCCTACAGTTTTAGGGAACGAGAAGACTATTGGGCTAGGTCACATGTTCGAGAAATTTTGATTAATGAACCATTTTGGTCATGGGTCATGGGTCATGGGTTATGGGTCAAGGTAATTGTATCTAAAAAACGGTTCAAACGATTTTGACTAAATTTTGTATCTTGACATTTTCGGGCATGAGAAGACTATTGGGCTGGGTGACATGTTCGAAAACTATCGATTAGTGGGTCATTTTTGGGTCACTGTGGGTCAAGCTAATTTTAATTAAAAAACGTCTCGGACTATTTTGACTAAATTTTATATCCTACGGGTTTCGGGCACGAGAAGACAATTGGGCTTGGTCACATGTTCGAGAAAATTTGATTAGTGGGTCATTTTGATCATGGGTCATGATATTTGAACTCGAAGCTAATTTTGACCGAGCATAGCTCGGTCTTCCTTGCTCGTGATCTTTTAAATAAAAAAAAAAAATTTTTGGAAGCGTCTAATGTGCGTATGCAAAACACACATTAGACGCTTACTTTAACGCGCATACAATTAGTATTTTTCTAGGTATGCTTAAAAACCTATCAGCACAGCAATTTTAATCATTGAAACAAGAACGGAAAATCATGTGTCAAGCATAGATTATGTAACACTTTCCAACACTTCCAAAATACTTTTACAAATTTTTTCGTTGAAAAAAGTGAAAGATGAGGTCCAAGTAAACAATTTGTAAAACACATAATACATTTGAAAACCCAACTTTAGTAATTACCAACAATAGTCGGCAAAATATCCGAATTATTTTGTGCAGCTCTGTATAGGATGTATAAATTTGTACATACACTACTATGAATGCTAAATTTTAGTTCAGTTAGGAGATGCATAGCACAGTTTAAAATTCCCCTTCGGGAATTTCCGTCCATAAACGGAAATGTACTCGAGATATTTTGTGCAGCCCTGTACATGATCTTTAGAATTTATACGCACCAAGTAATAGGCAAAAAATAGTTAAATTTAGAAACGCGTTCCACAACTGAAAACGAATTTCCAGTAATTATTATTAACAGACAATACTTTAACACAATACTTTTGTGTCTCCCTGAAAATAAACGATATATGTTATACACACAATATTCTACCTTATGTAATGCACCTCATATCAATTTCAATATGTTTGAATTAGCGAAACATTATTAAAATACACCGCAAACGATTTTCCTCCATGTACTGTAATATAACGGAATTCTTTTGAGTGTTCCTGTAAAGGAGCTATAAGTGCTACACACTTCATTTTCAATACCGTACATGCCGTAGCAAACCTCAATAACAATAACATATATCAATTGCATGGCAATCCAAGTATATTTACACGAGTTAGAACACGGACAGACAGGCAGACAAGCCGAATTCATAAAAACTTTTCAACTATTTTGGAAAGTTTAAGAAATGCATCAATAAAAAAATAATAAATGTAACAACGGTCATATGTATTTGTTAGAATATCTGTACGAGTAATTTATAGTGTATGATAACACACACATTACTTCCCCATTGAAAAGTGTTTATAAAATTTGTGTTAAAGCTGAACAACCTTAAAGTAACGATTTTCACTTTTGAGATGAAATTGTTAATCCCCCACCCCCAAAAAATATTTCCGTTGATCCTCCCCCCCCCCCCCCCCCCCACAAAAAAAAAAAAAAAAAAAAAAGCCGAATTTTTAACATTGAATAATTTTTGAACTAATCATAGAAAATTTACTCAAACAGTCTAGTATTCTGGTGTCAAAACTCGGTGTTAGTATTGAAAATTTCATAGTTTGTACTATTTCAATCTTGAGAGAACCTTTTTTTAAATCTATATATATATACAGTAATCCCTTAACATTCGCGAGTTTTGATTATTCGCGAACATGAAAATGCGGAAAAACTTAACCTTCGCGAGAATCTGATTTGGTCATTCGCGATTTTTTTTATTATCTCTTTCTTTTTCAGAATTTTTAGTAGTTAAACATTATTTACCCTGTATTTTCACAGTATGTATTTACAAATCAATTTTCAATTATCAACTGAAAAAGCGAGTACTGTAGAAAAGCAAACAAGAATATTCATTGCAATGGTGATATTAGAAGTGGCAAGGTAACGGCATCTTTAATCTATTAATTTAACTCGTATAGATGGATAGGAAACTGCTCTTAGGTGTAAAATAAATGAAACCAATTCTTAAGCACTTAGCTGTATTTAAATATCGCATATTGACCCACTAATACATTCCCATCTCTTTGCGAACAGAGAGAGTCGATACTACTTTATACAAAGCCATATACATTTTTAGCTGTAATTATTTCTCTAGTCCAGTAATTTGAATTACCTTTCATAAATAAATTTTATGTTTATGAATATGTGCGTACATTTAACTTCTATATATATGTTAGGCATAACATATTATTAATATATATTCCTTTTGTTTTTTAAATGCTGTTTTTTAAATGTTTAAATGCTACTCTACTTAAAATTTTCTAGAACGCAGCTCCCTTTTTAATGCAGAAAGATAGACTCAGCATTCGCGGAATTGACATTCGCGAGGTTTTACTGGAACGTAACCCTCGCGAATGTTAAGGGATTACTGTATATATATATACAGGGTGTTTAAAAAATGACCGGTATATTTGAAAAATCAATAAAAACTAAACGAGCAGCGATAGAAATACACCGTTTGTTGCAATATGCTTGGGACAACAGTAAATTTTCAGGCAGACAAACTATCGAAATTAGTTACAATTTTCAACAACAGATAGCGCTGCAGTCTGGAAAAATCTAAACCACGATATTTTCCACATATCCACCATGCGCAGCAATAATATGGCGTAGTCTCTGGACGAAATTACCAGAAGCCTTTGTAAACCTGTGACTTCTTTCAGTGGGGATACTTTAAAGACTCGGTGTACCGCCACAATCCAGAAACAACTAAACAACTGAAGCTGTACATCTCTTCTGCATGTGAAGCATCCCGCCTGACACTTTTACAAAGGTTTCTGGTAATTTCGTTCAGAGACTATGACATATTATTGCTGAGCATGGTGGATATGTGGAAAATATCGTGGTTTAGATTTTTCCAGACTGCAGCGCCCTCTGGTGTTGAAAATTGTAACTAATTTCGAAAGTTTGTCTGCCTGAAAATTTACTGTTGTCCCAAGCATATTGCAACAAACGGTGTATTTCTATCGCTGCCCGTTTAGTTTTTATTAATTTTTCAAATATACCAGTCATTTTTTAAACACCCTGTACATATATATTGCAAGAAGACATAATTCCCAATCGAATAGGAATTTTGATTTTCTTTTAGAGGTAGCAGTGGGGGGTGCGACTGTATTTGTGTAAACGAATGCCTTAGGATATTCTACATTGATGTAGTGGAGATATTTAAGAACTTTATCTACATTTATTTTATAATACAGTGTACTTAATAATTTTAATTATGATATTTATTTAAAAATACCGAGATAAGATCTTATTTTGATCAGGAAATCTCATGTGTAAATTAAAAAAAAAAAACTAGTATAATAAGAGTTGTTAAGTGACGTAACAGAAAGTATTTCCTACAAAAAGAATTTTCAGCTAAAAAGTTTTTTTATAGGATTCGTTAACTGCCGATAAGGTTATCTTTTTTAAAAAAGAGCGAGCGACAGATTTAGCGCAGCGGGAATTCGAAAAATAAAAAATCAAACAAATTGGTGCATTTAACTTCTAACGATCTCATGTTCCGAATTTTTCTTTTGCGTTTTATTTTAATGCTGAAATTGTAAAATTGCTCACGAGCGATTAAATTTGATCTGAGAGAGGAAAATAAAAATTATTGAAATCAAAGTTGGTTTAAAGTGTGATGTCGATTTTGAATAATTTTATATCTAAAATAATGAAATTGCTAGATCTATAATTAATATTTTATTAATTCATAATTTTTCTTTCGTTGCTTATTTATTTAGCCATTTACTTGTAAATTTATCTTGATATGTTAAATGTAAATTTACATTTATATGTATCACAGAGTAAAACATTAATATTTTATTAAGTAAAATATTTGCAAAACCTAATTTCTCTGAAACATCTAAGATTATAATATTTTCCATTAATGTATAATAAGTCATACTTTAATATTCTTATAAGAATTTTTAAATACGATTTATTTTTATTTATTTAATTATTATTATCCTTATTTTAAACTTAATTTTATATTTTGCTAAAACGATAAGAATACTTTCAGTTAGTTTTTTGACTGCTGTAAAACACGGGTAAGTTTACGTTTCGTATTAATTAATTAATTTTTGTTCAAACAAATATTATTACTGCAGTGTCAATGCAAAATGATTATAATATTTTCGCCTTTTATGACATTGCACAATACGGAACAAAAATCTGAATGTTAGTCATAACCAAGGGTGTAGTGGAGAGTATACGGCGGTATAGCCGGTATACCTTCTGGATTTTTTTAAGGAAACTCTCTGCTTCTCATACAAAACTACACAGTCCGTCACAACGTTTCCCGGATTGGTTAAATTACCGGCCAATAAAGAGCGCTACGTGTTCTTAGGTGATGTCAAAAGCACGACTACACTTTGTCTTGTAAAGCGATACAATGTCACGTTGATATTTGCTGTGTGGTGCTAAGTGCATTCGAAATGTTGTAACAGTGTAACGTGATCATGTCGGAGTTCGCGAAGGTCGAACAAAGAACGAACATAAAATTGAAAGTACTACTGTTACTGGACGTTGCTATTTGGAAGTATTGAAGCGTTTCATGGCCCGAGTAGGCAGAGTTCGTCCTCGGTACCGACAGCAAAGTAGTTGGTCCTTTTTGCTCTACAACACACCAGCACACACTTAAATCATTGTGCGGGTGTTTCTGGCTTCTAAAGGGGCCGTCGTGCTCAACCATCCTCCTTACTTTCCAGATTTATTCCCCTGTGACTAGTTTCTGTTCCCCAAGTTGAAATTGCACCTAAAGGGGATCACCTCAAGCGACTGTGACTGACTATTTGACACACATTGCAAAGTCGGATTTCCAGAAGTATGACTATTACATTCGTTGTGAAAAGTATGTTGAGTCTAGAGAGGATTATTTCGAATAAACATTGGTCAAAATTTTCATTTTAGTTCTTAATTTTTTGTTTATAGGATCAGTCCGAGAAATTTTGGAACACACTGTGTACAGCGTATACTCTCTTGTTCTTTTACGACATAGCACTGGCCATAATTCCAGTTCTTAAAGTCACAGATTAAAGTTGCTTGGACCAGTGTTGCTTGTTTATGATTTTCTACACTGCCATTTCAATTAAATTTTCTTAAGGGGCCTAATATATATTTATTTTATACGAACTTTGAAAATGTCAAACAGAATCCTACATTTCTTTGATTTATTTGATTTGTCGTACGACATTTAAACTAAATACAAATTCCCATTTTCCTATCTCGAAAAATACGCTAAATATGAATTAAAATGTATTCGAGGAACAAGGGGAGTATCGGGAAACGCATTTTGAAGATTAAGAGCCTACACTAGTCACGGGACGAAACACTCAAGCTAATGTCTATGGGAAGGTTCTTTCGCTCGCATTTTAATATTTTTAAATGATTTTCTTTTTGCATAGGATAGATGAGGTCGATCTCTAACGTTGTTAGTTTTTACTTTTTCGATTTTGGTTACGGTTTTTTTATAGGCGGACATTTTCAATTTTGGAACCGGTTGGAACCGGTTCTGAAAGTGAAATTACACTTATATAAAAAAAACTGGAGCCAAAATCAAAAAAGTAAAAACTAACAACGATAGAGATCGACCTCAGCTATCCTACGCAAAAAAAAAAAAAAAAAAAAAAAAAAATCATTTAAAAATATTAAAATGCGAGCGAAAAATCGCGCGATAACCTTCCCTTAGACTTAACATTAGCTGGAGCGTTTTTTCGCGTGACTGATGTAGGCTCTTAAGTGATATTGTGGTATAAAAACTATTAAGAAAGTCACATAACAATTGTCTGTTTTAAGGTATTAAGAGCCTACACTAGTCACGCGAAGAAACGCTCACGCTAATGTTAAGTCTATGGGAAGGTTATCCCGCGATTTCTCGCTCGCATTTTAATATTTTTAAATGATTTTTTTGCGTAGGATAGCTGAGGTCGATCTTTAACGTTGTTAGTTTTTACTTTTTTGATTTTGGTTAAACTTTTTTTATAAGCGGACATTTTAAATTTTGGAACCGGTTGGAACCGGTTCTGAAAATGAAAGTACCCTTATATAAAAAAACTGGAGCCAAAATCAAAAAAATAAAAACTAACAACGATAGATATCGACGTCAGCTATCCTACGCAAAAAAATCATTTAAAAATATTAATATGCGAGCGAGAAATCGCGGGATAACCTTCCCATAGACTTAACATTAGCGTGAGTGTTTCTTCGCGTGACTAGTGTAGGCTCTTAAGATTAGTCATTGAGAAATTCATAAATATCGCTAATTCGCTGGAACTAACTTAGAATTCACGCAATAGCAGAAAAATGATTTTAAACTTATTTCTAAAGTAAAGTCGACGATTTTAAACATTTGCTTATAAACATAAAGTAAACATAAATGTTTTTTTCTTCTTTTAACCTGACAGCCAAAAAAAAAAAAAAATACAAATGCTTTTTTTATTCTTGGTTTTATCTTTTTTAAGGTTTATCATTTGCGAAAACATAATATAACCTCTTCAGATTTAAACCGCGCGATTCCGAATTGATAGAATTGATATAGAATTGATAGAATCCGCAAAGCTGATATTTCAAGTTGAGAAAACTGATGGAATCACTCCTCTGAAACGTTACCGAAAATTACAAGTAGAAAAGAAAAATACATTTGTTTGAGAATTTTTTTTTTAAATCTTGAAAATCAACTGATTTCTGGGGTATCTGAAGATAAAGAAACGATTTCCGGAATCGTTCGTAATTGGGAAGAAGTTATATTATATTTTCGTAAACCTTAAGAAAGTTAAGAGCTAGATTAAGATGCTGTAAGACTTTAGCGACAAAGAAAAAAATACTTACTTACCTTTATGAATTTTTAAATATAACAACATTTATTTATAATTAATGTGTTTCAAAATTAGTTTAATTCAAAATATACATTCTCTAAAAAATTACTGTTAAAAAAAGAAAAAAAAAAATTTGAGCCCAAATGAAATTTCCCAAGAATTCCAAAACTTTACTTACTCTAATTAAAAATCTTATAAGTTTTTTAATATGTATTTATTGCATTTTATTAGTCTTATTTTATTGTACAGTACACATAAAAGTATAAGTGTATAAGTGAATTCATATCCTCATACATTAAAATTATGAGGAAATGATTGTAAGCTAATGATGAAGTACTTGTGAAAATCATTTTGTACAAAATTGATTAGGCTTAGGCAAATTTGCAATTGCTAAATATATCTTGAGACAGATTTCCAACAATATATTAACAGAAAAAAAAAATTATTTTATTTGCTTGTATTCAATTCATAATAGTTAGCGGAATGATAGGGAATAAAATTACTTTTCTACAAATCTTGAAAGCCATGTGCTAGCTATTGAAGAACGTTGTTGAGAAAAAGACAAGACGTTTTCTTTACTTTACTTCTAGACAAACTATCCTAGACCATTATAATGCATGTGCTGCCATTTACTGAGTAAATAGGACAAATTTATAGTAATGTGACGGAACGATATTAATATTAGGGACAACAGTGAAAAGTGTTCTAATTTCTTTCATTGCATAAAATATTAATATAATTACATGGATAAATATTTATTTAAGTATTTTGAATGGATTTTATATATATAAAATAACATTATAAACATACACGCCATAATGGCCGAGAAACCATTTTCTTTCCTTATGTGTGAATGGGGGCATAGTGAGGAATGATATTTGCGTTTAAACAAATATTTTTAATATTATAATTCAATTTCAATAAGCATGTAATCACAGTTTATATGTATAAATTATTAATATTGATAGTTATAATCCCCTTTTCTGTTTGTAATTTAAAAAATACGTCCACGAGACAGAACATGAAATTGCTATTTTTCTGGGAATTACTTATGTGCATTATGTTTGGTCATTTAACAACTTATCATATAAAACAAAAAATAGTGAACTACATAAATTATTTACATAAATTACGTTTCCTCTCTTCATCATACATAAATTATTGTTTACGTTATCTCGCAATAACGGGCATCTCTCTTTAACATGGATGGCTTCACTTTTTAGTAATTCATGTCTCACTAACTAATCATTAAAAACTCATGACAAAATTGTATTTCTATGGTCTTTCAGAATGAGAAATTATATATATAAAAAAAATTAGGATGTTTCCATAATTTTATTATATATTTATATGCGATGTACATATATAATACATTTATATATTTAGAGTACTACATATAAATATAATTATACAAGGTGTCCATAAGTTATTGTCGGATTTTTTTTTTTTTTTTTTTTTTAGCTTTATAACTTTTGATTTAAGAACATGGCGAAAAGTATTATTACATATTCTGGAACCATAACTCAAAAGTTTATCTTAATAAACTAAGTTACATATGCGTAAAGTTTCAATTTAAAACGTTATTAATCAAATAATAATTAATACTAAAGTTTTATCAAATTTATCGAAAAATTATTAATGAATAACTTGCTGACCCCCGCCCGGCGTTGCCCGGGCCTCTGATAATAAATTTAAAAAGAAACATCAAGTTTTTATTATTTTATATCTTTAAACGGATTTTGTATGAAATTATATTTTAAAATGAAAAATTCGCGGAAAAATATTTATATTTAGTGATAAGCGCTCATTTTCTTGTTCTTTTGCGTAGGGTCGTTTCAAAGTTTGAAAATAAAAAGTTCTTTTTGTCCGAACGCTTTGAAATCTTTATTGGTGATAAATAAAGTGATATTACAGCCCGTGTAAAAATTTCGTGAAAAAATATTGTTATCTTGTTGTAAAAGAAATGTTTTCTTCTCGCTTTTTTGTTTGTTTGTTTGTTTTCGCGTCGGCTCTTTTAAAATAGCAATAAAAGAATGTTCTCATCTTCCGAACTCTCTGATATTTCAATCCGTTATAAATATATAACTGTATCCAAGCTCTCTTTAAAATTTTGCGAAAAAATATGCATATTTAGTAGTGGAAATATGAGTTCTTAACAAAAAGCTTTAGCTTTCAATCTCAGAGCAAAAATATAAGGTCAATGCTTTCAATGCAATGTTGACTCCCTCCGTTTTCAATTAACCCTTTTCAATCCCCCTAGGCTAAACAGGTGAAAGCTAATCCATCAAGTTTCACCTTTCTGAGGGGAGAAGCCTTCAAAAAACGTTGGGGGATGCGCAAAGAGACGATATTTGTGTGGAAAATTTGACAGAATGCGCTTTTCGTTTTAAATATATAGATAAGCACAAAGTTAGGTAGATAGTTATTGCATAATTCATTAACAACTTTTGATAAATTTGATAAAATTTTAATATTACTTATTATTTTATTCGATGGAAAACGTTTTGAGTTGCAATTTTATGCGTATATAATTTTGCTTGCGTTATTAAAAATACTTTTTCAGTTGTACTTTACGAATATGTAATAATGTTTTTCGTCATGTTCTTAAATCAAAAGTTATGGGGTAAATAAAACCCCGACAATAATTTATGGACACCGTATAATTAAATAAAAATATGGTGAACTTTTAGAAGTTAGGTTTAATTTTAACATGTATATATATGGCCGCCGACAAAATAATTTACATACATTTATAAAGAATTTTGTAGAAATTAAAATTATATTTTTATTTTTATTTTTCTTCTAATAATTAGAACTGGGGTTTTTTGTTTGTATGTTTGATTTTCTTTTGCTTACTGATCCTGCATTTATCTAAAATTGTTAGCTTAACTCTGTATAGTAAAAAGAAAATCTAATTTGTAAATAAAAGTAATTACTAGCATAATTGTATTTTCTGATTATTCTAAAACAAGTGGCCTACATCATAAAAAAATAATTTTTAGCGAATATTTTAAAAGTATTCTTTAATGCACTGATAAAATTTCCTTTTAAAAAAAGTGTCAGATTTAACACAGCGGAAATTAGAAAGGAAAAAAAAAGTATGGTGAATAGAAAAAATAATAATAAATTAGTTTTTTTTTTTTTTTTTTTTTTTTTTTTTTTTTTTTTTTATCATCGTTGTTTATTTACTTTCAGGTAGCAAAAATTGGAAGATGGAAGAAGAACATTGCAGATTTATTATTGTTTGTTTAATAACACTGCAGATTATTTTCGGGCAAATACTTATTTGTTTCTTGTTTTAAAAAGTGATTAATATATATAAAAAAAAGTTTGGGTACAATGTATAAGTACGAGATGCATAAAAGAAGGTTTTATTTGTGATCATCTGGTATATATATATTAAAAAAATAATTGTCATAATCGGTAAACTTTTTTAATGTAATCAAGTTGTACACTGTAAAAAAAAGGACAAATTTTTATTAATATAGGAAAATATAATATAACGACGAATGGAAATACACAATAACACCTTGCGAGTTTTCCACGATTCCGAAAAGCATCCTTTACACTGCAAAAACACAAAAAAACAAAAAATGTTGATTTTACAGTATAATACTGGCACCCTAGCTGTCAGTATTATACCGTAAAATTAACAATAATAAACAGTCAAATAAGCAGTAATAAACAGTAAAATAAGCAATAATAAACAGTATAATAAGCAGTAATGCGCATGCGCGGCAGAGTTTTACTGCTTATTTTACTGTTTATTACTGTTAATTTTACGGTATAATACTGGCAGCTGGGGTGCCAGTATTATACTTTAAAATCAGCAATTTTTTTTTTTTGCAGTGTACCTTCAGAAATCTCAAAAACTAATATATTTTCAAGATTGAAAGAAGAATTTATAAAAACCAAATTTATTTTGCTTCCGCTAATTTTCGGAACGTTTCCGAGTAGTTTTATAGTGTATAGTATTTATAAGTCTATAAATTCTCAAGTAAACATTTTCTTGTTCAACAAACATGTTTTACAGACAAACATAATAAATTAACATCACTAACTCTAACATTAAAATTAATATTATTGTGTTACACTTGCATATATGAATTCAATTACGCAGATGAAAATGTTTAATTCAGAATGTACAGAATCTTAAAAGCCGATATTCCGATTTGAGAAAACTGATTAGTACACTATAAAAACTACTCGGAAATGTTTCCGAAAATCGGTGGAAGCAAAAAAAGACTGTTTTAATAAATTCTTCTTTAAATCTGGAAAATATATTGGTTTCTGAGGTTTCTACAGATAAAGAACCCTTTTCGGGATCGCGGGTAACTCGGAAGATGTTATTGCGTATTTTCGTACGTGGTTACATTATATTATCGTAGATTAAGGATTCCGCGAAAAAAGTATTTAGTTCTAAAAGTCACCGCTACGGGATAAGTAGCGCTGTTTTTATCGCGGAATCTTTCGTCCCCCGTCTTGTTTAATCATCCTACAAAATTTGACTCCATTTTCGGAATTAGATTGCGCTACAGAACACGCCGAGTACTGTCAGCCTAATTATAGCCACCTTGTATAAGTAAGTCGTACGATTATAAAACTATACGAAACTGGATGCGGATTGCATTACATTTTTTTACTTTTTGTTCATCTATATCCCAACCATTTAAATGTTACATAGGAGTTGTTGACACCAATGATAATTCCAGAGATGGGCAATCTCGCGCTACAAGCAATTCAAGAATAAGTAATGCCATACGGAAATAGTGCTTAATTTTAAGAATCTACACAAAAAGAATATGTCCCATAACTAAAAAGCAAGCCGATCTTAATCCCTATAAATTCCAAACTGCGCATTATCCAACTGACAATATGCAAAATGACAGGCATTAAAGAAGTTTCATCTTGTTTCGTCATGCCTTTCCGAAATTCTTACAAAAACGTTCTTTGTGCAATAAAAAGTTAAAATTTCAGTGCAAATTCCCCTTGTTTAATAATTAAAATTCATATAGATACAAATAAATGTAAATATAGTGCTTGAAGGCGCGTTAGAACATACATAAAAACATCTAAAAGCACATTAAAGTCCTTTTAAAAATCAACACGTTTTCAACCGAACTTACTCTGTCATCATCAGTGAAAAACTAAATGTTAAGTTGAGTTGTTGTCTCTTCGCGTCTTCTCGCTTGCCCGGAACAAACCTTTTTAATCCAAGGGTGTGGAATATAAGGTGGGATGGGAAAGGTCATTCAACATTTCAAAAACAAGTACAGGTTAATCAATCATTCCAGACTGCGTGGATATCACATGATAATACATCGTTACAGACTATTTCTTTTTTAGATATTATTTCCAGAGACTCTCTTAGGATAGCTTCCTGGTGATTACTTGTGCGGAATATAATTTTTGATCCATTATTTTGGAAATAATATCCAAAAAAGAAATAGTCTGTAATGATGTATTTTCATATGATATCCACGCAGTCTGGAATGAATTAATACATGATTGATTAACCTGTACGTGTTTTTGAAATGTTGAATGACCTTTCTCATCCCATCTTATATTCCACACCCTTGAAGTAAAATGGTTTGTTCCAGGCAAGCTAGAAGACGCGAAGAGACAACAGCTTAACTTAACTATTTTTTTTCACTGATGATGACCAAGTAAGTTCGGTCGAAAACCTTTTTAATTTTTAAAAGGACTTTAATGTGCTTTTAAATGCTTTTATGCATGTTTTTATGCACCTTCAAGCAATATATTTACATTTATTTGTATCTTTATGAATTTTAATTAGTTCTTTATATATTTTATAGAGGCAGAGATTCTGACGAAGTAAACTAATAGGATTCTAATACCAGATATTCAAAATCTGAATGAGAATGGCAGAATTATTCCAAGACAATCACAGCACAATCAGTTAGGGTTTTTTGAAGAACATTTGCTCATGGAAAGGCATATGTTATTTTCATTATCCCAAATGAAAATAATCGTAGACAGCTAACAGCAATAAGTTCGTCAGCTTTTTCGTAATTACAAGTTACGTGAATAACCATCATCACAATTTTAACAAGATTCGGATTGTGTGCACAAAGCAAGACTTAGTCAACCATGTTGTGTCGATCATTTCCCGGTTTTTGTGTTGTCCGGAGACTGATCTCCAAACTTGCCGGATTTAAATCCATTAGACATTGCATCACGTCTATTTTTTTTAAGTTTCTTCTAAACCTTAAAGCAATTTGAAGGATTTGAAATAATATTTTAAAAAGGCATGGGGACTAAATAATTGAGCTGTGTTTTTTATAAGATGAATTGAGTAAAAGGTTGAAAGCCTGTATCAAAGTCAAATGAAAAAAATAAACTAATAAATAAATAAATAAATAAAGGAATGTAAAAATTCTTGATTTGTTTATTATTTTTACACTCTTTTAGTTAGTTTTGTTTTCGTATGCAAACATGGAAATTTTTTTATCGATTTTTCACTCACTTTCTGATAGGTTAAAATCCTGTGGCAAAATGTACGCGACGCTGCGACGGGCGTCGCAGACTTTTTAGGGCACCTGCAGACTAAAAACATGCAGCGATGCCGCGGACGCGCTATAGAGCATAAATTACGGGAAAAAACGGCAAACCTCATCGAAGGATCGTGAAAAAAACGATGAATTTCGTCGAAGAATCGCGGAAAAACGCAAAATTCATTTAAAGAACGCGAAAAATGACTGATTTCTTTGACAGATCGCGAAAAAACGCAAATTTAGTCAAAAGGCGAGTGAATAAACGTGAATTTCGTCAAAAGGCCGTAAAAAAAAAAAAAAACATGAGTTTCGTTGAAGGTCGCGGAAAAATGCGAATTTTGCCGAAGGGCTACGGAGAAAACGCCAACTTCGTCAAAGGATCGTGATGGAAAAAACTGTTAATTTCGTCGAAGGATCACGAAAAAATGGTCAATTTCGTCGAAGAAACGGCAAATTTCGTCGAATGACTCGAAAAAATGGTAAATTTCGTCGAAGTATCTCGAAAAAACGGAAAATTTCGTCGAAGAATCGCAGAAAAAAACGCGAATTTTGTCCAAAGGCCAAAGAAAAAACGCGAAATTCATCAAAGGATCTGGGAAAATGGCTAATTTCGTTGACAGATTGCGATAAAAACGCAAATTTCGTCAAAGGGCCGCGGAAAAACTTGATTTTCGTCAAAAGACTAAAAAAAATAAAAAAAAACATAAGTTTCGTTGAAGGATCGTGGGAAAAAATGCGAATTTCATCAAAGGGCTACAGAGAAAACGCAAATTTCTGTCAAATGGCCACAGAAAAAATGCCAATTTTGTCAAAGAATTGTGGAAAAAACTGCTAATTTCGTCAAAGGATCACGGAAAAAGTGTGAATTTCGTCGAAGGGCCACGAACAAAAAACGTGAATTTTGCCAAAGGATCGTGGGGGGAAAAAAACGCTAATTTCGTCAAAGGTTCACGAAAAAAAACGTGTATTTTGTGAAATAGTCCCGGAAAAGATGCAGCATTCCTTTAGAAAACAGCAGACACACAAAGTTCTATGCCTATTAATATAGGCACAGTTTTTTAATCTGAAACAATATACTGAACTAACTTTTAATAAATCGGGTTAACCTGAACCCAATTTGCAAGAATCTACACTCAGCCGGAAATTGACTCGAATCAAAAGCAGAGTTAATCCGACCTGCAACAAGAATAATTATTGCCGAGAGGGGATTTTCCCCCCTCCCCCCCTGCTGTAACCTTCCAGAATATTTGCTGTGAATTTCAGATTTTTTTTTTTTTTTTTTTTTACTCAGAAAGGCTGATAAATGCTTTCAGAAAGGCTGTTAAAATGTAGATTAATTAGCACTACAACTACAACAGCTGCAAGAATAGATTTATATGATGTATTGCGTATTGCAGACTATTTTTGAAAACATTATTAGCGTTGCAGACACTAGAAGATAGTTCTGTCACTGGGGGAGGGGGGTTAGAATTATAAAAATTATGCACACAGGTGTGTTTTCGGTGATAAGAACCGCATTTTAGCATTTTTAGAAGTTAATTGCAATTAGGGCATTTTTCCGTTAGCCAGCCGTAGATGATAAATTGCCAAATAATCTTTATTGTTAGGGGAAAGTCGGGTAGCCGCGGACGGCGGATAACCGCGGACATTTCAATTTCTAAGAAATTCAAAGTGTAACGTAAATAAAGAGTTATTGTAAATGAACGCTCTCTAGAGTCGAAACAAATACAGTTTACTTGCCACGTGGGCGCCGAGTAAGTTAGTCGTGAGTGAATGTTTTGTTTTCGTCAATAAATTTTCGACAAAACAAGACAGAATGCATCATATGCGGAGAAACATTTGAAGAAGGCTGGATTCAGTGCCAGGAATGCAAAGACTAGTCCCATGAAGATTGTGTCTATATAGATGCATCAGATTTTTATTATAATTGGGATGTTTGTAAGGCCAAAAAACGGTTGGGACACTATTCATTAATATGTCCGGGGCTACCCGCCGTTTCTTGTGACGCCAAAAAAAAAATAAGGCCAAACTATTTTTAGTTATATTTCGTTAAATAATTCGATATTATTAGCAATATTTAATTAAAATCATTAAAGAAATTCGTAATTTTATTGTAAGTATAAAATAAATACAGAAATTTCATTCATTTGTTTTTTATTTGCAATTTATACAAGTGTCCGGGACTACCCGATCTTCCCCTACAACTGTTTACGAGTTACAAAAACAATACGCGCCAAACCACGCAAATATTAGTAGGAAATACTGTCAGAATATTTTCAAAATATTATCTACTTAAATATCTGCTACTGTAGCAGTTTGGAAACAGAAAAAAATTCATTGAAAATTTTTAACTTATAAGCTAATGCAAAATATATATTTCCTTATTTTTTATCTCATATCACGTAATCATGTTGCATGCATTTATTAAAAATAATACCTAATAATTACAAAGTCTGACTCGTAAATAAAAATAATGATTTTCATACACCAGTTGTTACTTTTTTCAAAAATATATCTGTTTCATCGCAAAGCATTTCTAGCTAACATTTTTTTCAAACAATTTGTTATAGTTATGTTTTAAAAAGAGTAACAGATTTAGCGCAGCGGAAATTTGGGAGAAAAATTGATGTATTTCACTTTTAACAATGTTATGTTAGAAACTTTTATCTCTCTCTTTGTTTTAATGCTGATATGACAAAAATGATGATTGGATAATAAATTTTATCCTAAAAATAATAATACATAAGAAGAAAAAACGTACACCATATTTATGGTTTAAAACATATTATCTATTTTGCATGAATTGCAAATAAAAAGAATGAAGTTATTATATATATATGGATATGTATGACAGCGACAGTAATGTAGGGGAATGTGGTCCAAAATGATTCCCTTAAGGGAAAAACTTGTGTAAAATAACATAACTGTAAATTCTAAATAAAACTATGGGCTTTGCTAGTATGTTTTACGCCATATTTTGCATTATAAACATATTTTAATAATGTTTTAAACCCAAATTGAATAATGAAAAAATTAGATTTTTTTAAAAAGTGTCCAAAGGATCATTTTACACTCACCAAAGGACAAAATGATCCTTCATTTAAAAAATATTTGTAAATTGTTTTTTATCGGCAAAATAAAGGATATAAAAGAAATTATGGCAATACATAAGTGTAATTCACATCTAAAAACATACTACATTAAGTAAACCAAATCATATATCATGAAAGTCTGTATATCTAAATAAACATGAAAGTTAGTGCTTACTATATAGCAGATGCTATAAAACCCAACTTTTCAAAGAATTCTATTCAGACGCATAATACTGCGATTGCTTTAATACCGCCATTGCCTCTTCTTCACTTATCACAACTATTTCATGTGTTACCCTGTAGATAGCGCAACCTGTCTGGAAGAAAACATATGTGGATCATTTTGCCCGTTAGGATCATTTTAAGCCACCTTCCCCTACATTGCAATATTGAACAAATCAGTGTGATACAATCTTGCAATTTCCTTTAACTTTTCTGGCTCTGTTTTTATTCAACTGGTTTCATAATTGTCCTTCTGTTCTGTGTATTTATGTTTGGGTATTGCTCTTGTGTGATTGGCTGATGCCTTCTGCTTTTTTGTTAGATGTTCTTTAACTTGTCCCTTTCCCTTTCATTTCCTTTCAGTCTTGCCCCTGCATTCTAATGCAGGGGCAGCACGTCTTCTTTGCGCCTGAAGAAAAAAGTCAAATTTCTTTCCAAAGGCCTAGCGCATTTCTTAATTTTATGGTATTATTAAAAAGTTATTATGCCTAGTAATGTAATAGGAAGAAAACAAATATGAAGATGACAATATCTACAAGTTGCGCTTTCTTATCGTTGACTAATAGCTAATTCCTAGACGTTTAACGATATAGTTGCAATTGCAAAAATGTTTCAGATGATGTTCTTCATCATATAAAAAGCCATTTACGTCAAATACTTTCTTTACTTTACAAAATTAAAATTTTTATACGGTCACTGGGTCAACAGTAGCCGAAGAGCTTAAAAATTCCATGGATCTAACGAAATTTAGTAATTTGGAAAAATTAGTAAGAATAACTGCTTGGGTAAAAAGATTTATATTTGAAACTGAAAAAGTCTACTGAAGCTTACGGCACACTAACAGCTGAAAAATTATTTGAAGCTGAGAATTTTTTAACACAAAATGAGCAGAAGCAATTTTATAAAAAAGAATTTGAATCTCTTAGAAAGGGTCATTCAGTAGAGAAGAATTCATTCCTATTCAATTTTGTTCCATTTATTTATTAAACTGAAATTATAGGTTTAGGAGAAATACTAAAATTTTGTATCTTACTAAGGAAGAGAAAGGATTTGATAAGATTTTACTTATCCAAGTATTTTTGCTAGATATTCCCGGTTAACAGTGCTGATCAAACGTCGAGACCATGAAAAAATGATGCATGCAGGAATTTCTTACACTTTGACAAAAATTTGATCCCGATATTGGATGCCTGAAGGAAGACGATTGGAAAAATCATTATTAAAAAATGCCTTAATTTTTTGTCAAAAAATATCTTTCCAAACTTGCAGACCAAATCACAGCTCAACGGCCCAATGATAGAAAGAGTGAAACTCCACCTTTTTCGGTATGTGGATAAGATTTTGTGGGACCTATATACATGAAAAAACTCGAATGAAATTCAAAAGTCCTATATCGTTTAGTTCACCTGCGGAGTTACTAGAGCTTTACAAAACTTATTACTGATATGATAACAGATTATTTTCTCCTTTCTTTTAGACGATTCTTAGCACGAAGAGAAAATTCTAAAATTATTTACATAGATAACGACAAAATCTTCAAAAAAGCTAAAAGAAAAATTTAAAAATTCATATGACGTCATTTATGACAATCTATTTCTCAAATTTCTCGCAAAAGAAAGAATCGTTTGGAAACACATCATTGAAAGGGATGCATAGTGGAGAGGCTTTTATGAAAGTATTATATATAGAGTTGCAAAAGTTGGGTTTGTTCCCTGGTTTATTTCCAATAGACCCGGTTTATTCCCAAAAAACCCGGTTTATTCCCAAAAAACCCGGTTTATTCCCAAAAAACCTGGTTTATTCCCAGGTTTAAACCGGGTTTTTTCTAGCCTTTGCAACTCTAAATATATTATGAAAAATGTAAAATCAATGAAAGAGTGTCTACGAAAGATTACTGAAAAATCTCTTTTGAGCTATGATGAAATGTCGATACTATATTAACTAATTTATAGGCTATCCTCAACTTGCATTCTTGGACATAAATATATACGAACAAGAACGAACCAAAAGCTCTAACTCCAATGCACTTTTAAAATTTCATTTCTTATTAACATTTTCGATGTAATTGAAGATTGTTAAAAAAGATCTTCTCTTAAAAGTACCGATCCTTGCTACTAAAACAGTTGTGGTCCAAATGGAAGAAGCAATATTTCCTTGATTTGAAAACAGTCTTGAAAAATCCTACTTCACATACACCACTAAAAGTGGGTGATGTTTTATCGACAGAAGCTGTTATGAAAATTAAACTTCTCTGGAAACTTAGCAAAAATCAGTGAGCAATACTAGGTAGATATAACAACGTTTGCTCATGCAAAATAAAGACAGCGAATTGAATCTTAACAATTATATTTGCCTTTAAAAAAAACATGCTTTCTTATTTATTTTATTTTATTTGATTTATTTATTTATTTTTGCTTTATGGCTCTTTATAGAAAATAGTATAGATTATGCCAATGGAATAAGATTATGGGAGATTAATGGATTTAAAAGGGAATTTCGTCAAATTAACCAGCTATCGCCAAGTTGGCTTCATACATGGCAACTTATTTTTGTCGCCAAATTTGGCGATATTTCGCCAAGGTGGCTAAAATTTGGTGGTATTGTGATAATCCTGTCATTAGTACTTTTCAACAAATACTCATTGTATTAATATGTATTCATCAATACATACATAGTCATACATATTTCATATAAATGCTAACGTCGTAATGATGCGGTCAACAATGTGATTAAAATGGATTAATGTTGCAACAATGGCGCTATTTTTTTTAATTAACATTAAACAAACGCAACGTTATTTCTATGAGGAAAATACAAGTTTTGGGCCAACGTTTCCCCCCTTTAGGGATCGAATTTTTAAAAACCAATGCCCAATTCATGTAAAAGCTCTATATCAACAGGAAGTGGGTGAAAATTGAGTAACAAGATTTGAATGCCACATAGATACATAATTGTAGACTAAAAGAAAGCATATAATAACAAAAAGATTTATCCAGCATTTGTATCCTTTAGAAAAATAAACTGATGAACATTTATATACTCTTTTTTTTTCTCCTTTAGAACTCTAAAAAGTAGTCTTTTTTGTTTATACTTTCTTTAAATGAACTCTCCTTTTGAGTTTTCATAGTGTATAGTACATTAAGAGTTTGAAAAAAAAAGAGACACATTTGTTGTTTTTATTTTTCAGTAATATTTTTCTTACATTGTTTGAATTTTGAAATCTATATATATATATATATATATATATATATATATATATATATATATAAGAAAGTCCTGCCTGGGGAGATCATCAACGCACAACCCAAATTACTGAACCTACAAATGCGAAAATTGCGGGGAAAATACTTCTTAGGATGTAGAAGCGCAATAAGAAAGGATTCTCTAAAATTCAACCACTGAGGAGAGGGGGTGGGGGGGGGGGTAAGAATGGGAAAAAATATTTCAAAAATTCCTTAAAAATTGGGTATTATAGTTATGCGACAAATGATAACATGTTTTAAAAAAAATTTGTATGCTGAATCGAATGGTATCAAGTACATTCTAAGTCCGATAGTTCGTGAGATATTGCATATTTTTTTTCTAATTTTCCGATATCTTTAGCGCCAAAACCTCAAAATTCCAACATTAGAAATGATAATTTCTAAAAATACACGCGTTATTATAACTACAGAAGAAATTCAAACTGTCTATAAAAGGCGAGAAACTTCTTTCTATCATTATAAGATATTGTGGCGAAATCTATTCCCGCAAACAGTTATCTATCAAGCAGGGCGGTCGCTCTGCCAAGCCAAGCTTTAAAAAAAACGCCACACAAACAACGCCAAGAACTGAACTAGACCGCTACTGCTTATTTACAGAAATCAACTTCGCAATGTTAAATCGACAAAACATGCCAGATTAAAATATCAGATAACAAATAAACCAAGCGTCGCAGAAAAAAAAAACGAAAACTAGAAGAATCTAATGAAGAATTTCTTCAATTTAAGACCAAACTCATCTTCATAAGTGATTTATAAACAGAGATATAGATTTTTTTTAAAAACGTCGAGTTACTTAAAATGATCACTTTTTTCTTCGTCAAACTTTTTTTTCAAACAACCTACAGACCTTAATATTCGGCAGAATAAAAAAAGGATTGCATTTTTGGACAAGTAATTACGTAATCTATGTGCTTTTATAAAATTCAGTGTAAAAAAATATTATTTTCTATCCTTAATTAGCAAAAAACTGTTCATTAACTTGGCGATTAAAAAATTATGCCAAAACAGAGATAAAACCCGCCAACGACCATGTACCATCTCTATAATAAAACCGTAAGTCATGTGACTGTCATCAACAATTCCGGAATGCCCGCTTCACTTTTTCATATGCCAGGCGGTCATTTTTATTAAAAATTATTTTCTCGAATAAAACTTAATAAATGTTACATTTTTAGAAAGATCGTTCAAAATAAATTAATATTTGAGAGATGACTTACGTTCAATTATGTATATATTCTTCAATAACTTCAGTTGAAATTAGCCTCGCAGTTCAAATTCTCTATCCATGAAAGTAAACAAAAAAAAAAAAAGATTCATTCGTCGTTAAGGTTTAAAACATTAAACCATGGAGATAATCGTTCGTAAAGTAAGTTTTCCGTGAAAAAATTTTTGGAGCGCTGCCTGGTTTCAAAAAAATAATTCGCACCAGTGAGACAATCAAAGTTTACCATAATTATGTGCTATACAACTCAACTTCATTCTTTATCTTTTCTTGATGTAAGCTGAATGTAAACAAATACAACTCCTGTAATGATATTTAATGAATCAAATTTCGAAACAAATTGTTAGTTAATTTGGTATTTATGTATTATACGTGAAAGGAAGAGAGACCACCGAAAATGATTGTTAATCACCAATCATATTTACCATTATTAATGACCAATCGCTTTCAAAACAGTAATTTAATATACATTTACAAAATACATAACATCATTAAGTACTTTTGTGTTATTTGGGCGCAAATCTCGCCAATAGAATTTTTAAAATCGCCAATACCAGCTTTTATTTTTCGCGTGTGAAAATTAGAAACGATACTTTTATTTTGAAATCAAATGTTCTGATGGAACAGCTGTCGTAGACGCACCGGGGTACTATACTAACTATAGAGTTGCAATATAGAGAGAAAAAACGGGTTGCTGTAATTAGAATTATAGGCGGTAATGTTGGTGTGACATATTTACGTGATTATCAAAACTGGCTTCCAAAAGTTCAATGTTTCACCAAACCATACTCGAAAATTACGTGTTATAATATGCACTCCGATTATGTCACATTATTCAAGACGTTTTAAATGAGAATAATGATAGATTTTCTTCTTGATTCTCCCGTAATCAAGTCTACAGCCAAAGTTAGCGAGAAACAAACAAACAAACAAAAAAGTATTGGCAACAATATGGTTCAGTGTAAATGGTGGATATCATTAAAGACTTTCACAAAATAGACTTCATTGCACCAAATCGTATTAACTAAAATACGCCATTTGGCAATGGATCCAATTACGGAAAACTACTTAATATGTTTAAGAATCTCCTCATTAGCAAGCATATTGCAACTGATAAGCAAACGGATATGAAGCATAAATGCTTAAGTTGGTTAAGCGGTTTTTGTCAAGAAAGATGAAATACATAACTACAAAAAATATGCGAAATGCTACCATGATCGAAAAAGTTTTTGATTTGTCTATTAGAATCTTCCGGTTTGGCGAAGGATTACGGAAAAAAAATAAATTATGAATAAAAGTAACGTGTTACAGTGCTTAACATACATTTAAGGGAGACCAAACTGGTCGCCAGTGGCGGCTAGTCTGTATTATAATAGCACAAATCAGTTACAAGTTATAACAACATCAGATTTCATCTGCAAGTCAGCCATTTTCTTCTGAAGATATTTTTTTTAAAATAAAACTTCACAATTATAAGAACACACATTTTATCAAACAATTAAATATGACTGCAAACTGTGGCAGATGACTGTTTCCAACATGAATAAGTATGACAAATTCCCGTCAAGCGTATCGATCTGGGTGACTCAGTCGCAGAGCGTCGGCATGGTATGCGTAAGGTCCCAGGTTCGAGTCCTGGCCCAGGTCAATTTTTCACTCGTGTTTGTTCAGTGCATTTAATTGTCTGATAAAATGCGTGTTCTTAAAATATTGTAAAATAAAGTAATCAGACGTAGTGTTTATGCTTTAAAAAATATTTTAAATATATAATATACGTTTTTGAAAGATCTTTAAAAATAAATTAGTTTTTGAGGGAAGATGTACCTTCTAAAATGTATACATTAAGAGTTATCGGCATTTAAAATTTCTTTCCAAACGTAAACAAAATTTTTGAAATGAATTAAAGGTGATTCATTTATTTCTAAAAAAAAAAAAACGGTAAAGGACAGGCATTTCGTTCGCAGGAATACCTTTCACGTCATTTTTCTATAAATTAATGAAATCCAGTTGTTAAATTATTTTTGTTTTAGAAGTGAAGTTTCCATTTAAATTTATTGTAACAATACAATGTTTAATTGAATAAAATAATGTAAATCTAAGAAATTGCTAAGAAATTCCAAACATGCACAGGGCAATGCAAAAAAATAAATAAATAAATAAACAAAAAATAAATAAATAGATAATAAATAAATAAAAATCAGCTTTCATAAATTCTAAAAATTGTTCATATATCTCAAATCTCAATTACAATCTAAAGCAGGGTTTATTTCTATATTATTCTACATATAATAGTAATTTCAGCAAATATATTAAATTCCAATGCGATCTGTTTTAAACTTTAAGATGGTTTATAATACATGATAAAAAAATTATAAAAAAGAATGGCGCGTCACAGTTCGGGGAGAGGATGGGGAGGAGCGTGAACAAAATTAGGAAGTATAATAAAGCTATCTGTTTGAAACTTTACGATATTTTATAACACATAACATAAATTTTAAAAATAAAGCTGCGTCAAAAATTATAGGGAGGGGCGGAGCGCGTTTTGCCTACACAAGTGGGGGGGGGGGGACACTTTTCTAAATTTTAACGATATCCGTCATGTCACATATCGTTACACAGGGCTGTGTCCACTTATTCATGTTATGCACCACAGGTGAAACCCCCACATTTTGCGCCCCCCCGCCCGACACTACTCATGTGATATATTGTTCGAAAGGCCTGTGGCCGCTTATTCATATTATGTATCTTCGGGGTCCATCCTCCCGCTTTCACCCCCCCCCCAAAGGGGGCACTTTTCAAAATTTTGCCGACACCTCTCATGTGATATATCGTTGGAAAGGTCTGTGAACGCTTAATCAAATTATGCAGGTGGGGGGGGGGGAATTTCTGAATTTTGCACATTTCCCTCATGTGATACATCGTTGGAAAAGTCTGTGACCGCCTAATCTTATTATGCATCTCCGGTGTTCATCCCTCCACTTTGCCCCCCAAACGCGATTAGCTTTCACCACCAGTGGGCGCTTTCCTATCTCTGTTTCTATGGGTCGGATCACGACGGGGTATGGCTCATTCGACTCGACATCTATAGAGCTTTCCGATTTTAGTTCGTTTTTTCACCACCAGGGGGCACTTTCTTATCTCTGGTTCTATAGGCTAGATCACGACGGGGTATAGCTCATTCGACTCGACATCTATAGCCTTAACGATTTCAGTGCCCGAGGTTCGTATAGAACAGATTGCGCTACCTGGTGGTGGAAGATAGAACTTGAGCGTGCGCAGCACGACTGCTATACGGTGCCGAAGGCAGCGGGGACCCGTGTCGGAAGTTCGTTTGTTTACAGGTTTTTACAATTCGATGTGCAAATTAAGGGATTATCCGGTGCCGAAGGCAGCGTGGAACCAGGTCGGAGGTTCGTGGTTTATCTTATTCGAGGTTTTAAAAGGATTGAGGCCCCGGTGTAAATTAGGGGCCCGCTAGCGGGCGAAGCCAGCTAGTGCTAATAATAAAAGAGCGTGATATCACGTTTGATTTCAAATGCAGCGCTGACACGCTATGTACATATTCCATTTTTATTCATTTAATGGATTAGTCAGTGATATTTTTTAACGGAGGATAACAAGTATTATAACAAGCCACATTTAGTATGTTGTTTTTAAGAGTGTAATTAATTTAATTGAAAAATCTACTGGTATTTCTAGTTAACCCGTTAAACAATGACTGAAAGTAAAATGTATTTTTAAATTATTTCTCATGTTTAGATTATTTAAATTATGTTCAATATATTTTTAAAAAAAAGAAATGATATCTACAAAAACAACTTTTCAAAAGTAAAAAAAAGCCAACCGTAAAAAAAAAAAAAGTTGTGGCTAAAAGATGGTGTGATATCAAATTTCCAAGCTATTATATTGCTTATTTAACTTTTTTCCATCAAATAAGTTATCATATATATAAGTCGAGTACCTACGCATATGTTAATAGAAATCGTTTTCTCCTGTACTAAATACATCCTAACGAGTTTCTGAAAATTCAATTTTTTTCAAATTATGCATGATGGGCTTGGCGGCCATCTTTGCATATTATTCACAAAATTCTAACCACCCAAATCCGTAGTTAAAATCTGAAGTTCAAAATTGTTATTTAAGCAAATATTTAAGAGTTTCATTTATAGACTTTTATGCTCTGAAAATTGTGTCTTAAGATAATGATGACTTATCTTAAAGATTCATCTTATGATTTATTTTTTAGAGTAATTATTAATTTCAAACTAGTAAAAATTAATTTATCAAAATATCAGTCTTATCTAATTTATCTGTCCGTAGTTAGAATCTGAAGTTCGAAATTTTTATAAACATATTACATTGCAAACATATTACGCTTTACTTTAGAAATTTGGGTGCTTAGAAATATGGAAAGATGACCGCCAAGCCCATCATGCATAATTTGAAAAAAAATTGAATTTTCAGAAACTCGTTAGGATGTATTTAGTACAGGAGAAAACGATTTCTATTAACATATACGTAGGCACTCGACTTATATATATGATAACTTATTTAATGGAAAAAAGTTAAATAAGCAATATAATAGCTTGGAAATTTGATATCACACCATTTTTTAGCCACAATTTTTTTTTTTTTTTACGGTTGGCTTTTTTTTTACTTTTGAAAAGTTGTTTTTGTAGATATAATATAAAAGAAAGTCCTGACTGGGGAGATCAGCAACGCACAGCCCAAACTACTGAACCTAGAAACATGAAAATTGGTGAAAAAATACTTCTTAGGATGTAGAGGTGCACTAAGAAAGGATTTTCAAAAACTTCACCCCTGAGGGAAGTAAAAGGGAGAACAAACTTTAAAAATATTCCTTAAAAATCAGCTATTATACGTGGCAAATGATAACATATTTTAATTTAATTTTGTATGCTGAATTGGATGGTACCAAGAACATTCTTCTAAGTCCAATAGTTTTTGCGATATTGCATATTTCGTATAATTTAGCGATGTCTTTGGCGCCAAAACCGGAAAATTCAAATATTACAAATAATAATTTCTAAAAATACATGCGTTGTTATAGCAACGGAAGAAATTGAAACTCTCGATAAAAAGCGAGAGACTTCTTTTCAACGTTAGAAGATGACGTGACGAAATAGACTTACACTGTAAAAAAAAAAACTGGGAAACGTTACTCTATCTGATGAGGCAGCAATGTGACCCATCGGTTCTGTATGTTTCCGCATATTTCGGGAAATATTTTGTAACGTTTCTGCATATTTCGGAAAAGTATTTAATAACATTTCTGTATATTTCGGAAAAGTATTTAGTAACGTTTACGTATATTTCGAAAAAGTATTTAGTAACGTTTCCGTATATTTCGGAAAAAGATTTAGTAACATTTCCGTATATTTCGGAACTGCTTCTACATATTTCGGAAATGTTTATGTATATATCGGAAATGTTTCTGTGTGTTTCGGGAATGTTTCTGTGTATTTCTGTATCATAATTTCTTTTATTTAGGAGAACGATACACTTCTTTAAAATAGTTAATATTATCCGATTCAATTTTATTGCATATTAATATTAAATTTGCAGTTAATCTTTTGTTGTACGTACTAAGTTAAATAACTCGTTCGAGAGTTTCTTTATACTCTTGTTTTATGAATCTATAATAAATATTAGATATTTAATTGATGAATAATATTATAGTATTAGTATTAATAAAGTACAGATAGCACCGTTTATACGTCTTTATCATCGTTTCGTTTTGAGATTGGTTCCGATTCATAACTTTTCTAATGATGAAATGTATCGTTTATATGACAGAACAAATTCCTAATTTCACTTATTATACTTTTTTCCCTCAGTTTTTATGAGTCAGATATTTGTAAATAAATAACGTTGAAAATTTGATTTATAGATCTATAAATAATTCTTTTTTTAAACGCAGCCTCATGAGTTCCATCCTCTAAATAGATACATAATGAAAATGTTTAATTTCCCTAATACTTATAAATAGATAGATTTTAGTAATACCTTTCAATTTTTTTTTTAAATCTTGTAAATAGATATACTATTCCAAAATATTTTATATCTGTGGTAATTATTTTATTTTCACGAATTGTATACTTATAAATAGATATATTGTTAAAAATGTTTTGTCTATTTGTAAATATTTTTAATATAGTGTTTTACAATTATCATGCTTCTAAATATATTCATTTAAATAAATTATTTTATTCATATAACTTGAGAAGTGCTGAGATAACCTGAGAAAATATATATCTTTTTATAAGTATACAGTTCATGAAATAAAATAATTATTTACAGATACGAAATCTTTTGACATAATATCTCTACTTACAAGATTAAAAAATATATTTATTTAAAGGTATTAAAAATAATACATATATTTTGGGAAATGAAGCATTTTTATAATGTATATGTACATTTCATCATCAGAAAAGTTATGAATCGGAACCAATCTCAAAACGAAACGATGATAAAGACCTATAAACGGTGCTATCTGTACTTCATTGATACTAGTACTACATTATTATTCATCAATCAAATATCTAATATTTATTATAGATTCATGGAACAAGAGTATAAAGAAACTATCGAACGAGTTATTTAACTTTGTATGTACAACAAAAGATTAACTGCAAATTTAATATTAATATGCAATAAAATAGAATCTGTTAATATTAATTCTTTTGAAAAAAAGCACATCGTTCTCTCAAATAAAATAAATTATAAAACAGAATACTTACTGCTCATCCAAATACGTTGCATCTGCATCTATTTTAAGCTATGTCTTTCCTCTCAAGAACAATACAAATCACGTGATAATGGCATGTGCAGTAGGTCGGAGTAGATGAGCATGCGCAAATATTGCTTCATTCCGAATTCCATTTTAAAACTTTACACGGAATGAGTGCAACATTTCCGAATTTTTCAGCAACCAACATTTTACACTACCTATTCGGAAACTTTTCCGCTATGGAAAGTAGCGTTTCTGACTTCTTCAGAGTATTCCCCTCTTTGAATATTTTCCGAAAATACGTGTAACGATTCCGAAATAACAAGAAACTGAGGAGAACACAAAGTTTACTATAAATTTCCGGAAAACTTTCCACCTTGTGCCGAAACGCTTCTCAGTTTTTTTACAGTATAGGGATGAAATTTCTATAATCGGATAAACTCGATTATGAAAGATAGCCGTTTTTAAACTTTCTGCTGCATGGATTTTGATGGGAATTAAACTGTTAGATAATTTTTCATGGAAGGTTTTGGTATATAAAATCGTTATACGTCGTTTAGTTACAGAATTATGTGTCTCATGAATTAGTTTATGAAAGTTTACTCTTTTAAAATGATTCGGTTAAACGTATTTTTATGCGGTTTACACTGTTAGATAGATTATTGCTTTAGGGAAGGTTTTAGTATATAATACATATCGTTCTACGTTGCTTAGTTTATTAGGAAAATTTCTATATTCGGGTGAATCCGGTTATAAAACACAAAACAGCATGTTTAGTTAAATAAAAGTAGGTAAAAATCTCTTAACTTCTCAAGATAGTTCTTATTTTCTTAATTTTTTCTAGGCCTACCATCATAAAAATCAAAATCGATCAAGCTCTTTCCATAGCCTTTTAAAAATGTTCTATGGATTTTGATGAGACTGGCATTTGTTAGTTAAATATATTTCAGGGATGGTTTTAGTGTATTGCATATCGGTCTATGGTTCTTTACCAAATCCTACTCTAAATGATCAATTGAAGTCCTTATTAGCCCAAATTCCGTCTGACGAATTAGAAAATATAATAGCACAAAGGCGTTCGTATCTTTTGCAGCAATGTGGAAGTATTTTCCGGGTAAATGTCCACATTGCTTTAAAATACAAGATCAAATTCACCGATATATTTTGTTTGATTCAAGATTGGTTTGAAGAAACCGACCAGCGTAGCGGGCGAAACCTGCTAGTTGATTTATATTTAGAATTAATTGATATTTTCAGTTTGATTAATTAACTGATTTAGTAAGTAATATTTGAATTGATAACGTGTATTTGAATTTAAAATTATATTAGAATTCTCAAACACTGATATGCGAACTGAATTTTCACGTCAGAATAATTTCGTAAGAATTTTGATGGATAAACTCTAATGAGAGTTCAGGTGAGGAGTGTGTGGAAAAAAGAATTTCAGTTAGATCGGCTCATACTCAACCTTTTTTCCCTCCCAAGCTGCAACCACTTATATGATAATATAAAAAAAGAATAATTAAAATAATAAGATAACAAACGTAGTATAAAAAAGCATCGTAACAAAGTTAATATTATCAATAGGGTTAAACGTTAGTCGCGGCAGAAATGTCATTTTTTTTTAACAATATACTTTGTGGTAGATTTCTATTGAAAATGTTATAGAAATATTCCGCGAAGATTCTTGTTTGGAAATAGTAGTGTGAAAAGTTACTATAACTGTTGTAATTGGCAATTCATTTCCTGTTGCATCATCCAAAACCCCCTTTTCTTCTCAAAGTTTTGAAACGTAAAAAGCATCTACGCAATGTAGAGTTAGGAATGTGCTCTGATTAGCTGAAAAGAGACAATGAAACTGGCGCATGCGCGCAACATTATGTTTTTCTTCTCTCCTGTAACTGTTCTTGAATATTTTTATTAGAACTTTAGTTTGAACTCCAACTTTTAGTTTAGTTTTTATGATTATGATTTTTTGAGAGCATGTTGCTCAGTTAAAAGGCCGTAAATACTTAAAATGTTGTGTTCGTCTTGTGAAGTGTCAATTAAATAGAAATGTATAATAATTTCCTTGAATTTATTTCGTGTCAAGAAGTGTCTCGTGAATGTCTTGTGAATTCGTTCGGAATAAAACTTTTGTTTACTGAAAGATGTTCTCTGTTGAAGAACCGGAGCACCGATGTCCCATTTTGGAACTTAGAGGTAAGAAAATTTGTTTCTTACTAATTTTATTAGAAATAAATTTAGATTAAAATTGATTATTTATATGTCGGCAGCTTAGAGTGCATTTTAATATAGGCAGTCGGAGTTGCCACATAATTGTGGCATCCCTGCCGGGATGGGTGCTCCATAGATGATTGGAATTAGAGATTAGAAAGTTAATTAAAAGACATTTAGAAAGTTAATTAGAAGTTAGTTAACTAGAATTGAACATTAAGTATGGATAAATTAAAGAAATCAAGGACGCCAGTGCGTTCCAACTTCACAAAGTTGATAAAAGAAATAGAAAATACTTTGCAGACTAAATGTGATGATATCGATAGTCTGTCGTCTCTTTTAGATAGGTTAGAATCAAAACATGAAGAGCTCTCATTAATCGATAAACAAATCTTAGATAATTTATCTGAAGATAAAAATTGTCAACAAGACGCCTTCGATTCGGAATATGAGCAAATAGACAAGTATAATATAAATTACTGGGAAAATAAAAATAAACTATCTAGATACATCAAAAAATTTGAAAAAGAGAGCAGTCAGGATACCTCGTTGTCATCAGATAGTATGGCCACTAGAAGTTTAAATTGCCAAAATTGGAACTTAAGCCCTTTAATGGCGACATAAAAAATTGGCTATCTTTTTTTGGGCAATTTGAAAAAATCCATGAAGATCCCGATATAGTAAACGAAGATAAAATTCAGTATCTAATTCAGGCTACCCAAAAGGGATCTAGAGCTCGGGAAATCGTGGATTATTTCCCCTCTACAGCCGATAGCTATCCAGAGGCGATACAATCGTTGAAGGCACGGTTCGGTAGAACAGATATTTTAATCGAAGTATACATACGCGAAGTACTAGGATTAGTTATTAATAATTCTTTGGGCCAGAGACTCTCTTCAAGGCCAGAGACTGTCCCTTGTTAAGTTGTATGATAAAATAGAAACATATCTTCGGTCATTAAAAATGTTAGGCGTATCGAGCGAAAACTATTCTTCGATTTTATATCCATTGGTCGAATCAGCATTGCCTTCAGATATTCTTAAATTATGGGAAAGACATCTTGGCACTTTATCTGCTAATGATAAAGATAAAGATCAGGGAATTAATAAATTAGATACTTTAATGAAATTTTTACAAATTGAAGTTGAAATGGAGCAAAAGGTCAAATTGGCTAAGAGTGGGTTTTCTTTCGATAAAGATGTCTCAGTAAATAGAGAACTTAGATTCGATCGTAAGGATAAAAATTTTCCCCTTCCTACGGCGGCCGAACTGTATAATGCAGATGATAAAAAATACGAAGAACAGTGTGTCTTTTGCGAAAATAAACACCGTAGTCAAAATTGTAGAGCGGTATGGAAAATGACACTCGCGAAGAGAAAAGATGCTTTATTAAAAAAAGGAGCTTGCTTTCGATGCTTCAATGCCAACCACTTGGCTAAAGCTTGTAAAATTAAAACTAATTGTACTCATTGTGGCAAAAATCACCACCAGTTCATGTGTATAGAAAAAAATAAAATTAACTTAAGTGATAATTCTAAAGAGGATTCTACTCCTAATAAAGATTGTATGCTGGCGAATACAACTTCTAGAAAAAGGGTTTTGCTCCAAACATTGGTTGTACGCATATACAAGGGGGATATCGTACGAAATGCTAGAATTTTATATGACACGGGATCGCAACGGTCGTATATATCAAAATTTGCTGCTAACATGTTAGGATATAATAGTATAAGTAAAGAAAGAATAGTGCATAATTTATTTGGGGGCCGACAATGTGAAGAACTACACGATAGATATTTAATTAATTTGGGAAATATGGATAATAGTTATCGATGTAAGCTTGAGGTATTAGACCAACAAAAGATTTGCTCTGAAATTTCACCTATACCGGAAGGATCCTTTATTAATGAAATAAAACGGTACGGAATTTTATTGACTGATAGAGTCACTAAAACTAATGATTTACTATACGAATTTTCTCCTGATGAAATTCATATGTCAATTGGTGCAGATGTCGCCGGAAAATTATTTACCGGAAATTTAAAACAATTACAGGGCGGATTAGTTTGCATGGGAACTCGTTTAGGTTGGACAATTCTCGGGAAAACTGAAGGTTATGAAAATAAAAATATGAACAATTTAGTTTTCTCGCTGCATGTCAAAGAGGCAAAAATTTCCGAGTTATGGCACCATGACACTTTAGGAATTCGAGATCCTGGGGAGAAAAAGGGTAAAGAAGAGATAGAGTTAGCCACTAAAGAACATTTTCTTAGTAATATAAGAGTAGATGACGAGGGTAGATATGAAGTTAGTCTTCCATGGATACAGGGCCACCCGAGACTACCCAGTTACGAAAATATCGCTCGACGTAGATTAAAAACATGTGTCGATTCATTAAAAAAGATAGGAAAATTAGGTGATTATAATCAAATATTTAATGAATGGTTAGACGAGAAAATAATTGAAAAGTTTGATCAGAGGAAAACATTAGGTAGTGAGCATTTCCTTCCTCATAGAGCAGTGTTTAAAAAAAAACTCCACTACAAAGGTGCGGCCAGTTTTTGATGGTTCAGCTCGGGAAAAGGACTCACCATCGATAAATGATTGTATTGAAAAGGGGCCTAACCTCTTAGAACTGATTCCTTCTGTTTTAAATAGATTTAGATTGGGGAAAATAGGGGTAATTGCTGACATAAAAAAGGCTTTTTTACAGATTGGCATTACAGAAAAAGATCGATCATTCTTCAAATTTCTATGGTATGAAGAAGGGGACCCTCAAAAGTTGATAACGCTTCACCATAGAAGAGTAGTATTTGACATTTCATGTAGCCCCTACCTTCTAGGTGCCACGTTAGAATATCATTTAAAAAATGCACCTGAACAATTTAAAAACACTGCGTTAAAATTGTTAGAGTCATTTTATGTAGACAACTGTGTTACGAGTGTTGATAATAAGGAACAGCTAAACAGATTTATCGAAGAGTCAAAAACTCTTCTTAACAATGCTAAATTCGAGCTTCGTGGGTGGGAGCATAGTTTTCGAGAAGTTTTTACAGGGGAAAATGTCCCTGTTTTAGGGATAATGTGGGATTTTAGAAGGGATACACTAGCAGTTGATTTAAAAGAAATTTCAGAGGATGATCGCCTTGTAACTAAAAGAAACATTTTATCGTCTGTACACAGAATTTTTTATCCTATCGGATACACATGTCCTGTAACATTAGAACCTAAAATATTATTACAGGAGTGTTGGAAAGCTAAAGTTACATGGGACACGGAATTACCTGTTTCTATCAAGAAAAAATTTGAAAAATGGAAAAAACAATTAGGGAAATTAGGGACTATTGAAATACATAGGTGTTTTTCTCGAGATGCAGATAAGTTGCATTCCTTACACGTTTTTTGCGACGCTAGTAAAGTAGCGTATGCTACGTGTATATTTATACGGACCGAAAATGAGAACGGTGGTTTCTGTCAGTTGGTCCAAGCAAGAAGCCGAGTTGCTCCTATGAAAACAATTTCTATTTCGCGGTTAGAATTATTGGCTTGTAATATTGGGGCTAGATTAGCAAGTAGTGTTAAAACTGATTTGAAATTAGATAACATTGCCATTTTTTATTGGACTGATTCGGCCAATGCGCTTTACTGGATAAAAAGAAATGAAAATTGGGCACCTTTTGTTTACAACCGAGTGACCGAAATTCGCTCATTAAGTGATCCTTCAAAATGGCACTTTATTCCTGGCCAATTGAATCCTGCTGACCTGCCTTCAAGGGGTTGCACCGCTGAGGTTTTAGCCCGAGATAAATGGTGGGAGGGACCGCAGTGATTGAGAAAACCAATGGACGAGTGGCCAAAATCAGAAATGTTTCCTGATTTCGAAACTATCGATTTAGAAAGAAGAAAAACAATTATTAGTACTATAAATGTAGATGTTCACAGTGAACAATGTTACACTAGAATTTCTTCCTACGATAAATTAGTAAGAGTAATCGCGTGGATATACAGATTTTACAAAAATTGTAAGAAAGCTAAAGAAGAGAGAGAATTTAAAATTTTAACTGTAGAAGAGTGAAATGAAGCTGAAAACGTATTATTGAAATTAGTTCAAAAATCGTTTACTGATCCTCAAGATAAACGTCTAAAGGCATTTCAGACCATGACAAATTCGGCTGAAATCACGGATACATTTAAAAGAGGATCTTATGAATTTCAGATTTCCTATTATCCTTCCACATGACCATCCCGTAGTTGAAAAATTAATTAGATTTAGACATTTGAAACTAGGACATGCTGGTGTACAAATTATGATGTCTAATTTAAGGGAAGATTTTTGGATCTTAAAATTCCGAAAAACTGTCAGAAAAATTATTAGAACCTGTGTAAGATGTAGACGACACGATTTTAAACCAGTAGAAATTTCCACTCCTCCCTTACCTGAAGATAGAGTAAGAGAAGCTGCCATTTTCCAATTTGTTGGTCTGGATTATGCCGGTCCGCTTATTCTTAAAGAAAATAGGAAAATCTGGCTAGTAATACACACTTGTGCTGTTTTTCGAGCAGTTCATTTTGAACTAGCTACCTCATTATCAACTGAAGTGTTTTTACTGACGTTGAGAAGATTCATAGCCCGTAGAGGCAGACCTTCTATTATCTATACAGATAATGGTAAAAATTTTGTAGGAGCGGAAAATTTGTTGAAAGAAATAAACTGGAATTCAGTACAAAATGATAGTATATCAAGGAAAATTATTTGGAAATTTATACGTTCTTCAGCCCCGTGGTGGGAGCGATTTATTGGCCTAACCTAGAGAATACTCAGAAAGGTTTTAGGAAAAAGTTCTCTGAATTATGAAGAAATACAAACCATTATATGTGACCTAGAAAGTGTTATCAACAGTCGCCCCCTTACTTATGTGTCAGAAGATTTAAATGATCTCGTACCTCTCACTCCGTCCATGTTTTTGCCAGAAGTGAAAGGTAGTGGTACACCCGATATTGATATTCTAGATGCCAAATCATTGAACAAAAGGCTTGTTTATCAACAGAAAATAAGACAAGACCTTCGTAAACGATTTAGATCAGACTATTTAGGCCAATTGCGACAACCTAGTAGATGGGAGAAAATACAGAAACCTTTAGCAATAGGTGATGTTGTGATTGTTTCCAGTGACAATAATAAAAGAATTGATTGGCCTCTGGCCAAAGTGACTGAAATTTTTCCATCTAAGGATGGACACATCCGCTTAGTGAAAATAAGAATGAAAACTGGGGAATATTTAAGACCTACAAGCAGGTTAATACACTTAGAAGTATCACAAGATAACGACAGTATGATAAACCATTTCAAGGACATTAAAAAGAAACAAGATTTTAATGAACATAAATGTGCTAGTAATCCTCCTAGTGGTTCGGTCAGCGACAGTACATCGGACGTTTCGGTTCGTCGCTCCAGATACGGGCGTATCATAAAACATCGAACGAATTGGATTTGAGTTTCAGATCCCAAAACTCAAAGGTGGGAGGATGTTGTAATTGGGAATTCATTTCATGTTGCATCATCCCAAACCCCCTTTTCTTCTCAAAGTTTTGAAACGTAAAAAGCATCTACGCAATGTAGAGGTAGGAATGTGCTCTGATTAGCTGAAAAGAGACAATGAAACTGGCGCATGCGCGCAACATTATGTTTTTCTTCTCTCCTGTAACTGTTCTTGAATATTTTTATTAGAACTTTAGTTTGAACTCCAACTTTTAGTTTAGTTTTTATGATTATGATTTTTTGAGAGCATGTTGCTCAGTTAAAAGGCTGTAAATACTTAAAATGTTGTGTTCGTCTTGTGAAGTGTCAATTAAATAGAAATGTATAATAATTTCCTTGAATTTATTTCGTGTCAAGAAGTGTCTCGTGAATGTCTTGTGGATTCGTTCGGAATAAAACTTTTGTTTACTGAAAGATGTTCTCTGTTGAAGAACCGGAGCACCGATGTCCCATTTTGGAACTTAGAGGTAAGAAAATTTGTTTCTTACTAATTTTATTAGAAATCAATTTAGATTAAAATTGATTATTTATATGTCGGCAGCTTAGACTGCATTTTAATATAGGCAGTCGGAGTCGCCACAATAACAATGCAGAATTTCCAATTCTAAAGAAAAAAAATCACATTTTCTTTAATAAGACAGTCTTTTGATCACTGCAAAAAAGGTTTATTATTTTATTAAATGTAGAAGTATTCAGTGCAATTAATTTGGAATAAGTGTTTAATTGGTGTTGAAGATTATGAAAGGTATGCACCACTGTAGTACGTATAGGACTAGATGTAAAAAGAACTTTTGACAAAGCAAACGGCATTTATGATGTTTTACATAATTTTAAAATTAAGAAATAACATGACAGAATTTGTCTTCCCATGAAAATATATAAATCAACATTGAAGGTCTTAAATACTCTTTACGCACATTTCATTTTTATATACAGGGTGTCCGAAAAGTTTGGAAACGGTCAAATAACTCGAGAAATATACATCGGATTGAAAAACGGCAAAATGCATGTTCAATAGTTTTGAAAAATCTATTTAGGGATATCAAAGTTGCCCCGCCCCAACTTTGCCCCCCCCCGGAGGGGAAAGGGGGGGCAACTTTAAAATCTTAAATGATGACCCCCCCCCCCCCTTTGTTATTGCAGATTCGGATTCTACAGAAAAAATACGTAACTTTTGTATTGAACATTTTCTTCGAAACATTGTAGATGGCGCTGTAATCGAGTGCAATGCTGTGAGAATCGTTACCATTGCAATGTCTGAAAACGCTCCAATAACTCGAAAAATATACATCAGATTGAAAAACGGAATAATACGTGTTTAATATTTTAGAAAAATGGCAACTTTGATATCCCTAAATAGATTTTTTTTAAATATTGAACATGCATTGTGCCGTTTTTTCATCCCATGTATATTTCTCGAGTTATTTGACCGTTTCCAGACTTTTCGGACACCCTGTATATGGATTAATGATTATATGTCTCGGCCCGCACATCGATGGTTGCCGGGCAACTTGCTGCCCGCGTACTGCAGGTTGAGTATGGCTGAGTCGCTATGAAACTTCTACTGTCAGTTTCACTCTCGGAATACTCTGTTGTTTTGTAACAGAACGGAAACGGATGTTGCTTTAGAATGTTTCTGTTTATGCTAACGAAGATATGGAATTTTTGTCATAAAATATTGAATATGAAAGGGAGCATTACTTCTCCTAATAATTTGATTTACGTTATGTAAAAAATATGTAATATAAGTGTTTCTATTTATTAAACTTTTATAGTTAAAATTTTCAAGGCAATAAGCTTCTTGACTTTTGATGTGAAGTGATGTGAGATTACTTATTTATTCCTCAAGATTATATTTAGATGCCTTTGATTCTCGATGTTATTCTGATTTTTTTTTTTTTTTTAATGGTGCAATCGGTCGACAATAATTAATGATTTAGTGATAATTATTTAACCCAATGCATAGCACTTAGAGCAAAAACTTCTCAAGGTAAGAGCTTGTTTTTCGATTTTGATTTTTGTGATGGCAGATCTAGAAAAATTTAAGAAAAACAGAATTATCTTGAAGTTCAGTTACTAAATTGAACAATAATATATATATAACACTAAAAATACCTGACGGCCCGGCTTACAGATACAGATAGATTTCGAAGACGCAGACCGTGGGGCGCTTATTTATTGGGAATTGTAGAAGAAAGGCCTATTTTCCATGATGCGGCAGTTGGGACCGCCCACTTGGAAATATACCTCTGCCTGTATGCGGAGCCAGCAGGGATTTTTTTGTTTTTATTTATTTATTTATTTTTTATTTTTTTATTTTTATTTATTTTATTTTTTTTTGCCGTAAGAGTTGGTCCTATAAAAAATTTAACAGTATAAAAGTTGTAGATAATATTAAGAAAATTTATAATAAATTTAAGCGGATTTGAAATCTTGGGAATTGACGAAGTTATGAATTTTTTTCTTCTGAAAACTCTATTCTCCCCCCCCCCCCCCCTCCTTGGAGGCATTTTTATGAAAACAAAAATCTGTCACACATAAATTGTTGACCATTTTCCTAGAAGTAATAATAACTTTAACGGATTCGATATGTATAAAAATTAAGAAGTTATGGGTTTTTTTCTGTTTTCACAAAAAACATCCTCCCCCCCCCCCCCCCCCCTTGGTTCGATTTTGCCAATTAACGAACTTGACCGATCTTTTATGCCGCTTGATTTTATGTATCAGTTTGGAAGAGATTTGTGCAGAATTATGAAAGTTATCGTGTCCATAAAATAGTGATATAGATAGATAGATAGATAGATGAAGTTTTGAACTGGGGGTGGTTTTGAGTTCTAAGAGTTATGATCAGTGTAGATCTGCGAAAATTTTTCAAGAATTCCAACTTATGAGCGAATGTAATAGGTAGTATTTCTTACGAAATCTACCTAAAAATGAGTCAGTAGATCTTGAATCACTAGAAGAAAATTTTCAGGGTTCGTCAGTTCGGTTCTATTTCGATACCTGTGATTCTTGATGCAACTTTCCATTTTTTTCAAAACCTAGTTGGTAATCAGGCCCTGGGCTGACGAGACTATTGAATCGCTTAGTTTTAAAACCTCATAACTGACCAGATGTCTGTCCAGGCTAATCTCACAGGAGGGTCCTATTTTTGAGAAATTAAAAAAAGATTTTTACCCTCGTTAATTTAAATTAACATGCTTTTTGAGAAGATGGAATTTTGTAATCGATTTTTTCACCCACTTCTTTATATGCTAGAATTATACAAATTATGTTCTCATTCGTGTTTCCGATGACAATACAACATTTTAATATTTTCAGAACTTACCAATGTATATTGGTAAATAAAGTTTAGCATTTTTCCGTTAGTCGGCCAAAACTGATACGTCACCAAATAATCTTTATTGTAACAATTTCATACTAATCACAACAACAATGTATTTAATTGTACTCCAAACCACTCTCGGTAAAATAAGCCAGATGGGATGGGAAATTCAACAAAAAAACATTTTAAACACTAAAAAGCAGAAAAAATAAATGATGAATAAACAACGTAATATATATATATTTTTTTTAATATGCTTCAATCAATAAATAGTTTCACATTAATAATTTCATATTAATTAAATTATGATTATGTGTTAAGAATCAATTTAGAAATCCTGAATAGATAGTTTAAATAATTTTTCATCAAACAGAGCAAAAATTATAATTTTTTTAAATAAATTCATTAGCTTGCACTTTCAACCAAACGTACAAAAAAGCATTGAATTTTTCATAGTCGAGTTCGGTGCCCATGCCAAATTAATGCATTGTAATGGAAAACTTTGTAAAAAAATATGACTTGCTGCCATGCAATTAGGCGTGATTTTCAAAATAAACATTGGATGCTTATAAAAAAGTGTTTTTTTTAACTTTAATTTTTATACCTATTATGTTTGTGAAAAATCTAGTCATTATTTCGTGAATTTGAAATTATCGTCATATCCAGATTACTTTTTTAAATATTTTTAGCAAGTTTCTTTATCTATAAAATACCCTTATGTAATGGGTTCTTTGTCAACTTTAGTCTTGTTATATAGGTAAGAAGATAAGATTTTATATTTTAAAATGATTCAATTTAAAGATTGGAAAGTTCTCTGAAAGGTCTATTTTCTAAACAAAGAATTTTGTTAAGGGTCCTGTTTTAAGGTGAAAAGTTTTTCTGAAGGGTTCCGTTTTAAGATGACAAAAATTCTGACCTGTCTTTTAACGGTTAATGATGTAATACTCGTTTTTTTGTTCGCGATTCATACCAATAAACATGTAGTAATTTTTTCCCAAACTGGCGGTGTCGGTTTATGTAGAATACCAATATCTCATAATACTCCATGATTATGGTGGCGCAAAGACAGATCCTCATATTTGTGATTTGTGCGAATTTAAAGTATGAACTGGAGTACATTGGCTGAGTACCTAGACAGTACATTTTGATCATGCTCTCTTGATACCATTACATCTGTTTTTCGCCAAATTTTGTTCGTTTTTTTTTTTTTTTTTAACTCCTTATTCTATATTTCGCGACTATCTCACAATACCCTCAAAATACGTTTATTATTATTATTATTATTATTATTATTATTATTATTATTATTATTTGTTTGCCAGTGGTCAAATGTCGTAAAATAATTTTTGTCTATAAAAACTTTTTGCAGATAGTTGAAGTTTGTAATTGTATTTGGTTTTCGAGTTTTAAACAATATCGGGATAAACTTTAAAAAAAAATTAATTAAACCCGAAAAGCCCAAATGTCACCTGCTTTAGCTTTAAACTCAATTTAAAATCCCGCCAATGTGGTACGTGATTTGACTAAAGCAAGAATTTCACGTTCTAAAGAAAGATATATAATCATTAAATATGATATAGGGGCATATTAAAATGAAGAACAAACTGAAATTAAAAGAAGTCGTAAGAAATCACGTTCGACAGAAGGGCTTTATTGCCTTAGTATTATTTTTATTCATAGTTCTTATTCAGAAATGTATAACAGAGAAATGTTTGGAGTCTGTTATGTACAGAAATTTTATCATTTCCATTTCACTTCCAAGCAGCAATTAAAAGTGATTTTAAAAACGTTAACGAAAAATATATTATTTCGAAAGTTCACTTGATAAATAGTCATTTTTTGGAAGACCATTTTTAATAACTCTTTCCAACATAGTTGGAAAGCTTATATATATATGCCTACATATATCTATGCTCTAACTTTTGTAAATGTACTTGGAATACCATGAAATGTTTATATGTTATTGAGGTTTACTATAGAATATTCGATATTGAGAATTAACCATGTAGAATTTGTAGTCCGTTTACAAGGAGAAAGGATTCCATTACATTATGGTTTATTGGGAAAATCGCTTGGAAATTAAAATTTTTTATTGATATTACGATATTTCAAACAAAATGTGAGTGATATGCATCACTGAAATGAACTACATCACATTTGTCTTCAGTTTCCTAGCATGTTTAATGTTCAGAGATGCCTGTAAAATTTTTGAATTTATTTATTTATTTATTTATTTTGTAACTGGCACAAAATAAGGTTCAGGTTTATTGGAAAGTTCAGCTTTGTTAATATTTATCCTTAACTTTTATAAACACGGGCGGCGTACTGAGAGCCCCACTCAGTGAGGAAACAGTTGCGAATTCCAAAATAATTACATGATTAACATCTGCGCTTAATTTACCCTCTTCCCAAAGACCCTTCACTTTTCAATCAATGTTTAAAGCTGAAGTTTAATCATTTTTTCTTCTCCCGCTCATTATTTTTATTGGTAAGTCACCCCTGGCGTGAAGGATACCCCGAACGTGTATTTGTGTAATGTATTTTATTTACTTTCTTCATTAAACTGTCTTTTTATAAATGCGATGTCTATTACTTATTTACTATTATACAGGGTGTTTCTAAATGAATATCGGGGTTTTAACGCTTGGTAGTATTTATTACATACAACTTAAAATTATAATTAATACATAAAATGAAAGAGCAACTCAAACAGTTTTACCTACAAGCTTACAGGTGTTCAATATGAACACCTTTCGTCACACCGCACACATGAAGTCGATAGCTCAGTTCTTCCCAAACGTTAATTAGTGTTTGTGGGGTAATTGTGGCAACAGCTGCCTCAATCCTGTTTCTTAGGTTGGTAGGTCAGCTGATAGCGGAGGCACATGCACTCGATCCTTTATGATCCCCAACAGGTAGAAATCACATGGCGTCAGATCATGTGATTCTCTAACCGTCAGATAGGTGAGCGTAGAGTGGCGTTTGGGAAGAACTGAGCTATCGACTTGATGTGCGCCGTGTGACGAAAGGTGTTCACATTGAACACTTGAAGCTTGTAGGTAAAAGGGTACATTGAAGCTTGTAGGTAAAACTGTTTGAGTTGCTCTTTCATTTTATGTATTAAGTATAGTTTTAAGTTTTTTATAATAGATACTACAAAGCTGTAAAACCCCGATATTCATTTAGAAACACCCTGTATTATTAGTCACTAGACGCTATTCTTATTTAGCATCAGAAGTTGATATATAGCCTTTAAAAGTCGTTGATCTATGGAGTACGCCGCCGTGTCTTTATAGTACTATACAAACCGCATATCTTACATCAGTTCTAATTAAATTAGTCTTTTTTAACAAGATGTTGTTAGGTGCGTTCGTAATTATATAAATACGTAGCACCTATTGTCGTCGTCTGGTCCGCCCATCTGTCTGTCCGTCCGTCTGTCCGCATGTAACAACGCAAAAACTACCCAAACGAATGGTTTGAAATTTAAGATATATTATCTGTGCAGAATTTTGTCGAGACATTTCAAATTTTATGAAAATCGAATCAAAACTTTAGACGATATTAATAAAAATATTTATTAAGAAATTTGAATTGTTTTTAAAAATCTGTGCTTTTTTGTTATAGGAGTTTCCGAGGTTTAATCGTCAAGCGACCGAGATACTTATTTTATTACAGAAATTAATCTTACAGACAATATAATTCATGTCACAGAATTAAAAATCATCAAGATATGAATATTTAAATTACAAGCTATATATAGTACGGACGCACCTCATTTGTCACGTTTGAGGTACAATTTCCAACTTGTTTATTACTTGTATACTTACTTGGCATTGCATTAAATAAAGATTTCATTAAAAGTTTTTATTTAGGTTTTAAAATGCCTTGGCGCAACCCGTGTTTTTATGTTACTACAAACCGCCCGTGTCTTTAAACGTTTCATTACGGGATTGGGACATATGGTGTCCCAGTGACTGTTCCTTTATTACTTACCCATCATACGTAGTATAGGGTAAATCTTGTAATAGTTTTGAAAATCGAAAAAAAAAATTGACGGATTTACACGTTACAGACACTGAAGATTCCGAAAAACATATTTTTAGAAAAAAAAATTTGCCGCCCGCCTGTCTGTGTGTGTGTCTGTAAACGCTGTATCTCCCGAACAAATTGAGATAAAGACTTGAAATTTGGTATATACTTAGTATGTAATAATGGGAAGAAGCTTGAATTTCAATAACCTCGGCTATCCGGGACTATTTTTATCGGATTCTCGAAATAGTCGTTCTGATAAAAGGTATATAAAATTTTCGAAATTGTTTATTTTAAGGAGTGAATATAAAATACAATAAAAAAACATAAATATTTCATAAAGAATGAAGTCGATCGGATTATGAATTTCCGAGATATTTGTAATCCTATTTTCCACACTTTTCGATTTTTCATGACCCTGTATTTCATTCAAATTTCAATTCAAAGATATATTTTAATGGGTAATGAGACGCTTAATCCGATGCACTAATCCGTTAATTAATAGGATTATCAATGTTGAAGTTATAAGGATGTTTCTTTTACTCAATTTCAGTAATAGAGCATTTAAAGTTTATGACGTCATCAAGCCACGATTTTATTCGAATTGCAATGCATTTTATATATAGTTTACACATATGTTTTATTTTCATATTTTATACTATGCATATCCATGATGGGTAAGTATTACGGTGGCCCCCAACGACTAGTTCTATTCGCATCAATTTTTAAAAAATAATCTCTGCCGCACCCTTATACTAGCATACGTTCAAGAAAAATCTATCCGAAAGAAATATTTTTGTATACTGTGGTGCCATTGAATATAAAAATAGTCGCCAGTCCTAGCCGATTATAAAAAGGTTAAAGGTTAACTCAATTCATTAAATTTATAGTAAAAGACACGAAAATACAGAGGCGAAATGTATTTTATTGCAGAGACCCTATAACTGCTAAGAAGAGAATTTGTTTTTATGTCCCTTCCCCTGAAACTTCAGGAATAAATGGAGATAACTGCTCTTAAGATTCTGACATTTTTCCGTAAAAAAGTACTAACTTTTAGCTTCATTAGATAATTTTTCTTAAATATTTCAAAACTTGAGATTCTGCATTTGTGGATTTTTGAAATGAGCGATTTAGTTAGTAAGTAATTATGAATCATCTTATGGTAAAGAAACCATATATATTCTTTTCAAAATTAAAGAAATCTAAATTTAAAGTATTTTAATAAATATATTTTCCCTTTTCTGCATTATCGCATTTTATATATATTCCCGTCTGTTAAAGGCGCGCCCGTTTTCCTTTCTCTCTCAACGAAATGTTATGTAGTCAAAATCATACATATTTTTATCAATTTATCGTTAACGTATTTTTAATTCCCCTGCCAGAATCACTGTAAAAGAAATAACACAATGTATAAAATTCTATCTCTCAACGAAATGTTATGTAGTCAAAATCATAGATATTTTTATCAATTTATCGTTAACATATTTTTAATTCCCCTGCCAGAATCACTGTAAAAGAAATAACACAATGTATAAAAATCTATCTCTCATGGTCATGTTTTGGCTTCCCAAAGTGCACCAGAAGCGCTCTCGACATTTTGTCGTTAAAACATTGTTCTTCAAAAATGCCTTTCCAATGGTTCTCAAAACACAGATCCGTCAAAATTCTGAATCATTTCCTTTTTAGCCAAAGTGTGCTCCCCAGTGACAGAACTATCTTCAAGTGTCTGCAACGCTAATAATGTTTTCAAAAATTGTCTGCAATACGCAATATATCATATAAATCTATTCTTGTTGCTGTTGTACTTGTAGTGCTAATTAATTAAGGCGTCAATCAGCATTTATCAGCCTTTCTGAGTAAAAAAAATTCTGAAATTCACAGCAAATATTCTGAAAGGTTACAGCAGAGGGGGGAGGTGAGAAAATCCCCTCTCGGCAATAATTATTCTTGTTGCAGGTCGGATTAACTCTGCTTTTGATTCGAGTCAATTTCAGGCTGAGTGTAGACTCTTGCAAATTGGATTCGGGTTAACCCGATTTTTCAAAAGTTAGTTCAGTATATTGTTTCAGATTAACTATGCTTATATTAATAAGAATAGAACTTTGTGTGTCTGCTGTTTTCTAAAGGAATGCTGCATCTTTTCCGGGCCTATTTCACAAAATTCACGTTTTTTTTCGTAAACCTTTGACGAAATTAGCGTTTCTTTTTTCCCCCGCGATCCTTTGGCAAAGTTCATGGTTTTTTTTCGTGACCCTTCGACGAAATTCACACTTTTTCCGTGATCCTTTGACGAAATTAGGAGTTTTTCCACGATTCTTTGACGAAATTGACATTTTTTCTGCGACCATTTGATGAAATTTGCGTTTTTTCTGTGGCCTTTTGATGAAATTCGCATTTTTCCCACGATCCTTCAACAAAACTCATGTTTTTTACAGTATTTTGACGAAAATTAAGTTTTTCCGCGGCCCTTTGACGAAATTTGCGTTTTTATCACAATCGGACAACGAAATTAGCCATTTTCCCGGATCCTTTGATGAATTTCGCGTTTTTTCTTTGGTCTTTGGACAAAATTCGCGTTTTTTGCACGATCCTTCGACGAAATTTGCCGTTTTTTTCGAGTTACTTCGACGAAATTTGCCGTTTTTTCGAGATCATTCGACAAAATTTATCATTTTTTCGAGATCCTTCGACGAAATTTTCCGTTATTTTCGAGATCCTTCGAAGAAAATTACCGTTTTTTTTTCGAGATCCTTCGACGAAGTTTGTCGTTTTTTTGCGTAATTTACGTGCTATAGCGCGTTCACGGCATCGCTATATGTTTTTAGTCTGCAGGTGCCCTAAAAAGTCTGCGGCGCCCGTCGCAGAGTCGCGTACATTCTGCCACGGGGGTGTGCTCTATGCCAAATATATTTACCCGTCCCTGACGTCAATTACAAAATTTAATATGCGGTTATTCTAAACGGTTTTGGCAACCCGTGCAAAATATCCTCACCTCTTTACTCGAAAGTGCAAATTGTTGGCGAGATTTGTAAATGTGCTTATCTCTCATTTTACTACTCACTTCGCCTCTGAACTCCACCTGATTAACATTTCTAAAATGACTAGGTCCCCTGCGCCACTCTGGAGAAACTCCCTTCTTCGTATCGTCTTCCCTCAGAATGTCTTATTTTATTTTGAAAGTCATCCTCGCCATAGATCAACTATTTCCTGTCAAGTCTGAATTTACTTTGAATGTAAATGTTCCTTATGTACTTACGAGATGCTGGACCTTGATTAAAAGGAAATAGTAACAATTCCGGTCTCCTTATTTTTCTTCATACGGACTCCATTTCACACACTCAGGATGTAGAACTGCCTAATTATTGCGGCAACGCTCTAGTACCATGGATTTAAGTTCACGTGCCTCTTTTTCAGCTTTGCGGTCTTCAATAGTGCCCTTCTGTAATATTTACATTGACGGAAGGGCACTACGTTGACGGTGTTTTCCTATTATCTTCTGTGCATTCGGACTATGCAATTTTTAATATAAAATGTGAAATTTCTCTCATCGAACAACCAGCACAATATTTCACCATACATCTGAAACTGTTATGGAATATCCTTGTGATTACTTACATCCGCATTTGTGTAACGTTTTATGTTATTTTTTCTCTCTCATATTTTTGTTAAAACGATATTAGATAAAAGTCTTATTGAAAAGAATCTAACATAGAAACATAAAAAGTAGCCTCCTTGATTTAAATTATTCCACTCAAGATTGCCTGAAACTCCAGTCAATAACGATGATAATAAAAAACTAAACAAAACTTTTCATATTACATGTTCAAAATAGTTAACAGTGCAAAATGTAATTCTCATGAACATATCAAAAGTAACGAATCTTTTTAATAATATTATCGAATATTTTTAGTAAAAAGAATTATAAAAGAAAAATATTCAATGAAATAGTAACAGACGTTTCTAATATTTGCAGAAAAAAAAATCTCCACGAAATCGAAATTTTTTTTAAACTTTATCACAAATGACTAATTTTTATGATTTATAAAATAATTTCAAGCATGAATTTTTAAAAAACTGATCTCTATTGCGTGCCGCTCGTTTACAAAAAATTAACCCGTTTGCACTTAAAATGAATAGTTCAGAATTTGTTTCTGGCTAAGTTAAAACCGCATAAATAAATAAAACACAAATGTAATTGAACTACACGCTTAAACCACTAAAGTATAATCAGAATCGAAAAGGCTTTTGTAAGTACAGAAAGCTTTGGTGATTTTTTCGGCTCTCAACTCCTGGCATGCGGCTAAAACGAAATTACTGTTTTTTTAATAAATTTCAAAACTTTATTTCAATACACTATTGATATTTTTCTTATAAAAGTGCTTTTTGGTATTGTTAATAGGCAATCTAATATATATATATTAAATGTAAAAAATGTCAAGAGTAGAGTTTTCAATTTTAAAAAAAATGGTTTTTCTCTATATTCTGTGACTTTAACCGGAGTTGGATCCCCTGGTATAATTAAGATATTAATTGTGAGAATTTTGAAATAATCCTCTATAAAAAATAGTCGGCAAAATTGATTACAGTGACCTCTCACTTATACGACTCTCAGTTATACGACCCTCTCGGTTATACGTCGATTTCTCTTGGTCCCGTCCACGCTTTATGGGAAATAATGCTAAACTTCTCTCAGTTATACGACTGCTTCTCTCACTTATACGACTCTTTAAACGGTTCAGGTTGTTTTACATTCCCCACTCAAGAATCATTTTTATAATCTTTAAAGTACAAATCATTCATGTTTTCTTAGCTTTATCCTTTCACAATTGTTAAAGTGTTTATCAATAATGAATAACATTTCTTATCTACCTTCGTGTGTTATTAACGATGAAATCTATGGCGGGAGGGTGGCTCTATGGAATTTCCTTGTGCCTGCCATTTAACAAAAGCCAAATGACCACCTGGAAGAATGTGACATCGCAGACAATTAAGGAATGTTTTAGGAAATGTTGTTTCTCACAAGACCAAACTGCTAGTTCAATGAATGAACTCGATTTTGAGAGAATATGGAAATCCTTTAATGACGAAGACTGGAATGAAATGTTTATGGACGAAGGTATTAATTTCAAAGATTATGTAGAATGTGATGAAAACTTCTTCTGTCTGAACTGAGAACTGCCGAAGAAATCTTTGATGATATCAACAAGGAAGACTTGAGCGAGGGGGATGACGAAGATGAGAGCAATGTTATTGCTCGCATAATTTTTTTTCAGAAACACGCGCCGTTTTAAATACATTAAAGAATTATGCCGATCAAAATGATTGTTCCCAAAATAGCTTAAAATTTTTTCAGACTTAAAAAATACATTTATCTTTTCGTCGACGACAGAAACAAACTAATATCACTACATTTTTTGAGAAAATCTGTTTTGTAAATCTTTAAAATAAATATAGTGATAAGTGAACTATTTTGTGAACTTTTTTTAATATACTTTACGTTTTATTTTTTAATATGTTTTACAAATTTTGTTAAAATATATTCTCATTACTAAAAACTTATTGTTTTTAATATAGGTAAAATAATTAATGCATGTAAAATGTGAAACTTATATAATAAGACGGTCTCTCACTTATGCGACTCTCTCAGTTATACGACTTTTTTCTACGGTCCCCTGAAAGTCGTATAAGTGAGAGGTCATTGTATTTGTACACTTCACTCTTTCCAGTTTTTTACAAAATAAAATAAGATAGTTAAACTTAAGAACTGTAATGTATTATTTTTATAACATGAATACCAAAACAAAACAAAAATTATTAACATTTTAACGAAGTTAACAAAAATTCTATGCAAAAAGAATATCTAGACCGGCAGTTCTGTATGGCTAGTATGCCAAGTTCATATAAAATCCACTCAAACTTACCTACTGAATTATAGCATTGTTTAAATTGTTTAAAAATAAACATTATTGATAGCAATTTATGTACAGAACTGCCGGTATGTATGCCAAGACTTTTTCGTCTGACATACTAGTGTGTTATATGATATGAACCATTTCGAGCTGTTTTCGCCAAATTTCGCTACTCTACTACTGAAATCTTATTTGACCTACGTACTTGTAATTTTAGATGTGTAGTAAGGACCCCTTAATTATCCAGAATCCAAACTTTTATAAATAACGCATAATTAGTTTCCGAGATAATTATATTTGAAAATGTCTGATAATCGATAATTTTATCACTGACTCACTCACTAACTCATCAAAAAGATCCCATATATCTACTGCACCTACAGACTTCAAATCTGGTACGAAGTTCGTTTACACTATAAGGTTCCGAAAAAAAAAATCTGAAAATCGATTAATTACACACTTGGGGATGTCCATTTTTATTTTAACGTTACGTCTGTTAGGCGAAATTTTAGTTTGTTTAAAAAAGTGCCAAATGTTGAATCCGGGCTGACTTTGTAGCAAAATCACCTGATTATCAGCCATTTTTGGCTAATTTCAGAGAATTAATTTTTTGAGTAATGGTGCATAAATTTTACCTTTTTAGACACATTGTGGAAAAACAAAAATATCTTGAGAAATTACTTATATCAAAATACCCATATAATTCCAGACATCAGCAGTTTAAATTCGTCTAATCCCAGAATTAAAAATGTAAACAAGAAAGGGTCATTCCTATGATTCAAATAAATATTGATCATGGATGTGTGGCTACCATGGGTCTAGGCATTGTAGCTGTGGACAACCTTGCAGTATCTCGGACTCTCAACGCCAGTTCTACGGTTACTCTATCGATTTCCGCTGCGGATAAAGGTACTCTACCGATTGCTGCTGAGTATAAAAATAATGCTTGCAGAGGACTATCAAGTATCATTTCGATGTCTTTCGATAGCGACATGAACTTTCAAACTCTTGGATACGTAGGGTTTTGAAGATGCAAATTCTTGCTATGCTATAGTTTCGGTGGACAAATTCGAATTTTAATAATTACTGTCTGTTTACTTTCAAGTTTCTATGCTGTGTGTCAAATAAATGTTATAATTAAGCAAAAGGTGCATTAGCATTTTATTTTTAATTATAGTTTGAGCCAATATTTTCTTTCACCAGACTAAAAATGTACATTAGTAAGGGCTAAAAGTCAGCCGGATTTTCTTGTTAATGCTTGTTTAAATTTTATACTATTTGCTTGATATTATTTGGATAGCTTCGTCATTTTATTTGTAAATGTGAATTGGACAGTTGATTTATATGTTAATGAGTCTGTAATGGTAAAACATAAAATTATGTCAATATGATTATTGTTATTTCAGAAATAATAAAAATTTCGAATCAATACATTTCGTTTCAAAACAATCATTAAATACAGCAGTATTAAACTACAGATTTCAGCCGCAAATTGACAGCCAAATATTTTGTTGTAGGAAATTTAAATTAAATTGAATGTTGCTTGTACACATTGTCACTCGTAAACACATTAAAAACCATTAAGTAAAGTGTTTAAGTATATTGTAACTGTACAAAAAGTAATGATATCTAACAAAAACATAACTGTTGAAAAAGGAAGCCAAGTTCTGTAAAAAGAAAAAAAAAAGAAAGAAAGAAAAGAAGTGATATGTAAGTGGATGCTAAGTTCAAATAAAATTCACTCAAACTTACCTACTGAAGCATTGTTTAAATTGTTTAAAAATAAAAATTATTGATAGCATATTAATAATAAATCTAGAACTTGGCAAGTTTTTGATAAACATTATGCCTATCATTTTCATGTCTTAATAAAATGATGATGATAATATTAATAACACTGTCATTATAATAATTTTTAATATTGTTATTATTATAAACAAATGACTCGTGTTAAAGATTTGATAAACAAATAAACACACAGATACACTTCCGCTCGTCTTTGATTATCACTCTAGCTATACCCACTCCCGGAAACCTCAATACGGATAAGGCCTGACAAAGAGACAGATACACTTACGCTTGTCCTTGATCATCACTCTAGAGACTCCACCCCTTTCAGGAGCCTTGATATACTCAAATTAAGGCTTCCAAACATGAAATAACAAGTTTTGATATAATAATGTCATTAATAAAGATAAATGACTCTTATGTAAAAACTTGCCAAGTTCTAATTTTTTATTATTAATATGCTATCAATAATGTTTATTTTTAAACAATTTAAACAATGCTATAATTCAGTAGGTAAGTTTGAGTGGATTTTATATGAACTTGGCACCCACTTATATATCACTTCTTTTTTTTTTTTTTATACAGAACTTTTCTCCTTTTTTTCACAGTTATGTTTTTGTTAGATTTGTAGACACTTTGCATATTCATGATTCATACTATTGTATAGCGTTAATGATTCAAAGGATTTTTGGAAGAGTGACTGTAAATAATTGTTGATCCCATTATTTTTTTTAATTATGAAAAATCATCTAATTATTTGGCGAAGTTATTGAAAACGGAACCGTGTCATTGAATACGATAAATCACTTTACTGAGCTCCACACAAAAATGTAAATCCTGCTGAAGAATTGGAAAAAATGTTAAATTCTCATTTACAACTGATGATTACATCATCAGAAACTATAAAAAAAAACTGCATGTGTTGAAAATAAACCAGTATCAGATAGTTTCTGTAAGTCAGAATCAAAGACAAAGGATATGTTTTGTAAAACAAATTTAAAAAATCCAATGTGTGCAGCTCAAAAACTTATAGAAAGACTTTCAACATCTTCTTGTAAAATGGTGACATCTCAAATAATAAGAAATCTTTTGCCTAATGCAGGCTTCAAAAGAAAAGAATTCAACAGAAAATGAATTCGACGGTGACAAAAATTAAGAAAAATGTTTGCAGTTTGCCTTGGAAGAGATAAACTGCAGAAATTCTAAAGAAAGGCAAGTTTTTCTGAAAAGAATAAGATTGAATTTTTTCCCCACAAAGCAGTCGGAAAATATGGCGAAAAAAATAAAACTTCTGTAGATCCTAAGTCTAGACATCGATCTGTAAAACGTGGGGGTGGAAATGTTATGATTTTGGGAAGTGGGTGCTGGTATGTCAGGGAAGGGGGGGGGGGGTATCTTCTAATTGATTTGGATTTTCTAAAACTCATTGATACTAAAACCACAGCTTTACAATTTATTGCTCTGCTGCGTCGTAGGTTATTGAGTTGTGCCAGGAAATTAGGCCAAGAGAAAACTGTTCCTTTCCAGAAGGAAATGATCCTAAACACAACTCTGTGGTCATAAAGACATGGCTGTTTTAGAGTTCACCAAGACAACTGTACCGCAAGTTACAAAGCTCAATCCAGAAAATTACCATGGATACTATTGGACATTGACGTTCGAAAAAAAAGTATTAAAAATACTTTAAAAGAATCTGTCGTAAAAGCATGAGAGACGATAGACACAAAATAAAATAAATAAATCGGTCAAATGCGAGTATAACTCGAGCTCAAAGGGTTCCATACATTATATTTATTAATTACTATTTATTAATTAACAAACAACTACTACTCTTAATTTTTTCATAATTTTAATTTCAGTAGATTTGGAATTAGGAGGGAAGAAACATATTTTTGCAGTACACTTTCGACGATATCTCTGAAAATATAATACCTAAAATTAAAACAACTTTTATCCTAATAAAGGAAATTTTGTCGTCCACGATTTTGGATTTTTTAGCGATTTTTAATACATTTTTTTGTGTTTTTCGCTCCCCGTAGCAATATGTTGACATTCGTGAAAATAATTCAGTTTCAACCTTTTAGCCTAATATAGTACATTTTGTTCTCAGCAATTTTTAATGCAATTTTTAGCGTTTTACGCAGATTGTTTGACATTCGTGAACGAATTTCGGATGCAATGCTTTAAGCTCACTGTAGAATTTACCCTCTGTGATTCTTTAATTTTTTACGATTTATTAGGGGATTTCTTTGCAGTTCGTGACGGTTTTTCCACATTAGTATAAGGAATATGGTTTTAATGCTTTGGTCCAATATAAATCCTGTCCTCTTTTCAGTAAAGTTTATCCCAAATTCGTACAGCATTTTTTTTTTCGCGTTTTGCAAAGCTTTTTCGACATTCGTAAAATAAATCTATATATTTAAAACGCTAAGCGTTTTCCTTCGACAATCCGTGAGAACAAACTACTGCATCAAATTACATCATTCTTTTTTTAAATGAAAGATATTTGGACACAGATTTGTTATCGTGAATTCGTTTGTTCGAAAATTTAATTAATTAGCCGTAATTTTCAATTAAACTTTTACTTCTGCTTATGACGTCATAAAGTCGGCATTTGGATAACGCTCTCTTTTGCGAGACATAGAGTTTGTGATTGCGAGGATAAAAGAGAAATAATAAATATTAAAAGTAACAGCACGTGGCTTTTAGGCCGAATTTTTTAATTTGTAAGTTAAATTTCGGTAAAAATATTTATCCACGTGTTTTATAAGCGAATAAAAATTCATATTTATTGCGACGTCACGGGAATATTGTCCATTGGGTTTATTTTATCATTATGCATTATAACTTTGTTGATGCCATTTTTTCATTACAATTAAATACAAAATATCTTTTTATTTGTATACATGGTGGTTAAGCATAAAAGTAACGTATACAAAGTACGTGTAAAAATTTGCGCCGGTGAAAATGACGTTATGCTTAGCTTGAAATGCATTTTGACATTGATAAAACTAAAAAGAAAAATTTATATGATTGTGTTAACATGACGTAATTTTAACTGATTTTTCAATTTTTAATTTTAAAGATTATAACTGGAGCCTTTATTGGTTGCCCCTTCTTGATTGTATACCTTGATTACATGTTACCAATTACTTTTTTTAAATTACAGGTTAGAATATTTAATTTTTTAATAAAAAAATTCACAAAAGTAAAGGATTTCCGGAAAAATTAAAATTATTAAAAAGGTGTTATGGTAAGAAACTTGAAATAATGGTTGTCTTTTTAGTAAGAATAAACAATGTAAGGCTAATATTTTATAGGAATTGTTTTGGTAGGTTTGTTATAAGTTCATTTAACAGTTCCTTATAAGCGGAAAAGTCCTATTTCTTTCACTGTGAATTTCTTTTTCGATCTCAAAAAATGGCAGTCTACATATGGACGCCAGCCAAAACACAGTGGCAATTTTTAGAAATGTATAACGGTTGTGACAACAAACGGCGCTATCGCTTTAGCTTTCATCGCGCTTACATAATTTCTAAATACTACAAATTTAAATTTTTTACTACAGTTTACTACAATTTACAATTTTAATTCTTACATCATCAATTACAAAAAAGAAAAAAAAGTAGTTTTCTATTGAAATTTATTTGAAAATTGTCACTTAATTTAATGACTTTTTAAATAATTTTCAAGCATGAAATATTTTTCAATTCTATCTCAACAATGATCATCAGTTTGCTTTAATAATGTAAAATAGCACCTGGGAAAGTTGACACAATTGAAAATAGATTTCCCTAACCATCATGAAAAGTGAAAAAAAAATAATTAAAAAAAAAAACCTGATAAATCATAAGATTAGATTATCCATAAGATAGAGCATTTCGGCGCTAAACTATAATCTGTCAAAAAAAAAAAATCTATTTTTTGTTTATGATTAACATAAAACTGATATGTTGAATTCGTTGATGTATATGTTGAATCAGAATATGCTAGGAACTGTATTTTATTATTTTTTAAAGATCCATTTGATATTTAACTGCATAAGAGGGAAAAGATCTCCGACTGTTATGAAAATGTAATAATCATCCTGATTATGTAAATGAGTCGAAGAAACCATACAAATAAATTACACTTGAAAACATTAAAAAGCTCCCTCATTTGCAGATTGATTTATTATTATAAAAAAATTTCTTCATCTTTACATAAAAATTGATTAGCTTAAAACAATGGGTGCGTTTTAGAATATATGGATTTGAAACGAACAATGATTCAAGAGGACATTTTAAAAAATTTAATTTAAACACTTTAAAACTCTTTTTAACGTCGAATTTTGACGGTGCCTTTGGTAGATGCAATGCACATGCGCATAAAAGCTCATTCGGTTGCATTATCACAGGGGGGGGGGGGTTGGGTGGATGTGTGCTTTGTTAATATGTTCTTTTATTTACTGAATATGAGATGAATGTAGGGATGTACTATTTGTATGATACTTCATAGGACCATGAAATTTTATTTCTTGTCGTGGGGAATATGACGGTAATGTCAAACTGATTCGCATTACACAGTTGTTTATGGATTGTTTGTTTGGAATTTGCATCGGAAATAGTACTGTACGGAAATAGTACTGGGGGAAAAAACTTTTAAAATAAAATATTTGAAAGAATGTTTCATACGCATCCCTTCTTATGTAATAAAGAAGCTTATTTTACTGATATTGTTAATAGTATTTTTTTTCGTCAAGTCTTGACGGGTTCCATCTAGTCTTTTAATCTTTTAATCTTTTAGGCCAATGTTGTAATTTTTGTCCTCAGCAATTTTTAAAATGTTAGTTTTTTTTTTTCGATTTGTTGCGATTTTTTCACGTTAGTAAAAGGAATCTGGTTTCTATCTTCTAGCCCAATGTAGTAAATTTTTGTCTATGTCAAAAAAGTTTCATTGAAGTTTGGGCAGAAATTTTTAAAGTTTTTTTTTTAACCATTGAAAAAATGGTTGTTGTTTTCGGTCGAGAATGGACTTCTTGACGTCGTCACTTTATTTTTTAAGCGTTTTTAATCGTTTTTTACGAAATTCTGTAATTTTAGAAGAATTTTTCTTTGAGTAGGCAATCAAAATGCATAAAAATGTTAAAGTTACAAAAAGGATAGATGCAAATTATCAGATATGAAAAAAAGCCGAGTTCAAAAATTGACGTCGGAGAAGAAATCGTTTTGCACAGCAACAAACGTGGCCTTCAACTTTAATTTTTTCTGTTTTCATTAATATATTGTAAAATTTGGTACTTTCGCGTTATAGCGGCCCCCAAGGATGAATCGCCAAGCAACCAACATTTATCGCCCAATTATAAAGCATGTATGACATTATAATAATATATGATATATACAGAACATTTCTTGACGTATGTGGCCAAGTTATAGTCATACACTATATTGCCAAAGGTGACCAGTCACTTGCGATTTTAGACGTTTTGATAACTATCTAGAAAAATACATGAGGAACTAACCTGAAACTGCACGTGTGTAAACAGTATAGTATAGGTTATATATTTCCACAAAGATTTTTTCCCGAAACCTCATAGGGGACTGTCAACAAATTGAAAAAGAACGTATATCTTTTGGATTACCCTGTAAAAACTAATGTAGCAAAAGCGTTCAAACTCGAGATTATTAATAAGTGGCTTATTGTGATATACTGTGTTCATTTTTATGAGGATAGCATGTTGTATACTCGAAGAGAAATTAAGGTTTTTATAAAAACAGTCCCAAATTTCTCCAAGTTTTTTGCTTATAATTTGCAAAGTGCTTAATATAAAAAAAAGTTATTTTCAGAAAATATGTCAAACAACATTGTACATACTACTCTGCAATCGGAATTAAAAAATAATAAAAATTGGATGAAAAATGAGCGGGTTTACTAAAAAATGTTTCACTGCGCATGCGCGAATGCAATCAAAATATAATGTGCATAATGTATTAGCAAAGTATATAGAGCAACTTTTGTGAAAGTCTCAAAATCATAGTTTGAAAATTCTGAAAATTATCGTTGATAGAATAAGCTAGAAATCCGTTGTTCCCAAAAGGAAGCAAAAATATGAGGGGTTGTATCCAAATATAAATATTGTGCAATATTGTGCAATATCGTGCAATATCGTGCAATATTGTCGTGCAATATTGTCGTGCAATATTATCGTGCAATATCGTGCAATATTGCAATATCGTGCAATATTATGTACGCTATCTTGGCACTAATCAACAGATATTTGATACAACCCTTCATCTTTGTTCTTCTTCGCCTTTCATCATGAGAAAAGCGTCTCTCGGAATTTTATAGATTGGGGAGCTGATAAAAGTTACGAATGAACTTAAAATTTTAGATTAAGATAATTATTAATATACGGGTATTTACTTTTAAAAGGACATTAAATAGGAATAAATATTATTAAGAATTAAGGAAATACTGACTATGTCAGAAGTTAGATTACTTTAAAGGACAAATGCGAAATAAATGCGAAGGATTTGCGAAGGAAATAAATTTATTATATAACATATATATATATATATATATATATATAATTATAATATCTATGAATTTCAAAAAACATATCAAGTTCTTCTTAAATCTCGAAAGAGATAATTAATGATAATGTGAAGACGGAATACCACATAGCTAATAGTTTAACTAGTGCAATCATAATATTACCATAGCTTATGCTTCAATGGTAATTGGCCAAAAATACTGAAAACATGAAGAAAATTTAAAAAGAGAGAGAGAAAGATAAAAATAAATAATAATTTGGAGTTGCTATCAATTGAATAAAAATGGATTAAGAAATGAAATATGAACCATATACAATGGAAAATTTTGACAACAAGAGAATAAAATCAGAATTGGGTAGGAAAAAAAACATGTAGATATAATCTTCAGCCTGGATGTACCCACATGTGTTTTTAAAAAATAATTCAGTATTTCATAATTCTACAGGCATATATGCTAAGATCAGTGGAATCACCCAGGTATACTGAATTATTACCAGAAAACAATTAGAAATAATAAAATGTGAAATAGAATCCGTAAAGAATAGATAAAATATTTTACTCACAGTAATTATCCATAAAACCTCATACAACACAATACTAAATTATTACCAGATATCAGTTTAAATTTTAAAATTGGAAATAAATAAACTGTAAAGAGTAGATAAAATATTTTACTCACAATTCCCATCCAAAAAACCTTAACTATCACAATGTTTTCATGATCCCAACACGTCCACATGGCGATCATCATGAAATAACACATACATGATTATAATAGTGAAGTTGAGAGAAATTATTTGAAAGTTAAGTTGAGAGTACATTTTTTGAAATAACACCTTAATTTTATAACACCATAACACAAATTGATTTAAACACACACAAATTTATTTTTGTGATAATACACTTAAAAACAAATTTATATTTGTGAAATTACAAACTTTCCATTTAATTTTCATCTTTAAAAGTAAAATTAATACACAAGCGTTAAGCGCCCTCTATATATAAATTAAAATTACTATTAACAATATTATTAACATTTTTATGACATGTAAAGTGCTTCCCTCTATTGGAATTATTCAAAATTAAGTTTGAGTTATATATTAATTATATTAGATTTAATATGATATATAAATATTCGAAAATATTATTATCATTGTAGTTTTACATTAAAATCGTACAAAATCCTATTATATGAATAAATTTATACAGAATTAATTTTATCTTACATAGTATTTTATAGATTCTTAACAACAGTATATACTATGTAAAAGAGATATTTCTTTTAATACAAAGTGCTGGTGCTGCCATCTATATATATAGTAAATTTGAAAAAGATAGAGATTGATTTAAATATCAAATTTAATATATCAAAAACAATTTAAAATATTTCAAACTTATAAAAATTGTAATAAATTGTAATAAATAATAAATAATAATTAGATTACTAATGTGTTTCAAACTTTTTAATGCAATGCAGTATTTAAAAGACTAATTAATATTAAACATCATGCAAAAAAAAAAATATATATATATATATATATATATATATAATAATAAATAAATAAATAAATAATAAAAAATAAAAATAAACTATATATATATTTATATATTACATATAGTGATGTTTGTGATTTATGGTCAACAATGTCATCCATGTATAATTTTATGTGTTTTTGTATAAGTTATTTTTACAGTATTTTTGACATTTTTACAGTATTTTTATATTTTATAGACATTTTTAACAGATCATTATAAACACATAATAAAAAGTGATCGACTAAACGCACAATCACAATAACTGTATAAAGTGTAAATAATGTACAACCAACTTAAGAATTGTTCTTATGTGTTATAATTTATAAGTACTGAACACCAGTATCACTTAAAATATAGGTGAACGGCAACGCACAATCACAGAAACAATATGAAGTGTATATAATGTTCAATCATTTAATTATTGTCCTAATATGTTTTAATTTTATTGATGTATGTTTTAATTGTAAATTGCTATATCATTTGCTATATGTTATCTCACACTAAAACAATAAATTATTTCATACCATGTTTATATTTATATGATGTAATAATTGTTATTTAAAAGAGTTAATGATTGAATTTATCAATAAAATGGGATAACCATATTTTTGTGCATGATCACGAATAAATCTAATATTTTTGTTTTTATTTATATCTGAGCATAGGTATTTTATACGATGAAGATAATTTATAATTATATTTTTATAAACTGATTTATGTAAACAAGAAGCAAAATTGGTAAAAATATTTCCTTTAAATGGAAAATCAAATCTTTTATCATAAATATCAAAACTTAATTTATAATTATCATTAATTTTAATTTTTAAGTCAAGAAAATTTATATTAGTATTAATCAAATCATTTTCACTTAATTTAAGCTGATTAGGATAAAAATTGAGTGGTGATGTGCAATTTTTATCATTGAAATAAAAAATGATAATGTCATCAATATAGCGATAAAATACATAATCATTGTTCGGACCAATATTTCTTTCATAATAATATAAATAAAGGTCAGACAATATACTAGAAGCGGTTCCACCCTGCGGAATTCCCTGGCATTGTTTATAAATAATATTGTCATATATGATGTAGTTATTATGCAATGTAAAATTTAGTAAAGTTTTAAAATAATTAACGGAAATATGATCTTTTAATTTTAACTGAGATTTAAATTCTTTAAATAATATACACATTGTTTTATGTAAGTCTTTTATATCAATGTTATTAAATAAATCATTAAAATCCAATGTTTTTATGAATTTTACTGGATTGATATTATGTATTTTATTAATAAGTTGAAAACTGTTTTTTAATCTGCTTTAAAATATTAAGTAGTAAATTGCTTGCATTATTATTATATGTGTTACACCCGATGGTAACTGTGCGAAATTTAATTGGATTTTTTATGAAATTTTGGAATTATAACAAGATAAGGATAATTTAAATTATTACATTTGATTTTTAGTAATTTATGATAATTTAATAATTTTCTATTATTAATTTCAATATTTAATTTAGTTTTATTAAAAATATTACTTGTGTTAATTGCATTGTGAATTAACACCTTATAGTACTCTTTACAAATGATAGCATATATATATATATATATATTTACTTTCAGGAATTAAAATTAGATGGAGTAATTATATATTCACGGATATAATTTTGTGATAAATGTATTATCACCACAATAATTTTGTGTGTTTTTGAATCACTTTGTGTTGGGGTGTCATGGATGGAGTTGTGTTTAAAAAAAAATGTGCTCTCAACTTGTCTTTCAAATCATTTCTCTCAACTCGACTGTCAAAATGTAAGATGTGTGCCATGTGGAAGTGGATATTATGCAGAACTTTCTATATTTATTATTCTGGATAATTAATGTGAGTAAAATATTTAATCTACAATTTAAGGGTTCTTATTTCCAATATTATTTCAAACCTGATATATGGTGGTAATTTAGTGAGGTGATTTATAAAGATTTTAGGATAATTGATGTAAGTGAAATATATTAAGTATAATGTATATTAAATATGTTCAGTATACTTGGTTGATTCTACTGTTCTTAGCATCATGCCAGTAGAATTATGAAATACTGAACTATTTTTTAAAACACATGTGGGTGCAACCAAGCTGACGAGTACATTTGCATGTGTTTATTCATATCCAATTCTTGTTTGGTTCTTTTGTGGTCCAGTTTTCCATGGTATAATGTTCATATTTGATTTATTAATCCATTTGTGTTTTCCTAATTGCAACTCCAATTTATAATTTTTTTTTTCCTTTTCTCTCTTTTTTTTTTAAATATTATTCAGGTATGAGTAAATTTGGCCAATTACCATTGAAGCACATGCTATGGTAATATTATGATTTCACATGTTAATTATTAGCTATGTGGTATTCTGTTTACACAATATCGTTAATTATCTCTTTGTAGATTAATTGGAATGAAATTAGAACTTGATATGTTTTTTGAAATTCATAGATATTATAATTATATATATATATATATATATATATATATATATATATATATACATCCTCACGCAACTATACATATATATATATATATCACGCAAATATATATATATATTGCGTTTTGCGCTTTGTGTTATTTTTTTAGGTTTCCGAACAACGCAGGGCGGTTAAGTTAGTGTCTAATAAAGAGTTAAAACAACAACCTGTAAGTATCGTTAAGTTTTGCCTTCTGTTACAAGCTGCAAAACAATTTTGTTATCCAAAATGTAAGTAATGTCCAATGTGTAAGTAAATGACTAATATTAAAAGAATTTCAGTCATAATAAAAAGTATTCATTAACTTTTAATTACAACATGATATCGACATATTTAAGGTATGATGTTTACTTTGATTAATTTGAAATTTTTTAGCTGGTAAGTTTGATAAGTTTAGTAGCAACAGATCTTCAATAAAACGTTGGCATTTCCGTGCTCTGCCGTTTGGAACACATGGATAATTTTAAAGTATTGTGCACATTTCTACATTTTGGCAACAGAAAGTATTGAATCCCTACTCTTTGTAGGTTTAAAAAATGTTTTACTGCGTTATTTGAGCTTTTTAATATTTTTGTAAAAATTGCAAATAGACTTAAATAGTACTAATATTGAAAAATAGAGCATATTTGCATTAAAATGCAAATTAAAATAATGTTTATTATAAGAAAATACGTGTTTCAAATTATTAAATATATAGAAACTACTTCTTTATGTTTTATCAAAAGTAAATGCTTTCTTTTCAAATAAATATTTTATTATAATAATTCATAACAAAGAAATATCTAGTTTGCAAAAATGGTTAAAAAATATCAGTTATTGGTTAAAAGGTAAACCTTTTTTTTTTTTTTTTTGTCAATAATTTGTTATATTTAATAAAGATGTTCAATAAGGAAACTAATAGTGTCAAATTTTTCTTATCTTTGTGAACTCTAATGAGAAATCATAACTTTTTAATTCGCGAAATTAAACTTAATACTACTACTTCTTAAATCAAAGCCTAAACGATGTGTGATCAGATTTTATTCCTGTTTACTCTCTTAATTAAAACGAGTAAAATATATTTTTTTAGCATTATTAAACATTTATTTTTGATATCGTTCGATCTTGAATGAAAATTAAATCAACATATAAATTAATCGATGATTTTTAATTTATGATTTTATTTGTATTAATAAGTATTAAGTAGTTATTAAAATAAAGCATTTTCAACATATTTACACGTTCATGACCTAAGGAATTTTACTTTTGCACTCTTTCTGATGCAGTTTAATTACTTATTTATCTTTCAAGATTAATTGTATCTAGACGTTTTTAGTTTATCAAGTTATTGTTCATTGTTATAGTACAAGTTTCCTAGCCATATGAATGATTTCTTGCATGTTTCACCGGTGGGTCATCAATGTCTTTAAATATATATATATAACTATTTATATTATATATATATATATATATATATATATTTTTTTTTTTTTTTTTTCCTAACGGCCGCATGACTCGTCGCACGCTGTGAGTAAACGACTTTTTTCGATAACAGCGTAGTTGACAGACAAAATGATTTTCTGTGTTTTCCGAGTCGGTTTGCAATTAACGAAAATTTTGAAAATTATAAAAATTTCATAAACTATACATAGGTATCAAAACACAATTAATTAAAAAATATATATTTTAGGCTGAGAATATTGCCCACAAGACGAAAAAAATAAAATTTACAACAACATAAAAAATTGGACTTACCTAACAATTTTTTCCCCTCAGTTACTCATTTTTAGTTTTCACCGGTTTTTCGGTTGGTGTATGTAAGGGAAAGAACATATATGGATTCTAATGTGGAAACATACATGGATATGCTACTTTTCTGCCCCCCCCCCCTCATTTTTTGCTCTTTCTTGAGTTCTTAAACAACTATTAACTTTTTATCCACGAACATGACTCAATTTTTTGTAGTATTTATCAAATACAGTAGTTATTTTTCAAATAAACCTGTAAACATTCATTCAAACAGAATCTAAGATTATTTTTAAATGCACTAAATTAAAAGTAAATAATGTATCATGAAAAAAAAAGTAATAAGAGCCTACATCTGTCATGCGAAAATTCACTCAAGCTAGTGTTAAGTCTATGGGAAGGTTCTTGCGTGATTTCTCGCTCGCATTTTAATATTTTTAAATGATTTTTTTTGCATAGGATAGCTGACATCGATCTCCAACATGCTAGTTTTAACTTTTTTGATTTTGGTTACAGTTTTTTTATAAGCGGACATTTTCTATTTTGGAACCGGTTGGAACCGGTATAAGATAACCGGAGCCAAAATCAAAAAAGCAAAAACTATCAACGTTAGAGATCGATGTCAGCTATCCTATGCAAAACAATCATTTAAAAATATTAAAATGCGAGCAAGAAATCACGCAAGAACCTTCCCATAGACTTAACATTAGCTTGCGCGTTTTTTCGCATGACTGATGTAGGCTCTTAAATCAACATTATTGACTCATTAAGTTGTACAAACTATGGTTGTAACAGTCCACGGACATGATTTGGCGAAAAATTAATATATTTTATTATTTAACTATTTCCATTTATTGTGTGGTTGCACCAGCATACCAGATTTCCATTATAACGTATTTTCAGTTACAATTGCTTTTTAACCTTTTCGAACTCAGTTGAAAAGTGTTTATGGATTCGGTTTGTCTGTCATGTCTGTGCTCTATCTCACGTAAATGTACTCGGATTGCCATGTTATTGAAATATGCTATTGAGGTTTACCATAGCATGTTCGGAATTCAAAATGAAGTGTGTAGCATTTGTAGTTCATTTACAGGGACAGTCAAAAGTATCCCGTTACATTATGATCATGTGAAACAATCATTTGCGGTTTATTTTAATGGTGTTACATTACTTCAAACATAATGAAATTTATATACATTACTGAGGTGCACTACAAGAGGGTTACTGTATTTGTTAGCACTTACAGAGGCAGTCAAAATAGTTCCGTTGTATTATTGTCTATGATGTGATATCCCCGTAGAAGGTCTTTCGACCGTTAAGGGTTAACAAATCTTTATGATTTTATGTTTATCCCATTATAGAAAATCAATTTAAAAAAAATTAAACGATAATAAATTAAACATTCCATTTCATCAGCAAACGTTACATAATTATTAAAAACAAGAATAATAAATAGTTTGTATCCTCTAAAATCGAGCTTTCAAAATGTATGATTATAAATAGGTAGCATTTCAAAATAGTCTTCATTGCCACTATTACATATGCGTCTGGCGCAAAGCCATGAAATAATTCTAAACGTAATGGCACGTATGTACTAGAATGTCAGTTTAATAAACATTTATGCTTGTACTTATATCCTTCTACTTATTGAAAAATCAATTGAAAATAAATTTATCAGTTACGACGAATTTAATGCTTTTAATTCATCAATAAGAATGACATTTTTTTTTTCAATAAAAATAATTAATAGGTGAAATATTTTTGCTCTCAATTTCAATTTTCAAAATATGATTGAAAGTAGCATTTCCAAGCATTCTTCATTAGTGTCGCTACACACGCGTTTGGCGCAATGCCATAAAGCAACTTCAAACGCATTTAATACTTATTTATTTGATGTATTACGATGTTAGATTATTCGTTAAACTGTTAATAATTAAGAAAAAGTTACGAAAATACAAGTTCACACAAAAAAAGCACAGCAATTTGATACATTAAAGGGGGCAACAACATTTAGGAAATGCGGTAATGGAACATGGAACAAAATCTCGCGGCCAAAAGAGCAGCTTATGTTACTCAGAGTCAGAGTTACTCGGATAGGTGGTAGTTAACGTATTAGGATAAATAATGTTATTGTTTTATAGTTTGTTATTTGGTAACAGATTAACGGAAAGTCCCTGTTAAATTTGGAATGCGTTATCTGCAAAGTGCAAAGTATTAAAAAGAAAAAAAAAGTTGAAAAAATAATATTTTACACATTTTTAAATTATATTAAAAATAAAATTTACACAAGGTTTTCATTTTTAAAAAAAGCTTTACTTTTTTTTTCGGCTAAAAGAGTCCTATTTTTAACGCTTATAAAATTGGCAAAGCAAAAAAAAAAAAAAATAAAAAAAAATAACCATGCAAAATGAAATCGCTACGAACAAATGAAACCGCAATACAAAATCTTTCCTTTCAAATCTTTAACCCGGGAGCAGTCGCACGGAGTATGACATACCCCAGGGTGCGTACGGTTTTTACAATTGTCACCACTATTTTTCGAAAATTAATCTACAATTTACATTATCATAGAATTTGTAACCATTGTCTCAGACTGAATAAGGCGACGATTATTAATTGTATTTATTGGTGACAATGTAAAAACCATTCATTATCTGGGTATGCGCGACTTCTCCCGAGTTAAGGGAAAGAGAATTTGCTATAGACCTTGTATAGATTGGCTTACGACCAACCAATTAGAATCGTCTTCGCCTTTTGATTCTCGCCATTCGTCAAAATGTAATCTATGCAGTGCTTAGAGTTACAAGCAACCGTACATACCTTGATAGTTAATTTTATACGAGATAATCATCTATATATTTAAAACGCTAAGCTTTTTTTTTCGACAATCCGTGAGAACAAACTACTGCATCAAATTACATCATTCTTTTTTTTTAAATGAAAGATATTTGGACACAGATTTGTTATCGTGCATTCGTTTGTTCGAAAATTTAATTAATTAGTCGTGATTTTCAATTAAACTTTTACGTCTCCTACTGACGTCATAATCCGTTAACGCCCACTGTTGCGAGATACAGAGTTTATTCTCTAAGCTCTGTGGTTCCGAGGATAAAAGAGGAATAATAAATATTAAAAGCACGTGGCTTTTAGGCCGAATTTTTTAATTTGCAAGTTAAATTTCGGTAAAAATATTAATCCGCGTGTTTTATAAGCGAATAAAAATTCATATTTATTGTGACGTCACGGGAATATTGTCCATTGGGTTTATTTTATCATTATGCATTATAACTTTGTTGATGCCATTTTTTCATTACCATTAAATACAAAATAAATTTTTATTTGTTAACATGGTGTTTAAGCATAAAAGTAACGTATACAAAGGAAAATACGTAAAGTTTGTGCTGGTGAAAATGATGTTATGCTTAGCTTGAAATGCATTTTAACATTGATAAAAGTAAAAAGAAAAATTTATATGATTGTGTCAACATGACGTATTTTTAACTGATTTTTTATTTTTTATTTTAAAAATTAGAACTGGAGCCTTTATTGGTTGCTTCATCTTAATTGCATACCTTGATTACATGTTACGAATTACTTTTTTTTTAATTATAGTTTAGAAAACTTCATTTTTTAATTAAAAAAAATCACAGAAGTAAAGGATTTCAGGAAATTTAAAATTATTAAAAATAATGTTATGGTAGAAAAAAAAACTTGAAATAATGATTGTATTTTTAGGTAGAATAGACAATGGAAGACTAATATTTCATAGGAATTATTTTGGTAGATTTATTATAAATCATTTAACATTTCCTTATTAGCGCAAAGTCCTATTTTTTTCACTGTGAATTCCTCTTTCCATGTCAAAAAATGGTTTTCTACATTTGGTCGCTAGCCAAAATACAAAGGCAATTTTTTAGAAATGTACAACAGTTGTGACAACAAACGACGCTATCGCTTTAGCTTTCATCGCACTTACATTACTTCTAAGTACTACAAATTTCTATTTTTTACTACATTTGACTACATTTTACAATTTCAATTCTTACATCATCAATTAGAAAAAAAATAGCTTTCGAATGAAATTTATTTGAAAACTGTCGCTTAATTTAACGACTTTTTAAATAATTTTCAAGCATGAAAAGTTTTTTAATTTTATCTTATCAGTGACCACCAGTTTGCTTCAATAATGTAAAATAGCCCCTGGGAAAGTTGCCACAATTGAAAATAGATTTCCCTAACAATCATAAAAGGTTAATAATAATAATAATAAAAACAGTGATAAATCATAAGATCAGATTATCCATAAGATAGAGCAGTTTGGCGCTAAAATAATAATAATAATAATAATAATAATTTTAGTTTATGTTGAACATAAAATTGATATGCTGAATTCATTGATGTATATGTTCCAGCAAATATCAGAATATGCTAGAAATTGCATTTTTTTTTTTTAGATCCATTTGCCAATTGTATAAGAGGGAAAATATCCCCGACTATGATGGAAAAGGAATAATTATCCTGATTATGTAAAGGAACCGAAGATACCATACAAACAAATTACACTTCAAAACTTAGCTTAAAATAATGGACGCGTTTTAGAGGATATGGATTTGTAACGAGCAATGATTAAAGAGGATATTTTAAAACTTTTAATTTAAACATTTTAAAACTTTTTTTAATATCGAATTTCGATTTTGCTGTTGGGCAGATGCAATGCTCATGCGCATAGGAGCTCATTCGGTTGCATTATCGCAAGGGGAAGGGGGGGGGAGAGATGTGTGCTTTATTTACTATGTTCTTTTATTTACTGAATATGAAATGAACGTAGGAATATACTATTTGTATGATTCTTCATAGGTCCATGATTTTTTTTTTTTTTTTTTTTTTGCCGTGGGGAATATGACGATAATGTCACAGTTGTTTACGGATTGTTTGTTTGGAGTTTGCATCGGAAATAGTACTGTGTTTGACTAGGAAAAAACATTTAAAATATAATATTTGAAAGACTGTTTCATACGCACCCCCCCCCCCTTCTTAAATAATAAAGAAGCTTATTTTACTAATATTGTTATAGTATTTTTTTTCGTCAGGTTTTGACGGGTTCCATCTAGTTACTGTTTATTTTAATAATTTAATTGCTTCCGTTCAGTACGGATAAAAAAATCATTTTAAACGCTTACAGTGATGCAACTTAAAACGATTGTATGACGCATAAAATTGCCTAAAACCGGATAAATCAGTTGTTTTTTTTTTAATAGAAAGCAAAAGATGTTCTTTAGTAAGGATGGATTCGGAAGGTGATTTTTAATTTTGATCTCGTTCCATTTTGTTTGGTAGAATAAGCACAGCATTATCTTTGGCTGGCGTGTTTGCTGGAGGGCAAACAGTGGAGTATTTGATGCAAAACTGGTCAAAATTGGTCAAAAAGGCAGAAATTAAAATCTGTTCAACAATTGTAAAAAGCATATTTTATAATAGCCGACAAACTGGTGTATCGATCTACGTGTATTTCAGGAGCATCAGTCATATCCGGCGGCTTCTAGCCTCAGTCGAAGTGAAAGTTTCTTTGTGAGAAGACGTACTTTTTTGTTATGTTTCAACTTAGTTATTGTGTTTAAATATATACTTTGACGTGTGCATTTAAATAATTTTACTTTTCATATAATAAAAAATAATTAAAATTGTAAAGGAGTTAATATTAAAGTCTTTTTAGATCTAATTTATTGAAATATATTGTTCGAAATATATTATCTAATATATTCAAAGATTCTTAAAGCTGTGTCGGCATTTGTCAGACAATTGTTGAATTATAATCATATTGGTTACAGTTTTGAAGGCAATTTTTAGGGGCGTTCGTAATTATATAAATACGTAGCACCAAAAGTCGTCTCTGGTCCGTCCGTCCGTCCGTCAGTCTCTCTGTCTTTCCGTCCATATATAACAGCGAAAAAACGATCCAACAAAATGGTTTGAAATTTAATATATATAATCGATGGAGAATTTTGTCGAGTCATTTCAATTTTTTATGAAAATCGAATAAAACTTAAAAAGATATTAATAAAAGTTTTCTGCATTCTGTTAACTCCTATGATACATAATCTATATAATAAAAGCGCAAGTCATGTCACTGAGGAAAACAAATACGGGCAAACCACTTTTTTTTCATATGCCAGGCGGCAATATTTATTCAAAATGATTTTTTCGAATAAAATTGCATAAAAGTTACATTTTTAGAAAAAAAAAAATGTCTGTTTGACAGATGAGTCACATTAAAAAAATGTATAAATTCTGAGATAAGTTAAAATTAGGTTAACAGACCAATATTTATCCAAATATACATTAAAGTAAACAAACACAAGAGATTCGTTCATCGTGAGTCATAAAATATTAAGAAAATGGAGGTAATCATTTGCAAAGCAAGATCTCCATGGTGAATTTTGCAGCGCTATCTCGTGTCGAAAAAAAAAAAATTCGCATCTGTAAACATGGCATACGTAATAAAAGAAAAGAAAGGCATTCTCATTTCGCTCGTAACAGACGATATAATTCATTTCACTGAAATATTAACAAAGATTGTTTTACAATGTAAAACTGGTTATAGTAAGAACGCACCTCATTTGTCACGTTTAACATACAATTTCCAACTTTTTTTTTTTTTTTTTTTTTTTTTTAATGTTCCGCATATTGTTGCCATTTTTAGATATCAATGTTTTTTGGGAGAATGAAATACAGGGTCATGAAAAATCGAAGAGTGTGGAAAATAGAATTACAAATATCTCGGCAACTAATTATCCGAACGACTTCATTCTTTATAAAAAATAACAATAGACAAGACAATAGAAAATTTGTTTTTGTTTTTTTTTATTGTCTTTTATATTCACACTTTAAAATAAACAATTTCGAAAAATTTTAGATACCTTTTATCAGAACGAATATTTCGAGAGTCCGAAAAAATAGTTCCGGATAATCGAGGTTACTGAAATTCAATAAGCTTCTTCCCATTATTACATACTAAGTACATACCAAATTTCAAGTCTCTATCTCAATTTGTTTGGCGTTTACAGACACACACACAGACAGACGGATGGCAAAACTTTTTTCCTAAAAATATGTTTTTCGGAATCTCCAGTGTCTGAAACGTCTAAATCCGTCATTTTTTTTTTCGATTATTAAAACGATTACAAGACTTACCCTATACGTATGATGGGTAAGTAAAAAGGAAAAAGCAATATTTAAAGACTCGCTAACACCTGAAGTATATTATTTATGTATTCTCGTATTTTTAAACGTGAAATTGAAAATGCAATGCAAAATTCTCATTTAAAATGCTAATATTTTTAGTTTAAAATAAGGTTTTCAAATAAGCAGTAAAATAAATCACCCAAACTCTTTGAAAAAATTTGCGAATTCATAAAGAGCACTGGAAAATAAACAAGTAAATCGTATTAACTTACTAGCAATAACTGAATTATTGAATTCATTTACCGTTTACGATTTTTAAAAAACTCCATTAAAGTACTGGTTAATATTTTCGTAGTAAAAGCAAAACATAAAGATTTTTCTTTAACATTTTGCATTTTTAGTTGCGTTTTTAATTATATAAATACGTAGCACCTATAGTCCTCGTCTGGTCCGTCCGTCCGTCTGTCCGCATATAATAGCGCAAAAACTCCCCAACCGAATGGCTTGAAATTTAATATATATAATCATTGCAGAATTTTGTCGAATCATTTCAAATGTTATGAAAATCGAATCAAAACTTAAAAAGATATTAATAAAAATATTTCTTAAGTAATTTGAATTTTTTAAAAATCGGTACTTCCTTGTTGTAGTAGCTTCTGAGGATTAAACGTCAAGCGACCGAGATGTATCGACAAATTATCTATTATCTGACATGCATGATGTTATAGTCATATATGACGTATATGGTATTTTATAACCTCTATGACCAAGTTATACACTGCAAAAAATAACTGTTGATTTTACAGTATAAAACTGGCGCCCCAGCTGCCAGTATTATACCGTAAAATTAACAGTATTAAATAGTAAAATAAGCAGTAATACGCTGCCGCGCAAGCAGTAATACGCTACCGCGCATGTACGCTACCGCGTATTACTGCTTATTTTACTATTTAATACTGTTAATTTTACGGTATAATACTGGCAGCTGGGGTGCCAGTTTTATACTGTAAAATCAACAGTTATTTTTTGCAGTGTATAGTCATATTCTTCATTCTATTAAATCCTATCAAACGTAATTAATTTAATGATATCCCATGATAGGTAATGATTCTAAGTTTTCATGGTGATTACGCCGTACTTAAGATGAAGTCCTATTATTTCCGTATTACTGAATTCGAAAACCGAATATATATTCTAAAATTGTTTAATTATAGCAATCATATAATCTAACGACAGTTTTTTGGATAGATGGTTCCGATGAAATAGATATTAAATGGAAAAAGAGTCTAAATATGGATTTCAAGTTCCGAAATTTTCAAAGCTAGGCTTAAGTTTCGAATCGGAATTTTCAGTAAATGTCAACAAAAGATAAAATATTGCCAACTTAAAATGTACTTATTTTATTATCATATCATAATAACAGACGATGTAATTCATTTCACTGAAATAATAACAGTACGAACGCACCTCATTTGTCACATTTGACTTGCAATTTCCAACTTCTCTTTAGAATAATACTTTAAAACTATAGCATTCGTGTAAAACCATCCGTTTTTACACTCTTTTATCGAACTCAACTTGGTTTTTGTATGTAAAGATGGAATTTTGTAATCGATTTTTAACTCCCTTTCTGATATGCTAAAATTATAAATAGTGATGGGCATAACGATTATTTTGGTTATTCGAATGAATCATTCGGGCATGCGCAAAAGCATATCTGTCAAACTTCAAAAAAAAAAAATATATATTCAATTACTACCAGAAATTTTGAAAATAAATAAATAAATAAATTTCGGATACGTCAGTTGAGGCTCACTGTTGAAACCCCAAAAGTTTTTGGTTTCTGTCTGTTTGTCTGTCTGTCTGTCTGTTCCGCGATAACTGCCGCAAAAATGATCCGATTAGGTTGATTTTTGGTGAGTATGTTGGTGAGGTACCCGGAATTAGCTATATACTTTTTAATTACATTTGGTTCATTTGTTCGAAAAATGTAGAGCATTTCTTTTTAGGTCATAATGCTTTCCTATGGGAATGCAGACGATTTTCAAATTTCATTTTTAACTGAAGTGAAAATCACATATTTGAAGAATGGATTTAAACATAAAGTTATAGATGCTAATTTTTTTATATGGATGTTTTAAATATATCCAAAAGCTTTGAAAATTTGCCGATACATTTATTAGAATTTAGAAATTGTTGAAATTATTGGAAAATGTTTTGCATCTGTTCGGGAAATATAACACATTTTACTTTCATATATTTTACAAATTTTAAAATGCATTTCTTTTAACTTTGGTCTTTAATTTATTAGTTGCGTAGCAACCCTATTTCAAAGAATATCAAAATAATAAAATTCAAGTAACTCGCACTTAATATGCTGCAATATTTATGTATTTTTTTTTATAAATGTATTTTTTTATTATATAAAAAACTACAAGAATAAGTTCATAAGAAATTCAGAATATTAATGCATAAACCGTGTTTGATTTAACGTTTTTAATTTCTGAAACCTTCGAATTATTTTATATGCCTCTAAATATATACGTAATTTTAAAAAATTAATTTGCGGATTGGAAGATGATAAATAATATAAAAAGTGAGATTAAAAAACAATGACTTTAAGGGCTGACGTTTAGGCTCCTGATCTGAAGATTTGCTAGTTAGAATTAGATTAGACGTCAGATAAAAAAGGAAAAATGTGTTTACGAAACACATTTTTCATTTTTATCTAATCTAATTCTAATTAAAATCGGAAACTTCTTTTTAGCCGCCCACAGGGTGGCTTATTCTTTCAATCTCTATCATTTTTCATGTTTATGAAAAGTCACAGCAATCCATCGTTGCCACAGGTTAATCTCGGAAAATGAAACATTTGAAGTTACTGAAAAAATTAATAGCTTAAAAAGTATTTGTCACAAAATTGTTAGACAAACTGCGTTAGAAAGGTAAAAAATTGTATTTTTTTATATATAAATTTCAAATCGAATGATTATGCCGTTTTTCAAATAATGAATTAAAAAAATTACCAGACTTCACAATGAAGCACCATAGCTAAACCTTCACGCGTAAAAAGATAATGATAACGGTTGTTGCTTTCAGTAGAGAATGGACCAAACGATGCGATGTTCGCCTTTTACTATTTTAACCGTTTTTAACAAAATTCTGTAACTTTAGAAGAATTTTTCTTTGAATAGGCAATAGAAATGCATAAAATCGTTACAAAAATGTTAAAATTACAAAAAGAGAAGATGCAAATTATCAGATATGAAAAATAAAGAAGAAATTTGGTGTTATAGCAGCCACTAAGCATGAAATATTTTTGTTTCTGTTTTCATTAATATATTGTAAATTTGGTACTTTCGTGTTATAGAGGCTTCCAAGCGGCCAAGATTTATCGCCAAATTATAAAGCATGTGTGACATTATAATAATATATGATCCTTATATATTATTTCTCCTGTCAACATCCCTTTTACTCAGAAAATATGAAACGCAGAACCACGAATGAGATACCACATGAAAGGTTTTAGAACAGGCTTCTGACATAGCCCACTTAACAATTCGTTAAAACATGTTTTTGATTAAAATTTGCTGAAATTAAAAAATTAAATCGGCATTGTTTTCATGAAAGAAATGAAAGGTTTTCCTGAAATTATTGTTGCCAAAAAAATAAAATACCACATTATATGATGCTCATAGCAATTATTATAAAAAACACCGCACGGGTTTATTTTATACTTAAAAACGAAATTGAAATTGAAATATTTAGATTTACATTTCTAAATCCCATGGTTTTCCCGAAGCGGATGACGTCATCCTTTAATGCAGTCAAAATACGATTGTTATTTTTTTTTTCTCGCGCGTGCCTTTTGCAATCTTGGATCAGAGTTTACTCTAACTTTGATGGAATAAATTAAAGGATATTCTGGCTTGAATAAAAACTAAATGTTGTTTGCAGATATTTTAATCCTTACTTTTCTTTAGAAGTTTAAACCTGCATCTAATAAATATTACATATTGATAAAAAAATAGTACTTCTCTATTATCCCGTCGACCACTTTTCATAACAAAAAACTATCGCCAAATAAACGGGAGAACGTTCTCATTAAAATATCAAAATAAATAAATAAATAAAATATAAGAATTTAAGGACACAATTGTTATTTTAATTAATGAAATAACTAATCAATCAGTAAAACATAATGAAAAATACACGCAAATGTTGAATTAAAAAATACTTGATGACAACAAACACGTATGATGCTTCTGACATCAAGTAAATGGGACTGTATTTTTGGCGTTTAATCTTACAGTTTGGCGATAGTTTTTTGTTATGAAAAGTGGTCGACGGGATAATACAGAAGTACCTAAAAATATTAGATTTCAGTGCGAAATCCTCGCACGGGCCCTCTGGTATATATATATAAAATTTCTGGACGTATGTGGCCAAGTTATAGTCATTATATGCTGCATATATGATGTATATATATGACATGTGTATATGATGTATATAAGACATAAATAATATGTGTATAATGACGTATATAGCACATGTAGGAGTGTTTGGAATATATATATATGCGTATATAGGATGCATAAATAAGCTTTGCGATGATCTTGGCGAAATCATAACTGCAACCTTGGCATAATCATAATTGTGGAAGCCGGTATAACACGAAAGTACGGTATTTTTTTTATTTTTTTTTAGCCACACACAGGGCTAATTCTGTCAGTCTACAGTAAAATTCATGTTTATGAAAAGTCACAGCCACTTCATATATAAAGGAGGACACCCTTTATACATAGCTATAGAAATGGTTGTTACTGACGATATTAAAAATCAAATTGTGTCTCGTTATTATGCCAATACTTCCGCTTGTATTTTCTTTCTCAGTACCTAATTGCCCTACAGCGGGCGCAGACCCCATTTAAAGGATCCAACAAAGTTAAACTCGTCGTGGCGGACATTTCTATGGAGGTCCCGTGGCCCTATCTTCTATAGGAATGAAGTTACTCCCGGGGGGTAAGTTCTTGTAAGTTCCGGGGGGGGGGAGGTTCAGTAAGACCTTTTTGGTGCTCCCCCTCATGTAAACCCCATGTAAACCCCTTCATGTAACATATCAATAGATAGATCTCGTCAAGCACTATGGTTTGGTCCTACTCACCCCCTCTCACCCCCACCCTCCCTTAAGAAGCATATTTCTCTGTTGCAACTCTTTTTATATTTTAGTTTTTCCCATCTTTCTCAGCCCCTTTAAGCCTCACATAGGGCGTAGGCCTCTTCTAAAGGATCCAACGAAGTTAAACTCGTCCAGGCGGACATTTCTAAGAGGGTCCTGAAGCCCTATCTCCCATAGGACCGGAGTTACCCCCCCCCACCCCCACCCCCACGGGGGAGACATTTAAGGTGTTCAAACCCCGTCATTTAACATATCAAAAGTTTGATCTCATCAAGCACTTTTGTCTGGTCCTACTCTCCCTCCTCCTTTTCTCCCCCCCCCCTCCCGTCAGGAGCACTTTCCTTATTTATTTTTTTCAATTTCTCATAATTATTTTAGTTTTTCCCATTTTTCTCTGTTCCTATGAACCGGACAGCTTCAAAATTTCACCAAAATTAGCTGCACACCGTCTAAAGGTATTTTCCCCGGCTTATTTTGGCGCCTCGGTTTTCACGTATCTCTTGAGGAGGGCCCGTCAGAGGGGCGCAAAAGGGGCATCCCTTTTAAAGTCCCATCTCTCAATTGCAAGTGAGGATTCCTTTTAAAGGTCTCGTAGAGCACTTGTGTTTTGTATAGCTCTCCCTCCCTTCCCCCCACCACTCTCCAAGAGCCCGTCAATTAATGCTAATAACTCATCATTTGTTAAACAACTTCTCTTCGCTGTATCCATCATAAAAGCTGCTATCATAGAACTTTTCATTACTTTTTTAAGTTATCTATTAAGTGCTAAAGTATCTTGAACATTGAAAATAGTTTAAAGGGTGTAATTAAGCCAGCACATTTGTAAACAACATCTACCTCGCCACGTCTCAGCCCATTGGAGCCACATCTTTTTACTATTATATTTATTAAAAATACTTCTAGTCACCGAATCTTTTTAAAACTTGGTGTGTTCGTTCCTAATATATTCCGCCAGTCTTACAAAATATCTTAGAGCGCTAATGAAATTCTAAAGTGGAGAAGCTGGCTTATACTAACAAACACTTTTTTTATGACGAGTTAAACTTGGCTGAAAAAATGTCAACGATAAATGCCGTGGGTGGCCAATCTATATTCTGCCGTAAGGTAGAATTTTTCCCGCTTGTTTTTTTTTTTTTTTTTTAATTTCTGGTAGTAATTGGATAAAAAAAATGAAAAATGTGTTTACGAAGCAGACATTTTTCATTTTTATCTAATCTAATTAAAATCAGAAACTTTTTTTTCTGAATTTCTGGTAGTAATTGAATAATAATAATAATAAAATTGAAGTTTGACAGATATGCTTCTGCGCATGCCCAAATGATTCATTCGAATAATCAAAATAATCGTTATGCCCATCACTAATTATATATAATATATAGAAAGGTGAGTTTCCGACAGTACAACATTTTAATAATTTTAGAACTTAATTATAAGTTAATAATTTATTTCTAAGGCATTTTTCTATTAGCCCGCCACAGGTGATACATCGCCAAATATTCTTTATGGTTATAATTTTATGCGAGTTACAACAACAATGGGTTTAATGATGTGCCAAACCATGTTCGCCAAAACAGACCAACTGACTCTGAGCCATCAACAATGCAATATTTTACACACTAAAAGGTAGAAAATTTAGTAAAAATAAAAAATAAATAGTGTAATAATTTTAAAAAACATTTTATGAATTAACAGTTTAACATTAATTAAATTATGAATTATGTTTTTTTTTTTTTTTAAATAAATTCACAAGTTTGTGTTTTTTATCAAGAGTAAAAAATTATAATATATTGCAACGGATTTTTTTTCTTTTTTTGGAAAAAGCATGAATTACATTACAAATACCGATTAGGCAGTTTAAATTATGCTTTTTTCCTTCCCTGTTGCCATATCTTAAAAAAGAATAAAAATAATATATTTTTTAATACATTCACAATCTCACGCTTTCTACCAAACGTAAAAAAAAAAAGCGGTGAATTGTCTATAATTGGGTTTGGAGCCCATGCCAAATTAATGTTGTAAAGGACATTTTTGGAAAAAATTACGAATTGCAGTCATAATGATTATTTAAAAAAAACATTTTACAAATACCGAATAGGTAGTTTAAATTATGCTTTTTTTTTTCTTCCTGTTGCCATATATTACAAAATAACTAAAATTATAATATTTGTTAGTTGTTTGAAACTCACGCCAAATTAATATATTGTAAAGGATTTTTTTGAAAAAATCATGAATTGCAGTCAGGAAAAAAGGCACAATTTTCAAAATAAACATTAAACGCTTATAAAATAGTGTCTTTAAAATAATAATAATAATAAAAGAAAAAAAACTATTTTTACTTTTACATTTATTTTCATATGACGCTTAAAAAAAAAAAAAAAAAAAAAAAAAAAAAAACAGACCTTGACTTTTATTGACATTAATTGAACTTTTAAATGTATTTACCGTTTGTCTTTTTCAACCACTTCCTGATATACTAGAATAATAAAAATTATGCACGTAATAACAAGTATGACAATACAACATTTCAATATTTTTAGAGTTTAGTAATAAATTAATAAATTAATTTTAAGGCTTTTTTTTCGTTAGCTGGCAGTTGGTAAATCGCCAAATATTCTTAACGGTTACAACTGTATACGCGGTACATAAACAATGAAGTTAATTATGCGCCAAATTACGCTCGCCAAAATATACCAACTGACTGTGAAACTGCAAGGATTCGATTTTAAACATTATAAAGAAGAAAATAATAAAATAAACAAAAAAAAAATAATAATAATACATTTCTATCAATTATGCAACAACGAAATATTTTAAACACAAAAATGCAGAAAATACAAATTCAAAACAAAGAGTATAGTATATATTAAATAAAATAAAAAAGTTTTAATTAATTGATAGTTTAATATTAATAATTTATTAATTATGATTGTATGTTGAGAACTCAATATAAAACTCATGTAAAGATAGTTAAATAATGCCTTTTTCTTATCTCTATTACTTTTGCCATATCATAAAAAAGAAACAGGGCAAAAATCAAAAATTATAATTAATTAATAGTTTAGTATTAATAATTTATTAATTATGATTGTACGTTGAAAACTCAATATCGAACTCACGAAACGATAGTTAAATAATGCCTTTTTCTTATCTTTACTCTTGCCATATCATAAAAAAGAAACAGGGCAAAAATTATAATTCTTTAGTAAGTTCACTACCTCGTGTCTTATACCAAGCGTAAAAAAGGGCGGCGAATTTTCCAGAATGGGGTCCCGTGCCTAATTAATATATTTTAATGGATATATATTTTTTTTAATGGAAAAATCATGAATTGCAATCAAGAAATTATGCGCGATTTTCAAAATAAACATTGAACGCTTATAAATTAGTGTCTTTAATTTTTTTTAAACCCTATTTTTATTTTTATACTTATTTTCACATGATGCTTTAGAAAAAAAAAATAAACAAACAAACAATCAGACCGTGACTTTTATTGACATTAATTGAACTATTGGATTTATTTAGCGTTTTCTCCTTTAAAAGGGGGGAAATAAAAATGTCCCGGGAAGCGCAATTGAGCGTTTTAACTTTTAAGAAGTGCACTTAGCATGACTTTTTAGAGATTTGTCAACCTGCCCGAAGAGTGATGTTGCAAACATCCAACGAGTGTGTCAACGGAATTGCTTCTCGACGTCACGTTGCTACTACCGTTTTATTTTTATTTTTATTTTTATTTTCATTCTTATTTTTATTTCACTACTTCACGGTCTTATTCTTCGTGTGTAACCGCACAACTTTCTCAATTCACCCTGTCGTATTCAGGTTCTCTTTTACTCACGAAAGAAAAAAGAATTCCCCTACTCGACTATTTATACTTCTCTATCCATCGTCTACCAGCGGGAACGATCCGGCCTCCATCCAGCCACCCCCGCGTTACCATGGCAACCGCTGCATTCGTTCGGTCGATACGCAGAATGGACTTGAGCGGCAGTCGGCTATGGGAGCTCTCAGCAGTCGGCCAAATCGGCATCGCTGCATTGGAAAAAGATGCATTGGATGTTTTTATTAATTCGGATAGTATTGGTATGGAATCGGAGCTTTAGTGTTGTACGATGTTAACTGATGGTAGTTGATGCACTGGGATTTTCCCGCATAATTGTAAGTAGAACAGCTTTTTTACTTTAGCTGGATTTTCATTATGTTTTTTTGTGACACATTATAAAGCTACATTTCAGATAAAAAGTTTAGATTTTATAGAAACCAACAAAAAGACAAATCCCACTGTATATTATTTAAAAAGATTTTTTCCTTAAAATGTAACAAAAATAATAATGCTATTTTTAATAACACAGTAATGACATTTTACATAAAAAAAATTGTGCCTTTCCGATTTTTAAAAAATAATAATTCTTGAAAAACTTAAACGAAAAATCAATGAATAAAATTAATCTTGTAAAGAAAAATCATTAAATGTGTTATATAAACAAAACTTTCTACGTGAAATTTTGAATTTTGATTAAATATTTATACTCTGTCACAGCGTTTACAATTTGCACAATATATCGGTTAAAGCGATATTTATTATTGTGTATCATTTGATAATTTTTTTAAATCACAAAACTTGTTAACTTCAACACAATTTCTACAGTGATTTCTATAGCTCAATTCTAAATTAATGAGAGTACGCAATAATTTTTATTTGAATTTTTAAATTATTTTTATTACAATTAGTTACTGTAGATATTTTTTTTTTAAATCTAGGAGGGAAAAGTTTATTATACAAACAAGTTCTTTCTGTAAAAATATTTTTCGCATTAAAATTTATTTCTCGATTAAATCAAACACGTTTTGTGCAGTAGTCCAGTTAATTGAAAAATTATGAAGAAATAAGATTTTAATATCAAGATACTCACGGTATTTTATTATTAGGCATTTATAATGTCATTTGCTTATATGGATACAGCTTATTAAATTCGGTTTTAAAAGAGCCGCAATAAATTAAATTTTTTTGCGGTGCTTCTATAATCAAATTCTAATATTTTCCACCCCTGTCGATATACTATATGACTAGTAAATCTGCAGATCAGGAGCCTCAACGTCAGCTCTAAAAATCATTGTTTTTTAATCTCACTTTTCATATAATTTATAGCATCTTACAAGCCGCAATTTATTTATTTATTTTTATATTATATACATATTTATTGGCATATAAAATACTTCGGAGATTTCAGAAATTAGAAGCGTTACAAAACAGAGATTAGATTAAACACGGTTTACGCAATGATATTTTGAAATTCTTATGAACTTCTTATTCATGTAACTTTTTAGATTAAAAAAAAAAAAAAAAAAAAAAACTTGTATTAAAATAAATTCTTCATTTATGTCAATAGAATACAAAAATAATTTATTTTGATAATAAAATATTGCAGCAAAATAGTGCGAGTTACTTGAATTTTATTATTTTGATATTCTTTGAAATAGGGTTGCTACGCAACTAATAAATTAAAGACCAAAGTTAAAAGAAATGCATTTTAAAATTTGTAAAAAATAAGAAAATAAAATGTTTTATATTTCCCGAACAGATGCAAAATTTTTTTTAATAATTTCAACAAATAATTTCTAAATTCTAATGAATGTATCAGCAAATTTTCAAAACTATTGGATATATTTAAAACCTCCATATCGAAAATTTAGCATTAATAATTTTACGTTTAAATTCATTATTCAAATATGCGATTTTCATTTCAGTTAAAAATAAAATTTGAAAATTTTCTGCATTCCCATAGGAAAGCATTATGACCTAAAAAGAAATGTTCTATATTGTTCGAACGAATAAACCAAATGTAACTAAAAACTATACAGCTAATTCCGGGTACCTCACCAATATACCCACCAAAAATCAACATAATAGAGCGATTTTTACGGCAGTTATCGTGGAACAGACAGACAGACAGACGAAAACCAAAAATCTTTCGCGTCTCCACAGTGAGCCTAACTTACGTTTCGGCAATTAGTGTTGCCAGATGTCCCGATTTACACGGGATTGTCAGAGGTTCCAAGACCCGTCCCGCGGGACACCAATAGTTCCGATTATTCATGATGCACAAATTCTTTTAAATTTCTTTTACCACCTTACTATTCGGCAGTCTGCATCGAGTGGTACTTGATTCAGTAAAACCTGTAAAAACAAAACCTGACTATAGCGAAATATTTTTATTATTTCGCGTGAAAGCATACTGCACAAATCTGCCTGCTTAAAATAACTGTTATTCCGGTCTCTAGCTATTTTGTTTTTACAGGCTTTAATGTACTCTGTTAAAACTTAAAACCTGTAAAAACGGAACCTGTTTGCAACGCAATCCTGTCTTAAACGTAAAATTTTCATAGTCTCTGCGGAAAGAATATCATACAATAACTTCTAAATCGGAAATCTCTCCAAAACGCAATTTGTGTCGGTCCTTAATGATTCCGCTTTCACTGACTTCACTGTATAAGATTATTGCGTTTATTTAATACAGTAAAACCTACTAAGACAGAAAGTTAACAATTCTAAAGATTCCGTTTTAGACAGGTTTTATTTTAACAAGTGTAATTGTATAGTATTTTTATCCGTAGGAACATGTTTTTTTTTACGTTTCACGTACGATTCCGTTATAGACGGGTTCCATTTTCATAGGATTTACTGTTTTTTTATGTTCCGATTTAGGAGTCACTGTTTTTTTCTTTTATCCCCACCCTGTCCCAAATTTTGACAGTAGAACTGGCAACACTATATCTGATAGATGCGAGTATTTAATTTATAAAAGTGCATAAATATGTATAGATTAATACGTGTGTATCCCTCCAAGGTATGTTTAAGTGTAAATCAGTTTTTACCTTAGGTAAATGTATATGTATATATATATATATTATTATTATTATTATTATTATTATTTAATGTATATATGTAAATACATAATCAAAAGTGAAAAAAGTTCTAACATACGCTGTATATGCTTCTAAATTCTTTTATACGATTTCACATAATTTTTTACTGAAATTTAAAATAATTGTGACTTAAAATTTTTGGATTTAAGCATAAAAATGAAACATAAAGAAGCACTGGATGCTTTTTTATTTTCCGTATTAGTGGCATGAAGTCAGATCAATGAGCAACAAAATTATTTTTTACAGTTTAAAAAAATTGCTGCATTAATGTTATTAACTCAGTTATTTTACAAGAATTTTCAGAAGTAACGTATTGTTACATTTTATAAATAAAATTTCGCTTTTGAAAATTCCAACAAACCGAAAAATCTCTCTTTATATCATATATCTCTCTTCATATATGAGATTATCTCTTTATGGTCTCTCTTTATCTTTCTTAATAAATTCTATATTTTGAAAAATATCTTTAATAGTTAAAAAAAAAATCTGAAATGTAATATTGCTTTTAATTATATATTAATGCTATATTTTTAACAAAATGTTTAACTCTTGATCTTGAAAGTTTAATAGGGAAAGAAAAAGAAAAGATTCTGCGTGTAATATATAAACAAGTTCTTTTCGTATCATATTATCAGCGGAAATTTATATTCGGTATTGAAAATACAGTGTTGTATACTGCATCTCAGCTAATGCGACATTTATTATGAGATTAAGTATTAATGCGTGTCAAATCAATATAATGTTACTATTATTGATTAAGACGAAACTTACTTATTGCAACATAGTTTTTATAGTATTAAGTTTTTATAGTATTAGTTTTTATAGTATTTTCTTTAATCGGATTAAATTTTACTATGTATATAAATTTTAAAAAGTATATACACGCATGTACATGTGTGTATTGTTTTTATTTATTTATATGTAAGCCTATATGGGTAAGTACGCAACTATATTTGTAAGAGAAGCAGTTTTTCATTCAGACAAGTATGTTTCAAACACATTATAAATGATTATTTAAATATAAAGAAAAATAATAATTATATTACAGTGGAGGGGGGGGGGAGTAATCTTTATACGATTTTTAATAGTCCATATTTAAAAATCGTATAACCTAAAATTAATTTCAATATGCTAATTCGTAACGAAAAGCGAAATATATATCAAAATTCTAATAACAGATTTTCTAAAACGTTGAATAACTCTGCGATTGGCTATAGAAGTATGATTTTTTAAAGAAAATTAAAACTAATTTAAGTGAAAAGAATAATGATTATTACTACAAATAATACTACCTTTATTTAAATAAACAAGAACGAAAAATAATGCTTCAAGCATAGATTATGTAACACTTTCCAACGCTTCCAAAATAATTTTACAAATCATACCGTTTAATAAGCTAAAAGATAACATCTAAGTAATCCGAATACTTTTATTCAGCCCTGTATAGGATCTATAGATTTGTGTATATATACTACATAGGATTATAAATTTTAGTTCAGTTAGGAAACGCGTAGCACAGTTTAAAATTCTCCGTCTGGAGTTAAATAATACGGAAATGTGTTCGCGAACTTTTGTGCTTCCCTGTATAGGATCTACAGAATTTATACACACCACGTAATAGACAAAAAGCGAGTTAAAATTAAAATCGCTTTCAGTAACTTAAAACGCACTCCGAGGAATTATTGTTAACAGACAGTAGAGAATTCTTTTGTGTGTCCCTGAAAATGAACGATAACTGCTATAAACACGATATTCTGTAGTAAGCCTCTTGTAATGCACCTCATATAAATTTCAATGCGTTTTAAATAGGGAAACATTATTTAAATAAACCGCAGACGATTTTTCTCCATAGACGTAATGCAACGGAATTCTTTTGACTGTCCCTGTACAGTAAATATAAGTGCTATGCACACCCTATTCCATGTTAAGCTTCTTCTAATGCACCTTAGTGATATATATAAATTTCAATGCGTTTAAAATAGTGAAACATTATTTAAATAAACCGCAAATGATTTTCCCCCATAGACCGCAATGTAATGGAATTCTTTTGAGTGCCCCTGTAAAAAAACTATAAGTGCTACACACTTCCGTTGAAATAGGGAACATGCTATAGATAACGACTATAACATATAAAAATTGCAGAGCAATCCGAGCATATTTACGGGAGTTAGAGCACGGACAGACGGTAGACGGCAGACGGCCAGACAAACCGAAGTCATAAACACTTTTCAACTAGGTTGGAAAGTGTTAAAAACAATGATAACTATTTTAAGTAAAAAGCAATAATCATTATTACTACTACTTATTACTAAAATTGATTACTTTATATCATTCACAATTTTATAATAAGTTGTGTGCAAGGATGGTAATAATTATATAAAATAATTAAGTGTCACACTTTAATAATAAAGTGCAATCATTATATAATTTCAAAAGTTTTTTGATAGAATCAATACTAATAAATAACTTTACTCTTTAGTATTTGCAAGGGAAATTATTTTTGTGATTATATGTAACGCATATTGTTATTCGTTGAGCGTAATTTCATAACAAACAACGTAGCTTATTAGTACTAATTTGAACTTTATCACAGTCGTAAATAATTAACATTATCTGTGCGATCTTGCCTATTTAGTTACCTTCACACACAGATAATAAAACATTCATGTTATACACACATTAATATTCTCGCATTTACAAGAACAATTGCTAAATATATATATATATATATATATATATATATTTCTAATTTATTTTCTTAGTGGTAGTATATGCTAAATAAAATATTCAAGTTTAACGATTGTACGAATGTTTCAAAGCACCTCAAAACAGATAAAGCAGTTTAATTAATGTAAGTGACTTAAGTCGCTTAGCTTAAGGAAAAAGTGGAGTGGGAAAAAATACGAATTTTTGTTTTTTTTCTGGTTGTTGTGATTATTATTTTTTTTTCTTTTTAATGTTACGTATGTCCAAACTTGGTAAAGAGCGTGTTTTTATACTGCTTAATGGGATACTGTAAACAAGTTGGAAATTGTACATTAAACGTGACAAGTGAGGCTCGCTCGTATCGTACTATAACTAGTTTTGCAATGTAAAACTAGTCGTTGGGGGCCACCGTAATACTTACCCATCATGGATATGCATAATGTAAAATATTAAAATAAAAATGTGTAAACTACTTATAAAATGCATTGCAATTCAAATAAAATAGTGGCTTGATGACGTCATAAACTTTAAAGGCTCGATTACTGAATTGCTTGAAAGAGGTTTTTCCTTATAACTCCAAAAATAATAATCCTATTAACTAGCGGTTTATTGCATCTGATTAAGCGTCAAATTTCCAATTAAAATATATCTTTGAAGTGAAATTTGGATGAAATACAGGGTCATGAAAAATCGAAGAGTGTGGGAAATAGGATTCCAAATATCTCGGTAACTCATTATCCGATCGACTTCATGCTTTATGCAAAATTTGTTTTTTTATTGTCTTTTATGTTCATTTCTTAAAATAAACAATTTCGAAAATTTTTATATACCTTTTATCAGAACGAATATTTCGAGAGTCCGAAAAGAATAGTTCCGGTTAATCGAGGTTATTGAAATGAAATAGGCTTCTTCCCATTATTACATACTAAGTACATACCAAATTGCAAGTCTCTATCTCAATTTTTTCGGGAGATAGAGCGTTTACAGACACACAGCGTTCACAGACACACAGATGGACGGCAATTTTTTTTTCTTCTAAAAATATGTTTTTCGGAATCTCCAGTGTCTGAAACGTGTAAATACGTCAAAAATTTTTTTTCGATTTTCAAAACGATTACAAGACTTACCCTATACTACGTATGATGGGTAAGTAAAAATCATCGTTATTATTTCAGTGAAATGAATTATATCGTCTGCTATGAGCGAAATGAGGATGCCTTTTTTTTTCTTGTTACATATGCCATGTGTACATATGCGAAAACTTTTTTCGCCACAAGACAGCGCTTTCAAATTAACCAGTGAGATCTTGCTTTGCGAATGATTGTCTCCATGGTTTAATATTTCTATGACTCATGATGAATGAATATTTTGTTTAATTACTTAATGGATTGAGATATTCGCCTGTTAACCTAATTTTCACTGAAGTTATCCCAGAATCCATACATTTTTTAATGTAATTCATGTCTTAAGCAAACAATTTTTTTACACGATCTTCCTAAAAATGTAACTTTTATGCAATTTTATTCGAAAAAATAATTTTTAATAAAAATGGCCGCTTGGCATATGGAAAAAGATGTGGTTAGTCCGTATTTGTTTTCATCAGTCACATGACTTTTGCTTTTACTACATAGATTACGTGTGATAGGATTTCATAGAATAAAGAAAACTTTTATTATTATATTTTTCAGTTTTGATTTGATTTTCATAAAAATTGAAATGACAAAATTCTGCAACGATTACACTGCAAAAAATAATTGTTGATTTTACAGCGTATTACTGCTTGCACGGCAGCGTATTACTGCTTATTTTACTGTTTAATACTGTTAATTTTACGGTATAATACTGGCAGCTGGGTGCCAGTTTTATACTGCAAAATCAACAATTATTTTTTGCAGTGTATATATATTAAATTTCAAACCATTTGGTTGGATCCTTTTTGCGCTGTTATATGCAGACGGATGGACCAGAGACGACTATTGGTGCTACGTATTTATATAATTACGAACGCACCTAAAAAGACAGATGTTTCTTAATCTATAGACGAATAACCGCTCAAACGAAAATATACAATAACCTCTTCCGAGTTACGCACGATTCCGAAAAGCGTTCTTTATCTTTAGAAACCTGAGAAACAAATATAATTTCGATATTTCTAGAAACATTTATAAAAATAAAGTTTCTTTTGCTGCCAATGATTTTCGGAAACGTTTCCGAATAGTTTTTACAGTGTGTTAATCAGTTTTCTCAACTCGGAATATAGGTTTTCCGGATGCCATTCTCAAGTAAACATTTTCATGTTGAACAAACATGTTTTACAGACAAAACATGATAAATTAACAGCATTAACGTTAACATTAAAATTAATATTATTTTGTTATTCTTGCATGTATAAATTTAATTTACGCAGCTGAAAATGTTTAAATGTGAATGGATTAAAAACCAATATTCCGGTTTGAGAAATACGCAATAAAAACTACTTGGAAACGTTTTTGACAATCAGTGGCAGTAAATGAAAATTTGTTTTTATAAACACTTATTTAAATCTCGAAAATATATTGGTTTCTGAGGTTTCTAAAGATAATGAACACTTTTCGTATACGTGGGTAACTCGGAAGAGGTTATTGTATATTTTCGTTCCTGATTATATTATACTTTCGTAGATAAAGAAACGTCTTTTTTATAGTGTAAGTTAGTAATGAAAATGACATACAATAATGTATTTCAAATGCGTTTTTCTCAAAACATTTTTTACATGCGTCTGAAAAATGCTTCGCTCGTTTTAATTTTTGGTCAAAATTCTCAATATGTCTGAAGGACAATCTTGATACACATACACACTACAAGACATTTGTACATCCGTTTTGGAATCTGGCCTTATTCATGTTCTCAAATATTAGTAATAAAGTAAATTAATATGCAAAAATTCAGTTTCGGCCAATTCTTTTCCCTTTTTTAACACTTTCCAACCTAGTTGAACAGTGTTTGACTTCGGTTTGTAATGACCGTGTGCCGTCTGCCGTCGTCTATCCGTGCTCTAACTCCCGTAAATATGCTCGGATTTCCCTGCAATTTTTATATGTTATTGTCGTTATCTATAGGACGTTCCCTATTTCAACTGAAGTGTGTAGCACTTATAGCTTGTTTTACAGCGACATTCAAAAGAATTCCGTTCCATTACGGTCTATGGGGGAAAAATCATTTGCGGTTTACTTTAATGATGTTACACAATTTTAAACACATTGTAATAGATATATATCACTAAGGTGCATTACAAGAAGCTTAATATGGAATAGAATGTGCATAGCACTTATAGTTACTTTACAGGGACAGTCAAAAGATATCCGTTACATTACGTCTATGGTGAAAAATTGTTTGCGGTTTAATTAAGTAATGTTTCACTATTTTAAACGCATTGAAATTTATATATATCAGTAAGGTGCATTACAAGAGGCTTACTACAGAATATTGTGTGTATAGCAGTCATCGTTCATTTACAGGGACACACAAAAGAATTCTCTACTGTCTGTTAACAATAATTCCTGGAAGTTCGTTTTAAGTTGCTGAACGCGATTTTAAATTTAACTCACTTTTTGTCTATTACTGGGTGTGTATAAATTCTGTAGATTATATACAGGGCAGCACAAAAGTTCGCGAACGCATTTCCGTTTATTGACAGAAACTCCGGAAGGAGAATTTTAAACTGTGCTACGCGTTTCCTAACTAAACTAAAATTTAGCATCCTATCTAGTATATATACAAATCTATAGATCCTATACAGGGCTGAATAAAAGTATTCGGATATTTTTCCGAATATTGTATATGTTGGGAATTCCTGAAATTACGTTTTTAAATATGTTATGCGTTTTCCAAATTGTTTACTTAATGCTTGACGCGTGATTTTTCGTTCTTATTTTTTCTGTTAAATAACTCCCAGTCGGTTTAAAAAATGGATGCATTATTATTATTTTTTAATAAAATCATTTTAAATATTAGAAGGAAGAAATAGAGTAATAATTTGAAAATTGGAACGTTTGAAATAAAATTGTTTTTCAAAAATTAATTAACAGAACTTCAAAAATTACATTTTTAGTAAACTGAACTTACTTTTCAAATAATTATTGAATTCATGGCGTGAAACGCACCTTTGAAGAATGTCTTGTTGAAATAATAGAAATAGCGAGGAGTAATTTTAAAAGTCTCCCGTCCTCTTAAACGTTAAGTAACGCGAAGCTTAATAGTTCAGCTCAGTAATACCTTAAATTATTTCATATAAGTTAGTTTAGGTTGCAAAACAAATGTATTGAGAATCAAATTAAAACTTAAACCCTGGGTATTTCATATGCTATTTTACTTGTTTGTTTATTAAAAAAAAAACTCTACATGCATTCTATTGAAAAATTATAATTTGAATACATTTTTAGCAGAGTACTTATGTATATGTATTTATGTATGTGAGTTCTGATCAGGCTTTGTGAATGATACTCGCCACTCTCCAAATGGCGTGCAGAAATTAAGGTGTTGCTGGCAAAATTTTACCCATGCTGAGTACAATGACGAGGGAATTATTTGTGAACGAATTCGTAAAATATTTGGGAGTTGTGAAGCAGAAACTATTCAACAGATTTAAATGATTTCTATTAGGCAGGAAGGAAATTTTACTGGCATTTCCTTTCTTTGAGCCAATGTGATTTGAAGGGGGAGAGATAGTCAGGTTTAAATGTATTGAAAATTTAATAAGCTAAAAACTTTATATCAATAAAAAGTTAAAATTTCAGTGCAAATTCACCTTGTTTAATAATTAAAATTCATAAAGATACAACTAAATGTAAATATATTGCTTGAAGGTGCGTAAAAACATACATAAAACATTTAAAAGCACATTAAAGTCCTTTTAGAAAATTCAAAACGTTTTCAACCGAACTACTCGGTCATCATCAGTGAAAAACTAATTGTTGAGTTGAGTTGTTGTCTCTCCGCGTTTTCTTGCTTGCCCGGAATAAACCCTTGAACCCTTGAAATAAAATAGTTTAAAATAGTATAAAATTGTAACTCTCAAGAATATCTCGCGATTTATCACCTGTGACGAGTAAAAGGTGAAAGGATTTAAAAATACGTTAATAATTTATAACTAAGTTCGAAAAATAATAAAAAGTTGTATTATCATCAGACACACACTGTGAACATAATTTTTATAGTTCAAATTTTCAAAGATTCCATAAGGTGAAAAATTCTAAATAAATAAATAAATAAATAAATAAATAAATAACTAAACTGGTACTTAAAAATTAAAAGAAGCCTAAAAGAGGCACATCGCGAAGTACTGAAATAGAATCATCCGTTATGTTCACAATATTGAACAATACTTTATACATTTCATTACTTTTCTTGTTTTATATTGTACTTTGTAAAACGACAAATACAATGTATATTTTGGATTAAACCGTTTTTAAATACTAAAAATTCATCATCAATCAGCATACATCTTTGCCATCATTAGAATCCGCATGGTGGATAACCCCTCAAAATATGTTTTCATTCATTTCTAACAATTAGTAATCACCCAAGAATGTAAAATCGACAGCTTTAAGGGACTATATACGTTAGTCAGAAGGCGGGACGATTGGTCAGACCTTAAAAAATGCATAATTAATTTTATCTTTTCCAATACTAGATTAAAAACTATAAGTTACAACTTTAAATTTGCCTATCGTGAAAGGACTTTGGGAAAATACATTGATTTATTTAACTTGGTGTAAGGAGTAGCTTCAGGATAAAATTTAAAAAAGTTTCAATCTGGTGCAAAATCAATGTCATAAAAAGGCACTGACATTTAAACTCTAAATCTAATCTAATGCATTCATTAATAAACATATTTTTAATATTTATGGACATAATGAATGTTTTTTTTTATATTCGAATGAATCATACGGGCATGCGCAAAAGCATAGCTGTCAACTTTCGTATACTTTGTAACCAATTAAAACCAGAAATTTTGTAAAAAATAAATTAATTAATTAAATTAATTAAATTAAAAGCATGCGCTATTAATATACACATTTTTTAAAATATTTTTTTACAAAATTTCTGGTTTTAATTAATTAAAAATAATACGAAATTTGGCAGCTATGCTTTTGCGCATGCCTGAATGATTCATTCGAATATCAAAATTATTCATTATGCCCCAGCACTCTCTAATTTTTAATTACGAAATAAAAGGTTTTGATATCTCCACTTTCAGCTTAATATTATTTTTCACTGTTCTTTTTGTGCGAAACTCCATCTTTTCCTTAGGTTAAATTATACAAAAGACTCTACGCCTGTGTATTAGTAGATCGTGTAAAAATGTGAAACTTTAAGGTGGGTCGCGTAACAATATTGTTTGGAAACCGCTGCTTTAGATTAAAGCTCAAAAATATCTTCTTGCCATTTTATATATAGTGAATGCAGTTAGTCAACAATATATTTATGGATTTCGTTATGAGTAATAGTGATAGACATGATGAATGATTTTGATATTCGATGAATCATTCTTGCTCATAGCTGCCAACCTTCGTATTTTTTTAATCAATTCAAAACAGAAATTTTGTAAAACGAAAAGAATTAAATAAAAAGTCAATGCTCATAATTTAATTATTTATTTTTACAAAATTTCTGGTTTCAATTGATTAAAAATAACACGAAGGTTAGCAGCTTTTGTACATGCCCGAATGAATCAGTCTAATATAAAAAAGCATTCATTATGTCCAACGCTAATGAGTAATAAAAATTGTTACATCATTATTTCTATATGTTAACCGCAGTATTACTCAATCTTCAAAATGTTTTTCTCAATATTGACACTGTTTTAATCTGCAACTTTTGAAACCATAGTTATGACTACTGTTCGTATTTTTTTTTTCTACTGTCCATCAATTACATTCATCAATTTCTTTTTAAAATAGAACAAGTAATATAAAAACTTTTTTTTTAAGTCAATTCCTACTTAGGTCAAATAGAAATTTTTTTTCCAGCGATCTACACGCTTCGCCACTGACGGTATTTATTCCTAAATTTATATCCTGCTAAATATCTTACTTAAGAGAAATTTTTGAAATGTATTAAAAATTAAATAAAAAATAAATAGCTAAAATACCAAAAATTAATAGCTCGAAAAGTATTTCTCACAAAATTGTTAGACAAACTGCGTTAGAAAGTTAGAAAAATTGTATTTTTCTTGATATAAATTTAAAATCTAATGATTATACCGTTTTTCAAATATTGAATTTCAAAAATTACCAAACTTCACAATAAAGTGCCATAGCGATGTTACAGTTAACGATAATACAGTTTTTTTTTCAAATATTAATTAATTAATTAAATTTTATTATTTAATTGTAGTTTTATACTTCATTTCTGTTCAAAAGTATAGACTCACTCCACATTTATAGTCTCCTTCGCCCGCGAGCCGCCTGATCTTCGTCCGTGAACAGACCCTTTATCTTTTTACGTGTGAAGGTGAGACTATAAATATGGAGTGAGTCTATACTTTTGAACAGGAATGAAATATAAAATTAAAATTAATTAATTAAATTTAATTAATGAATTAATATTTGAAAAAACTGTATTAACATCAATTGTCATCCAGTACAAGTTTAAAAAAATGTATTTGAACTTGATAGGATGAATAGAAAATATTTTATTAACGATTGAAAATTTGAACATGATATATAAATATATAGAGAGTATGAGCTAATAGTAGGAATTAAATAATATCGTTAAAACTAATGTTAAACAATTATTACATATATAGACAGTAATATTTCGTGTGTCAGTTAGTAAATGCTACGCACGCATGTCATTTTTAATGCAAAACTTTCTAAAGTGTACACTCAACGACATAAATAAACGACATTTGTGACCATCAAAGCATGTTTTTGAAATTTAGAGTACATACAGAAAGAAAAAGCAAAGTGTAAAACTATTTTCAACTATATTGGAAGAGTTAAGGTGATCTAAGATATTTAGATGTGCGTTTATATTGCAACACACCTCAATGTAAAAATATACTGCTGCCAAAATGTTATTTATAATGTTAATACGTTGTATAAGATTATATTTTACATATCGGAATAAATATATTAAGATTTAAATAAATAATTTTATTTTGTATGATTCGAAAACAAAGATATTTTAACTCTCTTATTATCTCCTAAATATTATCTTCTCTAAAACACTTTTAATTCATGCGATAACTTAAATCCTGCATTTTATTCATGCTTTGACTTTATTAAATACGCATGAAGAATTTTTCATTTAGAGCATCCCTTTTGAAAATACGGCTTTTTATAGAATAATTTCAGCATTATTAACGAAATAACTATGTGAACAAATTTAAAATTGGCTTTGCCTCGAAGGATTTTAGAGAATGTGCCTCGTTCTAATCAAAAATCAAGGAGGTCATTAAAAAATTCCTTTTGGAAGATCTGTGCCTTTTAAATGTCTGTGATTGTTTGAGAGTCAGATTAAAATGTTTTATTTAAATGGATTTGAAGAGATGTGTAGTTGGCTTAAAGTAATTGTATCTTTTTTTTCTGCTCCATTAATCCACTTTACACAACTGCCTTTCAAATGCATAGCATTCAACATAACTTTTAAAATAAACATTTTAGAGATTTGAAACTTGCGATATAATTTAAAATATTTAGGTGATTAATTTAATGGTATTTTCTATGCGTCATTAACTGAACCTTGATGGTATTAATAATTTAATGTTTTCATGGTATACGACAGATCAATTTTTATGGTGGAAGAAGCATTTATAACAGAAATAAAACTATTTCAAACATAAAAGCACTAATTAGTTCCGGGCTAATTTTTTTTTCCAGTTTTGAAATTATTTCTTCAAAATAAAAATAAAATTTCTGCTTTAGCAAGCCAGTCATTGTTTTATTTTAACTCTACGCGTAAAAGAAAGTATTTTCGTAATTCTTTTTGTAAGTTACAGAAATACAAATTAAAATCATGTTAAATAACATGCTGTAGTAAAATAACATAAAAATAAATAAATGTTTTTATTATTTTTTATTTATTTAGTAGATTAAACAATAGAGTAAAAGTGTATAATGTTGATCTCGAACATTCCTCAATGCGTGTTTTTATCGGTTAAAATAACGTCAAACTGTTTTGAGCAAGCTCACTCAAACTGTGGTATGCGTAAGCATTAGTAATGTATCAATCATAACCCAAATGATACGAAAACAACAGTTCAAGTTAAAATATAAATCAACATAAATTTTAAACAATTAAAAAGTAGAGGGTTGTTACCAATTCAATGACGTTATTTCATGTCATTGTGCCACATCAGGTGAATACGGATTTTGTAGAGCCGTATTTGTTGAATTTACACTCAACACAAAACTCACGAATTAAAGCTCACGAATAATAATTGCACTGCGAGAAGGCACATTATCGTGGTGCAAAACCTGTGAGTTTTCTTGCCACATTTCAGGCCGTTTTCGAAGAATTTCTTCACGCAAACGGCGCAAAACACTCAAATAATAATTTTTATTTACTGTCTGTCCAATTGGTACGAATTTCACAATGCACAACATCACAGCAATCAAAGAAAAGAGTCAACATTACCTTGTTTTCTCAGCGACGGATCCTCTACTATCTTTAAACTCTTTATACCAATTAAATACTATTGTTTTTGAAAAAAAGTCGTCTTCAAAAGCTTTTTGCAACATTTCGAATGCTTTTGTAGCAGAAATTTCATTGCGAAAACTAAATTTAATGCATGTTCTTTGCTCAATAACATGCGCCATTTCTGAAAATCAATAGAGTGAAAATTCTTATCTCATTAAAACAAATTTATTTTCAGACGATAAAAAGAAATTTGACTATTGCCCAAAGCCTTTGCTATTGCCAGATGTTTATAGAAGTCGTAAAAATGTTTGATAAAAATTTGCAGACGATATCTGCTATAGATGTATTTTAAATGAAGAATTCCGGAAACTTTTTTGATCACGTTCACGTTTGTTTACGAGTAAACTTTCGAATGAATATATAGAATTTGGCAACTTTTCATATTTATGTATTTAGTTGAAAGGGCTCGTAGTAATGATGATCCTGTGATTTTTTTTTAAAGGTCGGACATTAAAAGTACTCGACGAGTAAAATCAACTTTCCTTAGATTAGCGTGAATCAGGGTTTGATTATCCGAAGGCAGGTGAAGCACGCACGAGTTTCCCCTCTAAAATTTAAGAAGGGCCCCCAAAATGACTGTAAAATAGGATCTTCATTTCTCATTTTTATTTTTTTTACATTTCATTTTTAATTTTGTTGAAGTGAAAAGTTTGTCTAATTTCCACACTGCTTCAGGAACTGGAAAATCTGGAAGTGATCAATAGGTTGTTAATGAATCACATGACATCCTGATGAACTGATCAGAAACCACTCGAGTCACTGAACATCCAGCAACTACATATATTACAAATATATACTCGATCTATATCATATATAGAAAACATGAAAAAGGCTGCTTAATGAGATATGTGAATTCGGCTAAGTTACTCCCGGGTAAAATATATGTTGCATTTATCCATCTATTATATGTATTATGTATATGCATCTATTATATGTATTACATAATATTTAATTATAGCCATGTAATTTAGCTAATTTCCACACTACTTCAGGTAACTACTTGAGGAACCGGAAAATCTGAAAGTGATCAATAGGCTGGTAATGAAACATATGACATTCTGATGTACTGGTTATAGAAACCACTCGAATAACTAAACATACAGCAACTAATTACAAATACACTCGATCTATATCATATATATAGAAAACGTGAAAAAAGCTGCTTAATGAGATATGTGAACTCGGCTAAGTTACTCCCAGGTATAATATATGTTGCATTTATCCATGTATGTAGAATGTAGAACACTTTTTCGAATGAACGGAGCCATGAAATGTTACTGTACTTCCCATAGCTCCAGAAGCTAATTGGACCATAATCTAGCAGGCGTTAGTAATATGCACATGGGACTCGTGCATATAAATACTTCAAACTTGATTTTTTATTATTATTATTATTATTATTACGTTTTACTATTAATTTTTGACAAATTCTTTATTTTTTCCTTTGTGGGGCAAACAGTTTCTTTCATCCAGGTCTTTTTATAGAGAAGGCGGGATGCAGCTGGATTTTGTGAGATTCCAAAGCTAGCAGGTCTTGCTTTCTGTCCACTATCACGTGCCTATCTTTCATCAAAATGCTCTGATTTTAAATATGTTGTTAATGTAATTATCAGTATTTTCTTAAGGTTGACATCTTATTTTACTCAGTTTATTTATAAAACGTGTCAAAAACTTGAACTATTATTTACGGTATCTAAAAATATTAAGCTATAAAATGTTAAGCTGTTAAATATTTAGCTTATGACACAAATATTTTAAATACAATATATGAGCCGTTGATTTTGAAAGTGCAGCAAGTCCATTTTGTGGAAAAAAATTCTTTGAAATGAATACCAATGAAACTTATAAATTTTCATCCACAATTTAAACAACTCTCAATATACATTCACCATTTCTTCCATGAGATTTAGTTTCATATCTTATGTAATAACATTTATCTGCAAAATAGGGTTCCCGCCTCCTATCACTCCAAAAATGACTTCTTTGCTGCCTGTCTTGTTTACTGTATTCGTGAACATTATGCTTTTTTCTATCTTCATACTGCGCGTATTGTTTGCGGTATCTATAATTTCTATCAACAAATTTTATTTTCTATAAAATGATTTCACTTCATTTCCGTATCGGTAACCACGTTTCTTAAAACTTTCGTGAAATATTTCATTATTTTCATTTTTTTGTATATTACTTCCGTCTATTTTTCTCGTGCTTGTTAAATTATAATATTTTCCGTGTTTTGCTATTTCATTTTCATCTTTTGATTTGGTCTCGCGAGTTGAGTCACTTTTATCTGTTTTCACCGCGCGTACTAAATTTATCTTGAAATTATTTTCTGAATTATTTTTATTCATAATACCAATCATTTCGCTTTCTGCACGTGAACTATTTCCTTTTGATACTTTCGCTTCATTGTATGAATTGGCAACATATACAGTGGTGTCGGTGACAGGGTCGCGAATTCAATAGTTTTTTCCCATCTCAAAAAATGCCCAACGCGCCTAAAGAAGTTTTCACTTCAAAAAGATAAAACTCAATCTTATTATAATTCATCATAAATTTCATGTGTTTAATCCATTCACAAAATATCTTATAATATCAGTATAAATTTGTTTCTAGTAATTTGTTGGGCCAACGATATTTCAAATGCGTTGGTTTTGAAAGTGAGGCGAGTCTGCTTTTCATAGAATTATTTTTGATGTTGCATAATATTAACAAACACAATCAAAATTACATGACCAGTACATTAAAACTCTTCACTATCTAAATTAAGAAATATAATTATATGCATACAACTTATTACTAAATATTTTTTCACTTTTTTCCGATAAAATGAAATTTATTTTTGGTTTACTGTAACTTTTATAAGGAAGACTGAAATATTGAAATAAAATAAATCTATACTAATAAAATAAAGTTTCGCTCTGTGTGTATGTGTGTCTATTGGTGATGGCTTGGAAAATTTAGCGCACCTAGAAGTCTGTAAATTTAGATTTAGATAGTCCAAACCCTCTCTTGGTGCACCTGACCCTCAGAATTTTAATATTTTGATAATTAGCCTAGATATTAATTAGATTCTTATTCACCATCGCTTCTAAAATGACATCTTTTAAATCAAAATGGCGAAAGAAACGAACCGGCGTGTTAAAAAACCCCTTTCACAACTCAGCCAAGTCATCAAAAAAAAACCTTTAAAGTTCAGCGCAATATGCAAAAAGAACTGTCTTTCCGTGTCAGCGCATCTGCCTTTATAAATCAGCGAACGCACCAACAAACATCTCGCAACATCGCTACTAAACTCGCAGCAGCTGGCGAACGCCTGCATACGAAGAATTTCTCTCGCTGTATCTTCTTCCATCGGCGCGCGAGGTAGTGGTAATACCGGATATTTTTCGACCAAGCTTCCTTCACTCGGAATGGCAACGCATCTGAATGACTAGTGTTTTTTTCAACGAGCGGTGTGTTGGATGGTATAAAGTCTCAAGCGAAAGAAGGGTGGTTTCCCATTCATTCGAGATTTTTTCTCGTGTGAGGAGCCACCCTAGTTAGTTCTGTGTTTTACTTTAATATGTGATAAGGTGAAGAAATAGAGGTGTATTTTGTTTGTGTGTGAAAAATCTGTCTACAAATTTTAAGTATGTGATCGACATCTAAAAAATAGTGAAAGTGTAATAATCGTGAATCTTCAAAAGAAATCTTCTGTTCGTCAGTGTAAGATGATGTTCAGTGTAAAAATGTGCTTTCTGCTAGAACAAGCTTTTCTTCAGTACCAATATTAAGTATCTATGTTTTTTAATTAAAATTAATTGTCCATGGATGATATAAGATTTAAATGTTCATAATTTAAACGCAGTTATTTAGCCCACATGTATGATGTGTGAACAACCGTGAAATATATTAATTTGAATGCATCTTTTAAAATATAAATATTTTATTAATTGTGTAACCTTAAAATATGTTTTATATATAAATAAATTAATCGAGAATAATCTCTAAAGTATTATTATTTTTTGTTTAATTAGCATGAAGTGTTTTATAATATGTACTTTTAGTTTTCAGCTATTTCAGGTTGTTGCTCGGGATGCTAAGGTGGTTTGTTATTGTGGCCAACATTTATTGGTACGGAATCACTATTTCGATCAGGTTTAGGAATTTAACTTGTGTTCCCTTTTGAACATTTAATCGTGTCCCCCTTTAGTTTATTTTTATTTTGCACCATGAAGCCTTTTTCCATCAGCCAAATTTATCATCATTTTTTATCATTTGGTGCCGTGACCAGGATGTTAAAAAACCCCTTTCACAACTCAGCCAAGTCATCAAAAAAAAACCTTTAAAGTTCAGCGCAATATGCAAAAAGAACTGTCTTTCCGTGTCAGCGCATCTGCCTTTATAAATCAGCGAACGCACCAACAAACATCTCGCAACATCGCTACTAAACTCGCAGCAGCTGGCGAACGCCTGCATACGAAGAATTTCTCTCGCTGTATCTTCTTCCATCGGCGCGCGAGGTAGTGGTAATACCGGATATTTTTCGACCAAGCTTCCTTCACTCGGAATGGCAACGCATCTGAATGACTAGTGTTTTTTTCAACGAGCGGTGTGTTGGATGGTATAAAGTCTCAAGCGAAAGAAGGGTGGTTTCCCATTCATTCGAGATTTTTTCTCGTGTGAGGAGCCACCCTAGTTAGTTCTGTGTTTTACTTTAATATGTGATAAGGTGAAGAAATAGAGGTGTATTTTGTTTGTGTGTGAAAAATCTGTCTACAAATTTTAAGTATGTGATCGACATCTAAAAAATAGTGAAAGTGTAATAATCGTGAATCTTCAAAAGAAATCTTCTGTTCGTCAGTGTAAGATGATGTTCAGTGTAAAAATGTGCTTTCTGCTAGAACAAGCTTTTCTTCAGTACCAATATTAAGTATCTATGTTTTTTAATTAAAATTAATTGTCCATGGATGATATAAGATTTAAATGTTCATAATTTAAACGCAGTTATTTAGCCCACATGTATGATGTGTGAACAACCGTGAAATATATTAATTTGAATGCATCTTTTAAAATATAAATATTTTATTAATTGTGTAACCTTAAAATATGTTTTATATATAAATAAATTAATCGAGAATAATCTCTAAAGTATTATTATTTTTTGTTTAATTAGCATGAAGTGTTTTATAATATGTACTTTTAGTTTTCAGCTATTTCAGGTTGTTGCTCGGGATGCTAAGGTGGTTTGTTATTGTGGCCAACATTTATTGGTACGGAATCACTATTTCGATCAGGTTTAGGAATTTAACTTGTGTTCCCTTTTGAACATTTAATCGTGTCCCCCTTTAGTTTATTTTTATTTTGCACCATGAAGCCTTTTTCCATCAGCCAAATTTATCATCATTTTTTATCATTTGGTGCCGCGTGCAAAAGTAAAATTTAATAGGTTGAGAATCTGGTCTCCACAATAGCTCCCTGAGTATATTTTTACAAAAATATACACACCATTTATTATATTTTTATCTGTGATTTTTTTAAATGCATGATTTATATATCTTAAGCTATTTATGATTTTATATATGTATTGTAATATTGATATTGTGTAATTGCATGTTAGGAATGTGTAAATTTTAAGTTCCCCTTCCCCCCTCCTCTCCCTTAAAAGTCTATATTTTGACATTTATTTCTGTTATTTACTATGGCTCGTAAAGGGATCATAGATTTAAGTTTGGCTTCATCCATTCCCACTTTTAGCGGAACTTCTGATGAAAATGTTGAATATTTTGTCGGACAGGTTAGAGATGTAGCAGTATTAGAAAATTGGCCCGTAAATAAAAGAATTTTAATTCTAAAATTAAATTGTAGAGATGCTGCCCAAAAATTTCTAATTGACTCCCCGCAGGTAGCTAACATTCAAAATTTTGATGAATTGGCTGAATTATTAATTAAAAAATTCAAAAGATGTCAACCATTTGATGAGATACAATCAAAATTTAATAACATCAGGCAAAAACCAAATCAGTCAATTCAGAGCTTAATTGATGAAATAAACTCTTATGCAGTAAAATATTTATCAAAGATAGATATACAAACTAGGGATTCAAATGAATTCATTGATTCCATCAAATTGAACAAAATTTTGGATGCTGTTAGGCCTGAAATTAAGGTCGAAATTCTTAAATTAGGTCCAAAAAATTACTTAGAGGCATGTAAACATGCAATTAATGTAGAAAAGGCTCTTGAGGCTCAAGAAGTCATTATTAACAACAATATGTGTCAAAACTTTGAACTAAATTCAATAATGCAAAGCCAGTTAGAGGGTAACAAACAAATTCAACAGTTAAAGGAAGAATTGGAAAGAGTAAAATCTGAAAATAATGCTAGCAATTCTTTTCGACAAAGTCAAAATGAAAGAGTCCAATGTCATATATGTGGAAAAAGTCATGTGACAACAAAATGTTGGTATTTTCCACAGGGTAGAAATTCCCGCAGCAATAATTTCAATCATAACCCCAACCATATTCCTATTTCTAGAGGTAACAGCAGTGGAAGGAATTTTGGCAATTATAGAAATAACCGTAGAAATCACCCATATAGGCGTAGAAATCATTTAAACTTATAGATGGTTCTTGTAGTAAAAATAGATCCCATTTTACAAGGACCAATAATTATAAAATTGTTAGGGATGAAAATCTATTGGAATCTGTAAATAATTCAGAATCAATTGAAAATTCAAAATCTAGTAACAATTCAGATTCAAATTCTAGTGAGGAAAATTTAGAAGTAAATGATAATTTAAAATCTGTAGAAGAAAATTCAAATTTAAATGAAAACTTAAACTCTGTAAATGAAATTCAAAATTTTGATAATGTAACAATTCAAAATAATTGTGAAGATCTTGAAAATCTCCATGTAATGTCGTGTAATTTTGATAATAATACAAATCACCTTCCTATTATTAAGCTTAAATTTGGTAATTTAGAGGTACCCGCTCTTCTCGATACCGGTGCAAATCTCTCGCTGGTGCAACCAGGCATCTTAGCAGAAATTAAGCAACAAGCGAAAGTTGAGCATATTTCTAGAGCAGTCAAAATTAAGACCCTTAATAATACCACTATCCCATATTTGTCAGCAGTCAATATAAAGTTCAAAATGAAAACTCGTTGGTTTCATAACATATTTTTTGTCACTCAGAGTAACTGGAATTGTAACTACCAAATAATTTTAGGGTATGTCTTCATTCAGAGAAACAAAATTCTAATTGACACATTCAATAAAAGACTTTCCATCAACAAAACCCATTTTGAATTTGAAGAAACTTCTCCGCAGATTAAAGAAAATACTGTAATTAAGGATAATGATAAACCTCAAATTAATGTAATTGCTAAAGCTATAAATAACATTAAAATTAAACCTAATTCATTTGAGATAATTAAATTGGAATTTCCACAGGGTATTCATAATTCTAAAAGAGTCATGTTAACCCCATTAAAAGTCTCGCAGAAGTGCCATATTGAAAATTCTTTGCATACTGTTGAGGACAACAAATATATTTTGACAATTGTTGAGAATAAAACTAATGTTGCATCATATATACGTAAAGGTCAAAAACTAGGAAATGTAGAAATGTTTGAAGATGACGAGGAAATCCAACCCACTGAGGACCAAATTTTTCAAATCAATAGTTTAAATTTAGAAGAGATTAGTAATTTGAGACAGGCCGAACTTTCAGAATCTGATTTTAATCTTAAACATTTAGATGAAAAAGAGAGAAAGGAGATTTTGGAATTATTAATGAACAACTTTAAAGTATTTTCTAAAAGTTATAAAACTCTTGGTTCAACTGATGCAGTCAAACCCGAATTTAAATTAATGCACAATTTCCCAATTCAAACTAAACCATACCCTATTCCAAAAATTGCCAAACAGTTTGCACAAGAAGAGATTAAAAAATTGTTAGATGCTGGTTTAATTGAACATTCTTCCTCCAGTTATAATTTCCCTGTTATATTTGTCAAAAAGAAACCAATTCCAGGCACCTCTCCTGAAGAAATCAAATTTCGCATGGTAGTGGATTATAGACTGTTAAATAGCATCACTGAATCTTACACTATATGTTTGCCAAAAATTTCAGAAATTCTGCACAGTATTGCTGGCAAAAGGTATTATTGTGTGCTTGATTTGAAGTCGGCATTTTTTCAGATAAGATTGCAGGAAAAAGATAGGGAAAAATTAGCATTTTGCTGCGAGATTGGTAACTACCAGCCAAAAGTCCTACCTTTTGGAAGTCGCAACTCAACTTCATATTTTCATACACTAATTTCTAAATGTTTATCTAGCTTAAAAGGACCAAATTTACAATTCTTTCTTGATGACATTATTGTCGCTGCAGACAGCATATCTGAAATTAAAGCCTGGTTACAGAAGGTATTCGATAAGCTCATCCAATTCAACTTAACTTTAGACCCTGCAAAGCTTCAGATTTGTCAGAAAGAAATAACTTATTTAGGATTTAATGTCAGTGCTGATGGTTTTTCTCCTTCAGAGGATAATGTAAACAAAGTTTCAAAATTTCCCATACCCAAAAATGTAAAGCAAGTTCAACAGTATATTGGTTGTTTAAATTATTTTAGGCACATGGTTTATAAATATGCTGAAATTGCTAAGCCAATTATTAATTTAACCCGTAAAAATGTTCCATTTGTCTGGACTTCAGAGTGTCAGGAAGCTTTTGATATTTTACAAGATCAAATTCTAAATAAACCCCTTCTTAAAAACATTAATTCTGATCTTCCATTGTATTTAGTAACTGATGCTTCTAAAGTTGCATTTTGTGGAATTTTAATGCAAAAATACAATGAGAAATTTTATCCTGTTGAATTTTTTTCAAAACAATTCAATCCAGCTCAGTCTAGATATCCTTCCATCCAAAGAGAATTGTACGCAATATTTGCATCTGTCAAGCATTTTCGTGAAGAATTATATGGAAAAAAATTTACCATATATACCGATGCAAAATCATTAACATATCACATGGAACTGGACAATCAGAGTGAGATTGTAGCTAGGTGGCTTCTGTATCTGGATCAATTTCATTATGAGATAGATCACATTCCTGGTGTTATTAACCCTGCTGATTATTTATCTAGAGCATATAAAGATGAAACCTTAAATGTAAATAATATAAATATTTTTCAAAGTAATTCAAATTTAGATCATAATAATATTGTAAATAATCAACAAAATGATGAATTTATTAGGGAAATTATTCAAAAATTAAATGATAATGATGAGGAAACTGCAAATAACTATTATATTGATTCAGAAACTAAAATTGTAATGGTAAAAATTTTCCCCAAGAAGCCGTTAAAGAAAAAAAAGTATCTCAGTAGAATTTTAATTCCAAAATCTTTAATTAAGGATTGTTTGGAAGTTGCTCATGCTCCTCATTTTGGCACTCAAAAAACCTACAATTTTGTTCGCAAAATCTATTCTTGGAAAGGAATGTTTAAGGACACTAAAAATTTTTGTAGCAATTGTGAAAGATGTTTAAAAGTTAAACCTAAACCTAAAAATACTGTCACTAAAATGATTCCAAAAGCTGATTTAGCTCCAGGTGAGATAATAGCTTTAGATATTGTAGGCAAACTTCCTAGATCTCATGACAACAAATTTTTTATTTTAACAATAGTTGATCATTATTCCAGGTATCTTGAGGCTATCCCATTAAGCAATACCACTTCTAAAACTATAATTAATCAACTTAATATATATTTTTCCAAATTCGGGATCGCTAGGACTGTTTTGACTGATAATGGACCATATTTCCGTTCAGATGAATTTGAAGATTATCTTAAGACTATGGATATTAAGCATAGAAAGAGTTCAATCTATTATCCGCAGAGTAATGGTTTAATCGAGAAAATTCATCTTTCTATGAAAAACAGCATAGCAGCACTTTCTGATCAAGTATTCGAGTGGTCAGATAGACTATTATTTTTTAAACTTCATTATAATTCCTCTAAGCATGCAGTAACTCAATTTTCACCGGCTGAACTATTCTTGGGCAGAGAACTCAATATACCTCTAAATATTTTTGAAAAACCAAAAGTTGCTGAAGAATATAGTAAATATCTAACAAAATTACAAAGTCATTTTCAGGAAACTAGAAAATTAGTTAAGGAAAATGAAACTAGTTATTTTAATTATCACCAACAATATGTGAAGGGCAGAAGTAAACCTTCCTTAAATACTGGTGATGAAGTTTTTCTTGTAGATTTTAAACATCATACTGCATTACAACCTAGATATAATGGACCACATGTAATTGACAAAAAATTGAGAAATGATAATTATTTGATAAAAATTAATGAAGATGGTCATGAATATGTAAAAAAAGTTCATGTCAGTAAAATTTTTCCAAAAGTACCATTAAATGATAATATTTGTAACAAAACTGAGGTAAATAAGAATTGAGTAGTGATTCTAATATTTTTGTGAAATATGTGTATGTTCGGAAACTTCAAAGTATATATATACTATGCTCAAGTCAAAATTCTATTTTTAAAATTTTTTTTTCTATTTCTTCTCTCTCAATGTTTGTTTTCAATATACTGGTAGAATTGATCACTTTGCTAGTGAATAACATTTATTGAAATATTTTTTTTTAAACTTTACCTTTTTAATTTTGTATTTGAGTCAAAAAGGAAAATATGTGAATGATTTCCTCATATGTATTTTCATAATTGTTTAGAATATCTGTGAAATCTTTTTTAAGTTACAAAGTAAATTTCAATATTCATTGAACTTAATTCAGAAAATTGAATAATATATGGTACAATAAAAAGTAGTTTGAAAATGTTGAATGTGACAACTCAAAATATATTGCAGAAAGTTAAAGCAATCTAGGTATTTCTGTAGTTTATATTTATTGGTGTGTGTGTATTTTTGTAAATATTTTCATATTCATGCTGGTTAAATATAATTATTGAATTTTTGTATCATATAATGTGTGGTGTATACAATTCTAATGATTACAGTAGCATTGTGTATAAAATTTTTTATTTTTTTCACGAACATTTCTTTAAGTCTGTATGCAGCTGTGAAAATTTCAGTGACTTTTTCGCAAAATTCTCACGAACATTTTTTCATCATTTCTTCATCTGTGTGCATTTGTGAAACTTTCAGTGACTTTTTGCAAAATTTTTTCACGAACATTTCTTCATCTGTATGCATTTGTGAAACTTTGACTTTTTCGCATACTCCAGGACATTTCACATCAATTTTCAACAATTATCAACTATTCTTCAGAACAGTGTTCGCCTCTTTTTTTGCTGTTGGTGGGGGGAGATGTTAAAAAACCCCTTTCACAACTCAGCCAAGTCATAAAAAAAAAAACCTTTAAAGTTCAGCGCAATATGCAAAAAGAACTGTCTTTCCGTGTCAGCGCATCTGCCTTTATAAATCAGCGAACGCACCAACAAACATCTCGCAACATCGCTACTAAACTCGCAGCAGCTGGCGAACGCCTGCATACGAAGAATTTCTCTCGCTGTATCTTCTTCCATCGGCGCGCGAGGTAGTGGTAATACCGGATATTTTTCGACCAAGCTTCCTTCACTCGGAATGGCAACGCATCTGAATGACTAGTGTTTTTTTCAACGAGCGGTGTGTTGGATGGTATAAAGTCTCAAGCGAAAGAAGGGTGGTTTCCCATTCATTCGAGATTTTTTCTCGTGTGAGGAGCCACCCTAGTTAGTTCTGTGTTTTACTTTAATATGTGATAAGGTGAAGAAATAGAGGTGTATTTTGTTTGTGTGTGAAAAATCTGTCTACAAATTTTAAGTATGTGATCGACATCTAAAAAATAGTGAAAGTGTAATAATCGTGAATCTTCAAAAGAAATCTTCTGTTCGTCAGTGTAAGATGATGTTCAGTGTAAAAATGTGCTTTCTGCTAGAACAAGCTTTTCTTCAGTACCAATATTAAGTATCTATGTTTTTTAATTAAAATTAATTGTCCATGGATGATATAAGATTTAAATGTTCATAATTTAAACGCAGTTATTTAGCCCACATGTATGATGTGTGAACAACCGTGAAATATATTAATTTGAATGCATCTTTTAAAATATAAATATTTTATTAATTGTGTAACCTTAAAATATGTTTTATATATAAATAAATTAATCGAGAATAATCTCTAAAGTATTATTATTTTTTGTTTAATTAGCATGAAGTGTTTTATAATATGTACTTTTAGTTTTCAGCTATTTCAGGTTGTTGCTCGGGATGCTAAGGTGGTTTGTTATTGTGGCCAACATTTATTGGTACGGAATCACTATTTCGATCAGGTTTAGGAATTTAACTTGTGTTCCCTTTTGAACATTTAATCGTGTCCCCCTTTAGTTTATTTTTATTTTGCACCATGAAGCCTTTTTCCATCAGCCAAATTTATCATCATTTTTTATCACGGCGCATTGGATTTCAAGCGGAAATGAACGAATTCGAAATTATTTTACTAATTAGCTAATTTTAAGAAAACTAATTGAGATATCAATTTGAAAATTTCTGAGCATATGTAAAAAAAATATTCTGCATCTGACTATGTGATTTTTGAAAAATTCGGTCGGAAATTTTTTTTTTATTTATGCAAAAAACTGCCGAAAATCTGCCGGCGCCAGTAAAAACAATCCGAAAAAGTTTCAGACAGGGATCTGCTTTCATTAAAAACTGAACTACAAAGAGATCTGTATCTCTGGCCGATCCCTCCATTTAGTTTGCGAAAATGAAAGGAAATAATTGCCAATTTTTACTAAGGAACAAAAATTTAGGTAACTAATTAAGATATAGATTTGAAATTGAGGTCGATAAGGGGTGTCATCTGCCGGCTATTTTAGCGTAGCGTCTTCGTTATGTTCTAATTATCAGAAAATGTAATTCTTTCTTTAATGATCGCGTTAATGTAGGTGACGGTGGTTCTCTTGAACAAATTATTCATTATATTTGCGGGTATGGGGAGGGAGGGGGTTTACGCCTTTCTCTGAGATTGTAATTATCTCGGGCGCTAGTAAGTAAATAAAATAATCAATTTTCAGGTGCGTTCGTAATTATATAAATACGTTGCACCTATATAACAATATAATAAATTGTAACACCTTGTAATAATATATTTCTTTGAAATGCTAAAAGTTGTAAATTAACAACATAATACAAATTAAAATAACTTTTATTGGGTTGTTTTACATGTTTCGACTCACTCGTAGCACCTATAGTCGTCGTCTGATCCGTCCGTCCATCCGTCTGTCCCCATATAGCAGCGCAAAAGCTACTCAACCAAATGGTTCGAAATTTAAAATATATAATCGTTGCAACATTTTGTCGAGTCATTTCAAATTTTATGAAAATCGAATTAAAACTTAAAAAGATATTAATAAAAATATTTATTAAGTAATTTGAATTTTATAAAAATCGGTACTTCCGTGTTATAGAAGCTTCTGAATATTAATCATCATGCTACCGAGATGTATCGTCAAGTTATCTCACATGTATGACGTTATAGTCATATATGACATTTTATAACCTCTATGACCAAATTATAGTCACGTTATTCATTCTATTAAACCCTATCAAACGTAATTATTTCAATGATATACCATGATTGGTAATGATTCCAGGTTGACATGATGGTTACGTCCTATTTAAGATGGAGTCATATTATTTCCCTATTTCTGAATTTAAAAGTCAAATTTGCATACTAAAATTGTTTAATTATAGCAATCTTATAATCTACCGACAGTTTTTTAGATAGATGTTTCCGGAGAAATAGATACTAAATGCAAAAAAAGTCTGAATATGGATTTCAAGATCTGAAATTTTCAAAGCTAGGCTTAAGTTCCCCCTTTTAATTTTCAGTAAATGTCAATAAAAGATAAAATTTTTCCAACTTAAAATGTACTTATTTTATTATGGAAATGAATCACATCATAATAACGGACGATATAATTAATTTCACTGAAATAATAACAGTACGAACGCACCTCATTTGTCACGTTTGACGTGCAATTTCCAACTTGTTTGTTATTATAATTATATTTCACTCAAAGAAAATCAACATTTGAACGTTAACCAAAACTACGATTTTTATTTCACTATCATCAAAGCCTGGGAGCTAATGTGCACGCAGTTTCTCTATGTACGTATGTATGTACGTAAACGCGATAACTCATAGAAATATCCTATTTGCTTCAAATTTTGTATATAGGTTCATTGTGATAAGGCGCTTCCCTGATTAGTTTTGGGGGTTCATTGGTTAAGTATAAAGGGGGAACGGGGCGCTAATCCCTCCCCTTAATTGAGATAAATGGGGTTTTCATGCAGAATTATCCGATTTGCTTGAAATTTTGTATATAGGTTCATTTTGATGAGGCGCTTCTCTGATTAGTTTTGGGGGTTCATTGGTTAAGTATAAAGGGGAAATGGGATTCTAATCCCCCAATAATTTAGATAAATGGGTTTTTCTTCCAGAATTATCGTATTTGCTTCAAATTTAGTATATATGTTCATTCTTATAAGGCACTTCCCTGATTAGATTTGGGGGTTCATTGGTTAAGTATAAAGGGGGAACGGGGCGCTAATCCCTTCCCTTAATTCAGATAAATGGGTTTTTCATGCAGAATTATCCGGTTTGCTTCAAATTTTGTATATGGGTTCATTTTGATGAGGCGCTTCCCTGATTAGTTTTTGGGGTTCATTGGTTAAGTATAAAGAGGGGGATGGGAGGCTAATCCCCCATTAATTTAGATAAATGGGTTTTTCTTGCAGAATTATCCTATTTGCTTCAAATTTAGTATATAGGTTCATTCTGGTAAGGCACTTCCCTGATGAGTTTTGGGGGTTCATTGGTTAAGTATAAACGCGGACAACGGGGGGGGGGTTATTCCTTCCCCTTCATTTAATGCCGATGTCTTTATTTTTCGAGAGGCATTATTCTTTGAAATAGGAGTATAATATACAATTAATGTGAATAGCATGTGAGCTCAATGCCATCAGTTTAGCTTGGCGGACTTCATTTTAATTTTTTCTGTTAGCTAACACGGTAATCATTATTGCCTGTTAAATTTACATAAAATAAGAACACAAAAAATATAAAATAAGTGTATTACTGCATTACGAACATTTTTAAACCCATTCAAATGCAAAACCATTTAATATCTAGTGCAATAACATAAAATGAACTTGCCCCTTATTTCAAAATCAAGTACTTATATCTTTCACGAATGCAATATTATGCAATTTTTGCAATTTTTAAATTAAATAAATTACATACGGCTCTAGTTTATGTAATAGATTGGCATGTTTCCAGCTTCATTAGAGTATTTTTATTTGGCCATTCCCAAAGCAATTTTCATCCTTATCATGGAGTGTAAATAAATCTTAACAAATATTTTGAGATGTACTTTGTCGTATTAGTAATGATGAACGCGTGATTCAGAATTATGAAACCCTGATAAATTTTTTGGATCTTTTACACACTGAAAAAAAAATTGATTTTGCAGTATAATACTAGCAACTCAGTTGTAAGTCTTATACCGTAAAATTAACAGTAATAAACAGTAAAATAAGCAGTAATACGCTTGCAGTATATTACTGCTTATTTTACTGTTTATTAAGGTTAATTTTACGGTATAATACTGGAAACTGGGGTGCTAGTATTATACCGTAAAATCAACAATATTTTGTAGCAGTGCAAGCCAAAAAATCTTCAAATCTTCTTTGTCTTCAAATATACTCTTTTGATTGTGTTTAAATATTACTTTTATAGTTACATTTTTTTCTTCAAATGAACTTATTTTAACTTGCCGCAAAAAATAAAAAGTACGAAATGAGGAAATTATTTCCTTAATTTTACTTTATTTTTATTTATAACAACCCTTTTGGGATAACTGTTATTTATTTTAATTTGTAATAGTCATTACTTACTTTATGTACACTGTAAAAAATGACTAATATTTCTTATTTCATGAAAATATACTATAACCATGAACGAAAATATAATATTATCTTCTGAGTTATCCGAAATTCCGAAAAGAGTGTTCCATTGTCTGAATCCCCAGAAAAGTTTAAAGAATTATTTATTATTATCCGTTTTCAAAATTTAAAGAACTATTTATAAAAGCAAAGTATTTTTTGCTGCCCGTATTTTTCAGAAACGTTTCCGAATAGCTTTTATAGTGTATTAATCAGTTTCCTCAGCCTGGAATACCTGTTTTTTGAATGTCATCCATTCTCAAGTAAACGTTTTCAGCTGCATAAGTTAATTTATACATGAAATAAGAGTAAAGAAATAATCTTGATTTTAATGTTAATGTTAACGCTGTTAATTTTGCATGTTAGTCTGTTAAACACATTTGTTGAACATGAAAATGTTTACTTGAGAATGGATAGCATCGGAAAAAACTATATTCTCGGTTTAGAAAACTGATTAATGCACTTTAAAATCTACTCGTAAATGTTTCAGAAAATTGCGGCAGCAAGAGAAATTTTGTTTTTATAAATGATGCTTTAAATCTCGAAATTCCATTGATGTCTGAGGTTTCTAAAGATAAAGAAACACTTTTCAGAATCATGGTTAACAAGGATGAGTTTATATTATAAATTTATTCCTGATTATATTATATTTTCGTAGATTAAGAAACATTTGTCATTTTTTACAGTGTATATAGTAGTGTTAATTATTGTTTAACGTTTGGGGAATTGAAAAGTGCATCTGACATTGCCCTTTCGATTATCAAACCATTGGGATTTTCCGACACACCCCAGTTCCATTTTTGTCGGATAGTATAGGGTCGACTGTAGTTCTATATTAGTTTTCATTCATTTAGACACGAACAGGTGTTCTATAGTTCAGTTCGATTTGTGGAGTAGCTTCGGATCCTTATTAATACCATTCATATTTAATATTATTTCTTAATTTTTAACAGTTCTCATGGTTTATTGTTGAAAATAATTACTTTTCACTACGTTGTTAAAAAATACAAATATTTTTTGATCTAAGAAAATATAATATAACCATGAACGAAAATATACAATAACCTCTTTCCAGTTACTAACAATTCCGAATAGCGTTCTTTATCTTTAGAAACCTCAGAAACCAAAATGCTTTCCCGATGTAAAGAAGAATTTATAAAAACAAAGTTTTTTTTGCTGCCACTGATTTTCGAAAACGTTTCCGAGTCGCTTTTATAGTATATTAATCGGTTTTCTCGACCTGGAATATTCCGGGTGGCCAGAATTAAAACAGCCCTACTCTGACCTCCTTGAAATACTCACAAAGGGACCGCCATACATGATGCGCACAGATTTTGATGATTTTAATGCATGTTGTAGGGGTCGTACCGCTAACTATTCAGGTCAAAAGTTTCCTTCAAATGGGCCTCAGTTTTCGAGAAATTTCGGGTTAAAGTTCAGCATGCGCTTCAAATACCCATTAGTTCGTCGGTCTGTACAAGGTCTCCGTGGCGCAGAGTCGTTCGCGCTTCGAGTCCCGGAGGTGAGGGTTCTGTCCTATCATGTGCCTTTTTACCTTTTTTTAATAAATTTTATATATTTGACGCGTTTAAGTTTTATGCAGAATTATGAATTTTGCATCTTTGAACTTTTTGATATTTTCCTAATACCCATTTACCTTTTCGAATTTTTCGTGAAAATTTATATTTTTTGCGCAATTTTATTCTAATACTTCTGTCGAGGAAAATCCAACCTAATTTATGTCGTGATATCTTGTCTTTTTAAAACGATTATTGTTTACATTTATGTATTTATATTTATTTATTTATCATATTTATGAAATAATGAATATTTTTTCTATTTGCATTTTCTATTTTGAAAAAAAAATTAAATGATTAAGAAAAAATTAACTAAATAATATACTCTTTTAATATTCGATTTGTTCTAAATATATTGCAGTATGTTAACTGGCGAAATACTAATATATTTATCATCACCGACATCGACATTTTTAGTTTATTAAATATGGAACTAATTGTGTGATACATATCGTAAAAATATTCAAAATAAAATATCGCATTAAAAATCGCCATCACATATTTTCTTTACGTAAATTGTTTTAACTTTATTGGAAGAATGTATAACTTAACATATTATATATTCTTTAAATACTTAAATTGCGATAAATATACAGTGTCTCACATAAGTGATGGGACACTTGTGCTTTACAAAAGGAAACTAATCAAATAAATTAAAAAAACATGTACACATTTTTTTTGTGGGTGTGTTTCATACTTAAATTTAGTAAAGATTATTACATAACATACATTTTGTCAAAATATTAAAATATTAATTTAATAAAAATACAAATGTTTAGAACGGAGCAAAAAATAGCTCACATAAGTGATGGGACACCATTATATATGCAACAAAAATCGTCTGAAATAAGCAATAAAAATATTTTTTGGGGTTTTATTTTTACTTAAAAGCAATTGGCAATAATTTATAAAATCGTCTGCAGTATTTCTCTCCAGTTTGTTTTGGAATTTTTGTGTTTTTTAGCTCTGTGTAGTCATGAATGCTAAACGAAAAGAAACTTCGCCTGAAATTCGAAAATTAGTTATTAATTTGCATATTGAACGTGGAAAATCTATTAGAAAAACTGCTGAAACAGTTAACTTGAGTCGTTCAACAGTTTTCAATATCATTAAACGATATAAAAAGAATCATATGATTCAGGATAAAAGAAGACCTGGCTGACCATCAAAGCTATCCAATGGAATAAAGCGAATTATCGTTCGAAATATTAAAAAAAATCCAAGAATTAGTGCTTCAAAAGTTGCTGCTGATTTACAAGCATTATATGGAATAATTGTTAATCCTGAAACTATTAGAAGGGTAATTCGATCTGCTGGATATCACGGTAGAGTAGCCAGGAAAAAATTCTTCGTAAGTGAAAAGAATAGAAAACTCAGACTAGCTTTCGCAAAATCCAACATAAATAAGAATTCTGATTACTGGAATAAAGTTATATTTGCTGATGAGAGTAAATTTAATATATTTGGTTCTGACGGTAGAATCTTGGTGTGGAGAAAACCCAGGGAAGAACTTCGCAAACAGAACTTGGTACCAACAGTAAAACATGGTGGAGGAGGAGTTATGGTATGGGGGTGTATGTCGTCCGCTGGAGTTGGTAATCTTGTTTTTATTGACAGTATAATGGATCAGTACAAGTATATTGATATTTTAAAGCAAAATTTGAAATCTTCAGCACGAAAATTGAACCTTCATAACGATTTTAAATTCTACCAGGACAATGACCCCAAGCACACTGCTCTGAACGTTAGACTCTGGCTGCTATATAACTGTCCTGAAATAATAAAAACACCACCACAATCTCCAGACTTAAATCCCATAGAGAATATTTGGCAAGAATTGGAATCAAGAATTCGCAAACACACCATTTCTTCAAAACAACAACTAAAATCGGTGCTTCAAGAAGAATGGGGTAAAATCACTCCAGAAATCACAAAAAAAATAGTCGAATCCATCCCAAAAAGATTAAATCATGTTTTAAAAGTAAAAGGAAATCCAACAAAATATTAAAACCTTTTAAAAAGTCAAATTTTTGGATAAATATTTGATGGAAAAGTAAGTGTCCCATCACTTATGTGAGCCATTTTTTGCTCCGTTCTGAACAATTGTATTTTTACTAAATTAATATTTTAATATTTTGACAAAATGTATGTTATGTAATAATTGTTACTAACTTTAAATATGAAACACACCCAAAAAATTTTTGCACATGTTTGTTTATTTATTTTATTGCAGTTTCTTTTTATAAAGCACAAGTGTCCCATCACTTTTGTGAGACACTGTATTTAAAAAATGCACTAAAAGTTGAAAAAGAAATTGCTTCAAACGTGTTAATTGTCTGCAAAGGAAGATAAACGAAATGAATAAAAATAAAATTTTATTTATTCTGATATTACCGTAAAAGCATAGCAGACGATTTTTTTTTCAAATATTTTTATATGTATTGTAATTTACAGACAATTTTTCATTTCTAGTTGAGTTTTTCTGTATGGCATCGACTTGTTAGAATGAAAAAAATAATAATAATTGTAATATATTATTTTTTTTGTGTGTGTGCAAATCAAAAAAGATGTTGAGTTTGAACTTTACATTTAAATGTATTTAAATAACATAAAAAAATTATATAACCAGTTAAAACTTGGATATAAGCGTTACTACTTTAATATTTTATTGTTCATTTCAAGATATGCTATCGGAATTGCCTGATCATACAGTGTCTCACATAAGTGATGGGACACTTGTGCTTTACAAAAGGAAACTAATCAAATAAATTAAAAAAACATGTACACATTTTTTTGTGGGTGTGTTTCATACTTAAATTTAGTGAAGATTATTACATAACATACATTTTGTCAAAATATTAAAATATTAATTTAATAAAAATACAAATGTTTAGAACGGAGCAAAAAATAGCTCACATAAGTGATGGGACACCATTATATATGCAACAAAAATCGTCTGAAATAAGCAATAAAAATATTTTTTGGGGTTTTATTTTTACTTAAAAGCAATTGGCAATAATTTATAAAATCGTCTGCAGTATTTCTCTCCAGTTTGTTTTGGAATTTTTGTGTTTTTTAGCTCTGTGTAGCCATGAATGCTAAACGAAAAGAAACTTCGCCTGAAATTCGAAAATTAGTTATTAATTTGCATATTGAACGTGGAAAATCTATTAGAAAAACTGCTGAAACAGTTAACTTGAGTCGTTCAACAGTTTTCAATATCATTAAACGATATAAAAAGAATCATATGATTCAGGATAAAAGAAGACCTGGCCGACCATCAAAGCTATCCAATGGAATAAAGCGAATTATCGTTCGAAATATTAAAAAAAATCCAAGAATTAGTGCTTCAAAAGTTGCTGCTGATTTACAAGCATTATATGGAATAATTGTTAATCCTGAGACTATTAGAAGGGTAATTCGATCTGCTGGATATCACGGTAGAGTAGCCAGGAAAAAATTCTTCGTAAGTGAAAAGAATAGAAAACTCAGACTAGCTTTCGCAAAATCCAACATAAATAAGATCTGATTACTGGAATAAGTCATATTTGCTGATGAGAGTAAATTTAATATATTTGGTTCTGACGGTAGAATCTTGGTGTGGAGAAAACCCAGGGAAGAATTTCGCAAACAGAACTTGGTACCAACAGTAAAACATGGTGGAGGAGGAGTTATGGTATGGGGGTGTATGTCGTCCGCTGGAGTTGGTAATCTTGTTTTTATTGACAGTATAATGGATCAGTACAAGTATATTGATATTTTAAAGCAAAATTTGAAATCTTCAGCACGAAAATTGAACCTTCATAACGATTTTAAATTCTACCAGGACAATGACCCCAAGCACACTGCTCTGAACGTTAGACTCTGGCTGCTATATAACTGTCCTGAAATAATAAAAACACCACCACAATCTATAGACTTAAATCCCATAGAGAATATTTGGCAAGAATTGGAATCAAGAATTCGCAAACACACCATTTCTTCAAAACAACAACTAAAATCGGTGCTTCAAGAAGAATGGGGTAAAATCACTCCAGAAATCACAAAAAAATTAGTCGAATCCATCCCAAAAAGATTAAATCATGTTTTAAAAGTAAAAGGAAATCCAACAAAATATTAAAACCTTTTAAAAAGTAAAATTTTTGGATAAATATTTGATGGAAAAGTAAGTGTCCCATCACTTATGTGAGCCATTTTTTGCTCCGTTCTGAACAATTGTATTTTTACTAAATTAATATTTTAATATTTTGACAAAATGTATGTTATGTAATAATTGTTACTAACTTTAAATATGAAACACACCCAAAAAATTTTTGCACATGTTTGTTTATTTATTTTATTGCAGTTTCTTTTTATAAAGCACAAGTGTCCCATCACTTTTGTGAGACACTGTATGTACGTTTATAAGATTTGAGGTGAAAAATATTTTGTATAAGTTATAAAAAATGTTAAATTTTCCTTTAAAATTCCATACTGTTAAAGTATTATTTCAGAACGGTTATTAAAATATAAAAGGTAAATAATAATAATTTTTAAACAAAATCTAGACATAAATTCGTTTGGAATTTCATCAATAGAAATAATAACTTCAAAATTGCGCCAAAAAAAAAAAAAATCACAAAAGATTTGAAAATGTAAATGAAATTTATTAGGAAAATATCAAACAGTTCAAATATGCAGAATTCATAATTCTGCATAAAACTTGTAACGCGTCAAATATATAAAATTAATTAAAAAAGGTAAAGGTAAATAATAGGACAGAACCCTCACCTCCTGGACCTTAAGTGCGAACGCTAACTCTGCGCCGACTGTCAAACTAATGGGTATTTGAAACACATGCAGAACTTTAACCCGAAATTTCTCAAAAACTAAGGCCCATTTGCAGGAAACCTTTGACCTGAATAGTTAGGGGTATGACCGCTACAACATACTTTAAAATAATCAAAGTCTGTGCACATCATGTTTGGCGGTCCCCTTGTCAGTGTAAAAGCTTCAAATTTTGTACACATACTATTCAAGACATGGGGAAACGGATTACTTGAAAAAAAATAGTTCCAGAAACACCGATAGATGGCGCCGTTCAACAGAAAATATGAAAAAAAAAGCAAAAATAATCCTACAAAAAACACATGAAAAATGAAATTTTCCTTTTTAATTTCTGTTACCCTTATGGGGGAAAAAAGTAAAATAGCTAAAATTGCCATTGTCAGGGCCCGATTAACCCTGAATCTAGGGGAAGCACTGCATCATTTTAGCCCTCCCTGCAATTTCGAACTGTAAGCGCAGAAATTTGCATAAATCCACCGAGCAGATTTTACATGTTCAATCAGGGAACCATATTGAGCAGCATTCCCTACGTCGATAAGTTCCTTGTCACATGAACTAGCTGACCCGCTTTGCCGGGACAGACTGTCATTGAAAAATATAACAAAAAATTAAATAAGAGCTAAAATTTCAAAAGTGTCACAGTTACGTTTAAAAAACAAGTAATATAAAAAAAAATTTAAGTCAATTCCTACTTTTTAATCATATATATATATATAATAAACCCGTGCAGCATTAATGTCCCACTTATCTTTATTGAACATTATTTTATAATCATCGTTGCGGTATTTTATTTTTTGTTGGCATCACTCATTTGAGATAAATCTTTCATTTCATTTATGAAAACAATGGGAGGAATTTTTTTGTCCCATTTAAAATTAAAATTAATTAATTAAATTTAATGAATGAATTAATATTTGAAAAAACTGTATTAACATAAAGTGTCATCCACTACAAGTTCAAAAAAAATTTATTTGAACTTGAGTGGATGAATAGAAAATATTTTATTAACGATTGAAAATTTGAACAAGATATATAGAGAGAGAGTGTGAGCTAATAGTAGGAATTTAATGAACGGTCAGAGGAAATTATTACACTTACTTTTAAAGAATGGAAAGGTCAAGGAAATTCTTACGGTTGAACCTAAATAGCATATCGCTTAAGATCGAAGCTTGATATATGGCAAATTAAGATTTGTGAAATGCTAATGTGATGCAATTTATAAAACTTCGCTATTGCCATTAAACAATTAACAAATAATCGCGATTTCTGTAAGAAAAGTCTTGGCAGAAATTGCACGTTTCACTCATTAAAAATTCAAAAATCGTGGAGGGATAAATTTGCTATATTAGGCCGCTATTGAAAATTTGCCATTGAAACCGGATTCCTTATTTTTAACAACATGTATTTCAAAAAACGTCAGAGAGATGGCGCCACATGGCCGAACAGAGATTTCCAAACGAATCTGTGGCTTGAATCTCCTCAACAAATTCGTTTATTCTGAATGTAAGCGATAGAAGTCATTATTTTTATATCTATCTTTAAATATGTTGAAAATTTAATTTATTTAAACTAAATCCGTGAAAAATTTTGTATTCCAAAACGTCTGAATCTAAGAAAAATTTATTTTTCTTTATTTATAGGTACTTTTTAACGATTTTTTTTTTTTTTTTTCATGAAATGTGTCTTTCTATGAAGAACACTTTTCAGAAAACAACTTTTTGAAAACTTTGAAATTTTGTTTTTTAAAAATTAAAAATTTTAAACTTATTTAATTTTTTATATAACTCAAGAATCACTTTTACTTTTTTATTCCTTTTTTCACTGTTGAGTTTATGAAATGCTTCTTGCTAATTTGTCTTCAGCATTTATAAAAATATTAATAACAAAATTTATAATAAATTTAAAAGTTAAAAAACAGGATTTTTGAGAGTTATTTTTATTTTGAGGTATATATTTTAAAATTTTGCATGCGAAATTTAAAATACAATTTATTAAAAACATAACATAAAAACTCTGTATAAACTTTCATACTCCTATCTCGTAAAGAAATTTAGAAAATGACGAATTGTGAAAAAAATCCACCCTGAGATAAATGGACTTTAAGCTTTTCATTACGGGCGAGGTAGTACTGGTAGTATAACACAAGAATTGTTATGTCTGATGATTGAATCATCGTAAGAAATACGTGGTTTGTTTTATTTAATTTATCTAACTTTGCAGTATTTTATTGGCAAAATAGTAAATATGCATTTTTTTTTAAATATTGAAGGCCGGATCCCCTTTAAGTTACCGTTTGTTTGTACATATTTGCAGTTAACAGGAGAAATAATGTTTAAAAGTGGACGAAAATTGATTTATATATTTATTTTATTTTATTTACTTTCATTTATGTATTTTCATTTTTTTTTTTTTTGTGTGTGTGTATGTTAGTAATGAAATGCAAAAATTATGAAATACATAAAATTATATCTAAACAATGAGCATTTCTGATTAACACTGATTGGTTCATTTCTAAATGATTTAAATCTCTCTAATTAATCATTCAAATGACCAGTTACGGACTAGTCATAGGTTGTCAGTTTGTCCGATGGCAAGTGGGTCCCTTCAGACAGACAATACGGCATCCCACCCCAAGCATTGTCAGACTAACACCTTCTAAGGTCCAGTACGGAGTATAATTTGGGATCCTTGTTTTGAATTTGATGTTTTGTGCTAAAAGTAACAAATAATATATAAACAGTTCCTTAAGGCAAACAACAAATAATGAAAATGTAAAATATAAAGTAGGGAAGCGTGCCTAGTATCGCACCTTATGATTTCTAAGTGAAGTACCTGCTGCATTCTGGTGGTCGTTGTCTAAATTTGATTCCCCATAAGTAATTTTAGTCCAGTGCTTAATTTGCGCTGGAGTCCACCGAAGCTCAACTCCAGTACTTCTCTGTTTTTAGTAAAAATTTAAATATTGGCCAGAATTCACCGGAGCTCATAAACACTGCGCTCCGGAGTCCAGTGCAATAATGCTTCCGAAAAACAAATCCTAAATTACCCTTTCCTTTCCCTACCATCTCCAATCTTTTACCTTCTTTTGTATCAAAACACTTATAAGGGACGTAACGTGTCGCCCACATAAGAGATGGAGATGAAACGGGCTCGATTTTTATATCAGTCTTCGGGTTTGTGCAGGCTCAAGCTCAATCTGTCTTAAATTCAAAATTTTATTTATTTCCATTTCAAATCCTTTTAATGCAATCTTGAATAAAGAGTAAACAGAAATAGTGTTTTTCTATTCTGCATAGCTGCGAACTATTCATTTTTTAGCTCACAGGCTACCAAAGCCTGAGAGCTTATTGTGCCCGCCGGTTCTGTACGTACGTATGTATGTACGTAACGCGATAACTCTTCATAGAAATATCCATTTACCTTCAAATTTTGTTTATAGGTTCACTGTGTTAAGGCGCTTCCCTGATTAGTTTTCGGGATTGATTGGTTAAGTATAAAGGGGGGGAGGAACGGGGGGCTAATCCCCCCCCCCCCTTAATTTATATAAATGGGTTTTTCATGCAGAATTATTCCGTTTTCCTTCAAATTTTGTTTATAGGTTCACTGTGTTAAGGAGCTTACCTGATTAGTTTTCGGGATTGATTGGTTAAGTATAAAGGGGGGGAGGAAACGGGGGTGGGGCTAATCCCCCCCATAATTTATATAAATGGGTTTTTCATGCAGAATTATTCCGTTTTCCTCAAATTTTGTTTATAGGTTCACTGTGTTAAGGCGCTTCCCTGATTAGTTTTCGGTATTGATTGGTTAAGTATAAAGGGGGAGAACGGGGGGGGGGCTAATCCCCCCTTAATTTATATAAATGGGTTTTTCATGCAGAATTATTCCGTTTTCCTTCAAATTTTGTTTATAGGTTCACTGTGTTAAGGCGCTTCCCTGATTAGTTTTCGGGATTGATTGGTTAAGTATAAAGGGGGGGAACGGGGGGCTAATCCCCCCCTTAATTTATATAAATGGGTTTTTCATGCAGAATTATCCCATTTGCTTCAAAATTTGTTTATAGGTTCATTGCGTTAAGACGCTTCCCTGATTAGTTTTTGGGATTGATTGGTTAAGTATAAAGGGGGGGGGGGATAATCCCCCCCCTTAATTTAGATAAATGCGTTTTTCATGCAGAATTATCCAATTTTCTTCAAATTTTGTATATATATTCATTGTAATTAGAGAATTCCCTGATTAGTTTAAGGGATTCATTAGTTAACTATGAGGGGGTAACGGGGGGATGACCCCCCTTAATATATTGTTGATTTCTTTATTTTTCTCTTATTTCAGATTCTTTGAAATAAGAGTATAATATACAATTAGTGCGAATAGCCTGTGAGCTCAATGCCCTCAGTTTAACTGGGCAGTTTTCTTTTTATTTGTGTTAACACTCTTTCCTAATCATAATCCTGAGCTTATTTAATCGCAGAATTATGCGATTAATTAACATTAGGCAAAGGTTTCTATTTGGAAGTAATAATAACTGAAAAGTGGAATAGTTGATAGCTAAGTATACGCAGATAGATGTATTTAAAATATTTATTTCGCTAAATAAAAAAAACAATGCTTTAAATTTTGAAAATAATGTATGAAATATAAATATGCAGATTGAAGTGACGGCGGGGCAGTGCACTACGGGTCCTGATACTGCAGATTATTAGGGCTCCGGTACTTTCCCCCCTGTTTTAGTCTATTAGTAATTTAGAATACGATTAAAGTAATTCAGGCAGTACGGTCCGAGGAAATGGGTTTGGAACGAGCTTCAAAATTTTATGAAGTTCCGAAATCGACAGTGAAGGACAAATTATAGACAATTTCTTGGCTGGGCGAAAAGGGTCTTCGTTAGCAACGTTACAACTCATATTGTTCACAAAAACTTTTGAAAAGAGTAAATTTTATTGTGTTCCTAATGTCACACGGGGGGGGGGCGATATTAGAAACACATTTTGAAAGTTGGTACTAAAGGTCTTTTGCATATTTATTTGCAAAAAAAAATATGTTTATTTTATTGAAAACCATTATAAGCGAAAAATTTTGTATTAGAATGTTTTATGAACCGTCAATCAGTTTCAATTTTTAGTGTAGTCAAGCCGAATTATAGATCAAAATTTCAAAATGGGTGCGACATTAGGCACACTTCCCCTACAGAAGCAATGAGAAATGTACTTGTAGTAAAATTACAACAAATTCTAATGTTTACAATAACATGTTTTCGAGATTTGAACTTATTTGTAATTTAATAATATGAATAATATAAAGTATACATAATAAATAAATTATGATATATACCAGTATACCACTAAGTATAAAAAAAAATTCTTCTAATAAAACATCGCAAATTAAAATGATTACGAAACATACTTTAGACTTTAGAGCATTCATTTTACTGAATGTGTCTATTACGCCATGAAATTCTATTGTTTTCACTATTTGTTTTTCTATCGATAAAGCTTTAGAATGAATTAGCAGTCAAATAGGGTTTGAAGTATTTTTAATATTAGTACTACTACAGTTTTCACAACTTCCTTTCACGGGAAGTAGAGCGGAAGATAAGTTAACAAACAGTTCACTCTCCAAACACATACGATAATGAAATACTTTCTTAACAGATTTTTATGTTCCATCAATGAAAACATAATCGCCTCCAGGAATTCTTAGTGCATATATTACTTCTATGTATAGTATTATTAATAAATTCATATCAAAAACATGAATTATGAGCTACTATTTAATTTTTAATTAAAAAGAGTGAATGTCGTCGAAAACATGCCTATGTGTTTTTACAACTCATTCATTTCATTAGTTTGGGGCTGCGCAAGCGCATATTATAACGTTATCACTTTAGGGGGGAGGGCTGGTTAGACACTTGATATCGTAAGATATCTCTAGGGCGAAGGGGGATTGTCTTTTGATATCGTTATCATTTTTAATCCAACCAAAATTTTCATTTCTTTTTTTTCTGGTAACTTTTCTTTACATCAAAACAGTCCGGTTTTAGCTTGTATTTTCATGAAAATGCAAAGTTATTATTGAAACTGTTAAATGATTATAAAATTATTTCATTCTAAAACATGGAATAACCCTATTGTTTGACATTCCTATTCATCTGCTGTTAGAGAAACCAGGAACGAAATATGTTTGAAAGAATGTTGTCCACCTGTTTTGTTTATAAGAAATTCAGTTTGCCCCTCCCATTGCGGAGGGGGGGGGGGAGAGTCCAATACAAGAATACCATATTTGTATATCACTATAAAATGATTAAGTAAACAATGTCGCTGCCTCACATAATTTTATAATGACGCTATAAGGAAATTGTTTTAAATAAGACGCTTTAAATGTATTTTTTTCCAATATGACGTAATTTTCACCAAAGTTTCTTCCTATTTTCCAATTCCTACTATTAGCTTACACTCTCTATATATTTATATATCTTGTTCAAGTTTTCAATCGTTAATAAAATATTTTCTATTCATCCACTCAAGTTCAAATACATTTTGTTAAACTTGTAGTGGATGACACTGGATGTTAATACAGTTTTTTCAAATATTAATTCATTAATTAAATTTAATTAATTAATTTTAGTTTAGAAAAAAATTTCTCCTATTGTTTTCATAAATGAAATGAAAGATTTTCCTCAAATGAGTGATGCCACAGAAATAAAATACCGCAACAATGATTATAAAAATAAATGTTCAATAAAGATAACGTGGGACATTAATGCTGCACGAGTTTATTTTATATATTTATGATTAGAAAGTAGGAATTGACTTTAAAAAAAAAATTATATTACTTTTAATATTAACGCAAAAATACAGTTTTGAATTTAAAAAATATTATTATTTGCGCGTTTTAAAATTTACAACAGTAAAAATATTTTTTTTTTTTTCGAAATAAATAAATCTCTTATGTAAATGTGTTTTTAAATTGAAACTGTTTACAAATATTATTTAAGCATTTTAAATATGACGTAATTTTTCCCATTTACTGCTTTTAACATGTAATAATTTAATTAATATTTATTTTCAAATTTTATTTCTCTTTTTAAAATTCATGTGCAAGTACTTTTTTTAATTAAAAGGAAATATTATTACTTGCGCTATTTTACAAATTGACAACAACATAAAAAATGGCCTTTTCGAAATATGAAATAAATCCCTATCGAAATAATGAAAATTGAGAAAAAAAAAATACACATTGCACACCGCAAGTTTGTCAACTATGTCTCTAAAATAGGGATAAATTATTACACATATTTTTTGTCCCTATAAAACTTTTTTAAACGGAACTATTTTGACCAATTACAATATTATTAAATATCTCTTAAAATAATTTTGGAATCAAAAATTGTCTGCTTCAGCGTGTTTATGGCACATTTCTCTATAAAACTACAGATTTTTATATGTAATAGTTTTCTTAATATTAGCCTCAGAGCCGTTCTTAGCGAATGCGAGAACTTTTGCGAGGCCCTTCACTTCCAAACTTAATACCCTCCCATTCGCACCAATGTTGCCAATTTAGCTATTTCCTTTTATTATTATTATTATTATTATTATTCATCTATCAGAAATTTCGAATAGTAATTTTTGCTTTATTTAATGACAGGCATTAAGTGATTAAATAAAGTGAAGGTAACTATTCGGAAATTCTGATAGATAATTTGAATTAAAAAAATCCTCTAAAATGGTAACACTACTATGAAAAAGTTACCCGTGAAAAAGCTTGCATGATATACAACACAGTGGCGCTCTTTTACGCTTTTTTTGGGTGGGGGCAGAGTAGTATGTTTTAGTGAAAATTTATACAGATTCGAGCCAATTTCCTTTCATTATACTCGGACTGGGCTGGGACTATTCTTTTTTCGGCAGATTTGGACCATTTATGGAATTTTTTTCTAACCGTGTCATGTCGGAGTAGCATTTTTTTTTTTTTGGGGGGGGGGGGGGGGGAGACGGGTATAAATTAGTGGTATACAGTAGTAACTTTGAAATAAAGGTCATCTACATCTTAAAAATTGTATCGATTTTGAAATTTTTAATGGTAACACCCACTCATGATACCATTTTTAAGTTCATTTGATCAACGTAACTCGTAAAAAGGCACAGATTATATACTTTTTCTTCAATCTTCGTAGATGAGTCGAAAGTTCGAGAATGTTAATGTTAATTCACGTGACAAAACTTTTATTTATTATCTTTCCTAAAATCACCAGATTACAATACGCAGACGCAAAGATATTTCAGGCATTTTTTTCAATTCCAGTAAAAAAAATTTAATTTTGAAAATTATTCCTATTCAAAAAACCACAATCGAGATTATTTTTACAGAAAATGAAACACATTAGCACAGCTCATTCCAATCATTAGTTTTCGATAAATTTTACTTTGTGATGGCCTAAATTAAAGGGACCAAAGCATTCACATAAAAGAAAATGTTAGAGAGTAACCGAAAAAAAAAAATGTATGGTATTTTCTTACATATAAAGTGAATTTATTTTAGTCTAAAAGAATCTATAATTTTCCTGTAACTAATTAAATGTTCCTCGTTACTAATTAAATACATCTCGTCCAACATATTTTTATTTTAACAGAAAATGAAACACATTAGCACAGCTCATTCCAATCATTAGTTTTCGATAAATTTTACTTTGTGATGGCCTAAATTAAAGGGACCAAAGCATTCACATAAAAGAAAATGTTAGAGAGTAACCGAAAAAAAAAATGTATGGTATTTTCTTACATATAAAGTGAATTTATTTTAGTCTAAAAGAATCTATAATTTTCCTGTAACTAATTAAATGTTCCTCGTTACTAATTAAATACATCTCGTCCAACATATTTTTATTTTTACAGAAAATGAAACACATTAGCACAGCTCATTCCAATCATTAGTTTTCGATAAATTTTACTTTGTGATGGCCTAAATTAAAGGGACCAAAGCATTCACATAAAAGAAAATGTTAGAGAGTAACCGAAAAAAAAAATGTATGGTATTTTCTTACATATAAAGTGAATTTATTTTAGTCTAAAAGAATCTATAATTTTCCTGTAACTAATTAAATGTTCCTCGTTACTAATTAAATACATCTCGTCCAACATATTTTTATTTTTACAGAAAATGAAACACATTAGCACAGCTCATTCCAATCATTAGTTTTCGATAAATTTTACTTTGTGATGGCCTAAATTAAAGGGACCAAAGCATTCACATAAAAGAAAATGTTAGAGAGTAACCGAAAAAAAAAATGTATGGTATTTTCTTACATATAAAGTGAATTTATTTTAGTCTAAAAGAATCTATAATTTTCCTGTAACTAATTAAATGTTCCTCGTTACTAATTAAATACATCTCGTCCAACATATTTTTATTTTTACAGAAAATGAAACACATTAGCACAGCTCATTCCAATCATTAGTTTTCGATAAATTTTACTTTGTGATGGCCTAAATTAAAGGGACCAAAGCATTCACATAAAAGAAAATGTTAGAGAGTAACCGAAAAAAAAAATGTATGGTATTTTCTTACATATAAAGTGAATTTATTTTAGTCTAAAAGAATCTATAATTTTCCTGTAACTAATTAAATGTTCCTCGTTACTAATTAAATACATCTCGTCCAACATATTTTTATTTTTCTAAATTTATATATAAACTCCTAACAAATTTTCTTTTCTAACTCTATAACTCCATGTAATTCCGTATACCGTAGATTGAGGGCTGAATCTTAAAATGTTGTACTTTAAAATGTTTTCTTAAATATGTTTGCAATATTATTTTAAAGAATTTCAATTGCAGGATAGTTATTCGGAATATTTATAATATATAATTTATATAATTATATAATTTATATTTTTGCCGGAATTGAGTCGAGTCGGATCCGATTTTAATAATTTTTGGTCGGCTGAGCCCGGGAAGGAGCTTTCAGCTTCGATACCATATTAGGAAAGGATAGCTTTTTCTGGACTTAGCTGGATATAGGTCTGATATTTTCGCCCCATGCAGACTTTTAGTATATTAACCTGACATTCGCGAGCAGTCGATTCAATGATAAGCCAAAAGTCAATTATAATTTTGCAAAATCAAGCAATTTTGAAAACAATTTAGTGAAGAAAATTGTTAATTCATTTCTGATATTTTAAACAGAAACATAAATAAAAGATAACGGTTAAAATATTTATTCATTTGACTACGACGAAACATATACGCCTCACTGACCGATAGCAGGGCTACCACTCGAATATTATTATATTTGTTCTGTACTACTATTTACAAAAACTTTTCTGTGTGGTAAATTTCTTTTGAAATTGTCATGGACAGTACGGTAAAGATTTTTTTTTTCCTTGGAAAAGTGCTACGAATAATAATAATAAAAATAGTCGCCAGTTGCAGAAATTTCTAATAAAAATTAAATTTGTAGTCAAAGGATTAATCAATTAAATTAGTTGATAAGATTACTTTATATTGTGTGGCAGTAACAAATGTAACAAATATGAAACTTTTGACCTCTAAACTCTATTATTTCTTTAATTGTAAACTGTTCAAACTTTTTGATTTAATTAGCAAATATTAAACATGTTAATACTTTAATTTAGTTAGAGAATTTAAAAATAGGAAAAATATTTGCGTTAAAATCAATATTTCCCCAAATTTTCTTTTTCCTTAAACTTTTTAAAATTTAACCTTTCATAATTTTTTGAGACTTCAAATGTTTAGTTTAGCTTCAGGGTCTGGAGAACGAGGTTTCAGCTCCCTGTCCTTCCCGTTGTGTTTATGAGATAGCATATACGTATAAGTGTAGGCAGGAACATCGATATTCGTCTAATAAAAAGATAAACTTGATTACACAAGAAGAAAAACAAATCTATGTTGTTCATTTCAAATAGTCATTAAATTAATAGTGAGCAGTTCGTCATCATTCATCAGCAAAACTAACCTCTTAACAATTAACATTCCTGTCCAGATTTTTTTATGTGCCTAGGCTACAGTGTAACAAAGCCTATAGATTGAATATAACCTAGAAGAAATCTATTCTCTTCTCGAGCGTCCACAACATGCACCGAACATTTTATTGATAAACATGTTACATTTTATAAATAAGCAAGTTTACACATATAAATTTTATTACGGGAAAAAAAAACCTCCCAGCAAAAGGAATAATAAATATTTAGCTATTTTGTGTTTTTTTTCTTTTTCTTGGGCGCGAGGCCCTGTGCGGCCGCACTTGTCGCACACCCCTAAGGACGGCTCTGATTAGCCTTCTTCACAGCGTTGACAGTGTTGGTTACTTTTTTTTTAGAATAGAGAGATAGATTATCATAAAATCATTATTGTTGTAAGTTTTTGCTTTAAATCCGGCGATTGAGGTGGTGTTTTCAGAACTTGTGAACAATTATAGAGAGACCAGAGGTGAACGTTGAGAACCGTGTGCTTAGGATCGTTATCAAAGTTGTTTCCAATACCCGAATTTTAGGCTGATAATTTTAAATTGTCTTTCAAAATATTTAAATAAAGTGTATGATTCATTATGTCATCAATAAATACCAAATTACCTAGTCCTGATGCTGCCACACAACGACACCTCCATTCTTCATTTTTTCTTATCCATACAATTATACGCCCATCGCAACCAAAAATGATAAATTTGCTTTCATCTGCAAATAAGACCTTATTCCAATATGACTCGGGTTTATTTATCATTGATTTTGCGGTGGAAAGCCTAAGCTTTCTGTTTTTCGCACTAACAAAACATTTTCTGCGCGAATAACGCCCATTCAATCCAGCTGATCTCAGCACTCGTCGAACAGTTTCAAGTGAAATTGAAGTAGAATTTTTTTTCATTAAACTCTGTAGTAATTTTTACAGCACTAAAACGTGGATTTTTCACAATTTTTCTAATTATAAATCTCTGATAACGTTGTATTAACTTTGACGGACGACCTTTTCTTACCTTTTTTTAGATCCGACTTTCTTCATCAAAGCGTTTTATCATATACTGCACCGTAAAATGGGATAAATTACCTAATTTAGCAATATTCCTAACTGGTTTACCACTACTACGATGGAAAATAATAAATTTTCGAATGCTGTTAGTTTTTTTCTTTACGACTGTGAGCCATTTTTAATAATAAATAGAATATTACGGAGAAAGCAAGCAAAAATTACAGCAAATGATTTTTTTTAAATATCACCACAATGCAAAAATAAAAATAAAGCGGCAGACGATAATTTTAATTACGAATTTATCCGAAAATGTTTCAGTGTACAAAGACTTTTGTGGCGTGTTCTTTCTCTGCCTCCTTCCATTTCCATTTTTATATAAAGAAGAAATCACTCAATATTTAAAAAAAAAAAAAAAAAAAAAAAAAAAGTGTTGGGCGTTATTTAGAATAACATAGCGGGAAAATCTTGGACTTCATATTCGAATTCAATTCCAGGTTCATTTCCTTTTTACTACAAAATTTTAAAGTGTTCGAACACTTTTGGAAGTCACTGTAAGTGAAAAGTTTTTTTTTTTTTTTTTTTTTTTTTTTAAATTCTAATATATGTTTTACATTTAATATATGTTTTTAGATTGCTCAATAACAACACCGAAAAGCATTTCTATATGAAAAATAGCAATTATGTATTCCAATAAAGTTTTGAAATTTATTAAAAGCAATACAGCGGTAAGTATTGGCCTCGTGCCAGAAGTTAATAGCCGAAGAAATTGCCAAAGGTTTCAATACCTAATGCAGCCTTTTTTATTCTGATAATTTCAGTAGTTTAAGCACGTAATTCGATTACGTGTCTTAAAGTTATGTTTTATTTATATTTTATTTATTGATGAAGTCTTTATTTCGTGGGAAACAAAATCTGAACTATTTATATTGTTTTAAGTGCAAATGGATCAATTACTCTTTCGCAATCGTCTGCGCGCGATAGAGATAGATTTTATTTTTTTAAATCATGCTTGAAAAATACAGTGTCTCACATAAGTGATGGGACACTTGTGCTTTACAAAAGGAAACTAATCAAATAAATTAAAAAAACATGTACACATTTTTTTGTGGGTGTGTTTCATACTTAAATTTAGTAAAGATTATTACATAACTTACATTTTGTCAAAATATTAAAATATTAATTTAATAAAAATACAAATGTTTAGAACGGAGCAAAAAATAGCTCACATAAGTGATGGGACACCATTATATATGCAACAATCGTCTGAAATAAGCAATAAAAATATTTTTTGGGGTTTTATTTTTACTTAAAAGCAATTGGCAATAATTTATAAAATCGTCTGCAGTATTTCTCTCCAGTTTGTTTTGGAATTTTTGTGTTTTTTAACTCTGTGTAGCCATGAATGCTAAACGAAAAGAAACTTCGCTTGAAATTCGAAAATTAGTTATTAATTTGCATATTGAACGTGGAAAATCTATTAGAAAAACTGCTGAAACAGTTAACTTGAGTCGTTCAACAGTTTTCAATATCATTAAACGATATAAAAAGAATCATATGATTCAGGATAAAAGAAGACCTGGCCGACCATCAAAGCTATCCAATAGAATAAAGCGAATTATCGTTCGAAATATTAAAAAAAATCCAAGAATTAGTGCTTCAAAAGTTGCTGCTGATTTACAAGCATTATATGGAATAATTGTTAATCCTGAGACTATTAGAAGGGTAATTCGATCTGCTGGATATCACGGTAGAGTAGCCAGGAAAAAATTCTTCGTAAGTGAAAAGAATAGAAAACTCAGACTAGCTTTCGCAAAATCCAACATAAATAAGAATTCTGATTACTGGAATAAAGTTATATTTGCTGATGAGAGTAAATTTAATATATTTGGTTCTGACGGTAGAATCTTGGTGTGGAGAAAACCCAGGGAAGAATTTCGCAAACAGAACTTGGTACCAACAGTAAAACATGGTGGAGGAGGAGTTATGGTATGGGGGTGTATGTCGTCCGCTGGAGTTGGTAATCTTGTTTTTATTGACAGTATAATGGATCAGTACAAGTATATTAATATTTTAAAGCAAAATTTGAAATCTTCAGCACGAAAATTGAACCTTCATAACGATTTTAAATTCTACCAGGACAATGACCCCCAAGCGCACTGCTCTGAACGTTAGACTCTGGCTGCTATATAACTGTCCTGAAATAATAAAAACACCACCACAATCTGCAGACTTAAATCCCATAGAGAATATTTGACAAGAATTGGAATCAAGAATTCGCAAACACACCATTTCTTCAAAACAACAACTAAAATCGGTGCTTCAAGAAGAATGGAGTAAAATCACTCCAGAAATCACAAAAAAATTAGTCGAATCCATCCCAAAAAGATTAAATCATGTTTTAAAAGTAAAAGGAAATCCAACAAAATATTAAAACCTTTTAAAAAGTAAAATTTTTGGATAAATATTTGATGGAAAAGTAAGTGTCCCATCACTTATGTGAGCCATTTTTTGCTCCGTTCTGAACAATTGTATTTTTACTAAATTAATATTTTAATATTTTGACAAAATGTATGTTATGTAATAATTGTTACTAACTTTAAATATGAAACACACCCAAAAAATTTTTGCACATGTTTGTTTATTTATTTTATTGCAGTTTCTTTTTATAAAGCACAAGTGTCCCATCACTTTTGTGAGACACTGTATTTTAAAAACCATAAAAAAATGAGTAAATTGCGATGCAGTTTTAAAACAAATTGCATTTTTAAGTACATTTTTCCCCTATACGACGGTGTAAAAATTGGAAAAGTCCGATGTTTATTAGTTAAAAAAATTCCAGTAAACGCGAAATTTAATAGTCGGGTGTTGCCATGAACAAAATGACACCAGCGTTCCTCACGAACACGTTTGTCCTTTATAATATACGCGATTACCCCTATCAGCATAAAAACAAATTTGAAATTGTACGGTTAAACTCGACAAATGAGGTGCGTTTGTACTATAACTAGTTTTAAAATGTAAAAAAAAAATCATCGTTATTATTCCAGGGAGATGCATATCGTCTGTTATGAGCGAAATGAGCATGCCCTTTTTTTTTTCTTATTACGTATGCCACGTTTACAGATGCGAATTTATTTTTCGACACCAGATAGCGCGGCAAAATTCACCATGGAGATCTTAATGATTACCTCCATGGTTTAACATTTCAATGACTCACGATCAATGAATCTCTTTTGTTTATTTACTTTAATGGATTGAGATATTCGGCTGCTAACCTAATTTCCACTGAAGTTATCTCAGAACCTATATATTTTTTTATATAACTCATCCCTCAACCAAACAATTTTTTTGATGGATCTTTCTAAAAATGTAACTTTTATGCAATTTTATTCGAAAAAATAATTTTGAATAAAAAAGGCCACTTGACATATGAAAAAAGATGTGGTTAGCCCGTATTTGTTTTCCTCTGTCACATGACCTTGCGCTTTTATTATATAGATTACACATATTAGGATTTAATAGAATAAAGAAAACTTTTATTAATATCTTTTTAAGTTTTGATTCGATTTTCATAAAGTTTGAAATGATTCGACAAAATTCTGTAACGATTATATATATTAAATTTCAAACCATTCGGTTGTGTAGTTTTGCGCTGTTATATGCGGACGGATGGACAAACGGACGAACCAGATGAGGACTATAGGTGCTACGCATTTATATAATTACGAACGCACCTAAAAAGCATAAATCTGAATAATTAAAACGCATTATGCGTAGAAACAATCATACTTAGTTCCATAATAATAGCACACTATACATCCACCCAAAAACCTTTTTAAAATTCAATTAATCGTAGATGTGGGTGTGCCCCTTTCGTCTCCGGGCAATCAATATTTTCAGATCCAATCCGTCTCTGGGTGTTGGTATTTTTAGAAGTTGGGTTCAATTTTAATATATAGATGACCCCTTATGACAAAATAAACGACATACAATTATTAATACATTTGTAAGAATTAAAACGCTATTTCTTCTTTTCTTGCATTAGATAAAAGAGGAATTTATAGCCATCATTCGGATTTTTTTTTCAACTGTATATTATATTATAAATGAATGTAATTTAATGCAAATATTTTACAAAAAATGCAGCATTTTTTAAAGTATTCTCAATGTTATCACAACGTTTCATCGATATTGGGTAAAAATTAATAGACAAAATTGATTATATATATTTTTCATACGTAAATATCTTAGTATTAGCGCAAAAATCTCGCCAAAACGGCGCAATACACTGCAAAAAATAACTGTTGATTTTACAGTATAAAACTGGCACCCCAGCTGCCAGTATTATATCGTAAAATTAACAGTATTAAACAGTAAAATAAGCAGTAATACGCTGCCGCGCAAGCAGTAATACGCTACCGCGCATGCGCGGTAGCGTATTACTGCTTGCGCGGCAGCGTATTACTGCTTATTTTACTGTTTAATACTGTTAATTTTACGATATAATACTGGCAGCTGGGGTGCCAGTTTTATACTGTAAAATCAACAGTTATTTTTTGCAGTGTATAGATATTAAAAGGAAACTAGTATATGCCGTAGCCATCACAAAACTTTCTTCTATATAATATATATCTTTTTTCTAGCATCGCATATTTTGGGCAAGTCACTGATTTTCGGCACCACGTCTTAGATATCTGCAAGGCAAAATTGAATGACAATATATTTCCATATTCAGGATGCTAAGGGTGAACTTTCGTTGAATTCTGTGCATTTAAACTGGTGATATTTCGAACAAATTATCGAATTTCGGAATACTCTGTTAGATGATCGTAACCAAAATTTAATGACAATCTATTCCTATCATGGGGATTCTAACTTTAATGTTTCGCTGAATGCTGCGCGCATAAACTGGAAATATAAGCATAATATAAATGGAACACATCATCGATTTTCCGCACCCCTTCTTACGGGATTTTGCCTTAAAACTAATCAGCTTTAGTTAACATAAGGATAGAAATTCATGTGAAATTTCATCCTATTCTACGCAGTAAATCGTGAATTAGAGCACCCACAAAATTCTTGTCACATATGGACAGACAGACACATAGATTCACGGACAGACATTTTCTAAAAATAGTCAAATCGTGTTCAGAACCTTCTAAAACAGCCTTACTCAACTTTTTTTTTTCTTGCGGACCGCAAACATATGTTTGCAACGTTAGTCGGGCCGCAACATACTTGTATAATAATGTAAAAAAAGTGTAATTAAAATAGTAAGATAACAAAAGTAGTATAACAAAGCTATATAATAAATATAACTAGGACTTCCCTCAAAGGGATTAGTCTGAGTGATATTGCTGATAACATAGGGTTAACAATTACAATATAAAGAAAAAGAGCAAATTAAATGATAGAATTACAAAATATCATACATAAATTCATATACACTGTTAATAAAATAGAAAAGAAGTACCGTTCATCAGATGTGTTGTCATAATTTTTTTTAACATGTTGCAAAGAATCTCATTTTTTTAAGCGCGTATTGCGCAAAACTTGGAAAAAAAACAAAAAAAAAAACGCCGGATCTTTTAAAACGCCAAAATTTTTAAAGTTACGTAATTGGATTTGCAGCCGATAAATTATTCTATCAAGCGTGGCTTAACGCAAATTTAATTTCATTGTTGCACTTTTTTTTGTGTGTGAATTAAAAATTTTTCTTCCTTGACTGTTTATAGAAACTCTTACACTTCAAACCACATTGATAGCATGATTTGCTACAAACCAGATTTCAAAACTATAGTCTAAATTACTATTAAAGTATACAAAAATTTTTCGACGACTTCTGTAAAATAACTTTTACATTAAATCTCCATATCGGCAAAATTGAAAAATTATATATATTTCAAAGTTAAGCTAAACAGATACTTCTTGATTATTCTCTAGGAGGCTCTGCCTCCTGCGCCTTTACTGCGCAAATCCGCAGACTTTTCTTTTGCCCGTCTCTCTAACCGATTGTCTATCTCTCTACACGTCTCGCTACCTGTCTCTATATTTCTCTTCCGGTCTCGCTACCCGCCAATCTATTTCTCTAACCGTCTGTCTATCCGTTGAACTACTTGTATGTCTAGCCGTGTCTCTATCCACTTCGCTATCTATTTGTCTATCAGTCTCACAACTTGTCTATCTGTCTCTCTACCCGTCTGGCTATACGCCTCTCTACCCATCTCCTTACCGATCTCCGTACCCATCTACTGTCTCTCTACTCGTCTATATACCCGTCTCACTATCCGTCTGTTTTTGTACCCGACTCTTTACTCGACTCTTTACCCGTCTCGCTACCAATCTCATTACCCGTCAGTCAACTCGTCTCTGTACTCATCTCTCTACTCGTCTCTTTATCTACCACGCTACGCGTCTCGCAATCTTTCTCGCTACATTCCTGTCTACCGGTGTCTCTACCCGTCTCGTGACCCATCTCGCTACCCCTCTGTCAACCTTCTTTTTACCTTTCTCTCTAGCCGTATGTCTATTCGTTTCGCTACCCGTCAGCCTACCTATGTCGCTACTCGTCTCTCTACCCATCTCAGTACCCGTCTGTCTACCCGTTTGTTTACTCATCTTTCTACCTTTCGCCACCTCTTCCCAATATTTAAACAATTCATTTAATATACAGAAGCCGTTTATCAGTTATTAAATGCAAACAGAAGTAATTTATCTAATAAGTGTAATCAGATGCATTTTTTTAAAAAAATACATACATAAACCTGAATAATAATTCATCAGTTTTGTGTTCAAAGCTGTTTATATCATTTGACAGTAAATCTCAACTTCTTAAACCTCAAGCTTTTTAAAAAAACCACAAGGTCTGTATAACTGCAAAGTACCCTGAGGGCTATATTAGCTACATGTTATTAAGTTAAGTGAAAGTTTCGTTATCGCGTTTGCAGCCAATTGCTTATGTCAGAAAGCGTGGCTTAACGCCATTTTAAATTCATTATTGTAACTTTCTTTTTTTCTTTTTTTTTTTTTTGGGGGGGGGGGGGGGATTGTTTGAAATATATACATTTAAATTAAAACTTTTGCCTCCATGCCGTTAGTGTTGTTTGTATTATTAACTAATACCTTGTAGACCGAGCTTCATTTGAAACAAATGTAAAAGACTTCTACAGTTTTTTTTAGGAGAAACTTTCGTAATTGGGCCCAAAGCCAATCGGAGCATTTAATATCATTATTGTAACTCTTATAGAGTTAAAACAATATTGTTGCTAGCTTTACTCTTGTTTGAGACCAGTCTTGCCTGTGTATCTGAATGGGGAAAGTTTCGTATCCAATGTCGGTTGGCGAAAAAAATTTAAAATGGTGCCAAAAGGTAGTTTTAGCATCTTACAAAATTTTTCAAAAGAGCGGTAAAACATGTTTTTCAAATATTTACAAACATATGTTTATTAAAGCATGTTTTTGCACCATCTTAAAAATTTAAGCACGATGCTAAAATAAAATTTTATCGCCATATTCGATATTTTAATAAGTAATGAAAATACTTAAACAAACTTATTTAACAAACCTAAGAGGCATTTTTGTGATAAATAATTGTTATTGTCAGGAGGGTAAATTGTAAACAATTAATAAACGGCTAGTGAATAATAAATAGCATTTAAAATCTAACTTGTCGGATGTGCCAATCCCAAAATTTTCTTCTATCTCAGTCATGTTAATACTTCAAAATTCGCTATCACGTCGCCAATAAAATCAATATTTTTCGTCATTCTGTTGTACGTCAGAAGCTTGTGAATCGTCGGGTTACAGGATGCGAACAATCGACGTATACTAAACTACGAAAAAGTCTTCTGACCTGAATCGACAGGAACAGATAGCCTCCCTATTCCTTGGTTTTACAATTTTAGCTAATTTTACTGGGAAACACGAAGGTAAAATGCGTGGAACCTAAATAAAGAAGATTCAATCCCAGTTTTCGTCAACATTGAATTTGAATGAGAATATAGCCAAATTAGTCCTCTACAGCCAAGTTGGCTTCATTTATGGCAACTTACTTTGGTCGCCAAATTTGGCGATATTCAGCAAACTGTCGCCAAGTTTGGCGAGAATTTGACGTTGGCGAATATAAATATATAGTGATAAGCATATAATAGGATTAATAGTTACAACAATGAAAGAAAATTTGCCGAAACCATGTTAACTAAAACTCATAAATTAAACCCGTTTATGGATGAATTCTGCTGTCTTGTTTGAAAATGTTAGCCACCCTAAAATTTCAAACCGCTCTATCTCAGCCATTTTTTAAGATAGAAGCAAAACAAAAATTGCTCCGGATTCTCCGGATCAAGGCCGAACATTTAAAGAATTTTTTTTTAAAATTTGCACATCATTTTGAATTTTAAATCTTTAAATGGCTATCACAGCGCCCCCTTTCGTCGAAATATCCCCAAATTGTAACAGAACCTGCTTGCCATTGCCAAAAACAGAGAAAAAAAATTTGGTTCAATTTGAAGCATAACATCATACACTTTTAGATGGTACAATAGTGAAAATGGAACAAAAATATCGATCACAGCGCCCCCTTTCGTCGAAATATTCCCAAATTCTGATAGAACCTGCTTGCCATAGCCAAAAACATAGAAAAAAAATTTGGTTCAATTTGAAGCATAACATCATACACTTTTAGATGGTACAATAGTGAAAATGGAACAAAAATATCGATCACAGCGCCCCCTTTCGTCGAAATATCCCCAAATTCTGATAGAACCTGCTTGTCATAGCCAAAAACATAGAAAAAAAATTTGGTTCAATTTGAAGCATAACATCATACACTTTTAGATGGTACAATGAAGACACACAGACGGACAGACGGACAGACGGACGGACGGACAGACGGACAGACAGACATTTTGTAAAAACATGTTTATCAGAATCTCTGACCCCTAAAACATGTAAATCCGTCGAAAACCGGAAGTCGAAAAAAATTTCGATTACAATACTTTCTTCTATTATAGATAGAAGAAAGTAAAAATGGGGAAGTGGTCCGTATAAAAATCCAAAACATAACATTTTACGCTTGATATATGTAAATCTTTTTTTATTTTTTAATATTTCCGCAAAAAAATATATTTACATAATGCTACATCTGCAAAAAAATAAGATTTAGAAAAAGTAAGCCAAATCTTACGGCACGGGAGATAGATTTTTTCTTCTGAATGCAGAATATTAGTTTTTTTTCTTGTACGATGGGTGTTTATAAATATAATTGTTTCATTTCACATACTACATATCGTTTGATATATTGGTACTTTTATGTTATCCTGGCGCAGTTGATAAATCGCCAAATATTGTTCCTATAACATTTTCATATTGAATTCATTTCATTTAAATATAAACCTTTCACTTATTTAATTTAAAATACATGCCTTTCGTTAATCCCATTTAAAATGCTAAAAGGAGAAAAAAAAAGAAATAATGCCATAAATCGAAAACTTTTATTTACACACCAAAGATTTTTTTTTTTTTTTTTTTTTTTTTTTTTTTACACACGCGAAATAAAAAAAGCTGCTATTGCTGAGATTTGCGCCAAATCTCTAGTACCAAGTCTACCAAGTTATTGCGGGATTTTTCTTTCAAACAGAAAAAAATCCAAATTAATTTTCGATTTCTACTAAATTGAAATATATTTTATTGTGCTGAATATTAGTGCGTGCATATTTTTTTGCTCCATGTACTCCATGAACTTTTCAATTCCGATTGTCTACGAAAATCTCCCGCCGGTGAAAATGACGTACGCACAAAAATTTCGTGACGTATGTACTTTAATTGTGCTTTTTTATCTATTTTTTTAATATAATTTCCAAACGGTTTGACATTTATTCTTAGTAATAAATAGACGTCGTTGTCACCTTTATAGGTACCTGCTGTAAAAATTTGAACGAAATCCGTTAAATATTTTTTGAGTTATGCTTGACGAAAGGTTTTAATATCCATCGTAACTATATATGGGGCAAAGTAACACTGCGCTGTGTATGAGTCTTCGTTGCACTCAGACAATTAGTAGGATTGAAGAAATGTTACCAAAAAAAATGAACACCACTATTTCCAAACAATATACTTCATAGTAGATATTTATTCATATTGATGTAGAAATATGTCTCGAATATTTTTGTTTGAAATTAGTGATATAAAATTTTCTGCTGCGGCAAACGTTTAACCCTAATGTCCCTAATAGGCATTATTAGGTATACGACAAATATAAACGTAATAATATAACAACGCAGCATTTCCAAGTTTCTTAAAAAATCAGTTGATTTTCTTTAAGAAAACAGTGATTATCTCAATGCAAAATCTTTTTTAGAAATATATAGTGCAAATTTAATTAATTTGAAATAATGTTTGTTCAGTGTTGAAGATTAAGAAATATATACACCACTATATAGCACAAATAAAACTACATGTAAAAAGAACTTTTGACTAACGAAACGGCCTTTAACATGTTTAAGATAATTTTAAATTAGTGATTATAAATACCAGGTCAAGTTTTGTCTTCTCATGAAAATATATAAAAGAACAGTGAAGGTCTTAAAATTTTTATGCTCATCTCAATTGTTTTTATAAATAGAGATTAATAATTATGTGTCGCGGGCCGCAGGTTGAGTATGACTGTCATAAAATGTATTAATCCGTCGAAAACAGGAAGTCACGAATGCAATATTTTCTTCTTGTATAGATAGAAGAAAGTAAAATCACAATAAATCACAATTTTCGGGCCTCTAATTCTTTATTCATCATTACACGTGTTTGAAAATAAAATGCGTATTTGATATATGCATCGTATTTTTTTTCCTTACATTAACCTAAAATTATACAATTCAAACAAAGAACATTTTTTTCTCTGCAAAATATTTTACTGTCGAAAGCAAAGACTGGGAAAAAAAAATGTATCCAACTTATTTGCGATATTTGCTCTGACATTTATGAATACTAAATGTCAGACTAAAATAACGAAACAAATAGCTCATAATTCAATCTTAAATCACGGAAAATATATACGATGTGTTAAAACATCTTACGGGTTGCCAAGTGCTTCGTGTTAAATGTGTTCAACGTTTGAATAGCATTGGAATGAAAAACAAAAATACTTCAGATAGTGGCAAAGTTAGGGCAGGTTCGATGGGGTCCATACCTATAGTGTTGCCAGGTTTCCCGATTTTCAGAGGCTCTAACAAGAATGGTCTCCATAAGCGCATACTCAGAAAATTAGAACAAATTACAGAATATTCTTCTCAAGGGGATAAAAATGAGACTAGGGTAAAACCGAATAGGTGGGTCAAAGCGGGTACCCTGTTTCCTCGCTGATGGTTGCTTCCCTATGGACAGCACCAACGCCCCCTAGATAAGAAAGCCGTGACACGTGTCACGAAAACGTCATACTAAGCAGGCAAAACAAAGAAAAAAATTCGAACAACTTGCATGTTTCAATTTCGATGGCTCGTGTAATTATTAACTATTAGTCGTAAACAATAATTATTAATTCTATGAGCCAATGAAATCGAAACATGGAAGTTTGCCTGCTTGGCAATGACGTTTTCGTGACGTGTGTCATGGCTTTCTTATCTAGGGGACGTTGACAGCACCCGTCTTAACTAGAGTTCGTATATACCCCTTATAGCGCCCCCTAACAGTGTGCCATTGGCATTTGAAGTGAGTTATTCTTGCTATCCTTGCAATGCTAGTAAAAAGAAATTTCCCTCAAAATTTTTAATTTTTCGCCGTCTTTTTTTGCTTTTTAAATAAATCCATCCTAATGAATCGATTTAGATAAGTAAATCATTGTTTGCTATAGCTTTCACACGATATTTTGATGCCAAGTAGAAGTGTGTACGTCCAGCTATACAGGGGAACGACCATGTTGATTTTTTGTCGTCTGCTAGGACAATACTAGGTACACATGGCATTGAATTCTGCAATGAATTGTTTCCTCACTCAGCAAGTGGTGAAGGATGGATACAATGTTCAGTCTACAAAGAGTCGGCACATGAAGAGTGCAGCGGATACAAGAAATAAAAGCTAAGAAAGCCGTTACATGATAAGATTAAAAATTGCTTGAAAACCTGAAAAAAAAAGTTAATGACCTTATAAAATGCATATATTTTTTACAGTTTGGCTCAAAATTGATTTACAATACAGCTTTTTGTTACTGGAAGTGTAAAAACATAATTTATGTTTAGTATCCGGCTTTACTCAGCCATTTTCCCAAGTAGACAATAATTTTCCTGTGGTGTGGTTTATCAATTGCCCTGATGTCGCCCAACATTTCTGGGATGCGTTCTGATTTTTTGCCTTTCTAGACTTTTTTCAACAAAGGAAAACCGTTAGGTACCTGGTTTTACCATACTTTCCCTTTATGTTTATAAAAAAATTTCCTGCGGAACATCGATGTAGCGTCCGTAAAAAAATAATGACATTTTCATTTTTTTGGCGATTCAACGTCGGTTGGCGACACAATGAAATTTCAATATATACACTCGTAAGATAAATACTATTTAAAGAAAAACTTTTTCTGCTCTTCGTACTGAAATAGTTTAAGTAAATTTAACTTAAATGAATACACTTTTATAACTACAGTTTTGTCTTATACGTTGATATATATAATATATATATATATATATATATATATATATTACTTATATATATAATAAATTACTTATATATATAATAAAAATTAACTATCGTATTATGCGATTTAGAACAAAATTTAAATTTATTAAAATTATTTCAATTTTAAAATTAAACTAATTTATTCTGAGCCCTGTCAATTCGGCTTCGATTAGTGTTAGTGTAAGAAGACAAGAGAACCGTATTGTTGCCATGGAAACATGGACTTATTCAATATTTTATAAAGACAGCATTCTTAATCGGGCAGCAGTTACTTTTAAAATGCACTAAAAAGTTACTTATACAGCCGGTGAAAACGGGTAAAATTAATTAATTGAAGCAACATGCAACTTATATGTATTATATAAGCTTTTTTCAATAATAATAAATTATTTCATTGTTTGAGCTCATTAAGTACAGACTATTTAAACACTCATTTAACAAGCAATTTTCAAATGCATTAAAATCGCATGCATTTGGAGAGGAAAACGTTTTGCTCGCCAAATTACGTCTTTTTGCGCCAAATACTCGAAAGTATTTTATTTTCTTACAGATTTTCTACTGCAGTTCCGTAGCTAAATCTGACTTATCCTTTATAACGCATTATTCATTAGCAGTTTGATTCAAAATATTCTGAGTATGTACTTTAAGAAGACCTTACTTGTAAGGAATACACAGAGAAGAAGGATACGGGGATTTATTAAAAGATTTTAATACCCTGTTCACATCGGATATTTAAGATATCTTAGACAGCCATTTTTGAGGTGGTACCCTCCCGGAATTGAATACCTGTCCACACCATAAAACTCATCTAAGATAACTCACTGAACATCACCGTGTCCGATACCTGAACAAACATAGAATGTGCGCATGCGCATATATGAAAGGCAACCACAACAGCCAATCGGTCTCCAGAGCCAATCAGAGTGAGTGGTACTGGCTGTATCTAGCAATAGAAAGTTCGAACTCACTAAGTGAGTTTCTGGAACTTCCTCAGTGAGTTCGGCGATCTAAGATATCTTAACTATCCGATCTGAAAGTAGTATAAGTGTAAATTTCATGTTTGAATCTTTTCTTATACGGAAATTTTATATTAAATGTTATATCCTAATCCTAATAATATTATAAATTTGATTGAGTGCAAATGTTAGGCTGAAGCCAGCGTCAAAATGAAGCATTTAATGATCCTGTATCTTTGCATATAAGTTGATTATAACCCTCAAATGAATATAGGCTGGTTTTCTTTTATTTTATTTCAATATTTTTCTTAAAAATTAAAATTTTCATTATTTTCATACAGAATAAATGGACATTTTTTCGTATATTTTACAATGGTTGGTTGGTTTGGTTGGTTTGGCCCAAAGGGTCCGGTTTTGCAACTTTTTTTAAAATGGTTAAATTTATTTTACGATGGCTAATACTTTATCGTTGCCAATATAAAATAAAACCCCTGAGTAATAATTTTTAATCAACAATTTATTTTCAAGTGAAAATTTTCCACGTGAAAAATGAAAATGAAATTAATTATTTAAGAATTAAACAGAATATGAAATGATGTCATATTAGAAATAAAACGTGCGTTTTCAAATATTTGATAATAATACAAAGTGCATAAATACGAGTAAGTATGGAACGCAAGCGAATATGATGTCATATATAGAAAAATAAAACAAATTTGTTTTGATGTTGAAATAAAATGATCTTGGGTTATCAAATTATTTGTGATTAATTTCTCTTTTTTTTTCTTTTTTTTCACATGAAAGGAATTATTTTAAATGTACGTAATATATGTATTTTAAATGTATGTGTTGTAATTTAAAGTTTTGTGTTTTAAATGAAATGAGTGAATGATTTATATTTTTAATGAATTCAATACGAATGATGGGATAGGTTGGCGATTTATCGTCTGCACACGGCTAACATAAAGATACAATATTTTTAATTTAAATTTTAAAAAGTAAAAAAATAATAAAAAAATAAATAATAAATAAAAATGGATGGCAAATGTCAATGATATGCATCGCAAAATTATCCGTATCGAAAATCAGAAAATCTTAATAAAAATAACTATATTTTTTAAAAGAAATTTGCTTTTCTCATAAAAGCTAAAGGTTTAATATGATTGTGTCGAAGTAACAGCATTTTTCCTCTATCATTTTCCCAAAATCGAAAACACATTTGTAAATCGTCGTTTCGAACCGGAATTTAATTTTACATTTCTTTTAGTTTTAAAATAGGAAAAACTTTGTTGTCTTTTTTAAATATAGCTTTTTTTAAAGTTGTTTCATAATAGATTTTTGTAAAGTCTTGCAGGATAAGAAAAATTGCATAGATTTTAAAGAAATGTTTAAGTAAAATTACAATATTTTTTAAACTTAAAAAACAACAATGTTATCGAAAAGAAAATCGATTTTACCAATAAATTCGCGTAATGCAAAAGCAAAGAAGAAATAAAAAAGTAATTAATCTTTTCTTCCAGCCGAATTGTGTAAACTTGAACAAGCCGATCGTGCCAATTCATAACATTATAAACGTGAAAGCGCGTTCTATACAGTAGAATTTTTTTTACATATAGGTAGAACATTTCTGAGAATAGGAAGGTTAGGGGTCCGTAATTAGGTCCATAGTCAATTTGATTTTTTTTTTTTTATCAAGTGAAATTTGGCGCAAAATTAAATACATTGTTGTAACCAGATTTGTTTTTTGCGTGGTAAACACTTAATGGTATTTTAGATGATCATTTCCCCGCTCACCTTTGATGCCAACTATGACTGTAAAACATATTAAAAAATATTAGCCAATAATTTTCTAATTTTCTTATTGCTCCATGATGTAAATAGACTTCCTGGTTCATACTTTAAACCTGAATCGGTCATGCCATTGTCGTTCAATTTTTATTCCTAATCCTAACCCTAATCGTATCCTATCCTAATCCTGATAATAACTTTAAAGAATATTCTTTGACACGAATATGTAAATGAAATCAATATCCATAAATGGAATGAATGGAAAGTAGAATAAATAGAAATGGCAAAATAAAATAACAAGAAAGTACATTTATTCGACACCTAACCCAAGGAAAGCGTAAAAAATTTCAAGCGCATGAAATAAATCAAAATAATCCTATATATACTAACAAAAATATGTAAATTTAGATTATCAGATTTGTGTCGTCGGTATTTATTTGCTTATAGTGTTCTTGACGCGATAGAGAAATATCGAGGTTAAATTGGGCAGAATTTAAAGTACTTTCTAGCAACCTTTATTTACATTTTAGAATCGCATCAGATTGTTATATCTTTGTGAAATATCTATCAATTTATAAAATCCACAAGCAGTTTGTTCACTATTTACACCACTTAGCGTGAAGCACTTAATTTAATATATACATAAACAAGATAATGTAGTAAAAATGCAAATAAACAATATAATAATGCCCATTTAGCAATGCCACACATATACAAATTGTACACCAAATACCACCTAAAATGCACTGTTGTATAGAAGAATTCTGCCAGTGTTGTTTTTCGTTTTACGAAGAGCGATTCGTCGATTTTCACGATTTTACTTGGTCCTCCTTTTTGCATTAGTTGCAGTTTCATTTTCGCGATTGTATATATTATTTGGCATAAAATTTCACTTTTTTAAGACTGGGTTATGTCAAGGCCAGTATAGCAAAGAAATACCGTATGGTCTCCTATAAAATGTGATAAAGCTTTGGTTAATTATATATGTTGTTAATTATCAAGTGAAATGTTTTACTAAGTTAATGCATTTATTATTTTTTTAATGTTACGTGAACGAAGTCACGGGTAACAGCTAGTAATATTATAAATCCGATTGTGTGCAAATGTTAGGCTGAAGCCAGCGTCAAAATGAATAATTTAATGATCCTGTATCTTTGCATATAGGTTGATTATAACCCATAAATGAACATAGGCTAGATTTTATTTTATTCAAATATTTTCTTTAATAATTAAAAATTTCATTATTTTCATAGAGAATAAATGGACATTTTTCCATACAATTTAACCATTTTACTTTATCGTTGCTAGGGCTTTGATCGTTGCCGATAAATAAAAACACGGAAAAATAATTTTTCCTCAACAATTAATTTTCAATTGAACGATTTTCACGTGAAAACTGAAAATTAAAAATAATTCAAAAGAAGATGAATTTCCGTGATATTTGAAACAAAAATATGGAGTATTTGTTATTTATTATACATGAAGTATTAATATCGGTTACATTAAAAAGATATTTTTCTGTCAAAAGCAGCGTTATAATTAGAAGGAAAAATGCAACAATAATTATATTATTAAAAAGTAGATTTCGCTTGGACCATGGAACTATGAAAAGGATCCTCCTCGGCTTGGACAAATATGGCGTCATAAATAAAACATGTATTTTCAAATATTCGTAATAATACAAGGAGCATGAATATGAATGTATAATGAAAGTAGATAGATAATGGACGTAATATTTAAGATGAAAAACTGAAATATTTTTTGTCGACTAGGGGGCTCTGCCCCCTACGAGCTACGCTCGCCAACCCCCGTTCTGACACCGCATGATTTAAAAAGACTCTGATTTGATCAATTCTAAAACGATTACGGAAGATTGTATTATGATTAAACGCCCAGTGGCGATCTGCTGTAACCGGGTTTCCATTCATTTTCCTTTGACTGGGGGATTTTAAGTTCGAATCATCTGCTCTCGAAACAGCTAACAACTGTTTTCCTGATTTATTAAATAAGATGAAATAAACATTTAAAAATCAACTTGTGGGAAATGGTTAAGTAAACTATGTCGCTGCATTGGAGAATTTTATAACGATGCTATAGAAAATTGGCTACTTTTCCATTATCCCGTCGACTACTTTCTATAAAAAGAAAAGATCTGTTGCCAGAATATATCATTTAACACCAAACGTGCATGGTCGTGGCGTCGCGTTGCATTCAGTTGGCATCAGATGCGTTACACGCATTAGTTATTTCATTGAGGGATTTTTAATTCAAGGTTTATTTGTCTTTTTGATACTTCTCCATTATCCTTTCGACCAATTTTCATTAAAAAAAAAACTATCACCAAACTGTAACGCCAAACAAACAAATAGAAGAATTTTGGGCACAGCCGTCATATACGCACCACGTTGGCGCGATTTTTTTCTACCGCCAATTTGGGGATAACTTTGTTTTTGAATAAATTGTTGTCTATTTACTTTTATTTTTTATTTTAATTCTATAAATTATTTTTATGTATATCAATATTTATTTATATCAAACTATCATTTATTTATTTCCTTTTTTAAAATAATAGAAGCTATTTCATTTATTGCGTTATTCTGTTTTTATATTCAAATAAAAAATCGAGTGTTATTATTGCATGCTATTTGAAACTAATATTGAAAAACAAAGATTTCGCCAAATTGGCGGTTGATAAAAATCGTGCCAACATGGTGCGTATATGACATTTGTGCCGAATTTTGCCATAGGAATCTCAAAAAAAAAAAATAAATAAATAAATAAATAAATAAATAAATAAATAAATAAAATAAATAAACAAACAAATAAATAAAATACAAGAAATTCGAAAAACCCCACTCAACAAAGTGTCAACTATCAGTAAGTTTAAACAATAAAATTTACAATATATTAATGAAAACAGAAAAAATTAGTCTTGGATCTTTATTTACATTATTTTTCTTATTTATCTCTCTCGGCTAGTGAATAAATGTTTGTGACGTCAGTTGAAACTGATCCGAGGCTAACGAAAAAGACAGGCTACCGCAGTGCATTCCACTTATCTTTTTTTACAGACCGCTAGAGTGACATGATGCTCTTTTCGTACACCTTCATTGGTGCATTCGAGCATCACGTGACTCCGGCGGTCTGTAAAAAAAAGATACGCTTAAAGCACAGTTTCGTTAGCCTCGAAACTGATCTATTGTATGTAACTGTTCATCGCAACATTTTCAATGCCTTTTCTTTTTTAATATCAGGTTACTGCCGTTTAAGAATGCAATTGTTATTTTAATTAATGAAATAATTAATAAATCAGTGCAACATAATGAAAAATATATGTATATGTCGAATTAAAAACCACTTGATGCTATAACAAACACATGTATTGCCTCTGACGTCAAGTGAATGGTGACGCCACATTCATGCATTTTTGGTGTTAAATCCTATAGTTTGGCGATAGTTTTTTAGCTCACAGGCTATCAAAGCCTGAGAGCTTATGTGCCCGCCGGTTCTGTATGTACGTACGTACGTATGTATGTATGTATGTATGTATGTATGTACGTAACGCGATAACTCTTGATAGAACTAACCGTTTTACTTTAAATTTTGTTTATAGGTTCCTCGTGATAAAGCGTTTCCCTGATAAGTTTGGAGGTTCATTGGTTAAGCATAAAGGGAGGAAACGGGGGGCTAACCCCCCATAATTTAGATAAATGGGTTTTTCATGCAGAATTATCCCATTTTCTTCAAATTTCGTATATAGGTTCATTTTGATAATGCGCTTCTCTGACTAGTTTTGGGGGTTCATTGGTTAAGTATAAAGGAGGAAAGGGGGGGATAACCCCCCCTAATTTAGATAAATGGGTTTTTCATGCAGAATTATCCCATTTTCTTCAAATTTTATATATAGGTTAATTTTGATAATGCGCTTCTGTCAATAGTTTCGGGGGTCTGATTAGTTTAAGGGGTTCATTAGTTAACTATGAGGGGGGTAACGGGGGATGACCCCCCCCCCTTTATATATTGTTGATTTCTTTATTTTTCGAGGGGCATATTTCAAATTCTTTGAAATAAGAGTATAATATACAATTAGTGTGAGTAGCCTGTGAGCTCAATGCCCTCAGTTTAACTGGGCAGTTTTCTTTTTATTTAACACTTTCCAACCTAGTTGAAAAGTGTTTATGACTTCGGTTTGTCTGCCGTCTGTCCGTGCTCTAACTCCCGTAAATATGCTCGGATTGCCTTGCAATTTTTATATGTTATTGTCGTTATCTATAGGACGTTCCCTATTTCAACTGAAGAGTGTAGCACTTATAGTTTTTTTACAGGGACACTCAAAAGAATTCCGTTACATTACGGTCTATGGGGAAAAATCATTTGCGGTTTATTTTAATGATGTTACATAATTGCAAACACATTGTAATTGATATATATCACTAAGGTGTATTACAAGAAGCTTAATATGGAATAGGGTGTGCATAGCACTTTTAGTTAATTTACAGGGACAGTCAAAAGAATTCCGTTACATTACGTCTATGGAGAAAAATCGTCTGCGGTTTATTTAAATAGTGTTTCACTATTTTAAACGCATTGAAATTTATATACTATATCACTAAGGTGCATTACAAGAGGCTTACTACAGAATATAGTGTGTGTAGCAGTCATCGTTCATTTACAGGGACACACAAAAGAATTCTCTATTGTCTGTTAACAATAATTCCTGGAAGTGCGTTTTAAGTTACTGAACGCGATTTTTAATTTAACTCACTTTTTGTTTATTACGTGGTGTGTATACATTCTGTAGATCATATACAGGGAAGCACAAAAGTTCGCGAACTCATTTCCGTTTATTGACAGAAACTCCAGAAGGAGAATTTTAAACTGTGCTACGCGTTTCTTAACTGAACTAAAATTTAGCATCCTATGTAGTATATATACAAATCTATAGATCAGACACAGGGCTGAATAAAATTATTCGGATATTTTTCCGAATATTGTATACGTTGGAAATTCTTGAAATTATGTTTTTAAATACGTTATGCATTTTCCAAATTGTTTACTTAGATGTTATCTTTCAGCTTATTAAACGGTATGATTTGTAAAATTATTTTTGGAAGCGTTGGAAAGTGTTACATAATCTATGCTTGACGCATGATTTTTCTTTCTTGTTTGTTATGAAAAGTGATCGTCGGGATAAAGGAGAGGTAGCATACTGTTAATGATATTTTAACAATTTATTAGTTATTTCGGCATTTTAAAGGTAATTATTAAACTTAAAAATATAGATTTTAATTGAGAGGAAATATTATTTACGCTGTTTTAAAATTTGCAATAACAGGTAAAATATTTGTCGAAACAAATTAATTTCTGATGTAAATATAATTTTTAATTGAAATTGTTTGGAAATATTGCTATTTGAGCATTTTAAATATGACGTAAGTTTCCCTACTTAATGCTTTGAAAACGCTTAATAATTTAATTATTTTACGTTTTAAAATTCACGCGCAAGTATATTTTTTATTACGTAATTTTCTACATTTACTGCTTTTATCACGTGATCATTTAATTATTATTTGAAAGTTTTATTTCTGTTTTTAATAGTCACGTGTAAATAAATACATTTCTTAATTGAAAGGGAATATTATTATATGCGCTATTTTACAAATTGGCAACAATTCAAATAATGGATTTTATAAAATATGAAATAAATCTTCATAAAAATAATGAAAATGTTGAATAAAAAATTGAAAAATAACCTCAAAAATGAGTCAAATTAAAAAAATAAATGCAGTCTGCACACCGCAACTTTGTCAACTATATCCTTACAAATTATGGTTAAATTCCTGTGCATAGTTTTCGTTTCTATAAAACTTTTATAAGAAAATTTTTTGACCAACTTTAATATTAAATATCTCTTAAAATAATTCTTCGATTTAAAAACTGTCTACTTCAGCGTATTTATCGAACATTTCTTTATAAAACCACCATTTTTTAAATTTTTATTTGCAATAGTTTTCTGGCTATTAGTCCAGAAATACTTCAAGGCACAAAATCTTTATTGACAGCGGCTGCTGCGGCTGCTGCTGCGGTGGTTACTTTTTTTTAATATAGAGAGATACTGATTAATAATTAGCTTGAATACCAGTTACATACAAATGTGAGTTTTCCGCTAAAATTTACGTCCTGATTGCCAGAAAAAGAAAATTAACAAGAATTATGCCATTAAAAAGAGATTTCTCTGAGAAAAAAGTGACGTCATATTGGAAATAAAACAGGAATTTTCAAATGTGTTTACAAGGAGATATGCCAAATTTAAAATTTCTAGCTCTTTCAGTATAAAAAAAATTGCAATTTTGGAACGTTTTTCGCTCCTGCACCTCTCTGGGATTAGTGGCACCGACATAAAATATAGCCTATGTTGGAGCAGGGGTTGTCACCATCAATTTGCCTCCATCACTTTTGAAATCGGTTCTGTAGTTCCAGAGATTCCATAGAAATTGTATTTTAGAATGTTTCTAGAACGCTTTTCGCTTATTTCACCCTTTTAAATTTCGATTTTTTATTTTAAATTGGTTCTTAGAGAGCATTTACATCTTATAAGTAGCTACAATGGCAAATTTCAAATATCTAGCTCCTTCCGTACACAAAAAATCGCAATTTTAGAACGTTTTTCGCTCCTGCACCCCCTGGTGTTAGTGGTACCAACATAAACTATAGTCTATGTTAGAGCAGGGGTTGTCACCATCACTTTTGAAATCGGTTCTGTAGTTCCAGAGATTCCATAGAAATTGTATTTTAGAATGCTTTTCGCTTATTTCACCTTTTAAATTTCGATTTTTTTAAATTTGTTCCTAGAGAGCATTTACATCTTATAAGTAACTACAATGCCAAATTTCAAATTTCTAGCTGTTTCAGTATAAAAAAAAATTACAATTTTGGAACGTTTTTCGCTCCTGCACCTCCCTGGGATTAGTGGCACCGACATAAAATATAGCCTATATTGGAGCAGGGGTTGTCACCATCAATTTGCCTCCATCACTTTTGAAATCGGTTCTGTAGTTCCAGAGATTCCACAGAAATTGTAATTTAGAATGTATTTAGAACGCTTTTCGCTTATTTCACCCTTTTAAATTTCGATTTTTTTTTTTTTTTTTTTTTTTTCCTAGAGAGCATTTACATCTTATAAGTAGCTACAATGCCAATTTTCAAATTTCTAGCTTCTTCCGTATACAAAAAATCGCAATTTTAGTACGTTTTTCGCTCCTGCACCCCCCTGGGGTTAGTGGCACCGACATAAAATATAGCCTATGCTGGAGCAGGGGTTGTAACCATCAATTTGCCACCATCACTTTTGAAATCGGTTCGGTAGTTTCAGAGATTACCCCCTACAAACAAACAAACAAACAATCTTTACTCCTTTATAATATTAGTATAGATTAAATGTAAAAAATAGAAAATGGTTAGGAAAATTAAAACAGAATTGGTGTTAAAATGTATTCTAAAATTTGATTTTATAGATAACACCTATGATTAATAATATGTCAGATTTTTATGTTGCTTCACTAAACTAACACTAATTAGTACTTGTCTTAAGAAATGGTACCTGGTGATTATCACTTTACACAAAAGAATATTAGATATTTAAATGATTTGTGAGATTTTATAACTCATTAAATGTAAAAAAAAAAGAGAGAAAATAATTAAGAAAATAAAGCAGAATTAATGTTAAAATTCATTCTAAAATTTCATTTTATACATAATTTTCAAATGATAAGTAATATGTCAGATTTTGTTAATGTTTCAATAAACAAGCGCTAAATAGTACTTGTTAAATAGAAAAAAAATCCCTGACGGCTCGGCCTACAGGAACAGGTAGATTTCGAAGACGCAGACCATGGTTCGCTTGTTTCTTGGGAATTGCAGAGGAAAGACGTATTTTCCATGATGCGGCAGTTGGGACCGCCCACTTCGAAATATACCTCTGCTTGTAGGCGGAGCCCGCAAAGACTTTTTGTCTGTGTGTGTGTGTGTGTAAGAGTTGGTCCTATAAAAAACTTGTCAATATAAAAGTTTTAGATAGTATTAAAAAGATTTATAATAAATTTAAGCAGATTTGATATCTTGTGAATTGACGAAGTTATTAATTCTTTTCTTTTAAAACCCCCCTTCCCCCCCCCATTGAGCCATTTTTAATGATATCAAAAATCTGTCATGCATAAATTTTCGACCCTTTTCCTAGAAGTAATAATAACTTTAAACGGATTCGATATGTATCATAACTAAGAAGTTATGGGTTTCTTTCTGTTTTCACAAAACCCCCCATTCTCCCCCCCACCTCCCACCCCCCATGGTTCGATTTTGCCTATTAACGAACTTGGCCGATATTTTATGCCCCTTGATTTTATGTATCAATAAACAAGCGCTAAATAGTACTTGTTAAATAAAAAAAAAATCCCTGACGGCTCGGCCTACAGGAACAGGTAGATTTCGAAGACGCAGACCATGGTTCGCTTGTTTCTTGGGAATTGCAGAGGAAAGACGTATTTTCCATGATGCGGCAGTTGGGACCGCCCACTTCGAAATATACCTCTGCTTGTAGGCGGAGCCCGCAAAGACTTTTTTTTTGTGTGTGTGTGTGTGTAAGAGTTGGTCCTATAAAAAACTTGTCAATATAAAAGTTTTAGATAATATTAAAAAGATTTATAATAAATTTAAGCAGATTTGATATCTTGTGAATTGACGAAGTTATTAATTCTTTTCTTTTAAAACCCCCCTTCCCCCCCCCCATTGAGCCATTTTTAATGATATCAAAAATCTGTCATGCATAAATTTTCGACCCTTTTCCTAGAAGTAATAATAACTTTAAACGGATTCGATATGTATCATAACTAAGAAGTTATGGGTTTCTTTCTGTTTTCACAAAACCCCCCATTCTCCCCCCCCCCCGCCCCCCCCCATGGTTCGATTTTGCCTATTAACGAACTTGGCCGATATTTTATGCCCCTTGATTTTATGTATCAGTGTGGAAGAGATTTGTGCAGAATTATTGCAGTAAAATATAAATAAAATTTATTATATTATATTTTTATAGATTTATTTAATATTTATTTTTTAGATTTTTATATATTTATATAAAATTACATTTATGCAATATCAATAAATACGTTATATTACTACAGTGTCAATAAATAAATAATTTTACTGTAGCATCAATACATATTAAGTCAATTTTTACGCCCATTATACATTATATACTTGGCATTTTTTAAAATAACTTTATTTACGTATTTTTAATTAATAATTGCTCTAAGATATGCCTTAAAATTTTTATGAATGAATCAAGGGCCACTTTAAAAGTCTTGTGGATCTTTGAAAAAGCCTTTGTAAATATAACCGTATTACTTCAAAACTTATTATGACAAAACCTGCTAAGTTTAATATCGCTCATATTTACTTCGCAAATGAGATGCAATGTAAAATACGTGAAATAATTTTTCTAATTTTAACCTAAAACATATATTTGAAACAAAAATATTTTCCCTATCTAAATGTTTTACCGCCAAAAGCAAGGTTTAAAATAAATGTCATTCTGCTTATTTGTAAATTCGTTTCGTCCTATACGAATAATAAATATCAAGCTTAAACAACCATACAAATAGCCCTCATTTCGCTCTCTTAAGCGCGGAAAATGTACACGATCTGTTACAACAACATCTCTTAATTTGCCAGGTGTTTCGTGTTAGACATGTTAAACATCTGAATATCCTTGGCAATGAAAAAACAGTTTAGAGTATCGTTTTATCCATTTATTTAAAAAAGAAAGATTAAGGAAAATGTCGCATCGTGTTACTTATATTAAATTCTACGAAGAACTTCAGTGACAGCGTAAGTAATTGCATTCTATAATTAGTACTTTTACTTCCTTTCGCTCTGTTGCTATTTTTTTAACTTTTATATTTCGTCTAGCAAAAGCGCGGCTTTATTAACGACTTGCGAAACTCATAATGGATTTCTAAACGCCTTTTTTTTTTTTAAACTTAATTTTTTCATTTTTGTTTAAATTTAGGTTTCACATTAGGAATTTTTTTATTCTGACAATAAACTAAGTATCCTCTGTGTCTATTAAACACATGATATAATTGAATTTTAATTGTAATTTTCAATCTTTTAATTTATTCCAATTTATTTTGTTCATTTGTTAACTGCGCAATTAAATCCAAAATAACACGTTATAGAGCTTAAAGGGCCTTTGAACGTTCTTTATTATTATTTGAGTATTTTAAAATATCATTTATATATATATATTATTAAATGGTTTTACGAAGGAAAATTATTTAATCAAGATACGTGCAGTTATTGTGATAAATTTATACACTGCATTTTATTCGATTACAGCGCCATCTACGATGTTTCGAAGAAACTGTTATATACAAAAGTTACGTATTTTTTCAGTAGAATCCGAATCTGCAATAAAAAAGGAAGGGGGTATTATTTAAGATTTTAAAGTTGTACCCCTTTCCTCCCCAACTTTGATATCCCTAAATAGATTTTTCAAAAATATTGAACATGCATTTTGCCTTTTTTCAATCCGATGTATATTTCTCGAGTTATTCGACCGTTTCCAGACTTTTCGAACACCCTGTATATATATACCTATATAATACCTTTGAAAACAAAATGCATCAAACAAGATCTAGCATCAAAATCAGACCAAATCTCCAATTTAAAGATGGCAAGTATTTAGTGTATATATAGAATACTTTTAAGTTAATAAATAATTAACAAATTCAAACAACAAATTACCGAAACAACAATTTAGAGATGGCATGTAGTAATATATACACAGTAAATTTAGAGAAAACTAGTCGTTGGGGGCCACCGTAATACTTACCCATCATGGATATGCATAATGTAAAATATTAAAATAAAAATGTGTAAACTACTTATAAAATGCATTGCAATTCAAATAAAATCGTGGCTTGATGACGTCACAAACTTTAAAGGCTCGATTACTGAATTGCTTGAAAGAAGTTTTTCCTTATAACTCCAAAAATAATAATCCTATTAACTAGCGGTTTATTGCATCTGATTAAGCGTCAAATTTCCAATTAAAATATATCTTTGAAGTGAAATTTGGATGAAATACAGGGTCATGAAAAATCGAAGAGTGTGGAAAATAGGATTCCAAATATCTCGGCAACTAATTATCCGATCGACTTCATGCTTTATTCAAAATTTATGTTTTTTTATTGTCTTTTATATTCATTTCTTAAAATAAACAATTTCGAAAATTTTTATATACCTTTCATCAGAACGAATATTTCGAGAGTCCGAAAAAAATTGTTCCGGTTAATCGAGGTTATTGAAATGAAATAGGCTTCTTCCCATTATTACATACTAAGTACATACCAAATTGCAAGTCTCTATCTCAATTTTGTCGGGAGTTAGAGGGTTTACAGACACACACACACAGAGACACACAGACGGACGGCAAATTTTTTTTTCTAAAAATATGTTTTTCGGAATCTCCAGTGTCTGAAACGTGTAAATCCGTCAAAAAAAATTTTTTCGATTTTCAAAACGATTACAAGACTTACCCTATACTACGTATGATGGGTAAGTAAAAAGCAGAAAAAATAAATATATAAAATGATAAAAGATGCCAGATAATTAAATAAAATATAACTTAATCACATATTTGAATAAAAATGGAATTTATATATCAAATGACATTAAAATGGAATTCGAAAATCGACATGAGACCATATCAGTTTTGTAGTACATTTCACATATCAAAGGAAAATGCAATATTTCATAAAATATAATGGCATAATTTTCTAAGAACAGTATATTTCTACCAAAAATATTGCATTAATAAAAGAAAACGATTAAAAAAATGAAAACTGGATAAAAAAGCAAAATTTACTCACATACCATGCTGCATTACACGAGATTCAAACCACGCGACTTAACAGCATTTGTAATAGGTACGTGAGCAACATTGCAAGATGCATGAATATCCACGGTTACAGTAATTTAACCCCTTCGCGACGAGCGTCTTTTACAGAGCTTGCAATCTTTTGCCACCGGTTTTTCAAAACAGAAATTTTTGCCTAATTGAATCGCAGAAATGCTATCATTAAATAAGGCAAATCTTACAATAAAAAAATAACTGGTGGGAATAATCGAGGATTCTGAGCATCTTATGCGTCACATATACGTGTCGCTCGTCCCCAAGGGGTTAAAATTGAGACATTATTACAGACTCTCTTAATATGAAATTTTAATATAAACATTTCTTCGAGCCTGTATATAACATTGCATTGGCGAACTTTAGCTAATCTTCTTCTTGAAAACTCAATTTCGAGCAAATAAGCGTATTTATAACGATTAATATTATTATTTAATTAAAAGTAATTTAATATTCATGTACCTACAAACCCTACTTCTGAATTTAGCGAGTAAGGCATTTCACGTAATACATCCTTTTGTTCCATTACGACAATTTACTTACACCAATTATCGGGTATTGTGAATTACCTGATAACTACTAGATCCAATTTCGGATAGATAATTGAGATTTGAAACATAATGTTATCTTTAAACATAATGTTAAATGTTAAAGACATACTTCTGACCGAAGTAACACGTTCGTATTATTAATCCTGCGTTGTCCACGATCCGAAATTATTGAACATCGCATTATGATTAAACAATTTTCACCAAAGAGATATTTCCGTGTTTACAGATGTTTACCTAATGCAAAATATTATTAAGGAAGCAGTGAATTTAATTACCACATAATGTACATATATTATTTAATGACGTTTCTTAATATTATATACGTAGTGTTTCATAAAGTTAACCTATAACAGTTTACATAACATTTAACCTAAACTTTCATACAGCTCCCTAATTTTAAAATTGAATAATTCATTGATACAATAAATACAAGTGGGTAAGTGTGATCGAAGATCGCACAAAGGGTTTCTTTTAATATTCCTTTCAAAGCACTTTATCCTTTCTTTTATAAATCCAAATAAATTTCATTTTCAAAAAAAAAAAAAAAAAAAAAGTCTATTTTTCTCGTTTTTTCAAATATCTGAACCGGCCCGCTATTATACTCTGTCATAATAATATCTGTCATGTGGACTAAATGCGATGTTAAAAAAATCAATTTCAAAATTAAACATGTTGTATAGAGATTTTCAAAATATTAAAATATGCCAATATTTCTATAATCGGGTTTTTATCATGATTCAATACGTTCCTCAAACTCATATATTTACTATTCTCTATTACTCATTTTGATACTCTCTTTGTATTATTCTCAAACATTAGAAAAATCCGTTAAACTTCCAATATGACGTCAGATTAATTTTCTTTTTAATTCTCTAATAACGTCATATGAAGCTGCTTTCTGTATTTACATATACTCATACTCCTTGTATTATTGAGATATGTTTGAAAATTATTTGAAATTTTATTACCAATCTGACGTCATATAAAAAATTTTTCAATTGGTGAAACTTTTTAGTTCCATTTTCATTTTTCACGTGGAAATCTTTCAATAGAAAATTAATTACTGTAGAAAGAATTTTATTGTGGATTTTTAATTGTTGGCAACTGCTAAAACGAAAAATGTTTAAATTTTATAGGAAAAGGCTGTTAAATTTTTGGTTTTTTATCTCTATATATTAAAATAATACGATTTTTTTTTTCAAATTTTATGATTATGAGCTTCATAGTAGATATTCAGCTATAAGTACACAAATTTTCATGCCTGCAAGTTCTATAGTTTCTGAGAACCGGCTCTGTGACGGACAGACAACGAAGCAGGAGTAATAGGGTTTCGTGAGACGAACGAAACCCTAATAAAAATGAAATAAGTGTCAGTTCATCAGGTAGCTAAGTTTTGTATGCAGTAATTATAAAAATAACTCAAATTTTCGTCAACAGATGGCGATACCTCAAAATGCTCAAACTAACATGTAAACTGCATCAAAAGTATTTCAGGTTTACTTTGTATTTCATGTAAGCGCAAAAAAAAACTGCTTGTATTTTAAAATTCTGATGTTACTCGTAATTTAAGCATTTTTAAATTTTGAGACAGAGCCACGCTATCTATTGACAAACTTTTAAACTATTTTTAAAAATAAATATAGTTAAATATATAATATTTTAAAATATACTATATAACATATTATATAATGTATTATAATATTTTAAAATTCTATATAAAAAAAAGTATGAACTACCTGTTTAGAACGTCCGTTGATATTTATATGTGTTATAGTTATAGAACTTAAAAGTTGGGGAGTCATTTATGAAACATCCTGTAGATCAGATTATAGTTATGTTTGGACAAAACAAAATTTCTTTGTTCATTGTTATACTTTAGTATTATTTTGAAACATGATTTAGTAACATTTTTAAATTATCAGATTTTAGTATTTTTCATGCATTTTCTCAGAGGGAAATATGCGAGAGATAAAATCAAAGACTAATTGTTTAACTGTTCCTTTTAAATACAATGTCTCCCTTATATCGTACCTCCTTGTATATCGATCATTCGTATACATAGCACTTTTACCTGTTTTTCGAAGAAAAGCAAAAAATAAATCTCTGACAGTTTTTATGCTGCTTCAAACAAGTACAGATGTAGCTAACAAAAAGTTATTACAATTGCCTATTTTTAACACTTTCCAACATAGTTGAAAAGTGCTTATGTATTCGATTTGTCTTGCAGTTTGTCTGTCTGGCCGCACTCTACTTCATGTAAATATACTCGGTAAATATACTCGGATTGCAATGAAATTTATACATGTAGGAACATAGAAATAGATAAGGCCTTATAACGAAATAGCCTTTCGAAGAAGAAAACCGTTCCTCGAAAAATGTTTCAAATTGGTGTCGTCTGTATAAGACAGTTGCTCTGTACTGTACGTCAGCAGTTCGTCTGCTTCTTTATTTACATTACAATACAAAACATTGTTAGTGACAGTTTCGGTTTGCTCTTTGTAGTTGGCGCTACAGTAGCAGGGATGTTCGCCGGCTGCGCAAAACCGTGCACATAGCTGCGCAGATACCGTTAAGTTCGAAAGTCACGATAAGGATATTAACACTATTTCGTTAGAAGTCCTTATATAAATTCGAATATTCAGTGAATATTCGAAATACATGGGTAAATGCTGAAATTGGGTTTTCAAATATGTTATGCATTTTCAAAATTGTTTATTTTGGCATCATCTTTCATTTTATTAAAGGGTGAAGTTTTGTTACAATATTCTGGATGCGTTGGAAAGTATTTCATAATCTATGCTTGATGCATGGTTTTTCTTTCTTGTTAAGTCGTAATGAAAGTCATGAAAAAGAATAAAAATATATTATCGTACCGCCAAATGAAGTATTACTATAACAAAACAATCAGCTCTCGCGATACAACTGCAGACGATTTCCCATGGCTTGTAATTCCATTCAAGAAATTTCTAATTAAGTTGCTTTTTTCAAAAGAAATTACTAAGGCTGCAAAAAATCATGAGATCATGTTCATTATTTCTATTTCTTTCTGGGTAGAAATACTTTTTCTTTTAACTGGATTCCCTTGCGAAGAGAGATAACGAAATAAAAAATAAAATGTAAAAATTGTAATGAACAAGCAAAGTTTTTTTTTTCTTTGTTACTTTCGACAGCTTAGTTCTAAAAAATAATCTAGAGCAGATTTGAGATTAAATATATTTATAAAAAATATACATTTCATTTAAATATCATATAATACAAAATTCCGGAGGACCGTTTTTAAAAATACAGCTAGTTTCGTGTAAAATTTTCTTAACGTGACCGATATGTTTTAAATAAGCAGCAATGAAACTAAATTTTATTAAACAACTAACTGACCCGCCCAGCGTTGCCCGGACCCGTGATAAAACGTTAAATAAAATCGAAATTTGTATCATTTTATATATTTTACCCGATTTTGTATGAATTTATATCTTTAATGACAAAATCGCAAAATCGTAAAAAAAAAAAAAACAGCTTTTCTTGTCCAAGCCCTTTGAAATTTTTAATGGCCATAAATATAACGGATATACGTCAGAAATATTGTTTTCTGGTTGTAAAATAAATATGTTTTCTTTTCGCGTCGGGTCCGTTAACATAAAAAAAATAGTATTCGTCGTCCGATCTCTCTGAAATTTTAATCGTTTATAAATATAACTGTTTGCAAGTCCTCCATAAAATTATGTGAAAATATATGCATTTTAAATAGTGAAAACGTTACCAGCAGCCGAGCGTGACTGCGAAAAACATCCCGTTATTATGGGTTTTCGCTGAATATATCTCAGATTTTAATTTTTTTTAAATACTTGTTGTCGTCCGAACGCTTCGAAATTGTTGTAGGTGATGTAAATCTGTTCTACCGAGATGTTCGAAAAAGATTGTGTCGAAAAACGAACGTTTAGTAATTTTTAGCGCAAGAAAAAAAAAATTCTAGTGAGGCGCGAAATGTCCTGCGTTCGCTGGTGTTTTGCAAAGGATTAAAATCCGTATTTAAAAAAAATAATAATTATACCGCCTATTAGAAGAAGGTTTCAGATTTAAGAGCATATGTTTGGTTTATCTGTATCTCTAAAATTTTGCTATTGAAGGGCGTTGGCGTAAGGGTGAAAACTTAAGCCCGGACAAAATGACACTTTTTCAAAAATGTTTTTCAAAGAGTTAACATAATTTTTTTTCGAATTGATTACGGCATTGGAGACGTAAGAGTGAGATCTTTCAGAATATACTTTTCGTTTTTAAATAAACCAAACGGTTTAGTCGATAGAATTTAAAACAGAATTGCCAAATAAACGCATTCTTTATGCAAATGGTTCTTCATTCTCGTGCGCTGCGGTGAATCGGGTTCTGGGCATGTGCGAGTTCTGAAAGCCGTCCAAATAATCCAAAAATACAATATCAAGTTAATGTGCAGAGTTAAACATTTTATAAACCTTATTAAACACCTCAAAAACATTTTTTTTCAAAATTTACACGTTAAATAGCAATTTTTTCGTTATTCTCTATACAATGAATTTTTTCGTTATTCTCTATACAACAAATTTTTCTACATAACGATTTTTTTACTGGAACAGTGAATTTCGGTATATAGAGACTCGACTGTATAATGTGGAAATTTTAAATAATAAACTAGATGGTACCCGTCAAGATTTGACGGTAAATAACTTGAAAGTTTCTTTAGAAATATGCTTTTATTCTTAATTAGTTGCTTTTAAATTAATTAGGTATTGTAAATTTCATGAATTGTTATATTGTGTAATCGATACCTATAGATATAAAACGATAGATGGTGTCGTCAGTCCAACCTACTCAACTGATGAAGTGAAACAATTTTAAGCTTCTAATTTACATCCTATAATGCTTGAATTAATTTAGCAAGAATTTAACTAAAAATATTAATTGAATGATTTATTTTTACTTACTACAGTCTCATTTTTTTATATCAATGTTTAGTATTTAGTATTTTTTTTAATTACGTGACCTTTAAAATGTTTCATTAATTTTATTTTTTATCAGCCTGACTCTAAAACCCAGAACTTAAAATTTGCTGTTTGCAGCTAACGATTTATAATATATTTTTTTAATTACTTTAATTTAATTTTACCTTTTCATACATTATTTATATATTAAACCATGGATATCAAGTTGATTTCTTTTCTAATTCTTATATGAATATTTTTGCTTTTTTTTTAAGGAGAATACTCAGATATTTTTTTAGTTATACAAATATATCTTATTGATAATGGTCATACAAAATACAGATAAAAGTTTAGATCACTTTATTTAATCGATAACTACATGCAAAATCTTTTAATTTAAATATTTATAATATAAAATAAGTAATTAAAAAATATTGTCGGTTGTTAAATTTTATTTACCACAGTTCCAATATTTTGAAAAAATAACAATATTAATATTTCTTATTATTATTTTTTTTTAACTACGCGACCTTTAATATTTTTCATTAAATAAATTTTTATCAGTCTTATTCTAAAACTCTGAATTTAAACTTTGCTGTTTGCTGCTAACGATTTATAATACACATTTTTTTATTACTTGGATTTTGTGTTACATTTTCATACATTGTTTAATTATTAAATCATGGATATCAAGCTAATTTAGAGTTCTTGTATGAATATTTTTCCTTCTTTGTGTTGCCTCTCCTTTTATTTTCCCTTTTTTATTAATATATATCATATATATATATATATATATATATATACCACTTAGTATATATATGACACCTTGATAAAAGTCATACCAAAAATAACAAAAATTGTAGACCAGTTCAATTTATTTAATCGATAATTACATGCACAATCTTTTAATTTAAATACTTTTAACATAAATTTGGTAATTAAAACAAAATGTTCTTGGGTGTTAAATTTTACTTAATTATAAAGCATTGGAATAAAAAAAATACAAATTATATAACTTTTCCTCCTGAATTAAATATGACATTATTAAAATGAATTATTGCCAATAAAATAAGAAAAATCAGTCTGTCCGGAGTGTGAATCGAACCGAGGAACGGAACAGCAAAAACACCGCTCCTTAAACTACTCGGCCACCCTTTTCTCGCTAGAGGCTACCAGCTCGCTACTCTAAAATTGGATAGGTTCTAGATTTAATTTTACGCATGCGCAAATGGGTCATTTTCTTGTGAATGTGAAATTTGACAAAATGCTCTTTTAGCTTTAAATATATAGATATTTTTAAATTAAAATCTGTAGCACATATGCGACTAAACTCTTCAAAGTCTTTAATCTAAAATTCTAGAAATCTGAAAGACGAATCATAATTATCTTACTTTTTCTTTTCGAGTTCCAGTGAAAGTAAAAATGTAAAAACTAAAATCATATTTTGAAATCAACTATTATTTTAACAAAATAATAAACACTCAAAATACAGCTGCAGATGATGTCTGATGACTTGTAATTTTGTACAAGAAATTTCCAATTAACTTTCGTCAAAGAAACTTCTAAGACTGCGAGGATTCTTGAGATCATGATCATTATTTATTTTTTCTTTTTCGGAAGAAATAATTTTGTTTTAAACTAGATTTTCTTACGAGGAAAGATAACAAGATGAAAAATAATAAAGAAAAAATATAATAAACACGGACACTGTTTTCTTTGTTTATGTATTATATCTACAATTTAATTTTAAAAAGTAATCTAAAGGAGATTTAAGTTTATAAAAAAATATATCATTCAAGTGTTTGGGACAATTTTGAAAATTTTTAACCGTTAGTAACGATGGGACACGTAACACACATTACTATTTCTTAACTTGTGTTATGGATGTGCAATACAAATCTAGGGTGTGATGCTTTTTTTTTGGGGGGGGGGCAAACATTTTTTTATGTAAAATAATGTCCTAATATATATATATATATATACAGTGTCTCACAAAAGTGATGGGACACTTGTGCTTTATAAAAAGAAACTGCAATAAAATAAATAAACAAACATGTGCAAAAATTTTTTGGGTGTGTTTCATATTTAAAGTTAGTAACAATTATTACATAACATACATTTTGTCAAAATATTAAAATATTAATTTAGTAAAAATACAATTGTTCAGAACGGAGCAAAAAATGGCTCACATAAGTGATGGGACACTTACTTTTCCATCAAATATTTATCCAAAAATTTTACTTTTTAAAAGGTTTTAATATTTTGTTGGATTTCCTTTTACTTTTAAAACATGATTTAATCTTTTTGGGATGGATTCGACTAATTTTTTTGTGATTTCTGGAGTGATTTTACTCCATTCTTCTTGAAGCACCGATTTTAGTTGTTGTTTTGAAGAAATGGTGTGTTTGCGAATTCTTGATTCCAATTCTTGTCAAATATTCTCTATGGGATTTAAGTCTGCAGATTGTGGTGGTGTTTTTATTATTTCAGGACAGTTATATAGCAGCCAGAGTCTAACGTTCAGAGCAGTGCGCTTGGGGGTCATTGTCCTGGTAGAATTTAAAATCGTTATGAAGGTTCAATTTTCGTGCTGAAGATTTCAAATTTTGCTTTAAAATATCAATATACTTGTACTGATCCATTATACTGTCAATAAAAACAAGATTACCAACTCCAGCGGACGACATACACCCCCATACCATAACTCCTCCTCCACCATGTTTTACTGTTGGTACCAAGTTCTGTTTGCGAAGTTCTTCCCTGGGTTTTCTCCACACCAAGATTCTACCGTCAGAACCAAATATATTAAATTTACTCTCATCAGCAAATATAACTTTATTCCAGTAATCAGAATTCTTATTTATGTTGGATTTTGCGAAAGCTAGTCTGAGTTTTCTATTCTTTTCACTTACGAAGAATTTTTTCCTGGCTACTCTACCGTGATATCCAGCAGATCGAATTACCCTTCTAATAGTTTCAGGATTAACAATTATTCCATATAATGCTTGTAAATCAGCAGCAACTTTTGAAGCACTAATTCTTGGATTTTTTTTAATATTTCGAACGATAATTCGCTTTATTCCATTGGATAGCTTTGATGGTCAGCCAGGTCTTCTTTTATCCTGAATCATATGATTCTTTTTATATCGTTTAATGATATTGAAAACTGTTGAACGACTCAAGTTAACTGTTTCAGCAGTTTTTCTAATAGATTTTCCACGTTCAATATGCAAATTAATAACTAATTTTCGAATTTCAGGCGAAGTTTCTTTTCGTTTAGCATTCATGACTACACAGAGCTAAAAAACACAAAAATTCCAAAACAAACTGGAGAGAAATACTGCAGACGATTTTATAAATTATTGCCAATTGCTTTTAAGTAAAAATAAAACCCCAAAAAATATTTTTATTGCTTATTTCAGACGATTTTTGTTGCATATATAATGGTGTCCCATCACTTATGTGAGCTATTTTTTGCTCCGTTCTAAACATTTGTATTTTTATTAAATTAATATTTTAATATTTTGACAAAATGTATGTTATGTAATAATCTTTACTAAATTTAAGTATGAAACACACCCACAAAAAAAATGTGTACATGTTTTTTTAATTTATTTGATTAGTTTCCTTTTGTAAAGCACAAGTGTCCCATCACTTATGTGAGACACTGTATATGTGTGTGTGTGTGTGTGTGTGTGTGTGTGTGTGTGTGACGATTTAAGGACGAGAGATGATGAATGCAATGACAGTTCCATTTTTTATAAATGGTTTTTCGAATACTGGATGTTCTTTTTCGAAATTCAGCCGAGGGCGTTTCCTCGCTAGGGATTTACGTTGCAATCGGCATATTCACAGCAGATGTCGTGTGAGTAGGAAGAAGAAAAAACTCCATTTAATCACCAACAAGCTTATTATTGGAAGCTTAATACATCAGGCGGAGATCTCTTTTCACATTATCCATCGTTTCAGATGTTACGACAGGTTTTCAAATTAGAAATGAGCATGATGGCAATAGATGTTATTAGCTTTAAGAATCCATCGAGAAGTAGTCACAGGAAAAATATCTGGTCAAATTCATCAGTACCAGGCAAGCTTTCCAATTTATTAGTAGCTCAAACGCCAAACACAGTCCCAGCGCTTCTCTTTTTAACTGACTCCCGGAAGCACGAAACTGCGATATATGATTTCGAGAAAAGTATGAATACAGTGATCACGTGACGGCCGATGCGCCAATGAAAGACCGAGATTCTTTACGGGAAGCGTCAGAATGTTGGGGAAAAATGGTTTTCGGTCTAAAAAGCGCGCCAAAGACGCTTCGAGATCATTGCATAATGTTCTATGGATTAGCTGTGAACCAGATGAGTTTTAACATGATTATCGTTAATTACTGATTTGAGGATGTGGAATAATTTTTACCTTTATGAAAAGGAAAAAAGGGAAAAAGAAAATAAGAGAAATGGTTTATCGATCTTGGATCAAAGCCAGAATGGAATTAAAACAACATGTTTTACATTTTAATATAAGAAAAAGATTTTATGATTTTGAAAGTTACATTTAATATCGGAAATTATTAAAATAAATACAGACTTTTTAGGAATTCAGAAATATAAAAAGGAAAGAATACGGGTTTTTAAAAAGGTGAATATTAGGAAGCTTTTATAATTTAAAGATTAAGACACAATTTAGTTAATTAGCTAGCCGCTATTAAATATTGAATTTAGATATGAGGTTTTTGGAATAAATAGAGTTAGGATACATTAATAAACGAAGGAAATAAATATTATAGAGTAATTTAGAATAGGATGGGATGAAAATAATTTAGCAGATCGCGATAAATTTTAAATTTTGTTATATATATATAGTAAAATCTGTTAAGACGGAATCAGTAGACGGAATCTTTTTAGACAAGCTCTCGTTGCAACAGGTGCAATGTAGTGATGGGCGATTATGAGAAATTCGAGAATCGATAAACATCGATGTCGTATAAAACAACATCGATCTAAAAAGTAATCAATTCTCAAATTCTAGTATCGATGTTATAGCATTCATTCTCACACAAATAGTGCAAAAAGAATAACTCTTAAACCTATCGTTCAATTGGCAGGAAATTTGATCGTGAAACGTGATAACGGGGATTAGACAGTAGATCGATATTTTTGGCGCTCATTTCATTTTCATAGCAGTATCTATACTAATAAAAGAAAGTTGTTTGTGTGTGTGCTTGTGTACGATGGCTAGCGAAATCTACCGCACGCAGAAGTCTGAAAATTTGGATGCGATAGTCCAAGGCAGGTCCTGAAGCACCTGAGGCTCAGATTCTTAATTTTTTAAGATCCGAGAACCCTGAGGCCCTTTTGAGATTTTTGGCCTAAATTGTTAATAACTTGCCCCATTTTTATCCGGTCTTTTTGTTTTTGGGGCCCTTTCTCCATTTAGCTTTTTACCCATTTCTATTTACCAGTTAAGGCTCTAGCCCATTGGGCCCATTGAAGTTTTTGTTTTCCAAATTGTTAATAACTTGCCCTCTTTTAATCCGATTTTCTTCGTCTTTTCGGCCTTCTTTTAGTTATTCCCCAACTTCTATATTCCAGTTAAGGCCCTGGCTCCCTGGGGCGTGGTGTAGGGCTCCTTGAACGTTTTGTGCGCTCTGTATGTTTTACTCTTTTAATTTTGTAACCCTCTCAATGCATAACTTTAAAGTTGTCTTAGACTCCTCTTCCTGGACCACCATCCTCATATTTTCATTGGGGCCGCAAGCATTTCTTTAAAATTTTATTCTAATGTTTAATTCATACCCTATGCTTAATTTCGACTAATTGAAGATCGAAAACGCTAAGTACTCGGACATTTTAATACGTTTTCCTCTTAGGGTCAAGCTCAAAACTATCAGTTGGCTCGTTTTGGGCCCCCTACTATAGCTCCCTTAAAAATTATCCGATTCACTAGCTTTATTTTCTAACAACTTCTTAGGCTTCGACTTCCAGCTACTACGTGAACGACAAAACAACTTCTCGGGCAAGATCCGGGCCCCCATGGGTCCCTTTAAGTTTTTGTGTCCTAAATTGTTAATAACGTGTCCTTTTTTATCCGAACTTCTTCGTTTTTGGGACCCTTTTCTCCATTTAGATATTCCTCATTTCTACTTTCCAGTTACAACCCTGGCCCACCAGGACCCGGTGCAGGGCCCCATGCAGTTTTTGTTCCCTAAATTGTTTATAACTTGCCCCTTTCAGTCTGATCTTCTTCGTTTTGGGGGTCTTTTTTCGATTTAGTTATTCCCCCATTCAGGGCTTGACAAATGCGGTCGCCTAAGAAGTTGACCCTAGAACACAAACGGCATTTTTTCCCTCTTTTTCGGCATTTTTAATTTGGTAAAGTTTGGTAAGTTTAGCAAATGCAAAGGATATTTAAATAATAATAAAAAAAATAAGTAATTCATAAAAAACTTTTTTTTTTGAAAAACAGTGTCGGGGGAAGGGGGGGGGGCAATATTTTTTACTGGCGTCTAGAATTTTTAGATGGCTACCAGATATTATCAAATTTGTAAAGCCCTGTCCCCATCTCTACATTCCAGTTAAGATCCTGGCCCTCTGGGCAGCGGTTGGGGGCATTTTTAGCCTTTTGTGCGCCATGCATGTTTCACCCCCCCCTAATTGTGTCACCCTCTCAATGCATAACTTTAAAGTGGAAATTTGAACTACTTTCCCTGACCACCTTCCTCTTATTGTTATTAGGGCTCAAAGGCCCTTTTTTGAGCATTTCTTTAAAATTTGATTCTAATGATTAATTCAAAACCCTACGTTAAATTTCGACTAATTAAAGATCTTAAGTGCTAAGTACTAGAACCTTTTAACATGTTTTCTTTTTAAGGTCGTTCTCAAAACAATCAGTTGGTCCCTTTTGGGCCCTTTACTATAGCTCTCTTAAAATTCGTCCAATTCACTAGTTGTTGTTTTTTGTTTTTTCTAACAACTTCTTAGTCGTCAAGCTACTACATAAACGACAAAAAAAAGTTACCGGACCTCAGCTACCATAAATTTTGAATATTAATCTCCTTCTTGGGGCCCTTGGTGCAGCTTCTTTAAAATTATCCAATTCTCTTGCAATTTTCTTTAACACAGTTCTAGGGTTTTGTAAACTACTAAAAATTTCCTTAGACCTCCCAGCTGCAACCTTTTTTAATATTAAACATCTTTTTCAGCATCAAATTAAGTTTACTCACTACACCCGTAAATTAAAAATCACGTTACTGTTAAAGGTAAGTGGTTAAGTTTAATGGGGGGAGGGGGGGATTCACTCGTAAATTAAATATTGTGTTAATGTAGGTAACTCGTTAAATTTACAGAAAATGTTACTTCCACCGCCTAGGGGCGCATTCTTCTATCGGATTCTATGGGCCCGAGTTCAACGGGAGTTGGTTCATTCAACTTAGCTTACAATTGTTTTAAATATTTTAGTTCCATCTTCCATCCCCAAATAACGCATTCTTATCTCGGGTTCTATGGGCCCGATTACAACGAGTTTCGGCCCATTGCTCATTCTACTTAGTTTTCGGCTGTCTTACAGATTTTAGTTCCACCTTCCGCCGTCAGGGGAAGCATATCTCCGGACTGTTCTATGGACCCTCAGAGGTCTATGTATGGGCCCGAATACTACGGGGTTCGGTCATTCAACTTGGTTTTCGATTGCCTCCGGCGTGTGCGGACTGCGGAGCACTCCCGTTATACGCTGCCTTAGGCAGCAAGGGTCCAGTTCACAGGTTCGTTCGAAAATAGGTTTGTTGAGAACACACTAGGCGCTGCCAAGGGCAATGGGGCCCCGGAAACTAAGTTCATTTAAAACACTCTATGCTGCCGAAGTCAGTGGGGTCCCCAAAACTAGATTTATTTGAAAGAATTTCCGAAGATATAAAATCGAACTGAGTTTTGTGTAAGGTTATTATCACAGTCCCGGGCAACGCCGGGTGTGTCAGCTAGTATAATCTATTTATTTTTTCGATTTACTATTTTAGCATCAGAGCTGCTGTCAATTTTGTATAAGGGCCTTTTTTATTTCCAGGTTAAATTGTTATCTTTTCCAGTGGCGTAGCTACATATTCAGCGCCCTGGAGCAAGAAAAAATAGTGCGCCCTCTTGTCTCTGAGAAATTTTTGGAAATTTTTGTTTCATTTTAGGTATAAAATTCGTGTAGAGGGTTCGTACGGGTACTTACTTTTGGATACCACTAATTCCATAAAGAAATTTTTCCTTTATTTAATTGCATAATCGTGCAATTAATTAAGAAAAAAAATACTTTTAGGAAATACTGGTATTTCAAAGTAAGCATACGTGCGAACCTTAACATTACTTATTTTCTTTGGAAATACTTACTTAATTTATTCTAAATTCTAGGCAATTTAATAGTAAGATATTAAACGCAATAAATACATATAAAATAATAAAATAAATTATAATTCATTAAGTACTGAGTATCTACTTATATTTACAACGTATGGGGCCGGAATTACGTTTAATATGCGACCATGAGCCCAATGCTACCTGCCAAACATTAACTTCTGTTGTTCGTTTCAAGAATTTCTGATTTTAGAATTTTAATAGGGAAACACACTATCGTAGAGAAATTTTTTATTTTGACAGCACGTTACTTGAAGCTTTTCGATGAAAAGTAAAAACGGTGAAAAGGAAGAAAATATACATGACTATACATCATTACAATGTAATTATTGAAATTTTAACTATAGAAAAGGGTATTTTTAACATTCAGATTTGTGTCAAAGCCCAATTAAGGCACTTTGAGGCCCTTAGCAGTTTTATTCTGTAGTCCTCCCAACTAAATATTATAATTAAGCTCAAACCTCGACATTTCCCTCCCATGTTTTCCAAAACTACTAAAATTAAAATTTGCACCAAGTGATGCAAATCATCTTTTGTTTTTCTTTTTTGTACTTGAATCCATTTTTAAAACACAATTTCAGGGCCATATTAATTACATAATAGGGCGAACCTAGCATTTTTTCGCATCCCTCAAATTAGAGTGCCCCCGAATTAGATATAATCCTTAATGTAATTTGTGATAGGAAAAGGGGGCCGTGGAACTTCCATTTGCCCATAACCTGCAGAGTATACTTAAATATATAAGTTCTGAATGAAATATAAAAACACGTATAGAATTCACGTGAAAAATGATTGTTCAAAGCATTTCTCACAGATATATTAACGATTCTTTTAATACAGCATACTATCTACATTAATAAAACCCAGGATTAATGTTTATCTATCTGTCTGTCTGTTTGTTGGCGAAATCTAGCGCACGTAGAGGTCTGAAAATTTGGATGAGAATAGACGAAGACAGGACTCAATACGTCTGAGGCTCAGATTTTCCAATTTTTGATATTTAACCGAGATATTAATTAAAAACCCTAATGAACATCGCAAACTGGCCAGTTTTCGTCGTTCTGCGGATTGTGCCTGTGTATTTATGGGTTTCCTCGTATCTTCACGCAGATGAAAGCGAAGCGTTCGTTTTTTTATGCATTTTGAAATCAGGATCACGGAATCCTCCGCAGAATTACAAGAAAATAGAAAAACACGAAACTTCTCGTCTTATATTCCCAATTCGGAAGTATCTTTTGTTAAAAAAAAAATAATTATATTTAGTATTTCAAAAACATTTTTATTTCAAATTTTTCTTTTTTCATGGATTTTGAAACTGTCGAACTTCCCGAAAGAAAATACAAGAAAAAATACCCACTTATTTGTGGTACCTTTCCTTTTTTAACAGTCGTTGATAATAATAATATTTATTATAAAAAATGTAAAAAGCCAAAGTTCGATTTCAAGTTGTTTTCAGATTGCTTTTTTGAGATTTTTTTTCTACATTTTAAAGTTGCCGCATATGCTACCCGAACGGGAATATAAAAAAAATAAAATACCTTCACCGTACTTTTCTGGTTCTGATGGTATCTTTGGTTTGGAAAAATAATAATATTTACTATTTGAAGGGGGTAAAATCGGGGTCGATGCGCATTTGTTTTCATCTTTTTTGTTTTTATTACAATTATGAAATGTTATCTCCTTCTTTTGAACGAAGAAGATACCCACTTATTCTCGGTATTTTCCCGGTTCTAACAATATTTTGGTTAAAAAAAATATTAAAATTTACTATTTAAAAATATATATATATATTTCTTGAAGTCGTTTCACAGATTCCACAAACATTTGTTTTTTATCGGGACCTTTGAATATAGCGTTTTCCGTTTTAAGAAAATTGTGCTTTTGAACATTTTTCGTCTCTGCACATGTCCGGGAAAACCTCCACATTTTCAACACAGGTTGTCAATATACTGGAAGATATTCTTTCGCATTTTAAAAGAGTGTGTTTGTGGAGATGGGGTGGCTAGTGCGCATTTTATATTATTTAGATTTTCTCAGGACTTTTTGGTGAGAATTCAAAGTTTGATATATCTAAATGTCAGAAATTAAACCAGCAATCACTATAATGGGGCCACTTTAGTTTGGAAACATTTTCTTTTAATAAATATAAAATCATACAAATTTGAGGTTCGTACGCAAAATCAGACAAGAGCGTGCGCAGTACGCCTGGTGTACACTGCGGAAGACAGTGGGGCCTCCGATCTAGGTTTGTTTGAAGAGATTTTTGTTTAAAAATGTGAAATCATATAAATTCGAGGGTAATCATATAAATTCCTCTGCCGAAGGCAATGGGTTTCCCAACATTAGATTCGTTTGGAAAGATTTTCGTCTAAATATATAAAATCTTTCAACACTGATTTTAAGTATATTTAAGGTTATTATCACGGGTCCGGGAAACGTTGGGAGTGTCAGCTAGTTAATACTAGAAGGCAATATTTCTGAGAAAATCACTTTTTCACTATTAAGCATTTCATTTTATCATGCAATATTAATCCCAAAAATATGAAATGTTCTTTTACATCTCAAATTTAAAAAAAAAGTCTTTTTGAAAAAAAAATATATATATACTTTATTTTACATTTTTTTTTTTTTTACTCATTTTCAGTCCTAAATAAATTCAACCTTACACCATAGATCCTTCAGCTTTCACACGATTTTCGAGATTTTACACTAGATTTATAGCATATATTGAGTAAATCTCGGATAAAATTCCGTGTATAAGAAGTTGCTTATTAAAATAAAATCATAGTATAAGTAGGCCCTTTCAACGGACTTTTAAGTGAATGTACGATCATCAAAAAGTCATCATTAATTCTTCATAATAAATCAACTTTTTTTAATGGACTTAGCCAATTTAACATAGCCATTCTTTCTATATCAGTAAAAAGAGTCAAATTTTAGATTAAATTCTAAGTAATATCATGAAGTTTCATGCATTTGAGAAGCTGAACATTTAAGTTTCGTGTAATCATGTGACGATAATCTTTTTTCTAAGAAAAACCTTTTCTCTCTTTAGGATAAAAAATGCTTATGAATTCTTCGTTTAAAATTTGCCGTATCTTTAAATTAAAAATCGTCTTGGGAAAGGGACCATGTGGCATATGCCAAAATTCTGCCCTGTCTACGTACTTTATAAACTGTATTGACACATGCATGTTTAATTTCCACACGAAAAAAAAAAACTTGAAAAAAAAATTTCTTGATTTTTTATTCGTAAAAGGGTTAATAAATTCCTCCAGATCAAATTAAGACGCTAACTGTTTGTTTTACTTAATATAGTGACCAAAGAAGTAAATCGGTGTTGTACGAATTTATCTTTTATTAGAAATTGACAGTCCGTAGGATGCCCCATAGAATAGTGGTAATTTGGTTGAAGACTCTTAATCTAATTGATCCATCTGAAGATTCTAGTGTTTACTCAAATGTTGACTGAGATTTTTCATCTGGCATTTGGGAAAAGTAACTGTATGACGAGAGTTATACACTAAAAAAACTTGAAAAAAAAATTTCTTGATTTTTTATTCGTAAAAGGGTTAATAAATTCCTCCAGATCAAATTAAGACGCTAACTGTTTGTTTTACTTAATATAGTGACCAAAGAAGTAAATCGGTGTTGTACGAATTTATCTTTTATTAGAAATTGACAGTCCGTAGGATGCCCCATAGAATAGTGGTAATTTGGTTGAAGACTCTTAATCTAATTGATCCATCTGAAGATTCTAGTGTTTACTCAAATGTTGACTGAGATTTTTCATCTGGCATTTGGGAAAAGTAACTGTATGACGAGAGTTATACACTAAAAAAACTTGAAAAAAATTTTCTTGATTTTTTATTCGTAAAAGGGTTAATAAATTCCTCCAGATCAAATTAAGACGCTAACTGTTTGTTTTACTTAATATAGTGACCAAAGAAGTAAATCGGTGTTGTACGAATTTATCTTTTATTAGAAATTGGCAGTCCGTAGGATGCCCCATAGAATAGTGGTAATTTGGTTGAAGACTCTTAATCTAATTGATCCATCTGAAGATTCTAGTGTTTACTCAAATGTTGACTGAGATTTTTCATCTGGCATTTGGGAAAAGTAACTGTATGACGAGAGTTATACACTAAAAAAACTTGAAAAAAAATTTCTTGATTTTTTATTCGTAAAAGGGTTAATAAATTCCTCCAGATCAAATTAAGACGCTAACTGTTTGTTTTACTTAATATAGTGACCAAAGAAGTAAATCGGTGTTGTACGAATTTATCTTTTATTAGAAATTGACAGTCCGTAGGATGCCCCATAGAATAGTGGTAATTTGGTTGAAGACTCTTAATCTAATTGATCCATCTGAAGATTCTAGTGTTTACTCAAATGTTGACTGAGATTTTTCATCTGGCATTTGGGAAAAGTAACTGTATGACGAGAGTTATACACTAAAAAAACTTGAAAAAAAAATTTCTTGATTTTTTATTCGTAAAAGGGTTAATAAATTCCTCCAGATCAAATTAAGACGCTAACTGTTTGTTTTACTTAATATAGTGACCAAAGAAGTAAATCGGTGTTGTACGAATTTATCTTTTATTAGAAATTGGCAGTCCGTAGGATGCCCCATAGAATAGTGGTAATTTGGTTGAAGACTCTTAATCTAATTGATCCATCTGAAGATTCTAGTGTTTACTCAAATGTTGACTGAGATTTTTCATCTGGCATTTGGGAAAAGTAACTGTATGACGAGAGTTATACACTAAAAAAACTTGAAAAAAAAAATTTCTTGATTTTTTATTCGTAAAAGGGTTAATAAATTCCTCCAGATCAAATTAAGACGCTAACTGTTTGTTTTACTTAATATAGTGACCAAAGAAGTAAATCGGTGTTGTACGAATTTATCTTTTATTAGAAATTGACAGTCCGTAGGATGCCCCATAGAATAGTGGTAATTTGGTTGAAGACTCTTAATCTAATTGATCCATCTGAAGATTCTAGTGTTTACTCAAATGTTGACTGAGATTTTTCATCTGGCATTTGGGAAAAGTAACTGTATGACGAGAGTTATACACTAAAAAAAAAAATCTGTAATTTTGACAGAAAAATATTGTATTTTCAATAGAAAAAACTGTTTAAAAAAAAAACAATTTTATCCTGTAAAAAAAAAAAAAGTAGATTTTGTAATTTTTACAGAAAAAAACTGATTTAATGAAAATATATAGATATTTTCTGTCAATTAAGCGGTTTTCCACTGGCGCCAAAATTGACAGCTTTTTTCTGTCAATTTGAGAGATTTTTTTTTTTACAATCAAATGTATCTAAGCGTATAAGTAAGTTTTAAAATCTTCGTTCTCCAACGGTAACATTTTAAATAAAATGAGGCATGCTGAAATAATGATAAAGAAGTTACTTAAGGTGGCATTGTGGCGGTGTGAATTAGAAGTAATTTCTTTTAAACGAGTATAAAAGTGTGCGTTTCAAATCGCGGAAGATGAGATCCAAAAGCTAAATCTAGGTAAAATATCATAAGAATATGCACTCATGACAAGTATGATCCATCCATAATAACTTGTTAATCCTAATTTTAAAAAAAATTACAAGTATTTTTACAAAATTTTATTTTGCTTCGTTATTTTAAATTTTGCGCCCTTATGATTCGTGCGCCTGGAGCAGTTTGCTCCAACTGCTCCACGGTAGCTACGCCCCTGATCTTTTCAGTTTAAAGTTAGAGGACGGTTTCGGAAGTAAAAGTATCTTCTTCGTAAAAAAATCCGCAAAGAAAATGGAAAAAGTAATTAACGGTGGAAATAAAGATATCCGCTATCCAATGCAAAATAATAATAATAATAATAATAATAATCGTTTAAAAATATTGAAATGCAAATGAGATATTAGAAAATAACTGATCCCATAGGATCAACATTGGCGAGCGGGCGTTTTCGTGTGAGAGGAGAAGACCCCTTCGCGAAATCCCATGTTAACCTATGAGAAAACTTAGAAGCGCGATTGCTCATTACCTAATATAATTATTAAAATACGGTTTTCACCATCAGAAAGTAGACGGCAGATGCCAACGATGTGCGTTTCTAAAAATTGCCTGCCTAAATTTTAAGTATTTTTAAGCAGGTGATAAAATTTCCTCAAGTGTAAATTTCAAAGTGTGTAGGGATTTTTTAAATACTTAAAGTTTAAGGAGGCAATTTTTAAAAACGCACATCATCGGCATCTGACGTATAATTCCTGATGGAGAAAACAGTATTTTAATAATTATATTAGGTAACGAGTAGAGCAATCGCGATTCTAAGTTTTCCTATGGGTTAACATGGAATTTCGCGATCGAAAAGTTTCAGTGAAGCGACCCCCAAAATTGCATATATACAAAATATTTTTTAGTTGATCCTTTTGCAAATATAACAAGAACCAAAATTCATGCGTCAAGCATAATATAACACTTTCCCACACTTCCAAAATAATTTTACAAATCATTACCGTTTAATAATGTGAAAGATGATATCTAAGTAAATACTTTGGAAAACGCATAACATATTTAAAAAGCTAATTTCAGGAATAAACAGCAATATTCGGAAGAATATTTGAATTATTTTGTGCAGTCCTGTATATGATCTATAGATTTGTATATATAGTACACAGAATGATAAATTATAATTTGTTTAGGAAACTCGTAGCATAGTTTAAAATTCTCCTTCTGGAATTTCCGTCAATAAACGGAAATGTACTCGAGAACTTTTGTGTTGCCCTGTATAGGATCTATAGAATTTATATACACCAAGTAATATTCAAAAAATGAGCTACATTTAGAAACTCGTTCAGTAACTGAAAACGCACTTCCAGCAATTATTGTTAATAGACAGCACCGAATCCTTTTGTGTGTCCCTGTAAATGAATGATGAATGTTATACATACAATATTCTATAGTAAACCTCTTGTATTGCACCATATACAAATTTCAATATACTTGAAATAGTGAAGCATTATTAAAATAAACCGCAAACGATTTTTCTCCATAAACCGTAATGTAAGAGAATTCTTTTGAGTGTCCTTGTAAAGGAACTAAAAGTGCTATGCACACCTTATTCCATAGTAAGCCTCTTGTAGTACACCCCAGTGATATATATCAACTTTAATGTGCTTGAAATTGTGCAACATCATTAAAATAAACCACAAATAGTATTTCCCCATAGACTGTAATGTAACGGAATTCTTTTTGAGTGCCCCTGTAAAAAAAATTATAGTGCTATATATTAATTGCATGTCTATCCGAATATATTTACGCGAGTTAGAACACGGACAGACAGACAGACAAACCGAATTCATAAACACTTTTCAACTTTGTTAGAAAGTGTTAAAAACTCCTTTTTAACATTTTCCAGAATAGTTGAAATGTGTTTGACTTCGTTTCGTCTGTCTGTGAGTCCATGCTGTAATTTTCGTTCTTACACCATGTTCTTTATTGAAAATGATATAGGTGTAGCATTTATCGTTTGTTTACGAGGACACACAAAAGAATTCGGATATAATATACTCTACAGGTGATAAATATTTAAATTCGTTATGCTATTTCAAACATCATGAAAAGGAAATGCGTTATTGTGGGAGACTGCATAATGTTCTCTATAGGAAATAGTGTGCCTAACATCAATCATTCGTTCTGAGAAACACAAAATTTAGATAGATAGGAGTTTTTTGGCGATATTTGTGCCTTTTAACCCCTTCGCGACGAGCGTTCTTTACAGAAATTTTTATTTTTTACCACCAGTTTTTGAAAACAGAAATTTTCGCCTAATTGAATCGCAGAAATGCTATCATTAAATAAGGCAAAGCTTACAATAAAACGTAACTGGTGGGAATATTCGAGGATTCTGAGCATCTTATGCGGTACGTATACGTGTCGCTCGTCCCCAAGGGGTTAATAATAATATACTATTTTGGTTAGAATGAAATCGATTTATATTATTGAGGTTCATTATCATGGTTCTAAGCCGAATTTTTGTACAGGGGGAGGTGGGGCAATGAAAAATGATTTATACCTACCTTCGGCCGCGATAAACAGTTAGTACTAGAAAAGAAGAACGTTTAATATTAATTTAAATAATTTAAATTCAAATAAATAAAAAAAACATGCTTTCATTAAAATTCACAAAAAAGTCAACTTATATTATAAAGCACAAATGTGTGCGTCGCTCAATGCTGACGTCATAATGATGCGGGCAACAATGTGATAAAAAAGAATGAATGTTACAACAATGTAGCAATGTTTTCAATTAATATTAAACAATCGCAATGTTATTTCTATGGGGAAAATAAAAGTTTTGGTCCGACGTTGCCCCCACCCCCCTTCGGTATCGAATTTAAAAACCAATGTCCAATTCATGTATTGCCCTGCCCTCAGGAATACATATATATTCCAAATTTCAAAGCTCTATGTCAACAGGAAGAGGATGAAAAATGAGTAACAAGATTTGACTGCCACATACATACAAACGGAATTGTAAGTTAAAAGAAAGCATGTAAAAATTCAATAAATTTTTAAAAGTATTGCCTAATTTTATCAAGTGTGTAGACACAATAGAGGGGAAACTTCCTTATCCGAAACAACAAAATATTTATTTATATACTTTTTAATGAAAGAAACGCTTCGTAGCTAACATTTTAGTGATTATAATAGGGAATGACAAAGATCAATCTAAAATAAAATTACGATTTTCACTTAAATAAAGTATAATGAAACCTCTATAACAAAACTATCATAAAATAAAACTTCAATCATGAAATAATCAGTTTAATCACAATCACGAACAGCTGTTTATCTCAGTAAGTTATTTTATGCTTATTTTTCCACAAGACTCAGGACCCCCCTCCTCCTGTGCACCCACATGTGTACATCCATGCTCATTACAGCATGTGTTCTTTATAGAAAATAATATATGAAACATGTATAGACTGTTACAGGGCCACACAAAAGTATTCAGATGAATTACTGACCACAAGCGATAATTATTAGATTTGCGTTATATTTTCCAGCTGAAGTAAATTTCAGTATATTATGTCGTATGTGTGTAAAATCAATAGTTTTTATACTGGACCTCATAAAAGAATTTGGTACATTCTATCTACAGCAGGGAAATTTCGTATAACAATATTCCGTTAATGTCGGAACGTACTCCATGCGTACCAGATGATTTATCTTTCTTACTTTATATCTTATTTTGACATGAGTTGAAAAAGACTAAAGGATTTTAGAAAGTTTTATTGCATTTCTTTGGGTGCAACTGTTACAAGAAGACACATCAAGTGGAGCTATTTTTGTGATTCGATAGAACTGGAAATCTTGATTCAATTGTATTCGGGCACTTTAGAAATTTTATTTTGGGAAACCAAATGAAATTTGTGAGGGAAAAAAAACTCTATTTTTTCTATCCTGTACGGGAGAAAAAATAAATTTTTCTCGATTTCTTTTCTTATTTTCACTATTTTTTTCTTTCTTTTCAGCTGATACAGAAAAAGGGTGTGAATAAAATATTATCTGAGAAAAAAATAGAGATAACCCATTCATCTCAAATTATTCGTTTTTTTTTTAACCTTTTGAAAAAAGAATATGATCAGATAAATCTTACGAGCATAAAACGTCACGAGCACGTGACGTGCACGTCCCTATAGACGTGGAAGGGTACTGCTGCATTCCAGGGCCGAAACTATGATTTTTTTTTTCCACTCGGAGTAAGCATGAACTTTGGCGCCCCCTCCTCCTCCCTCATAGTAAGCATGAACTTTGGCGCCCCCTCCTCCTCCCTCATAGTAAGCATGAACTTTGGCGCCTCCCTCCCAGTATGTACCTTTTATATTTGGTTGGCAGCGGCAGTCAAAAAAATTCCGTTACATTGTGGGTAAAAATCGTTTGCAGTATATTTTAATTGGTTAAATTATCTCAAATATATTGATACTGATATACATATACATCACTGAGGGACACTACAAGATGCTTACTATATAATAGGGTGCTCACAGCATTTATCGTTCATTTACAGAGACACGCAAAAGAATTCGGTTACAGTGCTGCCTTTGAGCAATAATTGCTGGAAGTGTTTTTTAAAGTTTGGTATACGTTTTTACATCTAACTGATTTTTTGCATATTACACGGTGTGTATAAATTGTATAGATCATACAGTGCGTCCCAAAAGTTTATAGACAACAGGATTTTCATATTTTACAACTGAGAAAGAGGAGTAACAATTTCAAAACAATATATAATTATAAATAATATCAAGACAATAATAATACTATACAAATATAATATTACACAAGCGCAGACCTTGTGGTAAAAATTTAAACTTAAATTTTACTGTCCCAAAAGTTTATATACAACTCATTTTTTTTTCCTGTAACGTTCAAATTTTTAAGCTGTTTTTTTTCTAATCACTTCAAAAACTCGATCAGTTATACTCAAAAGAAGAGTTTGAAGAAAGTATGGCTTAAAAGAAAACCAACTTCGTTCAGTTTGTAGCTTTAGATCGTAAACCGTTTCAAATTGACGCCCATTAGCATATACGTCTCTAAATAATATTCCCCAGAGGTTCTTTATTGAGTTCATGTCAGGACTTATGGCTGGCCAGTCCATAACAGTTACTTGGTTTTGTCTAAACCACTACATTGTAGAGTTGGACACGTGAATGAAGCAGTTGTCTTGCTGGTATACCAATTTGTCACCACATAGCAACTTTCCAAATGGAAGTAACGAAATCACCCTCTCGTGGAGATCCAGCCGTTAAGCATAGGAAGTTTTCTCCATGGAAGTAACTGTACTTCAAGCGTTTTCAGGTAATCTTTGGAACATTGATGACCTTTCAAAAAAGCTATAACAGTTGTTCTATTATAAGAAAGTGCCCCCGTCACTATGAGTGAACCTCCTCCTTATTGTCTGCTGAAAAACGTTCGTGGTTCCTTGCGAATATCGTGCCAGTAATATGTTCAACCATCAGAGCCATCTGAATTAAATTTCTTTTATCACTGAAACGAACACACAACAATTCATCTGTCCAATTCATGTGATTTCGGGCCCACTGAATACGAGCGTCTTTATGCTGTTTTGTAAACTTTGGCGAACGCGTATTTTGCGATAATCAAGAAATGTACTTGCTTGTAGCCGTCGATGGAGCGTGGATTTTGATACTGGAAAGCATACATCTTTAGAAACTGACCGTATAGACAGGCTCTGGGTTGAAGCTAATCTCAAAATATCTCTGTCTTGTCGTTTAGGTGTTTTCTTTGGTCATCCAGAACAGGATTATATTTCGAAATTGTCCCCTTTTGACAGAATTCGGTAAATGCCAACACTGCTAGGTCAAATTTTTCTTGTAATGTCTAGAACTTTCCATTGACGAACCTTTAAACGATAGATTTGCAAAATTCCCTTTTTGGAAAACTCCACATTGCAAGGCATCTTTGCAATCAGTTGTAAACGGAAAGACAGATCAGGTTTTATCTCAGAAAACTATTGCGTCACAAGTACATGACCTTGAAATATGCAAATTTTGGATATCAGTACTTAAATCAGCTTTTAACACCGGTTGTCTATCTATTTTTGGGACAGCATTTTTTTGTTTTTATTTTTTTATATTAAATCTATGACTGTTAAAAGTTGTTTGAGTATTTTATTATTTTTATTTCATCATTATATATTTGCATAATTTATTTCGTCTTTCTTACTCGTTTAGTTACAGTTTAAATTTTTAAAAAAATGGTTCTCTATAAACTTTTGGGACGCACTTTATACAGGGCTGCACAAACAAATTCGAGTGCATTTCCAGTTACTAACGGAAATTGCTGAAGAGGAATTTTCAACTGTGTTATGTGTTTCCTAATTGAACTAAATTTTTGAATACAATGTAGTATATATATATATATATATATATATATATATATATATATATATGTAGATGATATACAGGGCTGCAAAAAAGTTGGATAATTTTCCGACTGTGGATTGTAATTGCTGAAATTGGGTTTATGCGTTTTTCAAAATGTTTACTTAGACATCAGCTTTCTCCTTATTAAAAATTTAAATTTTGTTACAGTGTTGGAATGTGTCTGAATATGTTGTAAAATGTTTCATAATCTATGCTTGACGCATGATTTTTCTTTCTTTTTTCTTGAGTTGTTGTCTTTAAATAATGTTTCAAATGTAGCTAAATACATATATATATATATATATATATATATATATATATTCTTCATCATGTATAATTTTTTTTTTTTTTTACAGGTATATGTTCAATGCCAAACTGCAAAGCATGAAATGAAGGTGATCCTAATCTGTATTTTATACGATATATGTGTCCTCTAAAGTAGTTCTTCTCAAGTTTTCGTATGGTAATTCAAAGAAATAGCTTCACATTCTTCCCCAAGCAGCTCTTCATTTTTACAAATATTTAAAATAATATTCGAAGGATAAACATCAAATGAGCTTTAGTTATGAAGGTGTCTTCAAATAGATTTTAACTTCTTCAAAAGATATTACTTTGAAATTAATAATTTTTATGTTTATCATTGCAAATTGTCTTGAAAATCATCTAGACTTATACTTCTACATATAATCTTACATTAAGATAACACAGAAATCTGTTAACGATGAATTTATACTTTCGAATCCTTTCTTAGCTGTTGTGTATTATTCTTTTGCATAGTCTGTGATACAGCACAAATTAATCACACTATCGTGTACAAACATGAAATCAAGACAAAATATATCCAATTATCTAAATTCAAGCAATAATATATGTATACATAAAAGTAGTAAATCTAGTTCTTATTTAATGCAAGTTTGACGCTGGGAATAGAAAGTTGAGAATCATCACTATGAACTCTGATGTGAAAATAATTTTAAGCAATTGCAACGCCCTGTGCAGTTATAAACTAAACAGGTAGTTGTGAAGGCTTCCTTTTATATTTGTAGATAAAGTTTTTTGCTATTCTCAAAGTATTACGTATCATTTTAAATAAATTGTAAATAAAACTTCTTTACTCAAACAGAAATATAGAAAAATAGAAATAATGCCTTAGAATTTGTACATAAGATCCTATATCTTTTTCTATAATCCTCTTTAAATTATAAATATATATATATATATATATCTAAGAAATGTATAATAGAGTTGTATATAGGTGATACCTGCATTTTAATACTATCTATGTAAACATGTATTTTTCTTTTTGAAACATCTATGTTGTATACGTGTGTCTGCATTTACTAAGGCGTCAAACTATTGCTCTTGAACTGACATATAATAATTTTTATTTACGATATTAAGTTTAAATCCTTTCTATTTTCTTCCAAAAATACTATTCATTAATGGTCACATTAATTTTTACTCATTAAAGTAAGGTGTACATCATAATGAAGGAATGCGAATATCATACATTAAGTTCATTATTTTGGACTACTTAAAACTGAAGTAAAAGTTATAATGAAAGAATACTCCAAAGATCATTATTTTGGATAAAACAAATAGTGAACTGAAAGATAAGATGAAATAACGTGAATATTCTTAAGATATCGTGACACGAAAGAAAAAGACACATATTCAGTGCTTGTTAGTGTGTAAATATCTGATTGATTGGATTGAAGATTATAAATGATGTAAATAATATGTAATGGTAATTTAAGATGTAAAGAAATTGTCAAAAAATAAACTTGATTTATTGTGACAGAAAACAAGGTGTTAAATAATATTAGAAAGCATTTCCAATTCAAACTTTTGTCATATAAAGATTAACGGAAAAGTTGAAGGTCGTCAATACCATCGTGTCTCGTTTTTAAAGGATTCAATAAGAAAAGATAGTTATTTTTTCTCAATATCAGTTTTTTGATTTTCTAACAGAAGAAAAATTGCCTTTGTGTATTCTGTGATTTCTTGATTTGTTGATTTTTACAATAAGCAATGCTATCCATTTTATCGATTTAACTCTAAACGAAGAAAGTTATTTGTAATATATTTCCAAAATAATTAAAATTGTTGATATTATTTACAACGAGGAACATAATTTTACTTGCTTTCTACGTTTGTTTATAGTATTTGTCAATATCTGCAAAACAGTTCGTTAAAATAGTTTATTTTTGAAACTTTTTAGAAATAATAAAATACATATATATATAATCATAAAAGTAAATGTATCCCTTACGACTTTCAGTAAAATGTTTATGTCATTTTTTAAAATAACAGCTCAATATACAGGAAAACTAAATTTATTGTTTTTGATATCAATTTTTGCCTTATATATTGATACATTTTGCTGTAACCTAAATTATTTAAATTAGCGCTCCATACTAAACACCCGTGAATTTCGAATAGTTTTATAGTTATTTAATACTGTCATTCTCCAAGATAATTACATTTAGTTCCTATTAAAGAAATATGTCTGCTTTATTGCAAGAATGAAAGCCAAAAATTAATCAGTATTGCTTGGTTGCACAGAAAAAAAAAACAAATTCACCTCTATGAACCCGAGAAACAATGCCTTACAGAATCAAGAAAACTACAATAACTGGATAAAGTAATGTTAATGTAACAGACAAAGTAACACTTTTTTAGCGGAAAACAGCTTATTCTACAAAAGTGTTTTATTTGTGACAGGATACGCAATCGCTAAATTGAGATCTTAGACACTATGTGCAGAATGTGGATTGCCAGGATGTTTCAGTGTCTTCAATCTTCCAAATATGAAACTTCATAAGAGTGGAATATGTTAAATCGAGGTACGGATAAATCTGAGCTGCTGACGAGATGGCCTTAATCCGGATCCGCGTTCCTCTGGTCCGCCCACTGGTCCGGTGCACTTTCAAACGGATCCTGCGGATTTTGCCATCCATATTGCTCTTATTGTTTGTGTTTTCACTGATATTTGTGACTCTGATGCAGATTGCAGTGATTCATTCCCATCGAAGGACTCATTACGTTGCTGGACACCATGAATCGTTCAATGTGACGTCACTACCTACTGCTGGACATACCGTTTTAGGTAAGCTTGTTTATATATATATATATATTACAAAATTTTTAATTCCATACCCTATTAAATTTATTGTATAAAAAATTATTTTTATTAATATTCCATTTACAACCCTAGTTTATTAAAATATTCCCTTTCTTAAAAACATTCCATTACTGTCTATAAATATTTAAGTAGATTAGAATAAAAAATGTTTTAAATAAAACATTTTTTATTCTAATCTACTCAAATTCACTTTTTATTTCCCAACAAATTAGATGTAAAAATCACATTTCATAAGAATATTGCTTCTTAAAAAACCTATTTTCTTAAATTCTTTATTATATTAAATATTTTTTATTTATTCCCGGATTTAAATCGCTTTTATTTCTTTTAATCTGTGTAAATTCACCATTTCCCCTTCTTAATAGTCTAAAAAAATCATTCTTTTAAATTGTTTTCAATACGCAAAAACCGAAACTTTAAAAAAACGCTGGAAATTAATAGAATAATTTCGATAATGTTCTAGCAAATTCTTCTTTTCTCGCTAAAAGCCTAGGATAGACGTATTTCTTCAATATTAATTCTCCGATAGAAATGAGTATGAGCCGAAAGTTGAACATGCATTGGGTAAAAAAGGTCACGTGTTACGAAATGCTTTCTTGCGCTGCTTCACTTAAAATGAACGGACAGACGCAGAGAGAGAAGGGATTTTGGTCGTCAAAGGAGTGTTAAAATAAACTATTGCTGGCGTTGTAGAGTTCTAATATGTGTCAATATAGGAATCTGTGTCGTCGAAGCGATTGTTAAAAAAGTCCTTCCGGCCTGTACCGGGAGGAAAAGGTAGCTTTCCTATATCTTCGTTTTAAAATTTAATCTAATGTTACACGAAAACAGCCAGTTAAAATGCAAAGAAACGTTTACAAAACATTCGTTAATACTGAATTTGAATAAGAAATTCGCCAAATTATTGAGCAATAGCCAAATTGGCTTCATTTATAAAGACTTATTTTGGTCGCCAAATTTGGCGATATTTCGCCAAATGTCGCCAATTTTTGCGCTAGCGGATATGAATATATAGTTTTATGCGTATGATTGGGAAAATTATTACAACAATGAAAAAAAATAATTTGCAAGTAATGGCGTTAATGTGCTGTTTTGTTTCAAAATGTCAGCCACCATAGAATTTCAAACTGCTCTATCTCAGCCATTTTTTAAGATAGAGGTAAACCGAAAAATGCTCTGGAATCCTTGTATCAAGGCCTAACACGTAATTAAAAAATAAATTTGAATTTTTAATTTTTTTGTATATTTATTTTAGTTTTAAATTTTTAAATGGCCGCCATCTTGAAACAAAATGGCGGACCAAGCTGGCCAACGAACTCGGTCGAGACATTGGTGAGCTTAATACACACAATTAGTTTCATCAAAATCGATTTATAAATACGAGCGTTATCGTATGACAAAGAATGGAAATTAAATGTATTAAGTAATTTAAATGTTGAACTTTTCAAAAATATGGAAAATTTTAATTTTAATGTTAAACAACTAAATAGTGAAATAAAGAATTTACAAAACAAATTTATTATTACTTATGTTGATAAATCACCAAACAACTATGCTTTCATCTGCAAAAAATATTATTCACAGCTAATATCTAATGCAATAAATACAAGTTTAAATTTTAAAAAAACTAATCTTAATGCAATTATTAATAATCGACATATATTTCAATATTATAAATTGCTAAAAATTAAAAATTACAACTTTAATTATCCATACATTGTTGTTATACCTAAATTTCATAAAACTCCTATAAAATTTAGAACTGTAACTATAGGCTGTAATACGTATAATAATAATGCAAGTAAATTTCTATTAACTATTCTCACTAAATTGTTTGAACTTACAAAACTAAAAGATAATTTGTTTAGCATTAAAAATAGTTTTCAACTTGTCAATAATATAAAAAATTTAAATAACATAACTTACATGAAGACGTTTGACTTTAATGACTTATTTAATAATATTGATATCAAGGATATGTTCAGGATTGTCAATTTATTATACAAAGAATACAAGGATTCCATAAAATTAAAAAATAACATTTCTTTAAATTACTTTAAAACTTTAACTAGATTTATTCTACATCATAATTATATTGTTTTTAATGAGAATATATATATTCAATGCTGTGGATTACCACAGGGTGGTATTGTTTCTTCAATTCTTGCAGAATTATATTTATATTATTATGAACGTAATTCACATATTGCTAATTGTAAAATGTACCGTTATATAGATGATATAATTGTCTTCTATTTTAATAATAATTCAAATTATTTACTACCAATAAAATATCATAAAAATTTAAATTATAGTTTCAACCTTATGGTAAATAATGAAATTAATTTTCTTGATCTTAAGATAATTCTTAAAGATAATAAAATTTTGTTTGACATTTATGACAAAAGAAATGATTTTACATTTAAAGTTAACTTATTTACTAATTATAAGTCTTGTATACATAAATCAGTATTTGTAAATATTTTACTAAATTTTGCACATAGAATAAACAATCTTTGTTCTAATAATTTTAAAACTCAAAATTTAAAACTTATTCTTCAACATGCAGTAGAATATGGCTATCCCTTTTATTTAGTTAAGTCAATTTTACGAATATAAATTTTGCTTTCATTGGGGTTTATATGTTTGCACATTCTATCTGTTAAAACACTTACATTTTGATTACTGATATATTTGGCTAAAGAATGAATTCCTTTATGTGAGAGCTGAGTGGGAATATTTTGGTTAAATATCTTTTATTAATTAAAAAATTTAAATAGTAAATTCTAATTTTTTTTTCTTTTCTAGGGAGAGAACTTTAAATATAATATTGTTCCAATAAGTGCGTTGCCATATTGGAGATTTAATGTTTTTTTTTTCCCTTGCCAGGTAGAGAACATTTAACAATTTAGTTAAATGCTTTTTTATTTTTTATTTTTTGCAAGATATTAGATTCAATACGTGAGGTTAACATATTGGAAATGTTTGGTTATTTTTAGCTATCAGTGTGTGAAATCTAATTTTATTTTTCAGAATAAATAATATTTAGCAAGATGTTAGTTCCATTAAGTGTGTGTAGCCATTTTGGTATTTCTTTTAAACTTGCATTGTTATTTATAAAATGAAAATCTAATTTTATTTTTCAGGGTTAATAAAATTTTGCAAGATGTTAGTTCCAATAAGTGCATGTAGTCATATTGGTAAATCTTTTAAGCTTGCATATAATTATTTATAAAATGAAAATTTAATTTGACTTCTACAATAATATTTTAGATTTTATGGGTTTATTTATGTTTTGAAATTATTTAAATGTTGACATATGTAAAAATAAATAGATAAAATAATTTTATACTGAAAATTTACTTAATCAAAATAATTAATAGTTATTTAGATATTGTTTTAATCTTTAACTAGATGGCAGCACCATATAATGATTTTAAAAAAACTATTACTATTATTCTTTAGTATTATTTTTTAGTTATTGTTTATTATAAAACCAGATGGCAGCACCATATAAATTTTCACAATTTTTTTTCTCTTTTAACTGAAAACTTGGAATACAAGTGAAATTTTTAAATATTCCAATAATATAATATATATATTAAAATTATTTAAGTTAAAAAATATTTTTAGTAAATGAATTTATAGTTTTTATATTATTTATTTGTATTTTTATATTTTAAATTAGAAATAGTTAAAATCACAATGGTTAAATTAATAACTGCTACTTTTAGAAAATTAACTGTAATTTTAACTTGTACGTTTGAATTCACTTATTCACTTTACCATGTGCTTAGCACAAAACATTTTTGGCTTCGGATTCTGGACAAATTTATGTTGTAATGTATAGATTTTCTTTGTCTTCCTTTGTATTTATTTGTTTATAAATGGATTTATTTTCTTCCGTTTGATTTGTAGTGTTCTATTTTCAAAGGTATCCTTTTTTTTTTTTTTTTTTTTTTTTCCAATTTCTTTTCAATGATTGTTAGGGCTTGGAATTGTCACAAAATTTTGGCTTTAAGCTTGTGACAGTTACAGAAAACAATCATTCTTTGCTTATAATGTGGTTTCCCAGCCCTTGAAAAAGTAAATTACATTATAAGCTTGCATTTGTGTGTTTTTTTTTTTTTACTTATGTTTCACTTTTTGAATAAATACTTCATTTGTTAGGACTATGTTTTATAATGTGTAATTTGACATAGCTATTTGGGATAATAATTTCATTGCATTTGGTCAGTTATTTCTGTTTCAATGGTTAATTTTTGCAATAAGTTTTTATATATTGAACTTCCATAATGACCTGCTGCATTTGCGCAATCATTTGTGGATAGTTTTACTTATTTACTTTTTTTTTTTTTTTTACTATTAATTTTTATATTCGTAAGAATATCGATCACTTGCAGCCCAATTAGATATTCATCTAATTACAGCCCAAATTTTGGCAAAATATATATATTTTCATAATTATTAAATACATTATTTTAATGCTGCTTATGCGCAAAATTTGATGTATTTCTTGTAGTTCAAATTAATTTTACCTTGCTGCATTATAACTTTTTGTAATGTTGCTATTGAAATAACATATTAATATGGCCGTTTGCATTGTTTTTGTTTGTGTCCTACTGATATGGTCATCTTGCATTTTGAATAATTTGTATAGGTTATTCTGTATGGGCTTATATAGTTAAAATATTTTAAATGTATGAACTATGGTATTTTTATACCAGTTATGATGAGATTATCTTTTTTCTATGTAAATATTGTAATTTATTAAAATTTATGTAATCAAGGTTTATTATTATTATTATTATTTATATTATTATTTTTCTTTATATAACTAATTTAGTGATTTTAGGTATAAATTAAACTAGAAATCAAATTAGTCTAGAAATCAAATGACAAATTTGTTTTGATTATTGATACTTATTAACCTAGCAATCAAATAAATTGTAGTACTAATTTTATAATATATTATTTTATATTATTTACAACTTTATGTTCATTTATATTTAAAAATTGTCTTATATTTTATAATATACAATTCTCATTATGGCAAGTACTAAAAAAGTTTTATCGACTGGCAATTTAGGCTTTAATAATAATATTAGGCCTAATGCTCGGTACATGGAAATTGACAGGGATTTCTTTGGATTGTCAAACAGTTACCTGTCTTATTGTCCCACAGTAAATCTCAAATTTAAAAAATGTTCATCACCACGCTGCTTAACTTGCCCACATGCAGATCCACTACAAATTGTTAATAGTTCTAACTCGAAAATTAATGTATTCTTTTGTGAAGCATACAATATTATTTATTCGATTAATTGCAATATGTGTAAGATGGAATATATTGGTCAATCATGTAATCCACTGCACTTCAGAATCAATCAACATAGACAGGATATTATAAAAAATAATTCTATAAATGTTGAGCACTTTAGACAACATGACTTTAAAGATATTACTATTAAAATCCTGAGTATGCACAAAAATTTCAGTGATAGACTACTTTATGAATCCATTTATATGAAATCCCGTAACTCTTTATATCCTTATGGTCTAAATTCTAAGTTATTTAATCGCACAAACATTGTTTATACAAATACTAATAAACATGAACATTATACTAGCACTTATGCTAATTTAAATCATAAAGTAAATACAAAAACTACACGTACAAAAAGGGGTAAATATGGTACTAATACACAGTATATTTCTAGTAATGATATTATACAGCAATTATCTAATATGGAAAATGAATTCACTAATACTTTCAATTGGTTTGATATAAGGAAACATATTTTTTCGATCAAAAAGAAAAATCTTAATAATTATTATAAAGTATTTTTAACATTAAATTTATCACCACATTTTAGTGATGTATATTTTGATCTTCTATTATATAGAATTAATCAACTTAATGTAAAAATTTCAAAAAATACTTATAAAAAAACTAACAATACTCAACTTATAATCACTTTTTCCAATATAGTACTTAATAAAATTAATATACACAATGTAATTAATAACAATAACAAATTCCCCATAAAAAATTTTACAATACATAAATCATACAAATACAATGTTACACTTGGACGTAGAATTTTCAATTACAATAATTTTGCAAAATTTCTTACATCAAATGATAAACCTCCGTGCTTATGTAATAATCCTAGTTTTAGTAATTATGTAGATAAGGTACATGGTCACATTATTACAGGGGATATTAATATTGTCGAGAATGATTATCTGCGCAGTTTTATGACTAATGGGACTAAATTTCGAACACCATCATGTTATAATATTTTTTCTATATTAAAACAATTTAATCTGGATCTTGACCTTTTTATATATAAAATTTCAATAGATTATAATAAACCCATTGAATTTTTTAAAGAATGGAAATTAAATGTATTAAGTAATTTAAATGTTGAACTTTTCAAAAATATGGAAAATTTTAATTTTAATGTTAAACAACTAAATAGTGAAATAAAGAATTTACAAAACAAATTTATTATTACTTATGTTGATAAATCACCAAACAACTATGCTTTCATCTGCAAAAAATATTATTCACAGCTAATATCTAATGCAATAAATACAAGTTTAAATTTTAAAAAAACTAATCTTAATGCAATTATTAATAATCGACATATATTTCAATATTATAAATTGCTAAAAATTAAAAATTACAACTTTAATTATCCATACATTGTTGTTATACCTAAATTTCATAAAACTCCTATAAAATTTAGAACTGTAACTATAGGCTGTAATACGTATAATAATAATGCAAGTAAATTTCTATTAACTATTCTCACTAAATTGTTTGAACTTACAAAACTAAAAGATAATTTGTTTAGCATTAAAAATAGTTTTCAACTTGTCAATAATATAAAAAATTTAAATAACATAACTTACATGAAGACGTTTGACTTTAATGACTTATTTAATAATATTGATATCAAGGATATGTTCAGGATTGTCAATTTATTATACAAAGAATACAAGGATTCCATAAAATTAAAAAATAACATTTCTTTAAATTACTTTAAAACTTTAACTAGATTTATTCTACATCATAATTATATTGTTTTTAATGAGAATATATATATTCAATGCTGTGGATTACCACAGGGTGGTATTGTTTCTTCAATTCTTGCAGAATTATATTTATATTATTATGAACGTAATTCACATATTGCTAATTGTAAAATGTACCGTTATATAGATGATATAATTGTCTTCTATTTTAATAATAATTCAAATTATTTACTACCAATAAAATATCATAAAAATTTAAATTATAGTTTCAACCTTATGGTAAATAATGAAATTAATTTTCTTGATCTTAAGATAATTCTTAAAGATAATAAAATTTTGTTTGACATTTATGACAAAAGAAATGATTTTACATTTAAAGTTAACTTATTTACTAATTATAAGTCTTGTATACATAAATCAGTATTTGTAAATATTTTACTAAATTTTGCACATAGAATAAACAATCTTTGTTCTAATAATTTTAAAACTCAAAATTTAAAACTTATTCTTCAACATGCAGTAGAATATGGCTATCCCTTTTATTTAGTTAAGTCAATTTTACGAATATAAATTTTGCTTTCATTGGGGTTTATATGTTTGCACATTCTATCTGTTAAAACACTTACATTTTGATTACTGATATATTTGGCTAAAGAATGAATTCCTTTATGTGAGAGCTGAGTGGGAATATTTTGGTTAAATATCTTTTATTAATTAAAAAATTTAAATAGTAAATTCTAATTTTTTTTTCTTTTCTAGGGAGAGAACTTTAAATATAATATTGTTCCAATAAGTGCGTTGCCATATTGGAGATTTAATGTTTTTTTTTTCCCTTGCCAGGTAGAGAACATTTAACAATTTAGTTAAATGCTTTTTTATTTTTTATTTTTTGCAAGATATTAGATTCAATACGTGAGGTTAACATATTGGAAATGTTTGGTTATTTTTAGCTATCAGTGTGTGAAATCTAATTTTATTTTTCAGAATAAATAATATTTAGCAAGATGTTAGTTCCATTAAGTGTGTGTAGCCATTTTGGTATTTCTTTTAAACTTGCATTGTTATTTATAAAATGAAAATCTAATTTTATTTTTCAGGGTTAATAAAATTTTGCAAGATGTTAGTTCCAATAAGTGCATGTAGTCATATTGGTAAATCTTTTAAGCTTGCATATAATTATTTATAAAATGAAAATTTAATTTGACTTCTACAATAATATTTTAGATTTTATGGGTTTATTTATGTTTTGAAATTATTTAAATGTTGACATATGTAAAAATAAATAGATAAAATAATTTTATACTGAAAATTTACTTAATCAAAATAATTAATAGTTATTTAGATATTGTTTTAATCTTTAACTAGATGGCAGCACCATATAATGATTTTAAAAAAACTATTACTATTATTCTTTAGTATTATTTTTTAGTTATTGTTTATTATAAAACCAGATGGCAGCACCATATAAATTTTCACAATTTTTTTTTTCTCTTTTAACTGAAAACTTGGAATACAAGTGAAATTTTTAAATATTCCAATAATATAATATATATATTAAAATTATTTAAGTTAAAAAATATTTTTAGTAAATGAATTTATAGTTTTTATATTATTTATTTGTATTTTTATATTTTAAATTAGAAATAGTTAAAATCACAATGGTTAAATTAATAACTGCTACTTTTAGAAAATTAACTGTAATTTTAACTTGTACGTTTGAATTCACTTATTCACTTTACCATGTGCTTAGCACAAAACATTTTTGGCTTCGGATTCTGGACAAATTTATGTTGTAATGTATAGATTTTCTTTGTCTTCCTTTGTATTTATTTGTTTATAAATGGATTTATTTTCTTCCGTTTGATTTGTAGTGTTCTATTTTCAAAGGTATCCTTTTTTTTTTTTTTTTCCAATTTCTTTCCAATGATTGTTAGGGCTTGGAATTGTCACAAAATTTTGGCTTTAAGCTTGTGACAGTTACAGAAAACAATCATTCTTTGCTTATAATGTGGTTTCCCAGCCCTTGAAAAAGTAAATTACATTATAAGCTTGCATTTGTGTTTTTTTTTTTTACTTTTGTTTCACTTTTTGAATAAATACTTCATTTGTTAGGACTATGTTTTATAATGTGTAATTTGACATAGCTATTTGGGATAATAATTTCATTGCATTTGGTCAGTTATTTCTGTTTCAATGGTTAATTTTTGCAATAAGTTTTTATATATATATATATATATATATATATATATATATATATATATATATATATATATATATATATATGGATATATCTATATATATAAATCAACATTTGAGCGGAGGGTGGTTTTGGGGTCTGGGGGTCATGATCGGTGAAAATATATCGAAATTTTCCGGAACTGCTTTCCTCCGAACGGCTGCAATAGGTAGCTTTATACTTTTTAGTATTGAAAGCTACCTAATAAAATGTTGCTGGCGTTCTAGTATGTTTTAATATCGAAAATTGCTAAGAGAGAGCAATCCACTGGAATTTAAAGATGAGTGTGTTTAAATAAATGAATTCGAGTGCCATGGTGTTTACTACTCGGCCTATTACTGCTTAAAGTTGATACCAATACATAAATTTAGATATGTTTGTCATCTTTTTTCTTGGACTGTTGTATTGGAGCTACAACATAGCAGAATGCAACATATATATATATATTTTGGACCGTATTCTGAACTTTGTCAATTAATCTTTCATAAATAAACTCCATTAAGGGTACTCACAAGGAAGATGTATTTAAGCATACTCAGAATATTTTGAAAAAAAATACTAATGAAGATACTCGTGTCCATTATAAAGGATCAATCAAATTTAGCTGCGGAATCCCAGTAGAAAATATATAATAAAATAAAATATTTTTGAGTATTTGGCGTAAAAAGACGCGATTTGGCGAGCAACACTTTTTGCACGCCAGATGCAAGCGATTTTAATGGATTCAGAAATTGGTTATTAAATGAGTGTTTAAATCCGTAGTACTTTATGAATTTAAACTTAAACGATTAAATAGTTTATTATTTTTTCTATAAGCTTATATAATATACTAGCATGCTACGCCCGCTGCGCAGGGCCATTTTTCTAAATGTACCTTAAATAAAACGAAATGGCTTTGTATTTTAAAGGAATGTGGATCTTCACCTACAAATGCTACCTTAGTAAATATTTTCAAACGAATTATATCAATGGATTTGAGCATGTATTTTAAAGCAATAAGGACGTTCACCTGCATTTTCCTTCAATATTGCTGTAAACGATGTGAACGACATTGCGTTATATTATATCATACATTGGATAAAATTTTGGCTAAAAGAAGCAACTCATTTAGTTGATCATTTATAGTAGAGTTTGGTAGGAAAACGAGGCCATTATGAGATCCTGACAACAGGAACTGACATGTTTTCCAGTCAACATACTACTAAAAGAGAAAGCATTACAATGATTGTACAGATTGACCATTGAACTTAAATAATGTTCGGGTGATTCATTTTCGTCTGTAAGTTCTTGAACTCCGTCCCTCTTTCTTGTCTCCATGTGAGATTCTGGTAACGTAAGTACAATCTCACTCTATGTTACGTTATATTTCGCAATATACGTCCTCTTCTGGCAAGTCTACTACGGTTTTTCATCTTTCGATTCCAGCAGAGTAAATACAGTGAAAATTGTAATACATTTTTTGCACATAAAGAACAGTGTTTAACTTTCATTTTTAAAAAAAAATGGTGAAACATAAAAAAGTGAATTTTTAGTCTTCCCATTTTTTAGACCAGTTGCATTCGTGTAACCGTTAATCTGAATAAAACCTCCAATGATTAACTCTTGTCGAAGAATAAACCTCTAGTTTGTATCCAATAAAATCTTCCTAATCTTCCATAATCTTGCCGATATCCAAGTTTGACGTCAAACATTAGAAGTGCTTGAAATGATATGGTTACTAATGTACCAGAGTTAGTTACAAAACGAAGTTATTTACGCGCCAAGCTATGTTCCATTAAATAATGTCAAATTACTGTTAATTCAATTATAGATCTTTCATTAACAAAATTCCATACCTTAAATAAAACTGACAATGATAAAGTTAGTTATGCAAAATGTTTAGTAATATTATTTTTGGTGAATCCTTAAACCGAAGATTTTTTTGCATTTCTCTAAAGAGCATAATAACACGTAGAAATGAATTCATTTCTCGCTATGTTTAGCTGATAGGGCTATGTGTAGGTCGAAAAGGCTTTATAATGATCGAAAAATTATCTAATCAGAATTTCAGGTACTCGTTTTTTCTTATCCAGCCTGAAATGATAAATCGACAAATATTATTTATTCCATTCGCCACCACTGACATTACAATGTTTTTCCGTACATTGAAAGCGCCAAAACAGTGGCTGAGATGTTTTGCTCTCAAAGCTGGCATACGGGAAGTGCTGGGCTCAAACCCCTGTCGCGCTCTTTTACCAAACCGTTTGGAGTTTTCCGTGGTTTTCTTCGAACCTTGCCGTAAATACGGGTTAGGATCCCTTAGAAAGACCCTCACGGAGGGCACTCTCCCCAGGGTCTATATCCCTCGTGTAGATAATCGGCCGTCATAAAATCAACCAACCGTATATTGGAAGCATTGCTTTTTTGGTAAAACTTTGCTTCATAATGAAAAAACACATAAATTTAGCAATTGCTAATTTCAAAAGTCGTCTAATCTTCTGTAATCTGAATCGTCGTGCTGAGTAACCTTCAAACATAAACGAAACATCCAACAATATAGTAAAAATGCCAACTGGCAGGTGACCGGAATACAGACAATAAGTCCAATGTCTTTTAAAAACCCTCCTGAAAGAAGGGAAGAAATGCCGAAAAAACTAAAATATAATGAAGAATCAAAAAGAGCATCGAAAATTTATTTCAGCAAACAATTTTTATTGCAAAATGTAGCCTTTTGTGATAGTAATAACGCATAAATGCACACATCTCCTTAAGAATATTCTTTGATTCCTAACTTTTGAAACAGTGAATATTTTTATAAGTGAAATTGGCGATATATTAAAAAAATAATAAATAAAAATAAAAGAATAGACAATATTCGCTGGTCTGAGTTCGAGGCTATAAAAATAATTTCCTTACTCTACTAATTTCATTAGAGAGGGGAGAAATTCCACAGAGATGGAGGATATTGATGTCCCATAATATGTGTAGGAAGTATTAATGGAAGAAGGTACAAAAAGTCCTTCCGGCCTGTACCGGGAGGAAAAGGTAGCTTTCCTATATCTTCGTTTTAAAATTTTAGCTAATGTTACACGAAAACAGCAAGCTAAAATGCAAAGAAACGTTTACAAAAGATTCGTTAATACTGAATTTGAATAAGAAATTCGCCAAATTATTGAGCAACAGCCAAATTGGCTTCATTTATGAAGACTTATTTTGATCGCCAAATTTGGCGATATTTCGCCAAATGTCGCCCAATTTTGCCAATTTTGTCGCCAATGTCGCCAATTTGGCGTTAACGGATATGAACATATAGTTTTATGCGTATGATTGGGAAAATTATTACAACAACGAAAGAAAATAATTTGCGAGTAATCGCGTTAATGTGCTGTTTTGTTTCAAAATGTCAGCCACCCTAGAATTTCAAACTGCTCTATCTCAGCCATTTTTTAAGATAGAGGTAAACCAAAAAAAGCTCTGGAATCCTTGTATCAAGGCCTAACACGTAATTAAAAAATAAATTTGAATTTTTAAATTTTTTGTATATTTATTTTAGATTTTAAGTTATTTTACATCTTTAAATGGCCGCCATCTTGAAACAAGATGGCGGACCAAGCTGGCCAACGAACTCGGTCGTGACATTAGTGACCTTAATACACACAATTAGTTTCATCAAAATCGATTCATAATTACGGGCGTTATCGTATGACATAGGTCAGATATATATATATATATATATATATATATATATATATATATGGATATATCTATATATATAAATCAACATTTGGACGGAGGGTGGTTTTGGGGTCTGGGGGTCATGATCGGTGAAAATATATCGAAATTTTCCGGAACTGCTTTCCTCCGAACGGCTGCAATAGGTAGCTTTATACTTTTTTGTATTGAAAGCTACCTAAAAGACTTTTTCAAATAAGATTAGATAAAATATTTGAAGAAAAGAATTATACTAATGCAATTGAACTATGTCAACATATTAAATCATCTTTACATCAGGCTGGGACAACAAAGAAAGGGAAAAACTTCCCCAAAAATTTTTTGGTGGGACGGAGACATTAAAAAGACTGTACAACAGAAAAAAGTAGCTTATATTAGGTGGATGAGTTCAAGAAATGAAGATGATAGTCAGCTTTATAGAACTAGCAAAAACAAGCTACCTCTTTCATTTTGATACCTACCGGTTTACCTACCTACTCAAAATGTATAATCTTGGTGTCCCTTACTTCCAAAGCCAGACCTGAAGGTGATATAAGGGTTCAAAACGCTAATAACCAGCCTTAGTTTTCCAAAACCATTTTATTCTCAAAAAAGTGAAAAATAATGTTTTTCAAGAGGTGGATTAAAAACGGGCTTCTTAATAATTTATCACATGATAAATCAAAATACATCAAATTTTGTTTAAAAACCTACTAAACTACTGTTTTGAAACTTTGTGTAAGAAAAAAGAGCATTTTCTTTTCTTCATTTTTTTACTTGCAAAAGTCACAGATGTATGCCTTTTTTCCATTCCAGCACATTTGGAATGTTCCCAACCACACTTGTAGCATTGAATTCAAACTTTCCCTCTAACATCATATGATAAGAGTTCATCGCAGAAAACACGTTGCATTGTCGTCACCAGGTTTATCACCCAAAGGAACCGATAACTCGTCATCGTCACTGTCGTCGGCATGGTAGTCCGTTTTTAGACCAACAAGCACTTCAAGTTGATGGTCTCAGCAGCCTTTACAAAACAAACGAATCGATAGAAACTGGTACTCTACAAGAAGCTCAGGACATCTACTTTGTGATGAGGTGGATGCCACTTGCTTTCCTGGAGAACTAAGGAAGGGAGAAATTAAATTTCACATACCTTCCGGGCCATCACTTGAACCTAGGTACCTCGGCTTGCCGCCTCAATGCTCTTCTTACTGAGCTACACGAACGATATCCTGGCTGGCATAATTCACTGTTATTTGCTGGACATGGCTGCGAGCTTCAGCGCTATTTTCATTCATCTGAGCCATAACTATAGCATTTTACATGATGAAAGTGTGAAGTAACATGGAAACGCCTGTATACCATGTAATTAGGTCATAATGAAGAAAGGAAAGTTTTTTCAACAAGGTAAATCATATCCAATGATTGGAGTATCATAGTTGAGCTTTATTCCAACAGAGTGAAAAATGTCCGGGCTAGCACTTGAACCTAAGTACCTTGGCTTGCCGTGCCAATGCTCTTCTTACTGAGCTGAGCTACCCGAACGATATCCAGGCTGACATAATTCGCTGTTATTTGTTGGACTAATTTCATTTTTCTCAGAGCTATATAAATATCGCATTTACATGACGAAAGTGTGATATAACATGGAAACTCTCTCTGTTGGAATAAACCTCGACTATCATACTCCAACCATTGAATACGATTTACCTAGTTGAAAAAACTTTCCTCTCTATTGTGATATGAGTCTTGTTAACTATGTTATTTTTAAAAAAATCCCTGACAGCACAGCCTACAGGCACAGGTAGATTTGGAAGACGCCTGTTTATTGGGACTTGCAGAAGAAATGACCTTTTTGCCATGATGCAACAGGTGGAACCTCCCACTTCGAAGTCTACCTGTATCAAGTAGGCGGAGCCGGCAGAATTTTTTTGTTTTTATTTTATTTTACTTTTTTTTGCTGTAAGGTTTGGTCCTATAAAAAACTTGTCAATATAAAAGTTGTAGATAATATTAATAGGATTTATAATAAATTTAAGCGGATTTGATATCTTGTGAATTGACAAAGTTATGAATTTTATTCTTCTGAAACCCCTATCCCCCCCTTGAGGCCATTTTTAATCATATCAAAAATCTGTCATACATAAATTTTTGGCCCTTTTCCTAGAAGTAATAATAACTTTAAACGGGTTCGATACGTATCATAATTAAGAAGTTATGGGGATTTTTCTGTTTTCACAAAAAGTCCCCCCCCCCCCTTTGGTTCGATTTTGCCCATTAACGAACTTCATCGAGATTTTATGGTCCTTGATTGGTTGTATCATTTTGGAAGAGATTTGTGCAGAATTTTTGAAGTTATCGTGTCCATAAAAAAGTGACATAGATAGATAAAGTTTTGAAGTGGGTGGGGGGGGGGGGGTTGGGTTGGGTTCTGAGAGTCATGATCAGCGTAGATCTGCAAAATTTTTCCAGAAATTCCAACCTAGGGGAGAATGTAATAGGTAGTATTTCTTACGAAATCTACCTAATATATTTATTCAGTTTATTGTACTAAAAATAATTTTTGCACCCCTCCCCCCCCCATAGGCTAAAATTTGTGTATCCTACTTTTGGTTTTAGGACATTTCATTCCTTTCAGATAGCTTCTTACCTCCGAGAAGTTTTGTTATCAATTTTCTTTAACATCTCTCTGCGCGTTGTGCCCTGTTAAGGTCATTTTTATCTTAATGCTTCTGTACTCTTCTTCTTTTGTGATTTATTATCTGACATCTTTATGCACTTGCTAAGGTTGAGAAGGTGTCTCTATTTTCGGAAAGAAAGGACTATAAAAGCTTTGGAGAAATGAAACTTTTTCCGCAGCATATTTCAGTGAAATTTAATGTTAAAATCACATGCAGGGTGAGAATTCAAAATATGAGATCCTGTCGAAAATTTTAAGTTAGATGAAAAATGAAAAATAAATTTTGCGATCAGAATTTTACTTTCGTTCTATTAATAAAAATAAAAATAAATATTTTTAATAATATTCAATTTTTTTTCCAGATCGCTAAATTCTTGTTTTTCGAAATTACAAAAAGTTTGTTCCTTAACTTATTTGATCGCAGGAAATATTTAACAAATGTTATTTTATAAACTGATGGTATTATTTTAGCATAAAATATACAGATATAGGGTAGATGTGCCAGTAATGGACACCTTTAAGGAATTTCTTTAAAAATTATTTTTTAATTAATAGTTATAATTATTATATTCCACATTTTTTTAATATTATATTAATCTACCAACAATATTTAACCATGCTCATAGTCACATTTCCCAATGTGAATCTAAATTTAATTGTAAATAACAGAAATAAATCGAAACACCCTAAATTTCAGTAATGGACACCCCACAAAAAGTAATAATTGATATTATGATTGTATTTAAAACTAGAATTTAAAGAAAGCATATTAGTGAAATAAAAAAAGCTGAATTTTTATTGGTTATTTTTTACAAACCAACAACATTGAGGGGTGTCCATTACTGGCACATCTACCCTATAATACAAGAAAACAAAAAATAAAAGTCTGCGTCTACTTAATTCCATGCTATAAAAATTTCAGAAATATTTCCTGATATAGAAGAAGCATTTTACAATAATATAATGTAATCTCGTAAAGCTTCAGACTCACCCATGATTCCGGAAACCTCTCCTTTATCCTCAGCAACCAAAGAAGCAGAACTACTCAGAAACCAACTTTTAGGATTTCCGAAACTTATGGAAGTTTTTTAAACTGTAGGTTCTGTTTCTTACCCGTATTTTTCGGAAACGTTACCAAGTAGTTTTCATCCAGTGGTTCTGAAACTTTTACTCCTCGAGTACATGAATAAAAACTAGTCGTTGGGGGCCATTGTAATACTTACCCATCATGGATATGCATAATGTAAAATATTAAAATAAAACAAGTGTAAACTACTTATAAAGTGCTTTGCAATTCAAATAAAATCGTGGCTTGATGACGTCACAAACTTTAAAGGCTCGATTACTGAATTGCTTGAAAGAAACATCCTTATAACTCCAAAAATAATAATCCTATTAACTAGCGGTTTATTGCATCTGATTAAGCGTCAAATTTCCAATTAGAATGTATCTTTGAAGTGAAATTTGGATGAAATACCGGGTCATGAAAAATCGAAGAGTGTGGGAAATAGGATTCCAAATATCTCGGCAACTCATTATCCGATCGACTTCATCCTTTATGCAAAATTTATGTTTTTTTATTGTCTTTTATATTTATTTCTTAAAATAAACAATTTCGAAAATTTTTATATACCTTTCATCAGAACGAATATTTCGAGAGTCCGAAAAAAATTGTTCCGGTTAATCGAGGTTTTTGAAATGAAATAGGCTTCTTCCCATTATTACTTACTAAGTACATACCAAATTGCAAGTCTCTATCTCAATTTCTTCGGGAGATAGAGCGTTTACAGACACACACACAGACACACAGACACACAGACGGACGGCAAATTTTTTTTTCTAAAAATATGTTTTTCGGAATCTCCAGTGTCTGAAACGTGTAATTCCGTCAAAAAAAAAATTTCGATTTTCAAAACGATTACAAGACTTACCCTATACTACGTATGATGGGTAAGTAAAAATGGAAACAAAGAAAACAAATGCATACGTATACAAATAATCTTCGCTATTGTTTTACATTTTATGTAATCTTTACAGGTAGCAAATTGTGCAATGTGCTGGTTTTACTTGTCTACATCTGGATATACATTGAATATTTATTGGGGAAGAATCGTAAATCATCTTTACTACATAGTGTGCTTATATTTTGTTTTTAAACAATAAATGGTGAAAAACCGGTTTCACCAACTCCTCAGAGCCTCAATAGATTGCGGGACGAATGCGTGCAGTGAGCGAAGGCATAAAAAAAAAACTTGTTTAGTGTTAGTTCCACACAATTTTGAAAATGTCTCCCAAAGCGTCCTATTCAACTGAAGATCGTATTTTTATTGTTAAAAATTGGTATTTATGCGGTGAAAATTCAACACTCTTTCTATGTAAGTAGTCTTCAACATTCAGAAACCGACCTAAGCCGCGAGTTATCTCCTATCAATACCTAAATCTTACCCACGTTATTCACCAGATATGAGTCCATGTGATTTCTATCTTTGGTGTCATATGAAAGATTTGGTTTACAAGAAGTCCGTGCTCTATCTCGCGTAAATATACTCGAATTGCCATGCAATTAATATATGTTATTCAGATTTACTATTGCATGTTCAGTATTGAAAATGAAGTGTTTAGTATTTATAGTTCATTTACACGGATATTAAAAAAAACTTCGTTACATTACGGTCTAGGGGGAATAAAACATGTTATACTATTTCAAACATATTGAAATTGATGTATATCTCTGAGCCTTGTCCATTTACAGGGGCACACAAAATAATTCAGTTGCAGTACTGTCTATTAACAATAATTGCTGGAAGCGTGTTTTCAGTTGTGATACGCGTTTTTAAATTCAAATATTTTTTTGCATAATACTTTGTAAGTGCATAAATTCTACAGATCATGTACAGGGCATCACAAAAGATCTCGAGTGTTTTTCAGTTTATAGTCGGAAATTGTGGAATTGGAATTTTCAACTGTGCTTTGCATTTCATAACTGAACTAAATTTTAGCAGGTTATGTAGTATATATACAAATCATATTTTTTCAAGGCTGCAGAAAACAATACGGATATTTTTACGATTATTGATGGTGAGTGCTGAAATTGGGTTTTCAAATGTGTTATGCGTTTCCCAAATTGTTCACTTCGATATCAACTTACTAAACAGTGAAGTTTCGTTACAGTATTCTGAATGTGTTGGGAAGTGTTTCATAAGCTATGCTTGATGCATGATTTTTCGTTCTTGTTATCTATATGTGCGAGGCTTGTCTTGAAAAAATAATTAGATTAGTTTATTGGTTTGGTTCTAGAATTAGACCATATACTCGAATTACCCCACATTTAAAAAATTGCAATTTTATACTAAGCACTACCATTTAACATTAAACTTTATACGAGTTATAACTTTCCAACTGAAAGAAAAAGTGTTCAGGCCGGGATTTGAAACCAGGGCTTTGCCTTAAACTACCACCCTGGTACCAAATGAGTTATTCTGGACAAATTCGGCGGACACATTTCTCGTAGACAACCTTTTGACGATGACATCTGGTCTGATATCTGAAATAGCTTAACAGAATAAATCACAGATAATGGAACTACAAGTAAACCTTCGAAACGTGATTACACTTCATTCATTTAACACGGTTATTCTGATTGCTAAATAAACTTTGAATCAAATTATTCTAAACAAATGTAATGTAAACATACCTAAATTAAAAAGTTGCATGTCGCATGATTTTGTACCAGTGTGCGTTTGAAGTTTATGCTTCTGCACGTACATTTGTTAAGATATACCAGTTAACCCATTCGGGACCATGGGTGCATATATGCACCCTCAAAAAGAGCATACAGAATTTGTTTTAGGCACCAGTAAAAAATTAAAGTAATATTTGCTTTCTCTAATTAGAACATTTTTGTGATAGTTTAAGTAAAGTTAGCTTTTTGAAAAAAAGTGGTGCATACCGAATAAAATTTGTGTAAAATCCGCCGGTCCCGAAGGGGTTAAACTTTGTTTACGGAGAATAACCCTGGTTATCTAAAAGCTTTTCACATTGAAACAATAAGAAACATTGAAAAAATATATGGTATAAATTAAATAATTTAAAAACATAATTGTAGTTACATATTATATTAGTATACCAATATTAGTATACCCATTGAAACTATAGATAAAAATATTGAATACAAAATTTTACGTTGCATTTTTCAGCAAAATGGAAAAAAAGAATTATTCATTCCTGTAACCCTTAGAGAAGTTTCGAGAAAAATATTGCAAAATTTCAGATTGTAATCCTTCTGCTATTTCATTTTTATTTATTAATAGAAAAATTTGTAGGAATCAAAAGAAACAAATTGGGAAAATGCTTTTAATTCAAATATTTAAATGTGAGATAAAATAACTAAAAAATAATAACCTATTTCTAAACATTTATTAAAGGAGGAAAAATGTAGTAATCAAAAGAAACAAATTGGAAAAATACCATTAATTCCAATATTTAAATACAAGATCACTAAAAAATAATAACATATTTCTAAACATTTCTTAAATAAAAAATATTAGTGAGAAAATAGTACTTCAAAATATTTATGTACAAATGCAGGCATTTTAAATAAGTTAGAAATTACGAAATTCTCTTCTCTTATACGAGGTTTTATACATTTAGGCATTGAGTAATAAAGAAACTTTCAAATCTACTATATCTATTTCGCATTCAACATGTGTGTAAACGTGGGGATAAACGTGTGTAAACATGTGCCTGTGGAGTATTTTCTTTTAACCATTTGACTACGTATCGTCCCAGCGGGCTGTTTATTTATTTTTTTCGTACCACTTTTTGTAAAATAATCTCTGACATACACTTATAGTATTTTCAAGAGAAGCTACCAAAAACAAATATTTTTGTAAATTGTAATATTATTGAATATAAACAAGAACGAAAAATCATGCGTCAAGCATAGATTATGTAACACTTTCCAACGCTTCCAAAATAATTTTACAAATCATACCGTTTAATAAGCTGATAGATAACAGCTAAGGAAACAATTTGGAAAACGCATAACATATTTAAAAACGTAATTTCAGGAATTTCCAACATATACAATATTCGGAAAAATATTCGACTACTTTTATTCAGCCCTGTATATGATCTATAGATTTGCATATATACTACATACGACGCTAAATTTTAGTTTAGTTAAGAAACGCGTAGCACAGTTTAAAATTCTCCTTCTGGAGATTCTGTACATAAACGGAAATGTGTTCGCGAACTTTTGTGCTGCCCTGTATATGAAATACAGAATTTATACACACCAAGTAATAGACAAAAAGTGAGTTAAATTTAAAATCGCGTTCAGCAACTTAAAACATACTTCTAGGAATTATTGTTAACAGGCAGTAGAGAACTCTTTTGTGTGTCCCTGTCAATGAACGATGACTGCTATACACACACTATTCCGTAGTAAGCCTCTTGTAATGCACTTTAATCCTAATAATATTATAAATCTGATTGTGTGCAAATGTTAGGCTGAAGCCAGCGTCAAAATGGAGCATTTAATGATCCTGTATTTTTGCATATAGATTGATTATAACCCTCAAATGGACATAGGCTGGTTTTTGTTTATTTTATTTAAATATTTTTCTTAATAATTCAAAATTTCGTTATTTTCATAGAGAATAAATGGACATTTTTTCGTATAATACTTTAAAATGGTTAAATTTACTTTACCGTTGCTAATACTTTATCGTTGCCAAAACTAATTAAAAACCCGGAATAACAATTTTTACTCAACAATTTAGTTTCAATTGAAAAATTTTCACGGGAAAAATGAAAATGAAATTAAAAAAATTAAAGAATTAAAAAGAAGATTAAATAATATTATTAGAAATAAAACGTACTTTTTTTAGTTTTTGATAATAATACAAAGTTTCAATATGCGTAACCATAGGAAACAGGCGAATATGACGCCATACATCGCAAATAAAGCTGATAGGCTTTGATTGGTGAAATAAAATGATCTTGGGTTTCTTCTTCACACTTTTTTTCTTTTGTATGGTAAAATACTTGGCGTTTTACCGTCTGCGCACGGCTAATATAACTATACCGTATTTTTTATTTAAATTTTAAAAAAGTAAAAAGAAGTTTCAAAAGAAAATGGTTAGCAAATGTCAATAATATGCTCCGCAAAATTATCTATGTCGAAAATGATGTCATGGATATCGAGAAATAGCTATATTCTTAAAACTAAAAGAAATAACTCGATTACCTAAAAGAATGACGAATGTTAATAGTTCCATTTTTGTTGATAAAACATAGGTTTTAATATTATTTCGTTAAAGTAACATGATTTCCCCTATGCCAGTATTGAAATTAATTGCCTGGAAAAGAAAATTAACAAGAATTATGTCATTAAAAAGGGATTTCTCTGGAGAAAAAGAGACGTCATATTTGAAATAAAACGGGAATTTTCCAATATGTTTTAAAATGAGTGTGAAGCAATTCCTTACATTAATAATACAAGGATCAGTAAGTATAAAAAGTAGATGAATTTTACGCCATATTTATTATGAAGAATTTAATTTTTTTTATCTGTACTGATTATTAAGCATAAGTATCCGTTATATACAGATGAGAGTTTTCTGTTAAAAATCACATCATAATTTTAAGAACTTTTCTTAAAAAATGAACATGAATCTATTATATTAAAATCTGACCGTGTGTTTGCATTTCGCAACTACTCCTAGACTATCGAACGCAACGCGATTTACTTAATACCGGTTATCATTGATCCGAGAATGTCATACAAACTCTCACAATTTAAAAAATTAAATTAGATGCCAAGATTTTTTTGATTTTTTGATTTTTTTGTAAATTTTAACGAAGTTTCTCTAAAAACGGAAAGTAAATTACTCCATACTTGTGCATAAAAAAGGAGAAATAAAACAGATCAGTATATTTTTTACACCATTTTCTCATTAAAACTGAAAAACAAAATTTATTTTCACCTTGAATAGATTGTGAAAACAAAATCTTGATTTCAGTAAATTATCCAAAAAATTAAAACATATTTTCACATATTCAAACTTCATGAATCAATTTATTCTGGAGAACAAAAATTGCCTGTCAACATACTGTCATTTAAAAAACAAGATTTGTTTCAGCTATACATTAAACCAAGGAGGCAGAATTGAATTTAAGGAAAAAGCATGTACTATATTTCCAGTTAATGTTTTTTTAAAGGATGGCTGTTAAAACGTTTCACAAATGCGTTAAAAGTAAAATTGTCTATCAGGTAAAATTGACATTTGTTTTTACCCAATTCGTCTATTTCCACAATTTTATTTGACCCTCCTTTTCGCATTGGTTGCAATTTCATTTTCGCGATTATTTGGCACAAAATTTCACTTTTTTAAGACTGAGTTATGTCAAGGTCCCTATAACAAAAAATGCCGCATTCTCTCCTATGAAATGTGATAAATAGTTAGTTAATTATTAACGTTTTTAATTTTCGGGAGTGAAATATTTTGCTTAATTAATCTATTTATTCTTCTTTTAATGTTGCGTGAACGAAGTCACGGGTAACAGCTAGTGATATATATAAATTTCAATGAGTTTTGAATAGTGAAATATTATTTAATTAAACCGCAGACGATTTTTCTCCATAGACGTAATGTAACGGAATTCTTTAGACTGTCCCTGTAAAGTAACTATAAGTGCTATGCACACCCTATTTCATATTAAGCTTCTTGTAATGCACCTTAGTGATATATATCAATTACAATGTATTTGAAATTGTGTAATATCATTAAAATAAACCTCAAATGATTTTTCCCCATAGACCGTAATTTAACGGAATTCTTTTGAGAGTTCCTATAACAAAAACTATAAGTGCTACATACTTCAGTTAAAATAGGGAACATGCTATAGATAACGACAATAACATATAAAAATTGCAGGGCAATCCGAGCATATTTACCGGAGTTAGAGCACGGGCAGGCGGCCATACGGCCAGACAAACCGAAGTCATAAACACTTTTCAATTAGGTTGGAAAGTGTTAAAATGACCTAGAAAATTATAGTTCCCCTATTTTTTAAAGAATTTAGCAAATTTTACTCAAACACGTGAAGGCAAAATGCGTGGAAACCGATTATAGAAGTTTCCCAGTTTTCGTCAATACTGAATTTAAATGGGAATTTCGAAAAATCAGTAAGCTATCGCTACGTTGGCTTCATCTTGCGCAAAAAATGACAGTAGCGACCGCAGTCAACCAAACAAACAAGTTGGCTTCATTTATGGCGACCTATTTTTGCCGCCAAATTTGACGATATACCGTCAATTATAGCAAGAATTTGACCCTGGTGTATATAATTCTGTAGTTCTAAGGGTATGAGAGTAGCAACAATGCATATACCAATTAGTAACTTTGCGAGAAACCACGTTTTTGAAAGCTCATAAATGAAAACTGATTATCGAAAAGTGAGCCACACTAAACTTCAAACTGTTATATCTGAGACATTTTTTAAGTTACAGGCAAAACAAAAAATGTTACGTAATCCTTGTATCAAGGCCGGACACTTAAGAGCCTACATCAGTCATGCGAAAAAACGCTCAAGCTAATGTTAAGTCTATGGGAAGGTTCTTGCGCGATTTCTCGCTCGCATTTTAATATTTTTAAACGATTTTTTTTTGCATAGGATAGCTGACGTCGATCTCTAACGTTGTTAGTTTTTACTTTTTCGATTTTGGTTCCAGTTTTTTTATATAAGGGTACTTTCACTTTCAGAACCGGTTCCAACCGGTTCCAAAATTGAAAATGTCCGTTTGTAAAAAAAACTGTAACCAAAATCATTTGAAAGGAGATTTTTTCCCTATGTAACGGTGTAAAAATTGAAACTATGCGATGTTTTGAAATTAAAAAAAATTGCAGTAGCAAAAATCGAAAAAACCAAAATTTCATCATCAAGTGTTGCTATTCGCAAAATGACGTCAGCGTTACGCACGGACACGTTTGTCCTTTATAATACAGATATGTCATGAAAATTTCGTCTCGTTTAAGAAAAACTTGTTTATAAAAAAGTCTCTCAAAGTTTGGTATTATACCTGCTACTATTGGCAATATGTGGTTAAAATTTTGAAACGCTTATAAAAGTTCTTTTAATTCCATTCTTTATATTATTTTTATAACTATACCACTTAATAATTCGAGTATTGTCTTCATTTCTTTCTAGGTATTCCAAATCTCCAGTTAGTGACAAAACCTGTGCCACACAAGAGGCCAGACACTCTGAGAGTGGAGGCCTTTCTAGACAAGTCAGCTCCAACTGTAGAAGCTAATGTCGCGATCGTACAGAATATGGTGAATTGTGCAAAAGTCAGAAGGATATTAGACTTATTAGGATCTAAGACACGTAGGCTAAAGGCAGCCCCACGTGTCCATGTTGTGCCCAAAAAAACAAAACATAATGAAATTGTTCGCTTCAATGTGGATTACTATAGACATTATAAAAAGCTATCTTGTCCACGGATTCCTTCTCTGGGTAAGTACATTTATAAATTTATTAAAGTTATTCAAACTTAATAAGCACTACATCTGATACTGTTTGATAAAAGTAATTTAAAATTGTTACTTCAATTATTAGTCAAAATTTTTAACCCTTTGTTGCATACTGTCCACTACAGTTGACAAAAATACTATTTTTTTCCTGTCCAACATATTGTGTTTACAGTTGCTATTAAAAGCTTTGATATCTATACTTTCAATAGAAAAATCGTGATAGCGCAACAACAACCCCTAACTACCTTGCTGAGATATCATCAATATAGATGTATCTTCAGAATGCCGGTAATTTTTTTCGTATGAACTAAAATGTTTCTAAACCTACAATAATGTTATTTAAATGGTATTTTGTCTATTAATTATTACTTTCAGACGTCTTGGCTTAATGCATAATTGAAATACAAGTTTAAAAATTTTTATTTATTTTGTTTTGGACTATAGTAGACAAGATGCAATGAAAAGAAAAAATTAAATTATCATACATAAAATAATTTTTTTCTCATTCTGTGTGACCCTTTTAGTAAGAAAATAACAAATTTAATGTTGGGGATTTGCCAGTCTTAAAGTTTGCAACAAAGGGTTAATTTTATCGTTTGTGACATAAGCGTGTCAGTTTATATATTTTAACAACGTGAGGGGTATGGCTCAAAGTCCATTCAAATTAAGGTACTTCTTTGTTACAGGCGCGCGATAAAGAAAACAGTGAGGTTGAATTTGGCGAGAAAAGCAAAAGTTTAGAAATCACTTTCAAGCAGCCTTTTTTTTTTTTTTAATCTCATCTGATTATTATATGTATATCTTTATGAAATAACTAGCTGTTACCCGTGACTTCGTGCACGCAACATTAAAAGAAGAATAAATACACTAATTAAGCAAAATATTTCACTCCCTATAATTAAGAACGTTAATAATTAACTAACTATTTAGCACATTTCATAGGAGACAATACGGTATTTTTTGTTATAGGGACCTTGACATAATTTAGTCTTAAAAATGTGAAATTTTGTGCCAAATAATCGCGAAAATGAAATTGCAACCAATGCAAAAAGGAGGGCCAAATAAAATCATGGAAATAGACGAATTGAATAGAAACAAATGTCAATTTTACCTGATAAACAATTTTACTTTTAACGCCTTTGTGAAACGTTTTAACAGCCATCCTTCAAAAAAACATTAATTGGAAGTAGTATATGCTCTTTCTTTAAATTCAATTCTGCATCATTGGTTTAATGTATAGCTGAAACAAATCTTGTTTTCAAAATGACAGTATGTTGACAGGCAATTTTTGTTCTCCAGAATAAATTGATTCATGAAGTTTGAATATGTGAAAATATGTTTTTATTTTTCGGATAATTTACTGAAATCCAGATTTTGTTTTCACCATCTATTCAAAATGAAAATAAATTCTGTTTTTCCGTTTTAATGAGAAAATGGTGTAAAAAATATACTGATCTGTTTTATGTCTCCTTTTTTATACACAAATATGGAGTAATTTACTTTCAGTTTTTAGAAAAACTTCGTTAAAATTTTTTAAAAAAAAATCTTGCCATCTAATTTAATTTTTTTAATTCTGAGAGTTTATGTGACAATAGTCTAGGAATAGTTTCGAAATACGAACACACGGTCAGATTTTAATATAATAGATTCGTATGATGTGATTTTTAGCAGAAAACTCTCATCTGTATATAACGGATACTTATGCTTAATAATAAGTATAGATGAAAAACAACATTTAAATTTTTCGTTATAAATATGGCGTGAAACTTATCTACTTTCTATACTTACTGATCCTTGTATTATTAATGTAAGGAGTTGATTCACACTCATTTTAAAACTTAAAGGAAAATTCCCGTTTTATTACAAATATGACGTTTCTTTTTCCCCAGAGAAATCCTTTTTTAATGACATAATTCTTGTTATTTTTCTTTTCCGGGCAATTAATTTCAATACTGGCATAGGGGAAATTATGTTACTTTAACGAAATAACATTAAATCTTTAGGTTTTATCAACAAAAATGGAACTGTTAACATTGGTCATTTTTTTAGGTAATCGAGTTATTTCTTTTAGTTTTAAGAATGAAAAAAACTTTCTCGCTATCCATGACATCATTTTCGACATGGATAATTTTGCGGAGAATATTATTGACATTTGCTAGCCATTTTCTATTGAAACTTCTTTTTACTTTTTTAAAAATTAAATTAAACAAGAACGAAAAATCATGCGTCAAGCATAGATTATGTAGCACTTTCCAACTCTTCCAAAATAATTTTACAAATCATACCGTTTAATAAGCTAAAACATAACATCCAAGTAAACAATTTGGAAAACGCATAACCAATTTAAAAACATAATTTCAGGAATTTCCAACATATACAATATCCGACAGAAAAATATCCGAATACTTTTATTCAGCCCTGTATAGGATCTATAGGTTTGTATATATACTACATAGGATGCTAAATTTTAGTTCAGTTAGGAAACGCGTAGCACAGTTTAAAATTCTCCATCTGGACTTTGTCAATAAACGGAAATGTGTTCGCGAACTTTTGTGCTTCCCTGTATAGGATCTACAGAATTTATACACACCACGTAATAGACAAAAAGCGAGTTAAAATTAAAATCTCATTCAGTAACTTAAAACGCACTTCCAGGAATTATTGTTAACAGACAGTAGAGAATTATTTTGTGTGTCCCTGTAAATGAACATGATTGCTATATACACAATATTCTGTAGTAAGCCTCTTGTAATGCACATTAGTGATATATATAAATTTCAGTGCATTTAAAATAGTGAAACATTATTTAAATAAACCGCAGACGATTTTTCTCCATAGACGTAATGCAACGGGATTCTTTTGACTGCCCCTGTAAATTAACTTTAAGTGCTATGCACACCCTATTCCATATTAAGCTTCTTCTAATGCACCTTAGTGATATATATAAAATTCAATGCGTTTAAATTAGTGAAACATTATTTAAATAAACCACAAATGATTTTTCCCCATAGACCGCAATGTAACGGAATTCTTTTGAGTGTCCCTGTAAAAAACTATAAGTGCTACACACTTCCGTTGAAATAGGGAACATGCTTTAGATGGCAACAATAACATATAAAAATTGCAGAGCAATCCGAGCATATTTAAGGGAGTTAGAGCACGGACAGACGGCAGACGGCCAGACGGCCAGACGGCAGACGGCCAGACAAACCGAAGTCATAAGCACTTTTCAACTAGGTTGGAAAGTGCTAAAAATACGGCATAGTTATATTAGCCGTGCGCAGACGGTAAAACGCAAAGTATTGTTACCATACAAAAGAAAAAGAAAAGTGAAGAAAAAACCCAAGATCGTTTTATTTCACCAATCAAAGCATATCCGCTTTATTTTAGATGTATCACGTCATATTCGCCTGTTTCCTATGGTTACGCATATTGAAACCTTATATTATTATCAAAAACTAAAAAAAGTACATTTTATTTCTAATAATAATATTTAATCTTCTTTTTAATTCTTTAATTTTTTTATTTCATTTTCATTTTTCACGTGAAAATTTTTCAATTGTAAACAAATTGTTGATTAAAAATTATTATTTTGGGTTTTGAATTAGTTTTGGCAACGATAAATTATTAGCAACGGTAAAGTAAATTTAACCATTTTAAAATATTATATGAAAAAATGTCCATTTATTCTCTATGAAAATAAAGAAATTTTGAATTATTAAGAAAAATATTTGAATAAAATAAACAAAAACAAGCCTATGTTCATATGAGGGTTATAATTAACCTATATGCAAAGATACAGGATCATTAAATGCTCCATTTTGACGCTGGCTTCAGCCTAACATTTGCACACAATGAGATTTATAATATTATTAGGATTAGGATTGTCTCTATATCAAACGCACAAGTAAAATATTCAATATGTCCATCATTTAATAGACACATTGCGGAGCTGTTTATTGCAGATAAATAAGCAATGCAGGAAACATAACATATGCCGACATAAATAAGCCAGCCATATAAGATTGGAAATTATTTACAGCTCGTTATTTTATTTTCATGACTTGTTTATATTATTTGGCGCTAAATTGCACTTTCTTAAAACTGCGTTATGCAGAGCCTTTATAACAAAGAAGTACCCAAATTAAAAAAAGCCATATCTGTTGCGCACATTTTTCAGTTTATATTTGAGTATTTAGTACTAAGAGCAGAGAAGAAATCTTATTTTTCACAAATGTTTTTATCTTTTTGTGCAAGAAAATATCACAGTTTGCATAATACTACATAAAATATGTGTTATTTGATACAGGGTCTGATTAAACCTCTTCGGACACTATGCACAGCATCCCCCCCCTTTTTTGTACCCCCTCTCCAAACACTACTGTGAGAAAGTTCGAAGTTCATTATCATTTTCTTACAGCCTTCGTCTTCTAAAGGTACAAATTGCTCAAAGACTTCTAAGTACCTTGTAACTTTTTCTGGTATTTGAATCAAAGTCCAAACTTAAAATCACACTTAAATTTCTTAAAACTTCAATTTTGAATGAAATATAAAAAGATATTAAATTCACGTGAAATAATGATATATTGCTCAAAGCATTTCTCAAAGATTCAGTAAAAATTCCTTTAATAACTATACATAAAGCCGCATGTTTCCAACCATTAAAAAAATATTTCAATAAAACATTTAATTTTCACCATTGGGCAATTATTTTCATACAAAATCCCATTAAGGCCCATTCCATTGTGACGGGTGTGACATCCAGACAAAATTTCAAGCGTTTATATCTATATATTTTGGGAAATAAATTAGCTAAGAAATCCCTGAAAAGTATTTTAATTATGTTTTTTCATGCATATGCTTGGATAATTGAGCAAATATATAACTTCAATAGCTTTCAATTAAAAAAAAAAAAATTAACTTGTGACGGGTGTGACTCTCTTGTCCCAAGAGAGTCACACCCGTCACAAGTTTATTTTTTTTTAATTGAAAGCTATTGAAGTTATATATTTGCTCAATTATCCAAGCATATGCATGAAAAAACATAATTAAAATACTTTTCAGGGATTTCTTAGCTAATTTATTTCCCAAAATATAGATATAAACGCTTAAAATTTTATCTGGATGTCACACCCGTCTCAATGGAATGGCCCTTAACGAGATATTGCACAAACTTTATTGCTTGAATCGAGTAAATTTCTGATAATATGTTGTGTATAACAATATGCCTAAGCAAATGAGTTTTTGTTCCTCATCTAGTAATGATTTTAACGGAATGACTGAACAAATAATTTTAGTTGAAAAAGTCTTAAATCATTTTTGATTATTATGTCTTGTATAGATAAACAAATGGGTACTTTTACAGTGTGAGGGACTTAGCGAGATAGAGAAAATGGTATCAGCGAGAGAAGGAAATTTAACAACATATTTTCTGTCAACCTATTCATTGTTTCATATACACAAGCAACTTTTTCTATATTTATACAATTTATTTTATATACAAACAGAAGTAAATTGTATATATAAAACAATAATATATATATATATATATATATATATATATAATTTTTATGTATAAATATATAAACATACATAAACATAAACATTTTTAAACAAGTGTAAAAGTTCATTAAGTTTGTTTTGATAGTTGTTGATATCATTTGGTAACAAATCTTACTTTCTGAAGCCCAAATTGCGCCAAACTGTTTAAGAAAACGCCAAAGCCCCTAAAGTACTAAAATATGCACCATATTTTCCGGTGTATATAAAACGCTCCTTTCTATAAGATGCAAATATCTCATAAAAATATGATTATTATTTTTATTTATTTATTTATTTATTTATTTATTTATTTTGTATCATTTGTAAGGCAATAAATCTCATTTGACTACAAAAACAACATAAGTTCAAAAACTTTTTCAGGTTTTTTTTCTCCTTATAAAATAAATAACTGATGACTAACAAATATAATTAAAGATTTACGAAATATGGTGAACACAGAAACGATCTTAAAGTTAGAGCTGAAAAAATCTAAAAAATCTTAAATGCTGGACTTATGTAGTTTCGAAATCCCTAATTCCCTTTTTGTTATTTATACACATCGTTATTTTGCTATAGATGATACAGGGATCAGTGGCGTAGACAGGGTGGTGATCTAAAGACTCTGGATACCACTAATTTCGTAAAGTTATTTTCGCCTTGTTTAATCGCTGAAAAACCTGCGATTAGATTACGCGAAGAATAATTCTTGAAAATAGTGGTATACAGATCTTCTGGGCCCCCACGCCACTGATAACAGTAATATATACACCTGTAGCATCTGTAACTGTGAAAGGTCTATTATAACCCAAATCTGTGGTAAGCCGATTTTTAAAAAAATAATAATAATTTAATTCGCATTGTGTCAGTATTTTAACAATTGAACATCGGAATTTTCTAAATAGATTTTTATAAAAGCCATGTGTCAAATTTCTAATGACTGCGTGCAGCGGTTTTTCCGCACCCATACACACATGCAAACTGACAAAGGAAAAATTCTTTATAACAATTTATTCTTCTTTAAGATTATCATTTCTGTCTCTGAACTAACTGCTTATCAAACAAACAAAAAAAAGGGGGGAGGGGAAGAAGATTAATACAAAGTAGAACAACCTATGCATTTCTTTTAACTCCGAATAAAAAAGAAACAAAGTAGCTAACCTTTAAAAAACAAAAGCGTACTTTTTTTTTACATCTTTAGTTTTACCACGTAATAAATGGGGAATTGTCAGAGTTAATACGACATAATATCAACGTTTTCTTAATTACAAGTTTTAGAACTTCCTATTAACTTTTACGTAACTCATTATATTTTCCCGTATTGTATATTTCGTTATCAGCAGTAAATTAATTTCAGCCTTTTATGATTATATTTTTCCCAACCAATACCTCCAATCTAGTCATTTAAAAATTAAAGCATCACATTTTGATAGTTTTCGAAAACCTTATCTATAATTACATTAAACCGCTTTTATAATTAATGTTTTTTTCTCGCTCTGTTTCATAAGGATTTCGAGTTAGTTTCATTTATTTAATCATCGAACAACTTTTGAAATTTGATTTCATAATTACTTCCATAAAAAATAAAAGTATGATGTTAGGTTCGATTGATTTTTAGTTTGCCATGAAAGAAGTTTCGACTCAAACACAGAAAAAGGTTTCTATATGTTATAGCTATGCATATGCTGTTCTTACATTCATACATAAATGATAAAATGTAATCATTTATAAATGATAGTGTAAAAGGTATGGAAATAATGCGAATAAAGCAGTACTTCAGTCATAAAATCAATATATTACATTTTTTAAAAAAAAGAGTTATAGACGTTATAGTGGAGGGGCTACAGGACTGAAATTTTAAAAAAAAAAACGAAAATTATGTAATTGCAAAAAGTATCTCACTTTATATTTATACTAGGACTTCCCTCAAAGGGATTAGTCTGAGTGATATTGCTGAGAACATAGGGTTAACAATTACAATATAAAGAAAAAGAGCAAATTAAATGATAGAGTTACGAAATATCATATATAAATTCATATACACTGTTAAAAAATAGAAAAGAAGTACCGTTCATCAGATGTGTTGTCATAATTTTTTTTAACATGTGGCAAAGAATCTCATTTTCTTAAGCGCGTATTGCGCAAAACTTGAAAAAAAAAAAAAAAAAAAAAAAAAAAAAAAAAAAACGCCGGCTCTTTTAAAACGCCAAGCTTTTTAAAATTACGTAATTGGATTTGCAGCCAATAGATTATTCTATCAAGCGTGGCTTAACGCAAATTTAATTTCATTGTTGCACCTTTTTTTGTGTGTGAATTTAAAATTTTTCTTCCTTGATTATATATATCTATTATTTGTATAACTGTTTATAGAAACTCTTACACTTCAAACCACATTGATAGCATGCTTTGCTACAAACCAGATTGCAAAACTATAGTCTAAATTACTATTAAAGTGTACAAAAAATCTTTCGATGACTTCTGTAAAATAACTTTTACATTAAATCTCCATATCGGCACAATTGAAAAATTATATATATTTCAAAGTTAAGCTTAACAGATACTTCTTGATTATTCTCTAGGAGGATCTGCCCCCTGCGCCTTTACTGCGCCAATCCGCAGAATATTCTTTTGCCTGTCTGTCTGTCTCTCCACAATATGTCTGTTTCCCTATCCGTTCTTCTGCCCGTCTCTCTAACCGATTGTCTATCTCTCTACACGTCTCGCTACCTGTCTCTATATTTCTCTACCGGTCTCGCTACCCGCCAATCTATTTCTTTAACCGTCTGTCTATCCGTCTAACTACTTGTATGTCTAGCCGTGTCTCTATCCACTTCGCTATCCATTTGTCTATCTGTCTCACAACTTGTCTATCTGTCTCTCTACCCGTCTGGCTATACGCCTCTCTACCCATCTTCTTACCCATCTCCGTACCCATCTACTGTCTCTCTACTCGTCTGTATACCCGTCTCACTATCCGTCTGTTTTTTTACCCGATTCGCTACCAATCTCATTACCCGTCAGTCAACTCGTCTCTGTATTCATATCTCTACTCGTCTCATAATCTACCACGCTACGCGTCTCGCAACCTTTCTCGCTACATTCCTGTCTACCGGTGTCGCTACCCGTCTCGTGACACATCTCACTACCCCTCTGTCAACCCTCTTTTTACCTTTTTCTCTAGCCGTCTGTCTATTGGTTTCGCTACCCGTCAGCCTACCTATGTCGCTATTCGTCTCTCTACTCGTCTCTCTACCCGTTTGTTTACTCGTCTTTCTACCTCTCGCCACCTCTTCCCAATATTTAAACAATTCATTTAATTTACGGAAGCCGTTTACCAGTTATTAAATGCAAACAGAAGTAATTTATCTAATAAGTGTAATCAGATGCAATTTTTTTTAAATACATACATAAACCTGAATAATAATTCATCAGTTTTGTGTTCATAGTTGTTTATATCCTTTGACAGTAAATCTCAACTTCTTAAACCTGAATTGTCTCAAGCTTTTTAAAAAAACCACAAGGTCTGTATAACTGCAAAGTACCCTGAGGGCTATATCAGCTACATGTTATTAAATTAAGTGAAAGTTTCGTTATCGCGTTTGCAGCCAATTGCTTATGTCAGAAAGCGTGGCTTAACGCCATTGTAAATTCATTACTGTAACTTTTCTTTTCTTTTTTTTTTTTGGGGGGGGGGGAGGGTTTCAAATATCCTATATATTATTTCTGCTGTCAACATCACTTTTTCTAAGCAAATACAAAACGCAGAAGAAGGAATGAGATACCATATGAAAGGATTTTAAACAGTCTTCTGACATAGCACACTTACATTTCGTTAAAACATGTTTTTTGACTAAAAATTTCTGTTAATTAAAAATTAAATTGGCATTGCTTTCATAAATGAAATGATTCTTCAAATTAGTGTTGCCACAAAACTAAAATACCGCATTATGTGATGCTCAACCATGATTATAAAAAAATAAACAGTACAACCGTGGCATACGTAATAAGAGTACCTTATTTACGTAATACATAATGCGTAGAATACGTAATAAGTACAAGAAGTATAAAGTGTGATACGTGCGCACGGGTTTATTTTATATTTATAATTAAAAAGAAAAATTGAAATGTTTAGAAGAAAAAAAAACACCATCAATCGATCGAAGCAAAATTGCAGTTAATTAAAATTTAAATCAGAATTGTTTTCTTAAATGAAATGAAAGGTTTTTGTCAGTTTTTCCAGAAGTGAGTGACGTCGTCCTCTAATGCAGTTAAAATACGACTATTAATTTTTTTCTCGAGCGTGCTTTTTGCTATAATGGATCAGTTTTTAGTATAACTTTGATGGAATAAATGAGATGATATTTTGGCTTGATTAATGTTGTTTGCAGCTATTTTTATGCTTAATTTTTCTTTAAAAGTTTAAACCAGCATCTAAAATATATTCGACTGCAGTGCGAAATCCTCGCACGTGTTCACTGGTATACATTTAAATTAAAACTTTTGCCTCCATGCCATTAGTGTTGTTTGTATTATTAACTAATACCTTGTAGACCGAGCTTCATTTGAAACAAATGTAAAAGACTTCTTCTACAGTTTTTTAGGAGAAACTTTCCTAATTGGGCCCAAAGCCAATCGGAGCATTTAATATCATTCGTTTCGCTCAAATTTTATAATTCAAGTTATTGTAACACTTATAGAGTTAAAACAATATTGTTGCTAGCTTTACTCTTGTTTGAGACCAGCCTTGCCTGTGTATCTGAATGGGGAAAAGTTTCGTATCCTATGTCGGTTGGCGAAAAAAATTTAAATGGTGCCAAAGGGTAGTTTTAGCATCTTACAAAATTTTTCAACAGAGCGGTAAAACATGTTTTTCAAATATTTACAAACATACGTTTATTAAAGCATGTTTTTGCACCATCTTAAAAAATTTAAGCACGATGCTAAAATAAAATTTTATCGCCATACTCGATATTTTAATAAGTAATGAAAATACACAAACAAACTTATTTAACGGACCTAAGAGGCATTTTTGTGATAAATAATTGTTATTGTCAGGGGGGTAAATTGTAAACAATTAATAAACGGCTAGTAAATAATAAATAGCATTTAAAATCTAAAAATGGAGAAGTGGTCCGTATAAAAATGCAAAACATATACGCTTGCAAAATAATGCAAACATACGCTTGAAATATGTAAATCTTTTTTTATTTTTTAATATTTCCGAAGGCACAGATAAAAAGGTAAAAATCTCTTTTCCAAATGCCAAATACAAAATATACAAAATAGAATGCCAAATATACAAAATAGAAAAATATCTGCAAAAAAATATATTTACATAATACTACATCTGAAAAAAATAAGATTTAGAAAAAGTAAGCCAAGTCCTGCAGATTCCAACAATCACATCGAAAAACTTATCACCAAAAAAGAACTCGCCAAATCTTACGGCACAGGAGATGGATTTTTCCCTCTGAATGCAGAATATTTTTTTTTCTTGTACGATGGGTGATCCTTATATATTATTTCTCCTGTCAACATCCCTTTTACTCAGAAAATATGAAACGCAGAACAACGAATGAGGTACCATATGAAAGGTTTTAGAACAGGCTTCTGACATACCCCACTTAAAAATTCGTTAAAACATGTTTTTGATTAAAATTTGCTGAAATTAAAAAATTAAATCGGCATTGATTTCATGAAAGAAATGAAAGGTTTTCCTGAAATTATTGTTGCCAAAAAAATAAAATACCACATTATATGATGCTCATAGCAATTATTATAAAAAAACACCGCACGGGTTTATTTTATACTTATGATTAAAAAGCGAAATTGAAATTGAAATGTTTAGATTTATATTTCTAAGTCCCATGTTTTTCCGGATCACGTCATCCTCTAATGCAGTCAAAATACGATTGTTCATTTTTTTTTTCTCGCGCGTGCCTTTAGCAATCTTGGATCAGTTTTTAGTCTAACTTAGATGGAATAAATTAGATGATATTCTGGCTTGACTAACAACTAAATGTTGTTTGCAGATATTTTTATCCTTGCTTTTTCTTTAGAAGTTTAAACCTGCATCTAATAAATATTACATATTGATAAAAAATGATACTTCTCTATTATCCCGTCGACCACTTTTCATAACAAAAAACTATTATCGCCAAATAAACGGGAGAACTTTGCCATTGGAATATCAAAAAATAAATAAAATATAAGAATTTAAGGACACAATTGTGATTTTAATTAATAAAATAACTACTAAATCAGTAAAACATAATGAAAAATACACGCAAATGTCGAATTAAAAACCACTTGATGATTTAACAAACATGTATAATGCTTCTGACATCAAGTAAATGGGACTGCATTTTTGGCGTTTAATCTTATAGTTTGGCGGTAGTTTTTTGTTATGAAAAGCGGTCGACGGGTTAATAGAGAAGTGCCTAAAAAATATTAGATTTCAGTGCGAAATCTTCGCACGGGCCCTCTGGTTATAATTATAATTGTTTCATTTCACATAATACATACAGTTGGATATATTGGTACTTTTATGTTATCCTGGCGCAGTTGATAAATCGCCAAATATTGTTCCTATGACATTTTCATATTGAATTCATTTCATCCTAATCCTAATAATATTATAAATCTGATTGTGTGCAAATGTTAGGCTGAAGCCAGCGTCAAAATGAAGCATTTAATTATCCTGTATCTTTGCATATAAGTTGATTATAACCCTCATATGAACATAGACCAGTTTTTGTTTATTTTATATCAATAATTTTCTTAAAAATTAAAAATTTCATTATTTTCATACAGAATAAATGGACATTTTTTCGTATATTTTAAAATGGTGGGTTGGTTTGCTTGGTTTGGCCCAAAGGGTCCCGGTTCTGCAGCTTTTTTTAAAATGGTTAAATTTATTTTACCGTTGCTATAATACTTTTTCGTTGCCAATATAAAATAAACCCCTGAGTAATAATTTTTAATCAACAATTTATTTTCAAGTGAAAATTTTCCACGTGAAAAATGAAACGGAAATGAATTATTTAAAAATTAAACAGAATATGAAATGATGTCATATTAGACATAAAACGTGTGTTTTCAAATATTTGATAATAATACAAAGAGCATAAATACGAGTAAGTATGGAAAGCAAGCGAATATGATGTCATAGAAAAAATAAAACAGATTTGTTTTGATGTTGAAATAAAATGATCTTGGGTTATCAAATTATTTGTGATTAATTTCTCTTTTGTTTTCTTTTTCTTTTTCACATGAAAGGAATTATTTTAAATGTACGTAATATATGTATTTTAAATGTATGTGTTGTAAATTAAAGTTATGTGTTTTAAATGAAATGAGTGAAAGATTTATATTTTTAATGAATTCAATACGGATGATGGGATAGGTTGGCGATTTATCGTCTGCACACGGCTAACATAAAGATACCATATTTTTACTTTAAATTTTAAAAAGTAAAATATATATATATATATATATATATTGGATGGCAAATGTCAATGATATGCATCGCAAAATTATCCGTATCGAAAATCAGAAAATCTTAATAAAAATAACTATATTTTTTAAAAGAAAGTTGCTTTTCTCATAAAAGCTAAAGATTTAATATGATTGTGTCGAAGTAACAGCATTTTTCCTCTATCATTTTCCCACAATCGAAACACATTTGTAAATCGTCGTTTCGAACCGGAATTTAATTTTACATTTCTTTTAGTTTTAAAATAGGAAAAACTTTGTTGTCTTTTTTAAATATAGCTTTTTTTTTAAGTTGTTTCATAATAGATTTTTGTAAAGTCTTGTAGGATAAGAAAAATTGCATAGATTATAAACCAATGTTTAAGTAAAATTACAATATTTTTTAAACTTAAAAAACAACAATGTTATCGAAAAGAAAATCGATTTTACCAACAAATTCGCGTAATGCAAAAACAAAGAAGAAATCAAAAAGTAATGAAATCTTTTCTTCCAGCCGAATTGTGTAAACTTGAACAAGCCAATCGTGCCAATTCATAACATTATAAACGTGAAAGCGCGTTCTATATAGTACATTTTTTTTTTTACATATAGGTAGAACATTTCCGAGAATGGGAAGGTTAGGGGTCTGTGTCTGTAATTAGGTCCATAGTCAATTTGCTTTTTTTTTTTTTTATCAAGTGAAATTTGGCGCAAAATTAAATACATTGTTGTAACCAGATTTGTTTTTTGCGGGGTAAACACTTAATGGTATTTTAGATGATCATTTCCCCGCTCACCTTTGAAGTCAACTATGACTGTAAAACATATTAAAAAATATCAGACGATAATTTTCTAATTTTCTTATTGCTTTATGATGTAAATAGACTTCCTGGCTCATACTTTAAACCTGAATTGGTCATGCCATTGTCGTTCAATTTTTATTCCTAATCGTAACCCTAATCGTATCCTATCCTAATCCTGATAATAACTTTAAAGAATATTCTTTGACACGAATATGTATATTAAATCAGTATCCATAAATGGAATGAATGGAAAATAGAATAAATAGAAATGGAAAAATAAAATAACAAGAAAGTACATTTATTCGACACCTAACCCCTAGAGAAAGCGTAAAAAATTTCAAGCGCATGAAATAAATCAAAATTATCCTATATATACTAACAAAAATATGTAAATTTAGATCATCAGATTTGTGTCGTCGGTATTTATTTGCTTATCGTGTTCTTGACGCGAAAGAGAAAATATCGAGGTTAAATTGGGCAGAATTTAAAGTACTTTCTAGCAACCTTTTACATTTTAGAATCGCCTCAGATTGTTATATCTTTGTGAAATATCTATCAATGTATAAAATCCACAAGTCGTTTGTTCACTATTTACACCACTTAGCGTGAAGCACTTAATTTAATATATACATAAACAAGATAATGTAGTAAGAAATATATAACATATGTCTATGCAAATAAACAATATAATAATGTCCATTTAGCAATGCACACATATACAAATTGTACACCAAATACCACCTAAAATGCACTGTGGTATAGAAGAATTCTGCCAGTGTTATTTTTCGTTTTACGAAGAGGAATTCCACGATTTTCACGATTTTACTTGGTCCTCCTTTTTTCATTAGTTGCAGTTTCATTTTCGCGATTGTATATATTATTTGGCATGAAATTTCACTTTTTTAAGACTGCGTTATGTCAAGGCCCCTATAGCAAAGAAATACCGTATGGTCTCCTATAAAATGTGATAAAGCTTTCGTTAATTATATATGTTGTTAATTATCAAGTGAAATGTTTTACTAAATGAATGCATTTATTCTTTTTTTAATGTTACGTGAACGAAGTCACGGGTAACAGCTAGTAATATTATAAATCTGATTGTGTGCAAATGTTAGGCTGAAGCCAGCGTCAAAATGGAGCATTTAATGATCCTGTGTTTTTGCACATAGGTTGATTATAACCCTCATATGAATATAGGCTGGTTTTTGTTTATTTTATTCAATTATTTTTCGTAATAATTCAAAATTTCGTTATTTTCATAGAGAATAAATGGACATTTTTTCGTATAATATTTTAAAATGGTTAAATTTACTTTACCGTTTCTAATACTTTATCGTTGCCAAAACTAAATCAAAGCCCAGAATAATAATTTTTACTCAACAATTAATTTTCAATTAAAAGATTTTCACGTGAAAAATGAAAATTCAAAAGAATTCAAAAGAAGTGATATTCCGTGATATTTGAAACAAAAATATGGAGTATTTGTTATTATACATGAAGTATGAATATTGGTTACGTTGAGAAGATATTTTCTGTCAAAAACTGCGTTATAATTAGAAGGAAAATTTAACAATAATCATATTATTAAGAAAAGATTTCGCTTGGACCATGGAACTATGAAAAGGATCCTCCTTGGTTTGAACAAATATGACGTCATAAATAAAACATGTATTTTCAAATATTCGTAACATTACAAGATCATGAATATTAGTGTATAATAAAAGTATATACATAATGGAAGTCAGATTTAAGATGAATAACTGAAATATTTTTTTTGATACTGATTAATAATAAGCTTGAAAATCAGTTACATACAGATGTGAGTTTTCTGATAAAATTCCCGTTATGATTGCCAGGAAAAGAAAATTAACAAGAATTATATCATTAAAAAGAGATTTCTCTGGAAACAAAGTGACGTCATTTTTACAAATAAAACGGGATTTTTCAAATATGTTTCAAATGGTGCTTGAATCAATTTCATACATTAATAATTACAGAGTACAGTGAAAGAATAGAGAGGCAGTGAACCGTCAAATCGGCTTGCAATATGAAGGTTATCGCTCAAATCATTAGGCCCAAGGGCTGACTTCATTGGACGGGGAGAGGTTTTCAAAGCAAGCCGCCAGTTGTTTAGGCCAACTGTAAGGTTGCATTTTCAGCATCACGCCAAACATAAACATTTCATATATATTTATTCTCTGAACTCTGCGATTAATAATACAAGCATCAGTAAGATTATTAGGAAAAGAAAATTGAACACAAGTCTATTATTTTAAAATATGACTGTCTGTTTGTATTTCGCAACTACTACTCTTAATGCAATGCGATTTACTTAACACCATCATTGATCTAAGGATGTCATATAAACTCTGAGAATTTAAAATTTTGAATTAGATTCCGAAATATTAATATATATATATTTTTTTATAATTTTTTTTTTTTTTTTGTAAATTTTAACGAAATTTCTCTAAAAACGGTAATTTTATTACTTCATTTTTGTGGATAAAAAAAAAGAAGAAATAAAACGGATTAATACATTTTTATGCCATTTTCTCATTCAAACTGAAAAAAGAATTTATTTTCAATTTGAATAGTTGGTAAAAAAAAAAAAAAAAAAAATCTTGATTACACTAGAATTTCCGAAAATTAATAACATATTTCTACATATTCAAACTTTATGAATTAATTTATTCTGCAGAACAAAAATCGTCTGTCAGCATATTGTCAAGAAATCAAGAGTTGTTTCAGCTATAGATTAAACCAAGGAGGCAAATTGGCTGTTACATGCAAACGTAACACTTGCAATTGCAAAGCTTTTCGCAACCCCAAATTACATGCAAACTTAACATTTACATGAAATTTGCACCCAAATTAATTTTAATTTGAACCCTTATAAATGTTAATTTGCACTGAAAATTACATGCAAAAGTAATGCTTACATATGATTTTGGGTTGCAAAAAGCTTTGCAATTGCAAGTGTTACGTTTGCATGTAACTGTTACTGTTACATGCAAACGTAACACATGTAAATGTTACGTTTGCATGTAATTTTGGGTTGCAAAAAGCTTTGCAATTGAAGCTCCTTGCATTTAGGTATAGAATTATTCCTCCATATTCACAAGAATTGAATTTAAACAAAAAGCATATACTATTTCCAATGAAATATTTTAAAATGATGGCTGTTAAAACGTTTTTCAAAGTCGTTAAAAGTAAAATGGTTTATCAGGTAAAACTGATATTTGTTTTTTGACAAATTGTACTTTTTAAATCTGAGCTATGTCAAGGCCCCTATAACAAAGAAATACCGTATTTTCTCCTATGAAATATGATAAAGAGTTAGTTAATTATTTACGTTTTTAAGTATCGGGGGTGAAATATTTTGCTTGATTAATGCATTTATTCTTCTTTTAATGTTACGTGAACGAAGTCACGGGTAACAGCTAGTTTAAATATAAACCTTTCACTCATTTAATTTAAAAAACATGCCTTTCATTAATCCGATTTAAAATGCTAAAAAGAGAAAAAAAAAGAAATAATGCCATAAATCGAAACCTTTTATTTAAACACCAAAGAATTTTTTTTTTTTTTTTTTACACACGCGAAATAAAAAAAGCTGCTATTGCTGAGATTTGCGCCAAATCTCTAATACCAAGTCTACCAAATTATTGCGGGGTTTTTCTTTCAAACAGAAAAAAAATCCATATTAATTTTCGATTTCTACTAAATTGAAATATATTTTATTGTGCTGAATATTAGTGCGTGCGTATTTTTTTGCTCCGTGTACTCCATGAACTTTTCAATTCCGATTGTCTACGAAAATCTCCCGCCGGTGAAAATGACGTACACACAAAATTTTAGTGACGTATGTACTTTAATTGTGCTTTTTTATCTATTTTTTAAATATAATTTCCAAACGGTTTGACATTTATTCTTGGTAATAAATAGACGTCGTTGTCACCTTTATAGGTACCTGCTGTAAAAATTTGAACGGAATCCGTTAAATATTTTTTGAGTTATGCTTGACGAAAGGTTTTAATATCCATCGTAGCTATATATGGGGCAAAGTAATACTGCGCTGTGTATGAGTCTTCGTTGCACTCAGACAACAATGAATACAAGATCGCAAAGCATCGTGAAAAGTCATACGAATTCAAGATGGTTGCTTTAATTCAAAATGACGTAATTTTCTGAAATTGCTTGCAATTTTCTTATTATCCATCATATAAAAGTGTGTTTGATATCAATTACGATTTTTTTTAGCTCAAAAATTCATTTTTAATACTTTTCAACATAGTTGAAAAGTACTTATGAATTCTGTTTGTCTGGCCGTGCTTAACCTTACGTAAATATGCTCGGATTTGCCGATAATTGATAGATATTATTGAAGTTTATAATGGATGTTCGGTAATTAAGTGTGTAGCATTTATAATTCGTTTACAAGAGCACTCAAAAGAATTCTGTTTCATTCTGGTCTTTGGGAAAAACTCGTTTGCAGTGTGTTTTAATGGTGTTACATTATTTCAAACATATTGAAATTTATTTACATCGCTGAAGTGCACTACAAAATGTTTACTAGAAAATATGGAGTACATAAAATTTATCATTAATTTACAGGGATGAAAAAGAATTCGGTTAGAGTACTGTCTATGAGCAATAATTGCTAGAAGTCCGTTTTCAATTGTTGTAAGAGTTTTTAAGTTTAACTTATATATTGAATATTACTTGGTGTGTATAAATTCTATAGATCCTATACAAGGGTGCACAAAAGAATTCGAATAGATTTCCGTTTATTGGCGGATATTGCTGCACGTGAATTTTCAACTGTGTCGTGTGTTTCCTTATTGAAATAAATTTTTGCATACTGTGTAGCATATATACAAATCTATAGTCATATATAGGGCTACACAAGAGAATTCGGATATTTTTCCGATTATAGACGGTAATTGCTGAAATTGGGTTTTCAACTGTGTTATGCGCTTTACATAGACATCATCTTTCACCTTATTAATTTGGTAAAGTTTAGTTAAAGTATTCTGGAAGTGTTGGAAAGTGTTTCATAATCTACGCTTGAAGCATGGTTTTTCTTTCGTCTTAATATCAGAAATATGCTTAAAATCAATATAGGAGAATTATTAAAGTAGTTTTGTTGCTTATGGTGAGTAAAATTAATCAAATTGATAAATAACAAAAATGCCTATTAATGTCTTAATTATACAAGATATTAAAAAAATCGAATATTACACTTAAAGTTATAGAATTTAAAAACTTCAGATTGTATCATATTACTTCTCACATCCGCTTTTGCATTTGCACAATCATGTGTAAGTTAATCCAACCTTTCCACAGCCGCACTTATTTTTACAGATTTTTCAAATATCTTTTTTGAACTCTTTACAAGTACTATATGCAATCTCTGGCAACGAACATTTTATTTTTCTTCATAATAAATGGGCATACTTCACGCTCCTCTGCTTGTCCCCAAATGTGTCCTGCTTGGAAAGCACTACATGAAACCTGTTGATGTGGAGTGTTCCATCTGCTGTGAAGTGTCCATGTGATGTGTTCCATCACCCTTCGCTGGTGGAAGATGCTCAAGAGGACGTTATTTTGTCATAAAACAATTCTTGTCTTACATCATTGGCACATAAGATGTTACTTGTTGAACAGTACGATATTACAACGAACTTTTCTAAAATATTTAAAATATTGTCAGGAATGGAAGTTTGCGGTTTTCATATGAATAAAAATACAGCAGTAGCGTCTTTATAGAGAAACCATGTCTTCCAAGCTGACTTTTTTGTATTTCCTGTCAAACCAGGATTGCTATCGTATAGTATCTGAAATCACGAAATCCTAGTAAAGCAATAAATAGTTTTTTCTTTTCCAATTGCTGCAGCTATAGCACGAACTAGAATAAATCTGCATTTCTTCCCAGTTCCAAATGCAATTCAAACCGTTTCCAGGTATTTATCTGACTGAATAAAAATACAGTAGTAGCTTCTTTATAGAGAAATCACGTCTTTCAAGTTGACTTTTTTGTCTTTCCTGTCAAACCAGGATTGCTATCGTATAGCATCTGAAATCATGAAATCCTAGTAAAGCCATAAATAGTTTTTTTTTCTTTTCCAATTGCGCAGCTATAGCATGAACTAGAATAAATCTGCATTTCTTCCCAGTTCCAAATGCAATTCAAACCGTTTCCAGGTATTTATCTGACTGAATAAAAATACAGTAGTAGCTTCTTTATAGAGAAATCACGTCTTTCAAGTTGACTTTTTTGTCTTTCCTGTCAAACCAGGATTGCTATCGTATAGCATCTGAAATCATGAAATCCTAGTAAAGAAATAGTTTTTTCTTTTCCAATTGCTGCAGCTATAGCACGAACTAGAATAAATCTGCATTTCTTCCCAGTTCCAAATGCAATTCAAACCGTTTCCAGGTATTTATCTGACTGAATAAAAATACAGTAGTAGCTTCTTTATAGATAAATCACGTCTTTCAAGTTGACTTTTTTGTCTTTCCTGTCAAACCAGGATTGCTATCGTATAGCATCTGAAATCATGAAATCCTAGTAAAGCCATAAATAGTTTTTTTTTCTTTTCCAATTGCGCAGCTATAGCATGAACTAGAATAAATCTGCATTTCTTCCCAGTTCCAAATGCAATTCAAACCGTTTCCAGGTATTTATCTGACTGAATAAAAATACAGTAGTAGCTTCTTTATAGAGAAATCACGTCTTTCAAGTTGACTTTTTTGTCTTTCCTGTCAAACCAGGATTGCTATCGTATAGTATCTGAAATCACGAAATCCTAGTAAAGCAATAAATATTTTTTTCTTTTCCAATTGCTGCAGCTATAGCACGAACTAGAATAAATCTGCATTTCTTCCCAGTTCCAAATGCAATTCAAACCGTTTCCAGGTATTTATCTGACTGAATAAAAATACAGTAGTAGCTTCTTTATAGAGAAATCACGTCTTTCAAGTTGACTTTTTTGTCTTTCCTGTCAAACCAGGATTGCTATCGTATAGCATCTGAAATCATGATGTAGAATTGTTATTTGTCATAACGTTAGAAGCTAAGGCTTAAGTGATCGTTTTCTTAGTAATAAAATAGTGGCTGGGATTTTTCAGGTTCGTGTGTCTTGAACAGAGAGGATAATAAACATTAGTAACGACATACCTTCAGTAAGTAGATCAGAGAAGACACAAAGTTGCATGGAATTAATTACTCTTTATTTGCATCTTTAGTTGGAATTACTGGGATCCCTGGATTGGCATCTGGGTCACTTTAACTACTTTGTGTAGTTGCTTGTCTCTTTGTACAAGTCTAGAGAAACCTCACATCTTGCTCTGTCCAACTTCTGTGCTACACGCTGCATTCACTCGAAGCATTCTCGCACGGCACCGGGAGAACCCGGGCACTGCCCTTATTGAGAGACACCCTACATCTCTCAGGCTGCTTTCTGTACTGCCTGACTGCAGGAGCTAAAACGCGGTTGCCGAAAATTGCGGGAGTTAAAAACCGCCAAGACCGCGCCAAATGGAAGATGCGCACGCCTAAACGTTGCGCCAAGGAGAAGACGGAAGCGAGACCTTACGCGCATGCGCGGTGAGAACCGGCTGCCTAGGTGAAGGAACTACGAACCGCTTCAATGAAGTACGTTGGCTTACGGTCACAAATGAAGAAAGAGGATGCATGTCTGCGCACTTTGGCTCTGGGCCAAAAGAGAAACGAGAACGGCAGATTTTACATTAACGTAACGCAGACAGGACGATCGATAAAATGAAATGTAAACACAGGTTACAAGGGATCAAAATTAATGAATAGTTAAATAAATAATTAAATTGGATGAACTTGAAAGATAAATAAAATATGAGAATATTACGATGGGGTGGAAAGGAAAGACAATATGTCACAACATGACATATACTCCCCCACGAATACAAAAGAAATTCGAAAGAATGGGATAATGCATGGAATTACAACTCATTAACTGTGATATTGAAACATAGATTGATTCTATCATACGATTCCAAACCTCATCTCCTATGCGATTGCTGATTGTCCAGCACAATTTTGTACTGTGAACAATCCCCTCCAACTGAGCTAATACTACAGAAGAAGACGTGACTGCCAACGAACCTACAAATACCATATGGTACCGAGTGTGTGTGTCCGTCAGGTCATCGCAGAACGGGATGGCGGGTAACGCGGGGAAAGAAAAAGACCCAAAATCCATAACAACCAGGAGGAAAAGGGGTGAAAAAGATGGTGCTGTGACACAACACAACATTCAGAACCAAAACAAACAAGTTTAAAAATATCAATAGAAAAATTAATTTAAAACAAAATATGTACTGAGGAAAAAAAAATGAGAATGTTTCCTAAAAATGATTTTCACCATTCTGTATCCTGATACTAATTCAGGATGCAGTCACCTGAAACAGCAAACTCGCAAAAGGAAACTGACACTATTGAAAAAAAGGAGAAAAATGTGGCAAATAAAAGAACATTTCTTTTATAAAATATGTATCATTGATACGATACTCAAAAATATGACACAGAGGTCAAATGCAATATAGAATTTGAGAAAAATTAATATAATTTTGACATCCTTGAACCTGCTATAAAAGAATATAAAAGTACAAACAAAACTATGCTTCCCAAAATAGAATGTCATATCTTAAAAGACGACATTGTGACATAAAGTCACCATTGGACTATTGTAACAATTAAATATAAGAATAATGCGATAGAAAAAAAATGGAAGCACAGAAATTACTCTCAAAGTAAATTGGAATACATGAAAAAATTCAAGAAAAACAAGACTAGAAAAATTGAAAAAAAAACTTACCAAAACTGAGATGAAAACAAATTACTGTTAAACATTGAAACGTAATAGTACTGTAGATGAGAACGTGCAGCGTGAAGATATCAGAGATCACCAGATGCCATCAGGATTACAGGGGGTACAAACGATACCCGACAGGTGGGTAGCTAAGTAAAATTATTAGTACAACATGCAGATATACAGGATAAAATTACATCATTTTAAATATTTATATTGAATGAAAATTAATTACAATAAAGGAAAAAAATTTAAAGGGATGTGTGGTACCACAAAAAAATAGGGAATACTAGAAAAAGCATATCATACATTAGTACTGATTACTTAAAAACCCTTATACTTACAAGTATAAACCTGTAACAAAATAGAAATGCATAATTCCAAACAAAAATTTAAACATACATATACAACATAAAATCAAAGTAATTATTAATGAATAAAGTGTGAGCTCACAATTATGTACGTACAAAAATAAGATATCATAAGGTTAACCTTTTGCAAAAATTCATTACTATTAATCATAAATATGTCTATATGACACTTATTATTCTATTGTTTTCAATTTCACTTTGTTTGAATTTTTGCTAGCATGCTTATAAGACAATATTTCATTCAAAAGAAAAGGTATACCATTGAAAAATTATTAAATTACAAATGTGTAATTTATGAGGAATAGTTGTGATTTAAAAGTAATTATTGAATAGGTAAATTCTGAAAGTAAGTTAAGTAATCCTAAGTGCAAGATTTTTTTTTTTTTTTTTTTTAATATTTTGTCATACTAGGTTATCTTAGATACATGAGAAGAACATTGGAGTTACAAAAACATATAGTGTGAGAAATTTTGTAGTACACAAAGAGAATTTCTGAAAATTCATCAATGCTTTGTCAATCACTAATTTAATAGTGAGAAAATTTAAAGTGTGATTTTTGAAAATGAAAAGAAATGTAAATATAAAAGGAAAATTCCTTCGAATAACTATGTATCATGGACATGATACAATAAAATATGACAGTCATTTTCAAGATGAGTTAAAAAATTTTTGAAAAACATTACATTAGAACATCACAAAATTATGTTTGACAACCCTGAGTACTACACTCTTAATGACTATCATGTGACCTAAAGTCACCACTAAGATAATATGAATTGAAAACTGAGAAATATTGAGTACAGTAAAACAATACGGAAAAGCAATTAAAATTTTAAAATGTAATGCAATAAATTAAGAATTTCACTATGTTTGTAAAACTATAGCATGTGATGATACCAAAAGATGCAAAGAAAATAATTATACAATAAAAATATACATGAATATATACACACTTATAAAAACATTGAAAAGAAAAATTATATTACGATGAGCACCTAATGCGTGACATGCATGAATTAAATACATACGTGTTGTCACTGAGATTACCCCACATCTCAGATCATACACTGTAGAAAAAAAACACTGTATGAATGGCTGCAACTCCAAAACAACCAACAAATGTGTGTTTGTTTGCGATTCATGATGTGCACAAAGACAGAAGAAAAATTATACGAGTAAACTTTGAAGCACTTGACAAATTTTGGACGAATAAAGTGTCCTACTGTCCAAAGATTTGGTTGATTAGCACAAAATTGTTCGTACACTGAAAGTTTTCTTTTTGAAAGGTGTCACCAAAAGTTAGTCTATATTACATGATGAGTAAGAACATGACAAATTTGTCATCACTACGATGAGAATCTTGCATCTTTAAACAAATTTTTGGTACACACATGTAATACTATATAGAAGAATCAGCATATATTATTAGGCACACTACTTGAGATAAAAATTTCTGGAACACTTTTAGAAAAAATTGTAGACACAATGATGCTTCTCATGCTTTGTTGTATTTTTGTTTCTGCACCTAGGTAAACTTTTATGTAAAATAATTTATGTACACAATCATTGTGATTGTGAATGGAGAAGATGCTTGAGCGCTGGTGTAGCAGAGTAGAGAAGTAGCCTACATCAAAGTGAGTGACGAGAAAAAAAAATCCAGACTAGATGACAGACTGTCGTGAAGAAAAATTTGTGAAGAACGATTTGAGTGAACAAACGATGATTTGTTCATAAAATATAGAAGCTTCTTCCAATACATTAGATGAATGCTTCATTTTAAAAATTTGCATATTTTCACACAAACTGGAAAAACATTAACTTTAAATTTGAGATATATTTGCATTTTTTTTTTTTTTAAACAATGTTGTTTTAACTTAATTCTTTCTTCTTTAAATGTGGATGTATGTGGTAACTTCATTGATATAACAATTTGCGTATGCCAGCATACTGTAATTATTGATACTCTATCCTGCATGTGTAGCTGACTACAGGATGAATATCATTTTGTATTTATCATTAAAAAAACCACAATATTAGAAATAATGCAAAAATTATATATCCATTTACTTTTAAATTGTAATAATTATTTTGGTACATTCTAAAAATAGAATAAGTTGTGAACAAGGTCATTTTTTCTCAACAGGAACGCCTTGCATTGAAAATACACCAAACTTTAATCCATCTTCATCTATGACTTGAATCATAAAAATATTGTGAAATTTGGCAGAAGAGGCATATAAAGTCGGTATTTTCATATATAAAATAAAATTTCTTCACATTAAATTTGAAATACTGGAGTATACAAAAATTTTAGTATCACTTTTAAAGAACGATTGTAGTGGCACGTTTTCACAAATTAAATCTTATTCATCTAGAATTTCTTCCATTACTTTAAATAAATTTGTTATCAAAACATCATATATTCATTAATTTATATATTATATCTTTTTTTTGACTTCGGAAACTGACGGAAGTGCGCTTAAGCACATGGTTCCGTAAACATATTTTCACAGTTTCTTGAACAGAACTTTCTGTTAAAATTAGAATTTTCTTGAGAAAATACATCAATTATTTTTTTGTTCAAGACACGAAGCACTAAATGTGCACATGGCACGAGCACCAATTTGTAGAATTGTTATTTGTCATAACATTAGAAGCTAAGGCTTAAGTGATCGTTTTCTTAGTAATAAAATAGTGGCTGGGATTTTTCAGGTTCGTGTGTCTTGAACAGAGAGGATAATAAACATTAGTAACGACATACCTTCAGTAAGTAGATCAGAGAAGACACAAAGTTGCATGGAATTAATTACTCTTTATTTGCATCTTTAGTTGAAATTACTGGGATCCCTGGATTGGCATCTGGGTCACTTTAACTACTTTGTGTAGTTGCTTGTCTCTTTGTACAAGTCTAGAGAAACCTCACATCTTGCTCTGTCCAACTTCTGTGCTACACGCTGCATTCACTCGAAGCATTCTCGCACGGCACCGGGAGAACCCGGGCACTGCCCTTATTGAGAGACACCCTACATCTCTCAGGCTGCTTTCTGTACTGCCTGACTGCAGGAGCTAAAACGAGGTTGCCGAAAATTGCGGGAGTTAAAAACCGCCAAGACCGCGCCAAATGGAAGATGCGCACGCCTAAACGTTGCGCCAAGGAGAAGACGGAAGCGAGACCTTACGCGCATGCGCGGTGAGAACCGGCTGCCTAGGTGAAGGAACTACGAACCGCTTCAATGAAGTACGTTGGCTTACGGTCACAAATGAAGAAAGAGGATGCATGTCTGCGCACTTTGGCTCTGAGCCAAAAGAGAAACGAGAACGGCAGATTTTACATTAACGTAACGCAGACAGGACGATCGATAAAATGAAATGTAAACACAGGTTACAAGGGATCAAAATTAATGAATAGTTAAATAAATAATTAAATTGGATGAACTTGAAAGATAAATAAAATATGAGAATATTACGATGGGGTGGAAAGGAAAGACAATATGTCACAACATGACACATGAAATCCTAGTAAAGCCATAAATAGTTTTTTTTTCTTTTCCAATTGCGCAGCTATAGCATGAACTAGAATAAATCTGCATTTCTTCCCAGTTCCAAATGCAATTCAAACCGTTTCCAGGTATTTATCTGACTGAATAAAAATACAGTAGTAGCTTCTTTATAGAGAAATCACGTCTTTCAAGTTGACTTTTTTGTCTTTCCTGTCAAACCAGGATTGCTATCGTATAGCATCTGAAATCATGAAATCCTAGTAAAGCCATAAATAGTTTTTTTTTCTTTTCCAATTGCGCAGCTATAGCATGAACTAGAATAAATCTGCACGTTCCAAATGCAATTCAAACCGTTACCAGGTATTTATCTGACAGAGTAAAGAAATATGCAATAGTAATTTGTTTTGGGAATCTAGAGCTGCGGGAGTTGAACTGGTAAACTGACAATAATTGACGGAATACTTGATGCTAGGACGTATATTAATATATTGAAAGGTCATTTGTTTGAAAATGTCTCGAATGTCGGAATCCAGAGACGACTTCTTGTTATAACAAGACAGCAACTTTGTACATACCGCGCAAATAACAAAGAAGTGTTTATTATTTAAGTTTCCCTCAATTCAGTCACCAGACCTTAGTTTAATTTCGAATGTATAGTCAAGTATATTGAAATATATATCAAAGTATTATCAAGTATATTGAGAGATATTCAAGTACATTGGAAAGTATATTAATATATTGAAATATCTTTTGTTTAAAGTGTGTTGTGTTTAGAAATCAGAGATGACTTATGTAACCCTTAAAACGGACCCTTTAAAACTATATTTAATACTTGGAAATTTTTCCATAGAAAACTTCACACGCCTTGCATTCATAACATTCAAATTTTAATTGCTTAAAAGGCGTAAAGCAAACATAGTGAAAAAGTACCCGAACCCGGGTCATCAGTATAGCGCACTGACGTTCTACCAACTGAACCACTTGGGAACGATACTCAGCCTGGCACTTTCTCACTTCAATTCTTTCTCAATTATTCAATTATAGATGCTGGTTTTTCTATGGTTTCGTGTTTGCTCCAGGGTTGGTGGCTCACGGGAAAATATTCCATCTTGAGCTGCGTTTGTAACCTTGCCAACATGTTATAGTGAGAAAGTGCCAGGCTGAGTATCGTTCCCAAGTGGTACAGTTGGTAAAACGTCAGTACGCTGTACTGATGACCCGGGTTCGGGTACTTTTTCACTATGTTGGCTTTACGTCTTTTAAGCAATTAAAATTTGAATGTTACGGACCCTTTATTTTATTTAATTAAATGTACATAGTTTGTAATTTATACAAATTTTCTAAAAATCTATCATTTCAGTCTTGTGTTACAATCTGTGACCATTATTTTAATTTTATGTGAAATAGGAATGTACACAAATGGACACAAAATGTATTTCTTAGGGGGGGTGGAAGCTTCATTTAATACAAAGTAACTTCTTGTATGTAGCTAATCAGCTACACCATGCATTGAAGGATTAAAATATTAGGGCATGCCATAACTAGAATAAGACATTCATGTAACAATTGCTTTTCTCGGCTTTTGAAGGTCAAGGTGTGATAGGAGCATTTCTTTTTGTGTGCAATGCCCTTATATAAATGATGAGGAAGACTTATCTTAACAAAAACACGGTTACCATTAATTCAAAATAAATTCTTAGCCTCCAACAATACTACTGTACTATAAAGGAACTATTGCATGAGCAATAGAACTTGTGTATATAATTATATCATAATCATCATAATTATTCCCTATTTTACCTATTTTAGATATTTTGCATTATTTTTAAACTTATAAATCTCTTTCTAATTTAGTAAATAAATATGTAGTATTTTAATGTATTTTTGCAGAACACTTAGCTTTGCAGCGAAATTGAGCTTCTGCCGCTCCAACAAGTTAAAAATCCTATTATTTATAATTTCATTATTTTATTAATTACAAAGATATAAATGTTTCTCGGGAAACCCAGAAAAATTGAGCTTCTCATTGTAATTATATTGTATTCATATTGTATTTAATCTTTAAATTCTCAATCGTCTTTCTCAACGGGTCCTTTAGATGTAATCCGCGCCATTTGGTAGGACTCGCCATCCAGCTGACTCTCTTGTGTGCAACGCCCACTGGATATAAATGCTGTATCTTTCCGACTCTAGAAGACAGCTGTGCCATCCCGAGCAAATCTACCCCCTCCCCTCTGTAAAAATTTCGAGTTACATTACATGTAATAAATTACATTCTTTAAATGTATGTCCTCTCCCCGCCCTCCGGGAGCAAATGGTCTGAAAGAGATATTGAATTTAAAATGTGATTTAAACCACAGCAATCGTATGCTTGTTTTTACCCTACAATGTGATCTAGCGACAGGCGATATTTGCTTCTATTTATAATAAGACGTATACTTCACGCTCGAGAATTTTCGTATTGTGTGTATCCTCTATGTTTTGAGATGCATGTTGTCATTATCTAGGCTGAAGTCTATAGTTGAGGAAATACTGGCTCATAATAAATACTGCACGGCTATTTCTTTGGATATACAGGGGACCTTCGACGCGATGTCCTGGGATGTTCTTTCATATCAAATAGATCAGCTTCCAATTCATCCTGAAATTAAATCTTTATTAAAAAGTTACATAAGCAACAGGCAGATTGGAGTACAGATTTCAGAGGCCATAATTTGGCATAAGATTTTCATGGGATGAACCCAGGGCTCGTGTCTGGGTCCCCTACTCTGGCTGGTAGTAGCTGACAAAATGCATATATGTCACAGTTTGAATATTGCATATCATACGCAGACGAATTCTTGGTGGAGCGAATACAAGATTGGCATTAGAAACTCAGATGAACGGAAAACTTGATCGATTTTCAGCCATTTGCACAAAGCTTAAGCTAACGTTGAGTGTGGAGAAATCGACGGCAATAATGTTTGGAAGCAATACTTTGGAAAAAAGGCACCCGATTTTTAAAATTGGTGCGAATTCAATTCCAGTTCAGGAGAATTTAAAATACCTGGGTTTTATACTCGATTCGAGGTTTACTTGGCTCGACCACTTGGAGGAGATTAAAAGCAAGATATCATCGTTCACCATTAATATGAGCAAAACAGGCCGTAGGGATCGCGGACTTAACCCACTTTATTTAAAGATTTGGTATACTTCAGTGATCTCAAAGAAAATTCCCTACGGTTTTGAAGTATGGTTTAAAGATTTAAAGAGTCATGGTTTGAGGAAGTTAAGTTCATGCCAGCGTCTCGGATTGTTATCAATTATCCGGCCATACAAGTCGATATCAACTGAAGCATTGTGTGTGCTTTGTGGTGTGCCACCATTAGAAGTAGAACTAAAAAATTGTCTAAATAAATACAGAGTTTTACATGGAATGGCGGACATGATGATTGATGGCGAGGTGATAAATTCAACAGGAGTTTGTAGAAGAGTATTGTCGTATGAGTTTCCACATTTTAACATGATGTCTAATATAAATATTTTACCACCGACTCGTTCTTTGAATATGTGCTTGAATAGATTATATATATTTACTGATGGCTCCAAGATGGAGCCGGGAACGTCAGCGGCTTATACAGTGTACCACAATAATTCTTTTATAATAGATTATAAAATTAAGCTGAGGCGGCACAATTCAATATATCAGGCAGAACTGAATGCAATTAAATATGCTATAGACTGGTTCTTGGATTCTTCATATAATTTATTATACTTGTACACGGACAGCCAATCAGCAGTCCAGGCTCTTGATAGGTCTTTTCCACCCAATGAAATTGTTTTGTATATTTTTAACAGGCTTTATTCTTTCCCGTATAAGATTTTGAATATTGGATGGATAAAGGCGCACATTGGATTAGTCGGGAATGAGAGGGCAGACAAGTTGGCTAAAAAGGTGATTGAAACAGATGAAGCTGACCTGACATTAGAATTCCCATACCCCATATCACTAGTTAAAAGACACTTTAAAGAAAATATAGATCGAGATTGGCAACAGAGATGGACCTTATCAGAAAAGGGAAGATTTACTTATACAATACTTAATAAAATTTATCAAAAATTTATCTCGCCAAATAGACTGGCCACATATTTCTTATCGGGACACGGTTCCTTCCCGTCTTTTCTGAATAAGATCAAAAAACGCCCTTCAAATACCTGTGATTGCGGACAAGTTGGTGATCCAGTACATTACCTCTTCTCGAAGTGCCCACTCATGCCCAGCTCATTTAGTTTCAACAAAAATAAAACGCTGAGACAGAATATTATTGAGGTCCTAGTGAATAAAAAGAACTATGATAAACTTAGAGGAATATATAACAGGTTAAACGCATTATACTCGTTCATTAAATATCAATTTTACGGCTGGTGCTGTGCTATCTGATCTGAAACTCTGATACTAGCATTTTGATCAATACTTTCAAGACTTGAGAACTTGGTTATATTTTGCAGTCTTGACTTTTAGATATTGGATTTATGAACTCTGTTTTTATGGTTTTTATTGTCTCAACATAGAATTTTGAACATTATTTTAAAAAACTTTTGAATTGGTTTATTTAGCAGCTTCTGTCCACATTGGTCAACACTTGTTTTCCATGTTATGGCATCTTGAACAATATTTTTAATATTTTTAAAACTTATGACTTTGCTTTTAGTCGCTGAAATTGCGAACTTGGTTTGTACTTCTGAAACTGGTCTTCAGGATTAACTGAAGGTATTAAGATCAATGTTGTAATTGACAGTTTGACGGTAATGCTTGTTTCACTGTCATCGTTTACACACATTTACAAACTGGTTAAATGTATCTGTTACAGACTTTTGATATAAATTAATTCCGGTATATACTGATCAGGGCTATTATATGACCATTTCTGTGTTGTGTGTGTACGTGTGAACTAAATACTTTCGAGTTCTCTGTTTTAGTTTGGTTGAGTTCAGTGATGCAAATAGAATCTTGGAGTTAACAATTCCCCCACCCTGGAGCCTAAGATACAAGCTAAAGTAAAGGTCAGACATAAGGAATCAGACGAACTGTCCGTAAATCAAGATCTGCAGTTATACTTTTACAAGCTAAACCCACGGAAAATTTCTACATATGCTTGAGCTCCAAAAGTTGCAGCAATGTTCTTGTCTACAGTTGTAAGGTTACTCATTTACATATTTATAAAATAGCTTTTATGTTAGATGACCAATGTAACCTGTATAGTCGTACTTTGTATCATTAGTTTTATTGGTATTAGTTATAATTACCTTTAAGTTAGACGGACTGATGTGGAGGTCCTAAAAGTTGTTACTTACTCTATTAGATTTAGTTATTTTTAGTTCTTTTAGATATGGCTGGAAGTGTACAGCCATGTAAGCTGTTTTGTGTATATTTCAGAGGCTCTGTACTAAATGCTCGCTGTTTCCGGGTCTGTCCCCTTGGGGGTGGTCTCGCGGTTTGTAGAGAAGGCTCTCTGCAGCGGACTTTCACTCCTTTGCCTTTCGGTTGGAGCCGCTGCAGGTGTTCCTGTTGTCATTATCCAGAAGAGGTGTCGTTGTATAATGGAAAAACCAACATTTAACTATGGCATATGCAATTTTTCCTTTCCTTTTCGAGATATATTTTTTTCCTCAGTGTTTCATACAACGATAAAATATTTTTTAAATTAAGCTTATAATTTTGTGAAAAAATAACTTTTTAAATTCTGATTTAACTATTGCATGTTCCTCAGCAAGCTCGTTAAAAATAAATAGTCATTGGAAGTTCCAGATGTGAGTGAATGAAGAACAATTCCACAAAAGTGGCATTATAGAAAAAAAAATACTTAACTTACCAGAATTCGACATAATTAATCTTAAATTCCTAACGTGCTTGAATCAATATTTTCTTCCTTACATTCTAGACATAAAAATATTAACACTTGATAATAGCATTCCTCTAATTAACACTTCTCGGAGCGAAAAAAAAAAGAGTATTTTATCGTGCATCAATTTTTTCCCCATTACATTTTAATCCCCATCATTTTGTTTTGTTCTGCCAAATAACGCAATCCGCGAGTAAACATTACTTAAAATATTAGGGCACGCAATCGCTAGATAAAGACATATTCATCTAACAATTACTTTGGTGAAGGGCAGGGTGTGTTAGGAGCGTTTCTTTTTGTGTACAACGCCCACCGAATCTCAATCGATTGGGCGGAGCGTGGTGACTTGCTCGACATAGGACATAGGACGGTTCTAAGAATTGAGATGGCACGAAAGTATGTAACATTTAAACAGAAAGTTAGTTGTTAAACATGATTTCTGCATACGATAATGTTATGAAAGTGAAAAGTTCCACGGTTCAATAATCGGAAAGTATTTGTCGGAAATAGCTACATTGTGACATTAGAATTTTCAATAATTTACCTTATCATTTTGTTACATTACAATCTTGCTTATTTGTTTTGTTTTGTATTTTCTTTTCTTTTTATTTCTGAAACACTTTTAATTAGTTAATTTTTAATTCATTTTTAGCAGTGAATTACGCCTGTAACTCTTGAATAATAACCGGTGAATTTTTATCCTGCTTTTTCCAAGCGTAAACCCGACAGAGTGAAAAATGTCCTAAGCCGGGAATCGAACCTACATATATAACAGTGAGAAATGCCGTATATAAGAGTGAGAAATGCCGACATATATAACAGTGAGAAATGACGAGTTGGGATATCGTTCCTCAGAGCGCTATTCTGAGTACCCAGGTTCGATTCCCTGCTTGGGACGTTTTTCACTCTGTCGGGTTTACGCTTGGAAAAAGCAGGATAAAAATTCACTGGTTATTATTCAAGGATTACAGGCGAAAATAACTGTAAATATATAACACTGCTGAAATAATGAATTAAAAATTAACTATGGGTTGTCGTATGCTGGGCTTTGTATTGTCGTCTCATGTTTGCCGCAGAAATTTGCGTGCTCATGATGACATTCTCCATCTTGTGTTCGGTTCTTGTCATTCGGTTGCAGCCGGTCCGACATATATATAAGAGTGAGAAATGCCGAGTTGGGATATCGTTCCTTGTAGCTCAGTGGTAGATCCTCAGAGCGCTATTCTGAGTACCCAGGTTCGATTCTCGACTTGGGACGTTTTTCACTCTGTCGGGTTTACGCTTGGAAAAAGCAGGATAAAAATTCACTGGTTATTATTCAAGTATTACAGGCGTAAATAACTGTAAATATATAACACTGCTGAAATAATGAATTAAAAATTAACTATGTGTTGTCGTATGCTGGGCTTTGTATTGTCGTCTCATGTTTGCCGCAGAAATTTGCGTGCTCATGATGACATTCTCCATCATGTGTTCGGTTCTTGTCATTCGGTTGCAGCCGGTCCGACATATATATAAGAATGAGAAATGCCGAGTTGGGATATCGTTCCTTGTAGCTCAGTGGTAGATCCTCAGAGCGCAATTCTGAGTACCCAGGTTCGATTCTCGACTTGGGACATTTTTCACTATGTCGGGTTTACGCTTAGAAAAAGCAAGATAAAAACTATTCTGATCTTTCATGATTTGACATTTTTTGAATAGAATTAAATTAGTTATATTAATTATTGAACAGAATTAAATTAGTTATATTATTAATTTTCTTTTTAATCTGTTATAACTAATATATCTATTATAGCTAATCTATATATTATGACTAAGCCATGAAAATTAAATGAATGGCTTTGAAGCAACGTATGATGAAGATCATATACATATTTTCATTATTATTAAAAATCCCTTATTAAATTATTAAAAAGTTCCCTTATGTTTCCTAAAGATTAATTAAATTTTTATTTAAACCCTTTCTATTTTCAAGATTAATAGCAATTATATTTCATCAAATACATTAGCGTTTCTTTTCTGTCATTTTTATGTCTGGCTTTTACCGCAAAAATGATCTTCCTTTTCTGCACTTCTGATCTTCCTTTCAAACTTTGTTTCTGTCAGGAAAACTTAATCATAAATGTAAAATCATTTTACATCTGCTTTTTTGTCCAAGCTTAACAGTAACTTCCTTGTTTCATGTAAATGCAGTCTTTAATTTAGTCCCAACGTTCGAAATTCTATTTAGCTTGCAAATGATTCGTGTCCAGAAAAACCACAGATGCCCTATTCTCTCAAAACATTCATTGGGTTGCCTGTCTAATTTACGAAAAATGGCCATAAGGTGCCTTGCATCGCAAACCTTTCATTCCTCCCCCCCCCCCCCCTAAATTAATATGCCAGAAGCCTAACTGCTGTAAATTCTTTCTGGTGAAGACTGTTCAATACACAAGTATATTCGTGCCAAAAACAATGTGTTGGCACGCAAAATGTACTCCGAAATTTGGGCAGATCCTTTCTATCTCTGGTACTGAGAAGATCGGAATTTTCATGATGTGAACTACGTTCTGAGTGCCGAGGGGGCCACCTCAAATATTGAACTCTCTTTCTCTCAAAATAAAATATTCCGTGGAAATCATCTGTTTATTTATTCTTCTTGCCATGCATATTTACACAGGAGAAGAACTATGGGTCATCTGCTAAAAAAACGACGCAATGTTATTATGCTTATTTACTTCCGAAACGGCCTGAAGTCATTTGAATTCGAAACAACATCTTACAACACTCATTCAAAACCTGATCAAATCAAGTATTAAATCTATACTAATAAAATAAAGTTTCTCTCTGTGTGTGTGTCTGTCTGTGTGTGCGTCTGTCTGTCTGTGTGTGTGTCTGTTGGCGATGGCTAGGAAAGTTTAGCGCACCTAGAAGTCTGTAAATTTAGATTTAGATAGTCCAAACCCTCTCTTGGTGCACCTGATCCTCAGAATTTTAATATTTTGATAATTAGACTAGATATTAATTAGATTCTCATTAACCATCGCTTCTAAAATGACATCTTTTAAATCAAAATGGCGAAAGAAACGAATCGTTTGCAAGCGGAAATGAACTAATTCGAAATTATTTTACTAATTAGCGAAGTTTAAGAAAACTAATTAAGATATCAATTTGAAAATTTCTGAGCATATGTAAAAAAAATTCTGCATCCGTCAATGCAATTTCTGAAAAATTCGGCCGGTAATTTTTCTTAATTTATGCAAAAAACTGCTAAAAATCTGCTGGCGCCAGTGAAATAAATCCGAGAAAGTTTCAGACAGGAATACTTCATTAAAAACTGAACTACAAAGAGATCTGTTTCTCGGGCCGATCCCCCCATTTAGTTTGCGAAAATGAAAGGAAATAATTGCCAATTTTTACTAATGAACAAAAATTTAGATAACTAAGATATAGATTTCAAATTGAGGATGGGAAGTGTTGTCATCTGCCGGCTATTTTAGCGTAGTGTCTTCGTTATGTTCTAATTATCAGAAAAATTTAATTATTTTTTTAATGATCGCGTTAATGTAGATTCAGGTGGTTTTTTTGAACAAATTATTCCTTATATTTGCGGGTATGGGGAGGGGTTAACGCCTTGCATTGAGATTGTTATTATCTCGTGCCCGGGCAACGCCGGGCGGATAGCTAGTTCAGAAATAAATTCCGCAACCACATTGATAAAAATATTTCTAAGCCCGGTCTTATTTTAAATTGTGTAATTAAATATTATAAAACACAACTTGTCTGTTGACACTTGCTGCTAAAATCAAGTACTAACCCAAAAAGGAATTGATTTTCTTGCTGGCAACACGTGTCTACTCGTTATTAGATCTTCATGTTTTAAAGCCGGGTTTCTTATTATTCGGAATGGCTTTATTTACAGATTTATTTATTGTTTGCATTTAAAGTTATTTTTTCTGTAATTTTCTAGATTATATAATCTTTCTTAATTTCGCTACGAAATTTGTAATCTGTGTATAAAATAACCATTTTGGAGACAAACACAAAACATTTTCTTGTATGTTACCTTTCTTAATTTTTTAATGCCCTCGGTTATGTCGCAATTATTTAATTGTATCCCGTCAGACGCGATAAAACGAGAGGTCGCTTTATTATTTAATCCGTGTCTTCAATTTCGAGTGTAAATTGAACCCTTTAATAAAATCTGAAAGTAGCGAAGTAGTGACTACTTTTGAAAAGTAGTTTGTAGTCTCTACTTTTTAAAATAAGTAATTGTCTTAGTTAATTACATTTTCGACAAAAGTAGCTGTAGTTCGCTTCAATAAAATGTAGTTTTTCCAATCCCTGATCTAGCACATTTGGAAAAAGGTGAAAAAAAGATTACAAAATTCCATCTTTACATACATGAACCAAGTTAAATAAAAGATTGTAAAAAAAGATCTTAAAATAGTATTTTCTTTCGCACCACTATTGGATTTTTCACCGTGAAATAATCCACAAAGCTCCGAAACGTAGCTCATGAATTTCAAATGACAGTGAAAGTACAAAAAGACACCCCATTCCCCCTTTTAAAAAAGAAAGAAATGGAAAAGAAAGTCACATCAGGAAGGAAGATAAAAATCGATTACAAAATCCCATCTTTACATACATAAACCAAGTTAAGTTAAACAAGAACGAAAAATCATGCGTCAAGCATAGATTATGTAACACTTTCCAACGCTTCCAAAATAATTTTACAAATCATACCGTTTAATAAGCTAAAAGAAAACATCTAAGTAATCCGAATACTTTTATTCCGCCCTGTATAGTATCTATAGATTTGTATATATACTACATAGGATGCTAAAATTTATTTCAGTTTGGAAACGCGTAGCACAGTTTAAAATTCTCCGTCTGGAGTTAAATAATACCGAAATGTGTTCGCGAACTTTTGTGTTACCCTGTATAGGATCTATAGAATTTATACATACCACGTAATAGACAAAAAGCGAGATAAAATTAAAATCGCGTTCAGTAACTTAAAACGCACACGCACGTCCAGGAATTATTGTTAACATACAGTAGATAATTCTTTTGTGTGTCCCTGTAAATGAACGATGACTGCTATACACACACTATTCTGTAGTAAGCCTCTTGTAATGCACCTTATATAAATTCCAATGCGTTTAAAATAGGGAAACATTATTTAAATAAACCGCAGACGATTTTTCTCCATAGACGTAATGTAACGGAATTCTTTTGACCGTCTCTGTAAAGTAACTATCAGTGCTATGCACACCTTATTCCATATTAAGCTTCTTCTAATGCACCTTAGTGATATATATAAATTTCAATGCGTTTAAAATAGTGAAACATTATTTAAATAAACCACAAATGATTTTTCCCCATAGACCGCAATGTAATGGAATGCTTTTGAGTGTCCCTGTAAAAAAAGTATAAGTGCTACACACTTCCGTTGAAATAGGGAACATGCTATAGATAACGACTATAACATATAAAAATTGCAGAGCAATCCGAGCATATTTACGGGAGTTAGAGCACGGACAGACGGCAGACGGCAGACGGCCAGACGGCAGACGGCCATACGGCCAGACGGCAGACGGCCAGACCAACCGAAGTCATAAACACTTTTCAACTAGGTTGGAAAGTGTTAATAAAAGAGTAAAGACCGTTAGTTCATTTTAGAATGTCTTGTATCTCACCATCATAACCCACTGCTGTCGCAACTAGTCTATGAAAATTAAATATATGCCTTTCAAAACACACGTCAGTGATAGAAATTCGACTACAACCTTATCACGTTAATCGGAATATTGCTTTAACCCTTTCCGGCACAGACAAATTTTGTTCGTAAAATGAGAAATTACTGACTGACATCGGAATTTACAAACGACTTTTTTAGAAAATAAGAACTCCTTATTTTAATTTTTCATTGTAGAAACAAAATTTTGTTAAAATATTCTTGGTGCCGTATGCAAGTTTGGAATTAAAATTAGGTGTGCCCAAAGTGGGACCACTGTGCCGGAAAGGTTAAACGATATTGCATTAAATAGGCTTAACTGCAGTTCGTTTTCAATAATTTTATTACTTAAAAATCATAATACTGGTGTCTTTTTAGAAAAAATTAGTACATGAATAAGAACTGCAGACTTCTTGAGTTGTACACACGAAAATCTCATTACAGTAGATTCTGATTAATTACTTACTTAACACAGACATTCCTAAACTTTACAATTATATACAATCCACCCTCCAGGTTTGAAATTTCGCGAACTACCAAATGCGTATGTACACTGATGTCCAAAAATTAAGGGGCAGTGACCGCACTCTTTCGACTAGAGAGATTTGTCGAATATCTACTGAAATTCTTTATGAATTGTCCTTGAACTTCAAGAATGTAAAGAACATGTTTGACTTCATAATTTTCAGTGAAGATTTAGTCGCAACGACAATTAGAGGGGAGGGGACAATAATAATTTGAAAAATAAAATAATACTATTTGTACATTTTACCAATTTTTCTTTCAGACATTATTTAAAAAAGCATGGTTAAAAATTCTTACTAAAAACGTCCCCCATTTAAAAAATGTAAAAACAGTGTCCAATAAAAATCTTTACCTCTCCACAAAAGCGCTTTCACCCCCGGTAGGGCATCATCAGTTGTGATCTTCAACTTCCTTCCTCTCCATTATATATATGACTGCTGGTTGAAGAGCTCCCCCTATCGGCATTCAATATTCTCTCTCTCTCTCTCTCTCTCTCTCTATCTATCTATCTATCTATCTCTCCCCCTCTTTCAACATTTTTTTCCAGCGGCAATCAAGAAATGAATGTACCATGTCATTTCATGCGGCTTTGGATGCATTGATTTCTATTGATTCTTTTATTAAAGCGTTATGTAAATTTTCGTAGTTTGCTATTTTCTGTATTTGTAGGGTTTCAAGTTTTATTGGGGTTTTAGTGTTTAATCATGCAAGAGCTGTTGACTGTTTATTTAGTTTTATATCTCGGATATGTTCTTTCATTCTTTCCTCTATTTTTCTCTTCGTCATTCCTATGTACGTAACCTTTTCATTTCTGCTGTTTAGACAATTTATTTTGTATATTCCTGCTGTTTGTATTTCCTCATATTTTTCTGTTTCATTTCTTATTGATTTGAAGAGGGATGGATTGGGGGTTAGTGGGACTATTTTTCCTAATTTTTCTAATTCTAATAATTTTTCTAATAAAATAATATTTGCGATCACTCAAGTAGCAGAAAATGCTCAAAATGGTTTGTCACCGTAGCTCCTGTTCAACATTTATGTGCATAGCCAGGGTCGGCGAACCTTTTCACGTCCGCGTGCCAATTTCCTTCCGAAAAAAATTCAAGTGAACATGGCGTGCCAACCCCCAAACCCCACCCATCCGCGCCAAAAAAAACTATAAAAATAATGAATAAAATCACTTTTATTATTATTAGATTAAGATATAAATGGATAACATACCTTCAGGTAATAATATTAATATCAACATGCATATTAAACTAAATGATGTATAATATTGAAAACTCAAACTAAAACAACTTGTCATATGAAAATATTAATTAATGATAGTAATAATTATAGAAAGAAGATAAGTATAAGAAATAATTATATAATTATAGCAATCGTAAAAAATATTAAAAACTCAAATCGAAAGAACTTGCAAAATGACTGCAATAATTACGGTAATAGATGGTGTTGCCCCTTGGGATCTGTTGATTTTGACATTTTAAGCAACGTGGTGGTTTTATAATTGAGGTAATTTTATTTTAAAATAGACAATGAGAAAAGAAACATCGAAAAAATCATTTACAAATCATATCTGCAAAATATTTGTTTTACACCTGCTATTAAATGGAAGATTATTATTTTAAAAATATATGACAGTGCATAAGAAGAAATTAGCAAATAAAACATACCTGAAAAGTCTGCCAAAGAAATCTGTTTTCTCTTAGTTTTTCGCTGATTCAATTTTATTTTCTAATTTCATAAGCATTGCAAAATCTTCTTTCTTTCAGAAGAAAATTAAAAACTTTGTAAAGTACGTAACGCAGCAACAGCATCTTGGAATTTGTGTGTTAGCTTCTCTTCACCGAGTTCGTAATTACTCTCATTTAACTCCTTGCCATAAATGTTTGTTTCTTCTATCAATTTCCCGCTATCGTTTGTATAAAAAGGGTAAATCGTAAGTCGAAGATAAAGTAAGTGAAGGTTTAACAGATCTCATATTTTTGAGTCAAGATTTATTAGGATTTTTTACCACTATTTCCTTCATTGGGTGGGACCTTAATAAACTGGCGTAATATGCAGAGTAATGGTTTAACAATGTCTAACTGTAGTTACATTTTCAAAGTAATGAAAAACAGAAGAAAGTAAAGCAATTAAATAAATTTATGTGATTTCTGATGTTGCATCTTGGATGCCATATGATGGGCTCGCTCATAATTGTTTTTTTTTATAAAATACATGATGAACTGCAGTCATCTGACAAGTTGATTCGATTAGAATTTTTAATATTGTTCATCTCAGATAATAATGATTCACAAGCATGAGTATAGGGAGAGATTGTCAACATGGCAAATGCCAACTTCTGGAATTGAAATCAGAGTGTACATAGTTTTGATATCAACATTTTTGTTCATGATGCCTTGGTAGTCTTTCTTTTTCGATCATCTCCAAATCCTCTCTCAATCTGACAAATTGCTGAGTCCATTTTGAGCTGGATTGGAAGTCGATAAGCTACATTTTAATTTCTGAAATTTTCAACCAATCGAATACAATCAAGATCAGTTTATCAATTGGAGTCACATCTGGGAAAATAATAAAAACATAAATGCATAATTTTTTCTTTTAGAATTGAATTTTTTTTATACTTATATTAAGGATTACACACCAGAATTTTTAAGACAGATTTTTAATTTTGTTTAGTAACATATTTTAAGTGATTTTTTGCTGACTAATATTTCTGTATAAATATAGTGGTAGAAGAACTTAATTTATTTATTAAAAGTTAAATAAAAAGTGATGCAAATTTGCATCACTACGCATTTAAAAGTTAAAAGATTACGAAATGGGTAATTCATTGATATGACAAGTACACAAGTACTTATTATAACAAACAAAAGCTGTTTCCAGTCAAGCTCGTGTATTAATGGAAGAAAAATAATGAGGTGTAGAATTTTGGAGAGTTTGACTGAATTTGATTTAATCAACGGCGTGCCAAAAATATCCTCTCGCGTGCCATAGGTTCGCCGACCCTGGCATAGTACGTATATTTGTGAAGACGTTAACGTTTCTGTGAAAAATCAAAATGTTTTTCGTTTATAGCGTACAGAGTTTTCAACCGAATTTAGCACCACTTTCCGAAAACTTGACAAAGAACAGTAGAAATAGTATACTGCAATTATAAGGTTAAGATATTGAATAGTCGATGAGATATGAGTATTTGTATGAAATAAATTTTAACTGAATATGAGCGAACTACAGCAAAGATTTTTTGACATGATTTGGTAGTCAATTCTACACAGCAACACACATAAAATGACCAGTCAAATATCGGGAAAACTCAAAAAGATACCGGTGATAAAGTGAGCTGGTTGAAAAATTGGGGGAAAATCCCTTATAATCCAGCTACTTTTAGAAAGCAACTCACTATATCGTTACTATCTTTCTGAATTTTCGTGATATTTGAATGGACTTTTTATATAAGTTTATCTAATAGAATTGACTACCAAATCATGAAAAAAAAAATTCTTTGGTGCATGCGGTTCGTGCATGCGCAGTTAAAATTTATTTCATGCAAATAGCCATAGCTCATCAAATATTCCATATATTCATATTTTAATTTCATTGTACTATTTCTACTGTTCTTTGTCAAGTTTTCGAAAAGCGGTATTAAATTCGGTTGAAAACTTTGCATGCTATAAATAAAAAAACATTTAAATACACACAGAAACGTTAACATCTTCAAGAATATGCTTGCTATCCTTACACAAATGCACAAAAACATTAAACAGGACCTACATAGTCATTTGCTACAGTGATGGACCATTTTGAACATTTTCTGTTTCTTGAGGGAACGCAAATGTTATTTTATTATTAAATTTATTATTACCCCCCCCCCTTCTCTAATTGTCCTCGGGACTAAATCTTCACTGTAAAACATGAAGTCAAACATGTTCTTTACATCCTCAAAGTTCAAGGGTATTTTGTCTCGAATTTCAGTAAGAAATTCGACAAAACGTCAGAAATCGAAAGTGTCCGGTCACTGTCCCTTAATTTTTGGACATCAGTGTATAGAGATGCTTTTGTATAACCTACCATGTAAAAAGGCAAACTTTCATAAAAGTTCGCTTTTTATTCACGAAAGCTGTATATATGCATTACAAACTTAAACAAAATGTACACGAAAAGAATAGTAATAGGTTTCAGAATGTGAATAATAACATTGTTATTATTACTATGTATATAACTATACAACAAAATCTTTTTTTTGCTATGGATGTTAAAATACATTTCTTAGTACGTTTAGAAATACACTAACGATCACTGCAATTTATCGCATTGTCCGGCACCAACGAGAGAATATTTAGCAGTGTTAAAGCATATTTACTTCTAATCCCTCATGCACGATGAATATTAAAACACTCTCTTTACACGAAATTGTTTATCTATAATTCTTCACCATTCTTTACTTCAAAGATATACTCTACTGTGTTTATTATATTTTTACAGATAAGATCAATTATTATATTTTTTTATAAACGGATCGATCATTCCACGACTCACTGGTGGGGTACGACCCATAGTTTTGGAACCGCTGTTAACAGACTCATTTTTGACACTTTTCGTAGTCGAAAAGTGTCAAAAATGAGAATATGAATTCTGTTTGTCTGTCTACCGGTCTGTCCGTGCTCTAACTCGCTTAAATATACTCGATAGCCGTATATGTTATTGAGGTTTACTGTGGCCTGTTCGCTATTGAAAATGGGGTGCGTGAGCATTTATAGTATGTTTACAGGAACACTCAAAAGAATTCCGTTACATTATGGTGTATCGGTAAAAATCGTTTGCGGTGTATTTTAATAATGTTACACTATTTCAAACAAAATGATATTGATATACGTCACTGAGGCTCACTACAAGATGCTTGCTTACTGTAGAGTATGCTGTACATATCATTTATCGTTCATTTACAGGAACACATAAAAGAATTCTGTTACAGTATTGTCAATGAGTAATAATCCTGGAAGGGTGTTTTCAGTTGTGGTATGCGTTTTGAAAATTCTTAATTTTTTGCATATTACTTGGTGTGTATAAATTCTATCCTAAGCTATACTAATATCCTCATAGTGAGAGACAGGCAGTTCGGCTACAAAAATTATACAAAAACAAATAGTAATAAAGTGTTGAATTTAAACTAAAAGACGTTTTTGGACGCTTTCTTTTGCTCTGTGTGTTAGTTAAACTGTGCACTAGAAATGTGTGTTAAGTGATATTATTCGAACTTCCATTCTAATTTAGAATCTTGTATGTCGTCATTAAACAGAAATGTAATTATCTGCTTACAAATTTGGCATTTCGGTCGTTATTATGATGTATAAACAATTTGCCTGATTGTAGTATTTTATACTTTAATGAATAGTTTGATGATATACAACCTTACTTTAACAACTATATGTCATTAGAGTTGTAATTAGGTAGTGTACAAAAGCAGCTTGTTGCTAAACAATAAACCACTCGTTTAAGAGATTAAAAAGGGACAAAGATTATTTTCGGTTGTTAGGAAATAATTTCGAATAACAATGTGTTTTACAGATGTATGATTCGGAGATTAGATTTTTATCACTATTGCTTTGTGTTTGCAAATATCACAGTGATCAGAATCGCTATTACTGCATTGTAATTATATTTACTTCGAGTTGTATTTGTTCATTACTTTCTAATCTTCTTGCATGAAAATTTCGGTGTCAACGTTCGTGGGCTCGAATCAGAGGTGCCAAATTTATATTTTCCTAAATAGGAAATTTTAGCTCATCATGAAGTAAAAAAAAAATCCCTGACGGCTCGGTCTACAGTCACAGGTAGATTTCGAAGACGCAGACCATGGGGCACCTGTTTGGTGGGAATTTTGGAAGAAATGACCTTTTTTGCCATGATGCAGCAGTTGGGACCACCCACTTCAAAATCTACCTATGCCTGTAGCCGAAACCAGCAAGTATTTTTTTGGTTTTCAATTTTTTTTTCTTTTTAATTTTTTTTTTTTTTTTTTTTGCTATGCTTGGTCCTATAAAAAACTTGTCAATATAAAAGTTTCAGATAATATTAAGAGGATTTATAATAAATCTAAGCGAATTTGTTATCTTCTGAATTGACGAAGTTATGAATTTTTTTCTTCTAAAACCCCTCTTCCCCCCCCCCCCTTGGAACCAATTTTAATGGTATAAAAAATTTGTTGTACAGAAATTTTCGGCTCTTTTCCTAGAAGTAATAATAACTTTAAACGGATTCGATACGTATCATAATTAAGAAATTATGGTTTTTTTTCTGTTTTCTGCCCCCCCCCCCTGGTGCGATTTTGGCCATTAACGAACTTGACCGAAATTTTATGCCCCTCGATTTTATGTATCAGTTTGGAAGAAATTTGTGCAGAATTATGGGAGTTATCGTATCCATAAAAAAGTGACATAGATGTATAAAGTTTTGAACTGGGGGTGGTTTTGGGTTCTGAGAGTCATAATCGGCGTACACTGTAAAAAAACAATTCCTGAAAAAAACGGAAGTTGTACTGGCAATCGAGACGCCAGTACTATTTCTGTATTTTAACGGGAAAAAAATTCCGTAAATTCCAGGAAATTTTCCGTGAATTCTGAAATATCCGTTTTTAAATTTCCGTTATTTAACAGATATCTTCCGTATTTTATAGAAATTTTTATGTCGTTAAAATAAAATTTATACTACCAAAAAAGAAAAATAAGGTACTTCGCGAAGACAACCTTATAAGGGACAGACACATTTCGGCATCTTTTTTTTTATTTCAGAGTGAGTTTATAGAATTTACCCAACCCTACCCGCGATCGGAATCGAACCCACAATGTCCGGTGTACTAACTCGATCACCTAGACCCCGACGCTATGACAGGTTGAGGTTTTCACTCAAATGCTGTAACTTATTTGAATCGCTTTTATGATGCAAAAACTTGGGATTTCATTTGTAGATAGATTTTTCCAATGTTTTTAATATTTTCTTTTCATAATTTTCAATAATTTACTGTATTATTTAGTGCCTTATAACAGATAAATTTTAATTTATTATGTATTATATGCATAAAAAATTGTATTAAGAGTAATAATTGCTTCTTTTTGCAACAGTACTAACTAGTGTTGAATTCAGACATTTTTCTCCGGGAGGGATTTCTGCTCTGTGGGGGGGGGGGGGGGATTACACTTTTTTATAATTAAAAGTATAAAATCTCAAATCTTCCGGGGGGGGATATTTTAATTTTCCGGGGGATAATGTACCCTCCGGGCCACCCCCTGAATTCGACAGTGGTACCAGCATTTTCTTTTTTCGAACATATACTTTTTTTAAATTATTTGCCTGATTATCTATTTATCAATTCCAATAAAAACATCAATTATCTTAATCAGACTTGTTTATTACATGCTATTGAAATAATTTTTTTTAATCTCTTATTAAAAAAAACTTACGCAAATAAACGATTTTGTAATAAATTAAATTATTATATTTCAGCTATGCTGAGAGCTTTTGCGTAAGGTTCTGTTAAACATTATATTTTTAACATTACATTTTAAAAATATATATAAAAAAAAAAAAAAAATAATAATAATAATGACTTTGGGATAGGTAAGTTTAAATATGGACTAACTGATTTAATTTAAATTAAATTAGTTTAATTTATAAAAATATGAACTAACGAAATAAATTAAAAATGTTATAAAATTAAAAACTTGATTTTTATAAAAGTAAAGAAAAAACATCAACTAATTTTATAAATTTAAGGAAAAAATTGTAAACTTTGCAAAATTATAATTTATAAAACAATAAATTTTAGCGTAATTCATAAATTTGTAAGCCAAAACAGTTTAGTTTAATACTAATTTGCATTGCTGTAATTTGCAGAGATATTATGTTATGAAACCTTTAAATAACTCAATATTGCCTCACATTAAAAAAGATAAATAAATAAAAAAATAGTGAAAAAAAATTATAAATTTGAAGTACTATCAAGAAAAAAATAAGTAAATTTAAAAAATAAGTAGATTATTATTATTATTATTATTATTTTGTAATTTATAAAAATAAAATAAATTTCTAAATATTTCATTAAAAAATATAAATATTGCTATTCTTTTCACAATAAATTGACATGGCCTTGGTTAGAATGAGCCAGCGGGTCGAGCCGGGCCAGACCTGTATCACTAGAAAAACTCTAGTAAATATAACAATCTTAATTCGCATTTTTTAAAAAAAAGCGATTTCTTTACTCAACCTTTAAACATCATTTACGGAAATTGCACTGTTTTGCAAGAAATACGGACATTGTACTGTTTTGAAAGAAATACGGAAAAAATCCATTAAATTTACGGAAAACTTTCTGCATATTTACGGATGTGAAGTCTCTTTAACGGAACTAATGTCATTTACGGAAATTGTACTGTAATTTTGGAAAAATGAAACTTCTCCATAAAACTTTACGGAAAATCTCTTGTATTTTCACGGATTTTTTTTAGAGTGTAGATCTGCAAAAAATTTTGAAAAATTCCTACTTAGGGGAGAATGTAATAGGTAGTATTTCTTACGCAATCTACCTAAAGGGCAGAATTTGGGCAGAAAAAGGTGGAACAAATTTAAATGAACATTTAAATATTTGAAATATTTATATCTATGAGATTATTAAGTGTGAATTGTCTTGTAACGGAAAGTTTAAGGCGTACTTAAAGACTCTTAAAATTTGTCTAATTTGTCTGTCTAAACTGTCAAATTTCATTGCAAATGATTTGAATAGAAATAAAGATTAAGAATAAAGAATTATAATTAAATAAAAAGAAAAATCATGCGTCAAACATAGATTATGAAACACTTTCCAACACCTTCGAAATACTGAAACAAAACTTTACTAGTAAACAATAAAAAAACGCATAACACATTTGAAAACCCAATTAAAGCAATTACTACCAATAGGCGAAAAAAAACATCCAAATTCTTTTGTACAGTCCTGTATATGATCTATAGATTTGTATGTATACTACACAGTTGCTAAAATTTACTTCAGTTAGGAACAACATAGCACATTTGAAAATTCCTCTTCAGCCATTTCCGTCAATAAAGGGAAATGTAAGTGAGATCTTTTGAGCAGCCCTGTATATAATCTATAGAATTTATATACACAATTAATATGCAAAAAATTAGTTATATTTAAAAACGCGTACCACAAGTTAAAACGAGCAACCAGCAATTATTATTCAAAGACAGTACTGTAACCAAATTATTTTGAGTGTCCCTGTAAATGAACGATACATTATACGCGCATCATTATATTCTACAAAAACGCCTTGTAGTGCACCTTACACAGAAAAAAATAAAACCTAAAATGGGTAAAAAAAAAAGCCCAATTTGGGTTGAAAGATTCTTAGGTCTGGGTTAACCCATTTTGGGTCCATACCAAATTGGGTCATGACACATGCCTGTTTTGGTTGCCACTGTGTATCCATTTTGGACACTGTTAAGGACCCATTTTGGGTATCTTAAGACCCATTTTGGGCATCACTGAGAATCCATTTTAGGCAGTATTTAATACCCATTTTGGACACTGTTAAGTACCCATTTTGGGTATCTTAAGACCCATTCTGGGCCTCACTGAAAATCCATTTTAGGCAGTATTTAATACCCATTTTGGACATCACTGAGAATCCATATTAGGCAGTATTTAATACCCATTTTCGATATCTTAAGACCCTTTCTGGACACTACTGGAGAATCCATTTTAGGCAGTATTTAATATCTAATTTAGATATACACCCAATATGAATACCACTAATTACCTATTTTGGAGAATATTTAATACCCATTTTGGCCATGCTAACACCTATTTTGCACAATCTTAAATATCTATTTTAGAATACATGAATACCCAATTTGGGTACCTTTAAATACCTGTTTTAGGATGAATTCAACATCCAATTTAGATAAATTTAAATACCTTTCTTGACACATTTAATACCTATTATTTTTAACATTGCACAATCATCCCAAATGCTGGATACAGTATTTATGAATTTATTTTAAATGTTTATTAGTGTACAGCTTCATAACTTAGTGCTTTTATTAAAACATTACAGTAAAATTTTAAAGTTAAAATAGTACCTTCAAAAATTATTCATATTTGAAATATAAGGCAATTAGCTCAATTTCGATGAGATTCCAATAATGAATAGCTGAATAATTTTCTCAATATTTAGAATCCTTCTTCTCGGGATCTTGATTTGAAACAAAATTATGACTTTCTTATGGGATACACTATCAAATTAAATGTGTTATGCCACCAGCTTTTATATGATTTCTTTCATTTGTCACATTAAAAGATAATTAAGATACTGATTTGTACTAATTTTTGAAATTTCTTAGAATATTGATAGAATATTATTCTCACCACAAGCAGTAGATTTACTTTTAACATTAGAAAGACCAATTGGGGTTATTTTGACTGTCGAATAGTGAAATCATAATTGTTATTTATCACAATACATAGTTTTGTGATATTTTATATATGAATATAATATTCAGGCCTTGTGTCGACGTTTAAAATGGAACTGAGTTAGAGTTGATCATACTTTTAAAGACTATAGTACCCCACGTTTACTCTAATATTATTTTCAAATAATTATATGTTTTATTCTTGCTGATGATCACATTTAATCTTCAAATCTTTGTTTAAAAAACAGCTTTGAATAATGTAATAATTATTCTTAAAAAATAGAAAAAAAAATACAGTCAAATATATTATTAGGTACATTAGGAAATTTTATTGTCCAGACATTTATATTCAGCTATTGTGTATTTAGCACAGCTTAAAAAAAAAAAAAATAAATAAAAAAAAATAAATAAATAAAAAATAAATAAAAAAATGGTGGACTCATGCAAGAATTTTGCACTGCAATCTAAATTTTTTAGCAATATAATATTTTTTATTTATAGATTTAAACTTCTAATGAAACAAAACCATAGTGGTACAGATGTCACAGATGCACCGGGGTTTCTTTTTGGCACCAAAATGGTGATTTTTTGCTTGGTGTGGTAACCTGGTGACTTTTGCATCATATGGAAACTTGGTATTTTATAACAAAATGAAATGTGTATGTAAATAAATTAAAAATAAAATAATATAAAAATAATTACTAAATAAAATTAAATGCATGTGTATTAAAAATAATGCGTGATTTAAATAAAACTATGTGTAATTATAAAATTAAATGTGTGTGTTTTTAAAATAAAATTATAACACAATTTTAATATAAAATAAAACTAACATGTTTGTACAAGCTAGGCCGCCTAACAGGTATTCGAAAATGAGATTTTCTCGCTAAAATAGCAAAAAAAAAAAAAAAAATCGGCAAACCCTGCGATATCTATTTCATAAGATTAGTCAAGCCAGAATATCAACTCATTCATCCCATCAAACTTACAAAAAGGCACCCGCGAGAAAAAACCAAAATAACAATCGTATTTTAACTGCATTAGAGGAAGACATCATTCCCTTAAGAAAGGGGAAAAAAAAAAAAAAAAAAAAAAAAACATGGACAACCTATTGTATTTTTTTCTCCTAAACATTGAAATTCGAATTTTGCTTTTTTATCATAAATATAAAATAAACACATGCAGAGATATCACACTTTATCTTTTTTGTACTATTTATTTTTTTATAATCATTGTGAGCGTGATATAATCCAGAATTTAATTTTTGTGGTAAGACAATTTGAAGAAAACGTATCATTTCATTTATGAAAACAATGCCAATTTAATTTTTAATTAACAGCAATCTTTAATCAAGAAAGATGTTTTAGGAAAATGTAAGTGTATATGTCAGAAGCCGCTTTAAAAACCTTTTGAATGATACTTCATTCGTTATTCTGCGCTTCGTAAATTCATAGAAAAAGGGATGTTGACAATAGAAATTATATATATGATTGCCATGGATCACCACTTTGTTAAATTTACCTGTGATGATGCTTAAATTAAACTTAGGAAGTTTTAATGGTCATACAATATTAAATTTGGTGCCACTTAATCGGACATTTTTCAAGACAAACAAATATTAACACAGCTTTATAACTGTTACTTTTAAATATAAAATGTTGTGTTTTACATTTAATTATTTAAAGGGAGTGGAGAAAAATTTAACTTGATAATGGCAATGAAAAAAAGTAATATGAAATCGTAAATAGCTGCTTAACTCCGCAGTACATAATACAACAATTAACACATAAGGTTTAAAAACTACATGATGATTAAAAATTTGATTAAAAAAAATATTTTAAAACTTACTTCAATTTTCTTGACTTGTAGTTCTTGGCGCAGTACAGACAATGTTCGAAACAAAAAACATAAAAGCAAATATGGTGCTCATAATTTGCTTTATGCCGCACAAATGTAGGAATGCTGTTAACAGCTAAATTATACTCTTAAAACTGTATCTCTGATATAAAAGGTACATTTGGAAAATTTGCGTCCCTGAATATTCAGAGACACATGGGGCCCTTGAAATTAAGAGGCACAGAATGCCTTTGAGATTAAGAGGCACAATGTGCCTTTCAATTTATATGATAGTGCTTCTTACGTAAAAATATATTCTGTGCCTCTAAAGATACTGGTACATGTTTTTTTTGTGCATCTCATTTCCAATATAACCCAAGTCAATAAATTAATACTTATACAGGGTGTCCCTCTTATTTTTTTTAATTAATTAATTTTTTTTTTTTATGACAAAACTAACAGAATTGGGATACTTTGAATTTTATGAATATTCAGTGTTTTCAGGTTCTAAAAACAAAAAGACTCTTGTATAGAAAAATATTGAAAATTAAAAGAAATCAAGGTATAATAAGTCAGTAAGATTTTGCCGTAACGGAAAGGACTTTTTTTTTTTTGTACTTGTAAGGAAATGCAGGAAAATTTTCTACATATAACTCTAAAATGCAGGGAACACACAAATAATTTAAATTTTTAATGTTTACAAAAAAAAAAAAAAAATGTAAACAGTTTTTAATATGATAAAGAACATTTTGAAACATTTTTGCAATTAGAAATATAATACTTATAAAGCTGCTTAGGAACTTGGTATGGGACAACAATACGAGGAACAGCTTAAATAAAAGAAATTAGATGCATAAATAACAAAAGTAAAAAATCTTATGATGTACGTTTATTTTCACAACTTAACAATTATAAAACTTTTTTTCTTTTACATAAAAATATAAAGTCTTTAATTTACAAATTAATGTTTTCCAGTTTAAGATTTAATCAAAAAATGAGTTTAAGAGCTTATATCTTAACATCTTATTTTTACTCTTCTATCGTAAAAAATCCCTTTATATCAACCATCTACTTAAATTAAATAATTTTCATACCTCATTTATTAACTCTCTCTCTTTCAGTTGGAAATATTCATTATACGTGTAAATAATTACATTTTATATTTATACATTTACAGTAAATTCTGTCTACCGCAGAAAGATTTTCAAGTCCCAGTGAATTTATAGACATAGAGTAAACTTTGCTGAAGGTAAAATAGTACGACGGAAATTTTTAGACCCAATCAATTTCACATTAGACAGAAGAGAGGTTACAGTATTTAATACTATTTCTCCCGCCGTCAAATTATAACATTTAAAGATTTGATTTGTTTATTTTATACATTATTTTTAAAGCTAAGAAGCATAAAAACAATTCTGCAATATATTAAAAATGATTTGTGGTTGATTTAACCTAAAAAAAGGGGGTGGGGGAACAGTGAACTGGTGTATCAGAGGTCACATTTACTCATTTGATCAAATTATGCTGGATGTCAAATAGTTTTTTTTTATATATATACTCCCAGCATTTTATGTTTATTTTACCATTTTCTCCCATGTTTTCTTTTATCCCTCAAAAATTATATCAAAAGAGAGAACATAAAAATTCTTGTCATTACTGATGCCTAAGAGCTTAAATGCTTTAAAAGAAATAAAACACAATAGATGGGAAAACAAAAATATGACATATAAATAAAATATACTTTATTTATTAAATTTACTGTAGATGCAATAAAATTTTAAATGTAACATAAAATCTAATAAAATAGTTGCACAGTCTAATTAAAAATTATATTATACAAGTTGGTCAAAACAGAAGTTGCCATTTCAAAAAACTTGGAACAGGTCTCTTCTGTTGAGAAGTAGTATATTCACCCTAGGGAGAAATTTAAAAGAAAATAATTAATATTTAAATATTTAATATTTGATCATATCTACAAATTCAAACAAATTCTAATACCTGTTTTAAAAAAAAATTCTAATATTACAGTAGATTCCTGACTAAAATGTGTTCAGGTTGAGAGTTAAACTTGAAACCTTTCACTTAAATTGACAACGCTCTGCCTATTGAGCTACCTGGACAGACAACTGTTGGCAATAACAACTGTTCTGTCATGTAGACAGCTCAACAGAATAAACCACAAGTAATGGAACTTAATTAAAAATGGATGCTAACATAATCGCCAATCAGGTTATCTAAGTGAAATGTGTCTGCTGGCTATCGGCCCAGGTAGCTCAACAGACAGACAATTTATCCAAAGGTCTTGATTTCGACTTTCGGCCTGGACGTATTTTCATTCAGTTAGAAAAATGTCAATTCATATATAATATTTTTATCAACCAGTTTGAGTTAAAAATAATAATACATAATAATGTACTGCTATAGTTTTTGATGTATTATTGTTAGAAAATACATATTACAGCTTGATTTAAACGAACCTTTAAGAAAAGTATCCAATTTCTATGAACTTCCATTAACATAAACATGTGAGCTAATTTAATAAGTACTCACAATCGAGAAATGTTAAAAAGTCAATTTTAATTTTGCAATACTACAATTCTTTACGTTATGTATGTTACCATATTTAAGATTAGTTTAATCTTTATAAATTTGATATATAAGCTATTGTAATACAATTTGATTACTTTAAACTTAATTTTTTTGAAATTATTTAGTTCAGGGTCGGCAAGTTTTTGCCGCAGGTGGAAAAAACCTCGGTAAAAACTGTCCTGGCAAAAATGGCAAAAACTGAATTTTTACATATAAATGCACATTTTATTTCTTTTACTTATCTTAAATTAACAAGCACAGAATAGTAGTACAATGCATTATGATGATAACTTAATATACTCATCTTAATTACTGAGAAATTATTAATTTCATCATAAAAAAAAATTTAATTGAAAAAAGCCATTGTTAGTCTGATTTTTATGCTGCAATAAATTAACAATATTGCAAAATCTACAGAAATTATAAACACTTCCAGTTTTAAAATAAAATGTATCAACCTATCAATCAGCATAATGCAATAATTCAGAGATGTAAAATATAAGCAATAGTAGTAAGTACATGTATTAATATATTGTGTTCAAATAAGTGAAATCTTAAATTTCTTTTAAAAAATTAAATATTTTAATAACAATAACATAAAAAATTAAACATCCAACATTAAGCGGCACTTTCATCACCATCATCATTGCAAAATAATTTTTTTTTCAGCATTCCATAACAAAAAACAAGTTTGGAAACATTACTTATTGTCAAACTATTTCGAATTTTTGAGTGGACAAAAGAGAAGTTGGAAATTATTCTCTCGATTGCAGCACTACTGGCTGGGCGTGCTTGCAGGTGTGCTATTAACCTACAAAATTCTTTGGAAATTTCACATGACTTTGCGACACTTCTTCACCACTTATTGGAATCAACTGTCATAATTACTTGTTCTGAAAACAATGTACTTTGGAAAGGTTTTTCTTTTAGTTCAAAGTTCACGGCATATGATAGGAAAGATGGATTTATTTTTTGTAGCCATTCTCTGGCCTGTTCTTTTTGTTCGTAATTAAGGTGCTCACCCTTATATTTTGGGTGTAACAAATAGGCAAGAAGATGCCAGGGCAAAATTGCTTTTTCAAACCTTTTTTTAACTTTTACAAAATGGGGTTTCAAATTATCATCTTTCAGCAAATTGCACCATATATGGCAAGCATCTGCTATTGTTGTTGAATCAGCCTACAAGATATCTAAAGCTGTTGAGACTGGTTTTAATTGCTTAATGAGATCTTTTATTTGTTGCAATTTAGTTTAAGTGAAAAGTTATTAATTGCCAATCGCACAGTTTTCTTCATTTTGAAATACATCATGAGGTAACACAGTTTTATTTTCCAATCCACTGTGCACTTGCATAATTCCACTGATGTCTGTGTCTATATTTATCAAAAGCTGTCTGAGGAATTCTAATTTTTGAAAAGTTTCTTAGAATTATTCAATGTTATTTCTTTTTTCAGCATTTTTTGCAAGTCTCATTTTTAAAAATTTGTCTCTATCTTGCTGGGAAAAAAAAGCCTCACCCATTTTGTGCTTTGTACATGAATCTCAATTTTGCCCACACTAGTTGAGGGAACATCTAAAAATTTTTATCACAGTATGAAAGGGATCCTTCTATAAGTAAATAATGCTTTTGATCTTCGTGAAATTTTCCATTTTGAAAAATTGCTGTGATAAACCAGCTTACTGCTTTCCCTATATATAAAAATATTAATATTTAATGAGTATTAATATTAAAATGTGATTATAGTGCCTAATTAGAATTATGAAGGTAGTGCCATGTAATGTAACAACATGAAATATGTAATATTATAGCAACACTACACAAATATTTAACACATATATGCAAATCAATTTAAAAATACCAATTGTTATTGCACTCCATGTAGCTCTTTCTGGCTCCATCAGTTTCTCTAGTTACGAAGAACTAAATATGCAGAATTTCCTTCTCATTGGAGTAACTTTAACTTTCATAATATCCAACTGAAAAAGATTAGATAATTTATCATTAGTTTATAAAATAGTAAAGACACATGCTGAGCTATAAAGCCAAAGAAAAAAAAAAAAAAAAACACTGCAATCTAATTTATGTTAAAATCTAATGCCTTATCTAATTTATGTAAAAAAAAAAAGAGGTTGTGTGGCCATTATTCAATGACTGATCATAAGTTACCTAGATTTTTAATGATTCTAAATGTTTGTTTTTGTACATATGAAACACAAATGTTCTCTGAGTAATTAAATGAATTATAATATGAAACCAATATAATTAAACATTCTTTAAATCAATAACTTAAAAGAAGATGGTTTGTTATTTTAAATATTTACATATCTAATATCTTCATTTTATTATGTTAAATTCATTTCAATCATTTAGAACAATGCTTATGTTAAATTTTATTTTTATAAATTATAAAAAAGTCCCCGCACCCCTTCTTTTTTTAGCATATTATTTCACGTTTGTAGCTTAAGTCTAGCCTTAATCCTTAGTTTGTAGAATGTGCATTTGCAAGCAAAGAACAGGTAGCCTTTTTACGGTACTTTTGGGTTAGCTGGGTACCAGTGATACATATACATGTATATAATACACACACACACATATATATATATATATACTAGAGATGAGACTGGCTCAGCCCAAGCCCAAGCCCAGGCCCGACATGGACTCGGGCTCAATTTTTATATCAGTCTTCGGGCCCGGGCGGGCTCAGGCTCATTCTTTCTGAAACTGACAATTTTATTTATACTCATACAGAAAAAAAAATCTTTTTTCCCCCCTAAAAAATTACATATTCCATTTTAATGCTATTTTGATCAGAATGAATAAAAGGGGAAGCAGGAATCTCATTTTTCTTTTCCAGTTCTAGAATACTACTTTAAAAGAAAATTTGCAAGTTTATGTGCGGCATTGATGCGACGACGACCGGATGATATGGCGCGAATAATTTCGGTTTTTGTTTGTAAAAGTATGATATTTTTCAATAGGAACATTTATTTATTTATTTTTAGATATCAAAAGCAAAGTGAATACTTTTTTTGTTTGTAGTTAATCAGCATTAGCTTAAGATTTGGAAATTTTTAGTCTTCTATTGTGTGCGAGTCATAATGGCTCTTTATATGAAAATAATGTTAGTGATTCTATTTTTCATGGCTCTGAACATTTACAAAGTCAGTCCCATTCGTAAGTCATAATAATTGTCATACATTGTTATTCTGATAAGAAGACAATCGAAAAGTGTTTCCGTACTTTGCCTATAAAAGCATAGGATCTTTCATATAACGGTGCCAAATTTTTAACTTAAGCTGATTTTCAGGAACAAGAAATATTGCTTTAATTAAGGAATCGATTACAATTTACGAAATTCACCTATTATACAAAATAGAAAAATGACTTAGGAATAGTAGTTACTGTAAATTTCATGCATTTATTCATAAAATGTACTTCATTAATGTGTCCATCAGGTTTGCTTGTTGGGTGAGAAAATTATGAGAATCTTTTAAGAAAGTATATTTTTATTTTATACAAAACTTCTCTTTTGAAAAAAATTAATGTAAATTCGCATAAAGTTTAATTAAGTGCTGGAGATTAACAATTATTTTCATGTAAGACATTTTTTAAATATGAGATATTACTTTTAAAACATTTTTTAAATATTATGAATTTTTTTCAATATCGGGTTCGGGCTCTGATGACACAAAATGTTTCGGGCTTGGGGGAATGGGGGGGGGGCTCGGATTTTAAAATTGTCTGGCTCGGGCTCTGAAAAGAGAGCCCGAACTCATCTCTAATATATACAAATATATATATATAAATACATACGCATATATATATATATATATATATATATATACACTTATATGTATGAATATTTATATATATATATATATACCTACACTTACATATATATATATATAAATTTATATATGTACATTATATCACTGGCACCCGGCTAACCGAAAAGTACCCGTTTTTTTTTGTTTGGATTCTATTAAGCTGTACCTGCAATGGTAGGTGGGAAGGCTTAAAAAACCAATATAACAAGTTAATTCGTACAACTCATGGAGTGTTTGCATTCCAGTTTCCAGTCCATACAGTTCAGCATCAATTGTGCAGATATTTTCAAATTTTGGACTTATCCACTCCAAATTGCAAAACAAACTTGAAGAACAGAAAGCATACAAACTAGTGTTTTGCTACATGTTCCACGGAAAAAAAGACTTAGAATGGGACTAACATTAAAACAATATAAAAATCTGTATATTATTTATATAGGGTAATTTTATACAATAAATCATACAAATATTTTCACAATGTACTTTCATTTTTAAAAATTAAAGTATTTAATAGTAGTTAGAAAGGGTCTATTTATATAAATCAATCCCCTATAATCTCCAAAGTTTAATCAAATCAAAAGTCGTGTAAATTATAAAATTTTGAAGATTATTGTTAATTACTTGTTATTATTTCTCTTTTGCACATGCAAAATGAGTGATTATTAATATATAAATGAATGTTTAATGACAATAAGATATTTCAAATATGTTTTGCTATAAAATATCTACTCAATATAAAAAAAAGCTCACCAATTTCATACAAATAAACAATGTAAGCATAATCAAATATACAGCATTTAAATAAGCATATGTGTTACATTTAAATACACAAATCAAAATACACATTGACCAATGATTAGTTTTTATTTTATGAAACATTGATGTAATTGTTGTTTATTTCAATACTTTAGATTTCTGTTTGGAAATTGTATCTTGCAAGTAATGAAAATATGTTCAGAAATGAAAGACTGCTTCGATAAAATTGAATACAGTAGACTCCCTAAAATCCACAAATTTCTAAAATCTGCACATCATTACAGAAGAAAACAATGAAACTTACAGTTGAGATGTAGGGGAAAAATTCAGGATTTTTTAAATTATTATATCATTCCATGTACATTTTAATATGTAATTCTTATTAATATGGCTGAACATGCTTTCTCATCAAGGAAGTATAACTTTATTTCTGAAAAAAAGACAGTGCTGTTCTCAGTGTTGATTGTGATCTTTTTACCAAATAAATTAATGTATTAATCAAGCATTTTTGGATATTACGTTTGGCTAAGCATGAAATAAAACTTTTGTTTTATGATTTTTATGTAAATTATTAGTGTAACTTTATGAGGCAAGTTTCAGAGAATAATTAAAAGAAAAAAAAATCTCATCATTATTATGCCTATTTTTAGTTATGTATTATTGTGTACTTGACCTTTACCTTAAAAATTTTAATCATGCTTTAAATTTTCTTACTTTACTTAATTATTTTAATATTTTACTTTATTGTAAGCATTCATTACAATTTACAGTGCATTATTACATTCAAATTACTGTTTAAAAAATGTAAACAAAACAGTGACCAGAAATCCATAATTCTAAAATATGCACAATCTCTGGTTTCAAGCTATGCAGATTTGAGGGACTCTACTATATATATATTTTTAAACTGTTGATTTAATTATCTTTTAATTTATGGTTTAGGGAGAAGCAAGGATTAAACTGAAATTTTCACTGAATTAATGTTTAAAGAAATAGAGCAGTAACTTTCTGTAAAAAATGGTTAAAAAAGTTTCTTGCTGCCTTTTTTGTTTCAATATCTTTACTTTCAATTTTATTGTTTACATTTGAATATACATTTGATTTTTTGATTTTAATTATATTAAAACAAATATATTATTCCAAGAGATTCCTGTATTTATGAAGTTTAAGATATGTTTAGTTTTGAAATTTTAAATAATAACAGGCTATAATAATACGTTTACCAAATATTATTTGTTTCTTATTATGCTAAATAAAAAATGAGCACCCATTGCTGAAAAAAAGCAATGAACATTTTAATTTAGTTTTCAAAAACACATTTGTGCAACAAGATGTTTTCATTTGTTACAGCAAAAATAACAAATAATAATAATAATAATAACAACTTGAAATAAAGACCACTTTCTGTTTTTCTGCAACATCATGGGAGCCAAAACCAATCAGATTATTTGAAACAAGCCAGAGCAAATATTACACTAAATATGCAATACTTAAATAAGCTTCAATTAAATTGTAATAAGTAAACAAATTTTATTACAATTAAATAAACTTTAAAGATTTATGTTGCGGTTAAATAAGAATTTATAATTTTGTTAGATATTAAACAGATGCATTTTATTTCTTAAAAAATGGCAGTTCTCTGACCGTTATAGTTCACAAACACTATTTTATGTTCTGCAAAATATCATCATAGTGATCCGCAGAACTAAAAATTGTAAATTTACTGATCTGTGAGATTTCAAAAGGTTGGCGACTACTGATTTTACATTTTTAGATGACTGATTATTACTTAATAAAAAATTAAAGAATTTTAAACTTTGTGTGCTGGGGGGGGGGGGGGGGGGGGGGCTAGATTTTCTTTAAAAAAACAGACATCTGTAGATATGAGAAAGATTCAGAATCCTGAACCTGAAAGGTATGTGTAGTAGTAGTTTGCTACAAAATATATACTTTTTCCCCAACCAGTGACCATAAGAAATAATGACAATCTGTAGCCAGGACAGCAACACAGGTATTATAGTATTATTATTTGATGGTTTTTACCATTATTTGAAAAAACTATAATGTTTCATTCAAAAATGCTTAGTTTAATAAAAAACTAATTAAATTTTTGTCAAAAATATTTGTGTATTATCATTACTTTGAAAAATATTTTAGAGTTGGTAATACCAATTAGAGTCCTGCATCGGGTCGGTTTACCCACTTTTACCCGCACCCAACTCACGGTTCATTTTGAAAAATATAGTGCCGACACGACCTATGGTTCAGGTCGGCTTGACTTCTAATTTTTTTTTTTTTGCAGGTCGGGTTGCGGGTTCGGATTGACCCGCTTTTCCAAAAGAATGTACATAATATTTTTGCAGGTTAAAAATATGTATACAATAAGACCTCCATAACGGACACACTCGAAAACCAACCTTTTATGTGACTTGGAAAGGAATAAAAAATGCCATTCATCTGATCACTTGATCATAACTCGTTTTTTTTTTTTTTTTTTTTTTTTTTTTTTTTTACAAACTGTGTTCTGTGCAATAATTTGCAAATGTCAGCGACAAATCTCAGTTGCAGTGTCAGATTTTTTCATTGACTCTTGCTGATAAAACAAAACAAATTGCTAACTCACGAAAAAAATTAATTTTCTTGCGGTTATACTAACGTATTATTATATCTAATATTTTAATACTGGGTATCTTCTTTGTGGACTACTTTTTCATAATTGTATTGAAATATGCATTAATTTTCTGTTCCTTCAGTTTCAGGTTAGTTCGGGTATTAATATTTTGGGGTTCGGGTCAGTTTCGAGTTGACTTTAAGCAAAATTTTCAAGTTCGGGTCGGAAACACAACCCGACCCATGAAGAATTATAATTCCTTGTCCTCAATTTCAAGTGTTGATTGAATCTTTCAACAAAATCTAAAAGTAGCGAAATAGTGGACAACTTTTGAAAAGTAGTTTGTAGTCGCTACTTTTTAAAACAAGTAGTTATAGTTGTAGTTTAACTACATTTTTGATAAAGTAGTTGTAGTTCGCTATTAAAATAAAGTAGTTTTTCAGACCCCTAACTTATTCGCATTCAAATTTATTTTCATAGTTCTGTTCAAACTCTTTGTGAAAATCCCAACAATCGGACATGCTAAAACCTAAATATGAGCCATAATAATTATTCAAGGTTGAACTTGACTCGCAGAAAGAAAATAAGTCATACCGACCCGAAAAAATAAATAAAAGCAACCAGATCCGCTGCAGGATTCTATTCAACGATCTTGAGGTGTCCGCTATTGCGAGGTTTCACTATATTTGAATATCAAAGAATATAGATTTGTCCATTTTTCTATATAAAATTGGTATTAGAGATATTATACATTATTTTTCATTATAGCAATAAAACATGATTTATTGTTCTTTCATTGTGGGTGCGGGTCGGGTGCAACCCGACCCATACAGGACTCTAATACCAATAACAAAATGATAAGTATTGTTTTATCATAATTAACAGAAAGTTAATTATTAATTTCATTTCTTTTACTACTTCTTTGAGAAAAAAAAAATTTGCTAAAGATTATATACCATATTTTTTAAACAATCAATATAGTTTTAAGGAACTTTTACTTGAAATATGCAAATAATTTTTTAGAGTTCAAAATCAGTTGGATATGATAAATTGCTATATTTTTATTTAAAAAGAAAGGCACTGTAGCTTTAAAATTTACAAGGTACTGCCCACACACACACACACACACACACAAAATTCTGGCTATGCTTTTGCAAATACTAAATAAATATTGATTAGTACAGAATGATTTACAATATAATATGTACTAATTGCACTCTTTTAAGCAAAATAAACTTGAGTCATGAAAAGCAACACTCAATTGAATCAATATTCACCTCTGTACTTTAATAATTATTTAAAAACAACACAAAATGTCACAAAACATGTATGCATCATTTAATAAAAGCATTTACTTAAGGTGTTTTTTAAAAACATACAAAACTGTATTTCACATATGATAAAACCTAGCGGTTTAGCTCTTTTAAGATTGCGTATTAAAAAAAAAACTTAGCAGCACACACAGAATACACAGATATATAAAATATATATACATGGATGTATGCAGGAGAGTTCATTGTAGTGCTGTCCTCCCCTAGTTTTGCGTGTCTCTATGTATTAAGAGTTAATTTTTATTTTATCATTCTCAGAAAATAATATTAAATCAAATATACTACTTACTTATTATTCCAGAGGCCAGACTCATTGTTCACTTCATCTTGTTATCGTCGTCAGTATTCTTGTTATTGTGGCCGTATCCATATTTTCCGCTTCGGCTTTTTCATTGAGAAGATAATAAAGATTAATTTATACAAAGTTTGGGTGGCTGGTTACGTTTAAATCGTAACAATCTGAACATCAATCTGCTTTAAAAATACGAAAACTTAAACAAAAATAAAATCTAACGTCCATGCGCCGAATCATGAGGAACAAAACAAACATCAATTCGCCCCAATGCATGACGGTTAGTCGGCTGTTACGCATGCGCGTGTTTCAGTGTGCTGTGCTGCTGAACTTGACAGGCGGATTTGAGCTAGGCTGTAGCCCAATTTGGGTTTCACCCTATCCCATACTAGGTATCGTATAGATGTGGCTATGAATAGGTAACCGTTTTCTTCCAATTTGGGGAGTATTGAGACCCGTTATGGGTCTGATACCCTGAAATAGGTATATTACAACCCATATTGGAGTTTGAAAAGCTAATATGGGTGTTATTTCATTTTGGGTAGCATCCTAAAATAGGTTTCCTTTTTTACTGTGTAGTTACATGTAGCAATCTGAAAATGTTTAAAATAGTGTAACATCATTAAAATACGCCGCAAATGATTTTTCCCATAGACGATAATGTAACGGAATTATTTTGAGTGTCCCTACCTATAAGTGCCACACACTTCATTAGCAGTACTAAACATGCCATAATAAACCTCAATAACATATATCAATTTCATGGAAATCCGGATATATTTACGCTGGAAAGTGTTAAAAAGAAAGTGGAGAGATACCCTAAAAATACTAGTTATAAGCTTAGTCTAACATCGTATAAGTGAGTGACGAGCAGGGAAGACCGAGCTACGCTCGGTCAAAATTATCTTTGAGTTCAAATATCATCCATGACCAAAATGACCCACTAATCAAATTTTCTTGAACATGTGACCCAGCCCGATTGTCTTCTCGTGCCCGAAGCCCGTAGGATAGAAAATTTACTCAAAATAGTCTGAGCCGTTTTTTAGTTAAAATTAGCGTCACCCACAGTGACCCAAAAATGACCCATTAATCGGATTTTCTCGAGCATGTGAACTAGCCCAATGATTTTCTCGTGCTCAAAAACCGTAGGACACAAAATTTAGTTCAAATCGTCTGAGCCGTTTTTAAGATAAAAATAGCTTGACCCATGATGACCCATGACCAAAGTAACCCACTAATTGAAATTTATGGAACATGTGACCCAGCCCAATAATCTTCTTGTGCCCGAAAATGGTAGGACACAAAATTTAGTCAAAATCGTCTGAACCGTTTTTTAGATACAATTACCTTGACCCTGACCCATGGTGACCCAAAATGACCTACTAATCGAATTTTCTGGAACATGTGACCTAGTCCAGTGGTTTCTGGTGCCCCAAAACGGTAGGATACAAAATTTCGTCAAGATAAAATTTGCGTATATATATATAACCTCACACACACACAAGATTTGCTCGTATTAGAATATATGATAATATCTCATATCTCAGATAAATTTTTTACTGTATCTCGTAAGGCAAAGTTGTGATCTTAAAAAAATCAACTTATAACCGAGAGAGTCGTATAACTGGGAGGTCTTTATATTTCTGATTTATATGTTTTGGTTAGTTAAGTAATCAATAGCTTTTCTCTATTCATCATAGTCTCTCTCTCTCTCTCTCTCTCTATATATATATATATATATATATATATATATATATGCATGCTCATTTTATTTTATTTTTATGTTAAATCCGAATAATGAATTACCTTTAAAAATAGTTGGCGCAATTTTCTGAAGTATTATCAGCCAAATATTAAATTATTGATTTCTAGAAAACTTCTATTTTTGATAGCGGTACAGCTCGAAGCAATCCGTTTGACAAGTCCTTTTCAAATAGGAATTTTTTTTTAATTAAAAAAAGAAAATAAATCAATATGTTTTTCACTAGCGATATTAAACGAACTCAAGCTATTAAACACAAAATAAAGGATTTTTTCCGTTTCGGAATCAATATTCGTTTTCTAGATTGAAAAACTATTTTGAGAGCCAGATTGAAAAGGAGGATTTTTTACAGATGTCTTTAATTACTGTGGTTGTTGAGGCAGTGCGAATTCAGAATAAGCATTTATAATGGCATTTACGGGAATACTGTAATTATAAAAAAAGTTTTATGCGTGATTTGGTTCATGTTATAAAAAAAATAATGAAGGTTTTTGAAAATAATTTTCCTACTTCTTGCTTTGAGGGATATTGTTAATTCATTTAATATAGAATTTGTGATACACTTAATTCATAGACCCTAGGAAATACAATTATTCACTAAATATAAAATGTTTTTTTTAATGGCATTATGATGAAAACTTTGTACATGGGATATGATTTATTTGATTAAAAAGTGGTATTCATGTATTTTTTTAATTATTTCGCATTTCATCCCTTGAGGGGCTTTGTTACCGTTGTGATTTAAAATCAAATCTGTATTGCTATTAAAGAATATTTAGGCAAAAAATACAATTATTAACTTAAAGCTAAAGCTTTAATAAATGTGAGAAAAACTGTTATAATTTTTAGGGTTTCGTTCATCTCACGAAACCCTATTGCTCCCGCTCCGTTGTCTGTCTGTCACAGAGCCATTCTCGAAAACTATGTAACTTACAGAGTTGAAACTTTGTGTATAAATCAGAATATCAGCTGTAAAGAGCTGAAAATATTAAAATTTGAAAAATTCGTATTATTTTAATAAATAGAGATAAAAAACCAAAATTCTAACAGCATTTTCCTATTAAATTTAAACGTTTTCCGTTATAGACGATGCCAAAAATTAAAAATACACGAAGAAATTCTTTCTACAATAATTAATTTTCTATCAGACGATTTCCACGTGAAAAATGAAATAAAAAGTTTCACCAAATGAAAAAAAAGATTAATATGAAATAAAATTGATTGACGTCATAAGTCGTAATAAAACGTAAAATGTCTAAGATTTCTCAATAATACAAGGAGTATGTGTAAGTACACAAAGCAGATTCATATCACGTCATTAGAGAATTATAACAAAAATCTGACGTCATATGGGAAGTTTAACTAATTTTTCAAATGTTTGAGAATAAGACAAAGCGAGTATCAATATAAATAATAGAGAATAGTAAATATATGAGTTTGAGGTTTGAGAAACATATTGAATCGTGATAAAAATCCGATAATGTAAATATTCGCATATTTTAACATTTTGAAGGTATACAATCTGTTTAATTTTGAAATTATTTTTTTAAATATTGCATTTAGTCCGTATTACGGATATTAGTATGACAGAATATAAAAGCGGGCTTGGCCCGCTATCCGGATGGTTTAGATATTCGAAAAAAGGAAAAAATAGACCGGTAAATTTTTACTTTATAAAAAACATGACTTTATTTATTTATTTTTTATATTTTTTTTATATATTTTTTTTTTGACTGAATGAAATTTATTTGGATTTATTAAAGAAAGGATAAAGTGTTTTGGAAGGAATATTAAACGAAACCCTTTGAGCGATCTTCGATCACACTTACCCACTTGTTTTTTCGTTATGTGAATTATGCTTTAAACGAGAAGGAGATAATCATATACAGTCGAATCCCTATTATAACGAAATTGATTGTTCCAATCAAAGAATTTGTTACATTAGAATTAGAATAACGAAATAAATTCATATTTAATGTGTAAATTTTGAAAAAATTTGTTTTTGAGGTGTTTAATTAAGATTTTCAAATGTTTAATTTTAAATACGAGTATTAACTTGAAGTTGCATTTTTTAATTATTTAAACAGTTTCATAACAGAAAATAAACATTTATTTGAAAGTATAGTAAAAAAACGCATACGGAAAATTTACATTAGTTTTAGACAAAACAAGAACGATAAATCACGCGTTAAGCATAGATAATGAAACACTTTCCAACACAATCAAAATACCATAAAAAAAAAACTTCATAGATTAATAAGATGAAATGTGATAGCTAAGTAAACAATTCTGGAAAACGTATAACATATTTGAAACACAGTTTCAGCAATTACCATTAATAATCGAAAAAATAACGGATTTTTTTTGTGTAGCACCATATATGATCAATAGATTGAATATATGCTACGTGATATGCTAAAATTTAATTCAGTTAGAAAACGCCCAGCAAAGTTCAAAATTTCCATTCTTCAATGAAACATATTGCACTCGATAAAGTTGTGAACTGCGGGTAGTTTTCGGTTCTAGAAGTCATGATCGGTGTAGATATGCAAACATTTTTCAGAAATTCCAACATAGAGAAGAATGTAATAAGTAGTATTTCTTTACGAAATCTACCTAAAATATGTAAATTCACGGGTATTTACAGTATAATTTTACGGGAAATGCCGCTTTTTCAAGCCCAATGGTCAAATCCCGTAAATTGATCTCATGAAAGTTTAATTTTGAATAAGACCAACAAGAGAAAAAAATACAAGTTCCAATTTCATTAAGTCCAAAACTTATCGAGTTATAACAATTTGAATTTTATGAATTTCTTGACTTTTCTGGTACTAAAAAGAGAGAAACGAGTTTTTCTAAGAGAAATTTCCCTCTTTCGAATACTTGAATTTGAAATTTAAGAATAAAAAAAGTAAATAAACACAATAACTTTTTCTGCACGCATATCCAAAAAGTATTGAAAGATGGAAGTGGAAAACACATTACGAAATATTCAAAGCAACGTTTTATCTACAAACGTAACTTACGTGTAGAATGAAATATGAAAAAAAAAAAGTTTTGTGTTTTGAATATATAGTGGCATATTTTACAGCATTACGTATTTATCATATTATGTTATATACATATATATATATATATATATAATTTTATATATTATTTCTGTTGTCAACTTCCCTTTTTCTATGATTTACGAAACGCACAACAACGAATGGGGTATCATTTGAAAGGTTTTTTAACCGACTTCTGACATAGTTCACATACATTTCGCATTAACATATTTTTTTAATTAAAAATTGCTGCTAATTAAAATTAAATCGGCATTGTTTTCATAAATGAAATGAAACGTTTTTCTCAAATCACTGTTGCCACAAAAATAAAATACCGCATTATAGGATGCTCAACAATGATTATAAAATATAAATAGTAGTAAAAAAGATAAAGTATGATTTCTCCGCACGGGTTTATTTTATATTTTTGACCCATCGAAGCAGTGGTATTTTACGTGTAGAATAAATGGTATGCTCTGTTATATTAGATTAAATTGTATTTTAAATGCATTCAATGTATTTATCTTTGTATCTTGTTTTTTCAGGAGCGGATGTCGTCATCCTCTAACACTGTTAAAATACGACTGTTATTATTATTATTATTTATTTTATTTTTTTAGCATGCCTTTTGCTATCTTCGATCATTTTTTAGTGTAATTTTCATGGAATAAATGAGATGATATTCTGGCTTGACTAATGTTGTTTGCCGATATTTTTATCCTTAATTTTTTGTAGAAGTTTAAAATCTGCATCTGAAAAATATTAGAAATCGCTAAAAAAAAATATTAGACTGCAGTGCGAAAACCTCGCACTGGTCCAATGGGAAATATATATATTTAAAAATTAAAACACATGGGAAAAACAAAGAATAAGACATTATAAAAAACAATGAAATGGACATTATAGTAATTATACTTAATAGGAAGAAAAAGCAAAAATAGGAATTTATGAATATCTTATAGAATCTTTAGAAGGGCTTTATAGGAATATTCGTAGTAAATATATGTTATTGCATCAAAAATTGTCAGCATTATGCCTAAAATCGACAATATTAAGCCCCTAATAACATATATATGAAACAAGATAATAACCTACATGAGTTCAAATAACAATAGAAATAAATAAATAAACAATTATTCAACTTAAATAGAAATTAGAACGTAAAATAATGTGCAAGACTCACCAAAAAAGACTAATTTTACTGTAGATTGAACAAGATTTAAAGTTCTTGACAAACAGTCAGTCATCATTAAGAGCCTACGCTAGTAACGCGAAGAAACGCTCAAGCTAATGTTAAGTCTATGGGGAGGTTCTTGGCAGATTTCTCGCTCGCATTTTAATATTTTTAAATAATTTTTTTTTTTGCTTAGGATAGCTGACGTCGATCTCTAACGTTGTTAGTTTTTACTTTTTTAATTTTGGTTACAGTTTTTTTTATAAGCGGACATTTTCAATTTTGGAACCGGTTGGAACCGGTTCTGAAAGTGAGAGTACCTTTATATAAAAAACTGGAACCAAAATCGAAAAAGTAAAAACTAACAACTTTAGAGATCGACGTCAGCTATCCTACGCCAGAAAAATTATTTAAAAATATTAAAATGCGAGCGAGAAATCGCGCAAGAAACTTCCCATAGACTTAACATTAGCTTGCGTGTTTTTTCGCGTGTCTGATGTAGGCTCTTAACTCAAAATGGCTGCTATATGCTCAAACATTGCTTTGAAAAAAAATATATGAGAGGAAATTAATTGTTTAGTGCTGCCATCTATCACGAAAAAATACAGTAGAACCTCGATCGATCGTTTCTCAAGGGACCATTCGTTTCGAACGATAGTTACGGGAAAACGATTAATGCGGGTCAACATAAAATATTTTCGTGTGAAAAAATATATGGCATAAATGAATTTATTACATTGAATTATAGAAATTTTGAAGGAGAAAAATACTTACTTACTACAAAAAATTTACGATGCAGAATAAGGAGGAATAGATCTATTCATTTACTGGAAATATTGGAAAATTTTAGCTTGTTCACACTGTTTTCTTCTTAACCCAAACAAATTTTTGACATTAGTGACATCTTTCTGGTCTCTTTCGCTTAATGCATGGGAATAAAGAAAATTTCTCATTGTTTCAAATCCTTTAAGTGCTTCAACAAACGTTGGATTTGGTTCTGTATTGACATTTTCGTCTTCATCGGTATCATCATCCGTTTTTTCATTCTGTGTGAGCATATCTTGAACAGAAATCAAGCCACATGTCGCAACCTCTTCATCAATTGATGCATAATCGTCAAAGGTGATTTTTTTAAAGACATTTGCCCCAAACTGTGATAAATCATTTTCTTCTTCATCGTTAGCATCAGCAGTTACATTTTCGAGTTCTGTGACATCCCCCTTAGCCTTAGAGTTAATTATAGTTTCTTGGGTTACTCTCTCTCAGGTAGAGACAACGAAATAAATGGCTTGTAAAACATCAATTTTGATGCTATTGCATTTTCCTTCATCCATCATAGCTAGAGCTTTTCTAACTAAATTATTTCTGAAATGGCGCTTGAAACTGTGAATAATACCCAAATCCAGAGGTTGAACCCTACTAGTGCAATTAGGGGGATAAAAATTAACGGTCACATTTTTTAATGAAGATATATCCGGAGGGTGCGCTGAACAGTTGTGAATGAATAAAACTACTTTTCTTTTTTTGTTTCCAACTGACTTGTCAAAACCTTTCAGAAATTCAGAGAAAATTTCATTTGTCATCCATGTTCTTGAATTAACACGGTACGACACAGGTAAATTTTTGATGTTTTTGAAACACCTTGGCTTTTCTGACTTTCCGATTACAATAGGCAATTTTTTATCGCTTCCTTCGCTATTTGTGCACAGTAAAACAGTCGGTCTTTCTTTAGAACTTTTGCCTCCATGACAAGCCTCTCCTTTTAGTGCCAGAGTACGGTCCGGTAAACATCTATAGAAAAGCCCGTTTCATCCGCATTGTATAAATGTCACGAGAGTCATATCCTTCCTTCAATTAATGCCGGTAATTTGGAAAACCAATCTTGAACCACTCTGTCATCAACAGCTGCGCTTTGACCACGCATTTTTTTTTCACTGTAATCCATGTCGCTCTTTAAAGCGTGAAATACATCCCTTTGAGGCTGTAAAATTTTCAATACTTTTTAAAGCAGCGATTTCTAGGGCTTTTTCCCGCAGAATTGTTCCATCTATTTGAGTTTGTGATCCTCGAGCTTGACGATACCAGTCGTACAAAACAGTTTCTAAATCTTTGTACGTTGATTCTCGACCAGTTTTTCGATTTTTTGCCGAAATACCGTACTTATCAAACTGATTTCTAATTTCGTTTGTTTTTTAAATTATAGAATTTAATGTTGAAGGTGGTAAATTTAAACGTTTAGCAATTTGAACTCTTTTTTTTCAAGATGTTTTTCTACTTCTTCAATGATACGAATTTTTTCCTCTAAAGTACGAATTTGTTTAGCCATGTTAGTCACAAACAAGTGAAAAATAATAAAAACAATAGACACAGAACAATAGTCTATCACAGCCAAAACTGAAATGAGATCCTAACGTAAAGTGACAATGTTTTAACTTCTAAAATCTATGACGTTTGCAGCTAATACCCGCCCTCTCTATCAATCATTCACTCTTTCAATATTTTCAAAAAACACACGAAGGATCTACTGCCCTCCTTAATTTCATTGGTTGAAAGGCCTTCATCCCGCCCCTCCCTCTCTTGCTCTTAAAGTGACTACTTTAATAAATACAGATATCCGACGCTATGTCGTTAACTTAAACTAAGTTCTTATTCTACTTTTTATAAAGACAATTCACTGCTCATCATTTTACATTTTTTTTCTATCGCAAACTTTTTTTTATTCCACCTGTACACTGGAGGGTTGCCACTTACAGAATGGCACTTTTATCGCCCGTTTGGGGATTGCATTAGATCACCACACTCTCCGGGAATAGCTCTCGGTTTATCAATACGCGCGTGCATCCAAGGTCACAATTAGAACAACTTTTTTTTTTCTAAAACATGAATACAATGGGATAAATTCTCATTTTTTTTTAAGGTCGATAAAATTTTTGAACAATAGATGCGGGAATCGGCATGTTTCAAAAACGACCTAAGCGGGTATGATTAACATTATTTAAATAGTATTCGTGACGGGACCTTCAAAACTAGTCGATACATACGGGATAACGAAAGATGCGGGAACGATGGATCGAGGTTCTACTGTATAAGTAAAAGCTGAAATTGTGGACAAGTTAAATAATAAATCTAGTGCTGACATCTATTATGAATGAAGAGAAAATGTAATCAAAAGAAAAAATTTCTGACAAAATAAATAATATCCCATCAAAAAACTTTCTGTAAAAAAAAAAAGCGCCAAGTTCTCCTTAATGTTTCGGCCGTAAAAAGTACTGATATCTGATGTTCGCCCAAGTTAAAAGTCAAACATCCGAAATCTTTCATTCAAAATGGCTTCCTGCGACTTGGCCGTTAATGCATTCTAGGTTAAAAACATTAGAAGAATGTAATACTGAGAAAAATAAATTAGAATACATAATACACCTTGATTGATGTTAAACAGCTATGTTATTGCCATATCTTTCATTTGAAATAAATAATTACGTCGATAAATCATTTCAAAATTAATGATTGGAAATTATGCATTTAAAAGTAATATCGGAATGCAAATAGGCAAATTCGTATGATGACATTGTAATTAAAAGCTTTGTGATACATACCATTGAGTTTCAAGAAACATTAGTTTTGATTAACCATCATTTAGTTTTACCATGGTTTAATGACCATTTTGTACGGTCTATTGTCATTAACACGAATTGCAATGAATATTTTCTTCATCACGTTTCACATTTTGTTACATTATATGAGACGTTGAGAACAAGAGTGGACCATTCTCGACAGCTGTGATCTCGAAATTATGTTTTTAAAAATGCGTATTATATTTTAGCACTTCGTACAACAAAATGCGTAAAATGTTCAAAAAAATGTAGTAGACATGTAGATCATTATACATTCTTTAGAATTTGAAAAACCTTCTAAAATGCATTAACGGCCAAGTCGCAGGAAGCCATTTTGAATGAAAGATTTCGGATGTTTGACTTTTAACTTGGGCGAACATCAGATATCAGTACTTTTTACGGCCGAAACATTAAGGAGAACTTGGCGCTTTTTTTTTTTACAGAAAGTTTTTTGATGGGATATCACTGCTTTTTGTAGGTTTTATCAAATGTATAAAGGATATAAATATAATAAATGTATAAATGTCAAAGAATTTTAAAATTATTTTATTATGCTTTACAAATCTATATTTTTATTTGTAGTTTACATCAAAATACTAGCCGTCTCAGGCAAACAATATATTTTTTCTAATATGTTTGCTAAGCACTTCATCATCTTACTTTTATTCATAACTAGCCGAAGTACTTGGTGCTGTTCGAGATTTTAAGAATGTGTAGAAAAATCAATTTCAAAATTAAACATGTTGTATAGATAACTTCAAAATGTTAAAATATGCCAATATTTCTATAATCATGTTTTTATCATGATTCAATACGTTCCTCAAACTCGTATGACGTTGTACTCACCTGCTGACATCTTACCTACTTGCTTTCACAATTACTCATATTGATACTCTCTTTGTATAATTCCCAAACATTTGAAAAAGTCTGTTAAACTTCCAATGTGACGTTATATTAATTTTCTTTTTTAATTATCAAATGACGTCATATTAACCTGCTTTCTGCATTTACACATACTCATACTCCTTGTATTATTGAGAAATGTTTGAAAATTTCCGTTATATTACCAATATGACGTCATATTAATCTTTTTTTCCATTGCTGAGACTTTTTATTTTTATTTTCATTTTTTGCGTGGAAATCTTTCAATAGAAAATTAATTACTGTAGAAAGAATTTCACTGTGCATTTTTAATTGTTGGCAACTGCTATAACGAAAAATGTTCAAATTTAATAGGAAAAGGAGGGAAGAGTTCAAAATCCTGTGTTGGTAGGTTAGGCGAGTTGTTTTGGGCGATAAATGTTTGATTTGGTTGTTGCGATATTCAGTCTTTGGAGTTTTAACTTAACAACTGGAACTGACCTTATCTACGTGACATCACACCTCTTTTGGCAGCAGTTTGGATTTTTTTGCCAATCGCACAAACCAGCACAGGATATGGAACTCTTCCCGGAAAAGCTGATAGATTTTTGGTTTTTTATTATTTAAAAATTAACTCTACATTATATTTCGATTCCGGATTACTTTAGTTGCCTCGACCGTGTTTTAATACACCTACACGTAACATTTCACAATTCTGGCTTTCAAACTGTTGATTTGTATAGAAGTGCAGACAGACAAACAGAATTTCATTTTTATGTATTAGATTTACTTGCTCAATCCTTCGCCAAATCGGAAGTTTCTGTTAGAGAAATTCTCTTTGCGATCATTGACAGCATATCTTATATTTTGTGTTGTTATCCATTTCATCTTTATTGACAATTACCGCTTAATTTACTTAGGAACTTACGCTTCATGTCCGTTTGCATCGTTACACTCTCTAATACGGAGATTTTTAATCCTGTTAAGTAATCTTCTGTAATTTACACTGAAGTGAAGTGGTTCTTGTGACACGCCTGTTAAGCTATCCATATTTACAGTAAACCATATTGATGCTAATTTTTTTCCCTTTCATTCTAACATTGAAACGATTAAGGAAGTTAAGAAAATCTACGGACGCACTGCCGTTCTTCCATTAGAAAATCTACCATTATTCTCATCTAATCGTCTTAGATAATATGTCAATATCTTGGTTTTAAGATTTCAGCTCAATTTACTCGAAAACCTGAAGCTAAAATGCGAGGAACCCCATTATAGAAGATTCATTCTAACGTACATATCGATAAACTGGATATATGTTATAAAATTCTAATAATCTAGAACTGGCAGTTTCGATGCCTTAATTCTGAAAATTCTCTTTCTATAATAAACTTTTAAGAGAGTAAAGACTAACAATATAGCAAGAGTAAGTATAATAACAGTACAATATAATAGCAAGAGCAGAGGTGTTGTGTAGTGACGAAAGATTGAAACTTTATTAACATTCGTGCGTTATGCCTTTTAATTAACCGCATAATATTAATAGATGATTACTCGCTCTAAAAATTCGCAATGAAAAATAGCCTCTAGCGTCAAATTCTCTCCAAGCTTTGCGACACTTAACGAAATATCGCCAAATTTGGCGACAAAAATACCCTGTTTATGTGGACGTCATAATGATGCATATGTATTATATATGTGATGCATATGCATACATATATATATATATATATTTCAAATAAAATCCAGTGTGCATATATATATATATATATTTAAAGTTTATTAACATCATTAAAATGCACTTAAAGAACTAACAACCCAATGGAATTTCGCCAGATTGACTGAGTGCTATTGCGATTAGAATACCGACATTTATAATAAAATTTATTTTAAGGAAGTAAAAAATAGAAAAACGGACAGATGAACTAAAAGATTTGCCTTCCCAACATTTTCGAAAAAGAATATAAAAAATTCATCCTGCTTGAAACCATGTAACACCTTCTATTTTTCTGTAATCAGGCTTTGGCGACCAACTCTGGCGTCAAATATGAGCGAGGAAATGATTGTCTAGGCAACTATTATTACTTAAATGTTTATCGTACAACAAAAAACACAAATGGTTGCAACAATGCAATTAATTTTAATTGCCAATTGAATGTGTTACGAACTGTATATAGCCAAATCAGCACCCCCTATTTGAAGGGTTTAAAGGCAGAAATTCTATGTTTTCAGACTTTTCTGGTTAATTGTGTGACAAAACCTACTTACTTGTCAAATTTTATGATTCTACGACTGTTAGAAGTACCTTAGTTATTTGATGATCACCAACTTTTTAGTTATTTGATGATCCCCTGTGAGTCAGTTACAAAAAAGCCCTTTTTCGGAATCTCATATTTCGAAAAATATTAAATACAGAAATAAGAAATCTTGGAACATAGTACAGTTTCATTATATTAATGTGTGTTAAAAAGGAAAACTCTCTAGCTCTCACCAAAACGCAGTTATGAGGGGGTGAAAAGTAAGCCGAAATGGTCAGGGAAAAGGTAGCTTACGGCCTGTGCGAACTTGGCGGACGCACTGCCGTGCTCCCAGATGTGAAATGTGAAGAAAATAAAGGAAGTAAATAAAATAATTTAAATACAATAAAGATGAAATGGGAAGACAAGTTACAATAATTAGCAATGTATGATGGGGGGATTTTCTTGAGTCAAGCTGAGCGTCCACGGGATATTTTTTAGAAAAAAACAAATAAAAATCATGCGTTAAGCATAGAATGTAAAATATTTTCCAACACTTCCATAATACTGAAATGAAACTTAGATTTTTAAGGTAAAAGATTATATCTAAGCAAAAAATTTGGAAAACGCATAACGCATATGAAAACTCAATTTCTGCAATTACCGTGCATAGTGTCGTATTGTTTAAAATTTATTTGCCCTATTTCTTACGTTCTAACAACAATAATTAATCAGTCATCTAAATAACTGCCTGAAATATATTATCTCAAAATGAAAAAAGGGGAATTTCTAGATATGAGGTGCGGTGGCCAAAGTAAAAATTTGCCTCTTTCTTGCAGTTTGGCTATTCCCACCCCTTTTTAACACTTTCCAACATAAGTTGAAAAGTGTTTATGAATTTGATTTGTCTGTCTGTCTGTCTGTCCGTTCTCTAACTTTCGTAAATATACTCAGATTGTCATGAATTTTTATACATTATTGATTTTTATTATAGAATGTTCGATATACAAAATGAAACGTGTAATATAAATAGTTCATTTACAGGAACACACAAAAGAATTCCATTACATTAGGGTCTATGGGGAAAAATAGTTTCCAGCGCATTTTATGGATGTTACGATATTTCAATGAAATTAATGAAATTAATATACATTACTTAGGTAGACAACAGCATGCTTTCACCGGAGTATACATTAGTAGCATTTATAGTTCAATTACAGGGACGTACAAAATAATTCCTTTAGATTATGATCTATGGGGAAAAATTGTTTGCGGTGCATTTTGAACATGTTATGATACTTGAAACATAATGAAATTTAAAAGAATCATTAAGGTTCAATTTAACTTATTTTCTATAGATATGGAGTGCGTAGGATTTATCGTTCATTTACAGAGACGCACAAAAGAATTCGGTTAAACGACCGACTATAATCGGTAATTGTTGGAAGGGTTTTTTCCTCTGCGGTATGCAATTTTATGTAATTTTTAGTGTATTACGTGTTGTTGACAAATTCTGTAGATCCTATACAGGGCTGCACGAAAGACTTCGAATATAGGAAGCTATTGCTGAAAATGGATTTTTATTGTTATGTGTTTTTGATTATTTAGATATCTCACTTGATCTTATGAAAAAGGGAAATTGCTTAATAATGTTACGTTACTGTTGGGAAGTGTTTCATAATCTATGCTGGATACATGATTTTTCTTTCTTGTTAGAGATGCATTGCTCAACATCACTTCATTTCATCAGCAGCCAAAGTCACAGCAAATGGTGTGCGAGCGGTGTCCCGGCACCAGGTGCAATGCCTAATTAAAAATGGGATTTGATGAACTGAAGATTTAAGAAACGATTTTAAAATCTTTGCTCCGCGACAAATGTATTTTGCTAATATTTCTTTCCATTTGGCTACAGTTTTTTTGCCAACTTTTTGCCCAAATTTGCTACAGTTTGACAAAAATCAACAAGACCTCTGGCTGGAGACGTGAATGAGTTGCATAGCTGCCTCGTGCCACTACTTTTTAACAGTATTCTGCGTTTTATTAGATGATAAAAAATATGCGAGGTACTAAAACGAAAAGTATATATTAAATGAGATATAAAGTGCTGCACATCGGGCATCAGACATACCACATAGGACGTATAAACTTCGTTTTTCCTTAAATTGAATAAGTAAAACAGAATTAAAATGCAATAATATAAAATCAAGCCATAAAGTGTGATATAATTCAGATCTTTTGAGAAATCGATGGTTAAACATGATGGTCATTTTTAACACTTTCCTACAAAGTTGAGAAGTGTTTATGAATTCCGTTTGTTTATCTGTCCGTGCTCTAACTCTCGTAAATATACTCTGATTGCCATGTAATTTGTATATGTTATTGAGGTTTAAAATAGAATTTTTGGTATTTAAAATAAAGTGCGTAGCATTTATAGTTTGTTTACAGGGACACGCAAAAGAATTCAGTTACATTATAGTCAATGTCGAAACATGATTTGCGGTGCATTTTATTTATGTTAAAATATTTCAAACATATTGTGATCCATATGCATCACTGAGGTGGGCAACAAAATGCTTTCGCAGGAGTATAGAATGAATAACATTTATAGTTAATTTACAGGGACACACAAAATAATTCCATTGCATTGTGATGTATAGGGAAAAATCTGTTGCGTTGCATTTTAATGATTATATGATATTCCAAACATAACTCCAAATTAAAAAGGATCAGTGAAACACACTACATGTTTTCTATAAATTATGTAGTGGGTAATATATATCGTCTTTAGAGGCTTGGGCGCGATGGTCGTTATCGTGACGCCGGCTACCCCCGTGGGCTCCTGGTGGCGCAGGCTAGTTTTATATCGTTTATAGGCCCGAGTATGATGAATAATTTTTAGAAGCGCATTGCATTTTTTTCTGGCTTTGGCATGCATTTTTTAATTTTATATTTTGTGTATTACATGGTGTATATAAATTCTATAGATCATATGCCGGTGTGCACGACAGAATTCGCAAACATTAACGGAAATTGGCAGCAATTGCTGAAAATGGATTTTTACTGAATTGTGTGTTTTTTTTTTTAATTGCTTATTTAGAAATATCATTTCATTGTAGATAGAAATGAAATTTCTTATTAATATTCCGTTATTGTTGGAAAGTATTTCATAATCTATGTCTGATGCGTAATTTTTCGTTCTTGTTTTTCTTTTTTTATATATATATACACTGTAAAAAATCCGCGTAATGTTCCTGACGTTTACTGTGAAACATTCCTGGGTTTTCTCGGATTATTTCTGCTGATCCGAGAATACCGAGAAATCTGGTGTAACATCTTCCCACAATGTTGTGTAACTTTTCGGAGTACTTGAGAAAGTGGAATTTACTGATCAACTGCGAAACGTTCCATATGTTTTATGTGTAACATTCCTTTGTTTTCTCAGGTATACTTTTGAACTTTTGTGTAACTTTTCGGAGTTATTGTAAAAGAGAAATTATCGGTGATCTGTGTTAAAATTCCATATCTTTTGTGTGTAACTGACTTGTGTTAGTTTCCTGGCATTTCTTTGATGAAATTTCTGGGAAAACTGCCACAGGTTTTCTCAGGAACTTTACACCAAATTTTTTACAGTGTAAAAAACTTGAAACTGATGCGCATTATTTTACCTAGTATAAAAGATGAGTCAAGTATTCTTAAACAAACTTTAATTGGTGGTATAGTACACTACAATAAATACTTTTTTGTATCGTAAACAGGATCTTAATTTATTTATTGATTTAAAAAAATGCTTCTCTCCAATCCTAATTCTGATTTTTGTTCATAACTTTAAAAATAATGAAGACATTTTTGTGAAATTTCCAACGAACTTACTTTTCTTTGAGTGAAATATAACCCTACTACGAGAAGTGGTAAGAGTGACCACCATCTTCATCCAATTAACGCTGAAAAAACACATAAATTTTATATATATATCTATATTTTATTTAAAAGTAGAAAATAAAAAAGTATAATAGTTAACTTTGCTTTAAATTCTGAAACAAATTACTTCTGAATAAACCATCGATATAAGAAAATCCTGTGTATTTTATATATTTATATTATTATTTTTTTATTTATTTATTCACTTTATTAACATCAAATCATTTTGAATTTTAACCGAGCACAATTATTTATTAAATGTACTGCATTGCGCCACACATGCTAACGCCTCATAACCGTTTCGTGACTAACTCTTAAAGCCACGATATACTGCCTGAATATTTAATCAGTTCAATTCATGGTCACACCTCACAACATGGAAATATTCTCAGAATATAAAAATAAAGCTCCGGCTATAGATGGTGCTGTAATCCAGTGAAACAGTACAGAGTAATTACTTCGCTTTTCAAAGCATGGAGTACTTATAAACTTCTTAGTTGAGAGTCTAAATCCAGTACCGATGCACTTCTTTACTCCATTTCGATTGATACAGAACTTGAAAACATCGAGCTCTCCTTCTGAAGTACTTCTGTAGCACGAAACGTGGGCTGATTGCATGTCAGGAGATGTGTGAGCTAATCGAAGAAAAAAATAAATTAATTTCAAGATCACATATATTCCGAATGTCTGTATTTAGTGAAAGACTAGGTTGTGTGCTAAATATAATTTGACGACAATTTTGATGATTGGATATCACGTGATATAACTCCGTTTTATAGCACAGTGTTCTAGTTTTCAGATTACATATAATTCAAGAAGCGTTCGTTCAAAGTTGTGTTTAGAATTCTCTGATACAATAAGCCGAGTGTGTCGCATTTTATTCGTTAAAATAGAGTGTCAAATTTTCAAGAAAAAGAAAAAAGGGTTCGATGTTGATGCTGAAGTTTTTATTTATTTCATTATGATTAACTTTACATTTTCTATGAAATTCTATCAGGTCACACATTTGAGATTACATCTGATCTACGAAGTGTTCATTCAAAGTTGTGTAGAATTCTTTGATAGAATAATCTGATAGCATAATATCTCCTACTCTTTGTTAAAATTTAAAAAGAAGATGTGGATCCGGAAGTTTCATTTATTGCATTGTAATTAATTTTACACTTCTGTTATCGAAAAATAAATCACTTTATGTGAAATCCTATTAAATGAATTTTTTTTAGATTACATTTGATCGATGAAACATTCGTTTATGAATGGAAAAAATGGAAAATAAATTCGCAGATGCTGCTGAAGTTTTATTTATTTCATTGTGATTAATTTTAAATTTCTATTATTAAAAGAATAAATCATTTTCTATGAAATTCTATTACGTGAAAATTTTGAGATTGCAGCTAATCCACGAAGCATTCATTCAAAACTGTATCTAGAACTCTCCAATTGAATAAGCTGAGTTTATTGCTTTTCCTCGTGAATTCATAAATTTAAAAAAAAAAGAGAGAGAGAGGAAATAAATTCCGTGTTGCTGATGAAGTTTTCGTTATTTCAATATGATTAATAGTACATTGTTTTACTCAGAAAATAAATCCTCTTCTATGAAATTCTAACAGAAGACTTTTTAAATAAAATCTGTTGATTTTATTGTAAATGCGTTTCCAAGAACTTGACGTGATTGTAATCTAAGGCAATGTTTGGAAGAATATATGTAAATAAACATACGCATTCTGTTACGTTTTCAAAATAGTTAATTGGTTAAAATTGCAATCAGTATTGCGAAAATACTGGTATATTACTCCCATAACTGGATACATTTCTTCAAAATGGAGCTAAAATTCTTCATCTTGCATAAAATTCTTCGCCTGTAGTATGTTTTTCTTTTCTTGGATAATTCATTTCAAAATGCTTGTGATGCATTTTCCGCAGAAAACAGCAACGCACAATGTGAAGAAGAAAAAATGGCGAAAACCGTCAAAAAGGAATATAGTGAAGTTTATTAAAGAAAACTGCTTTTATGTAGCTCCAATATGGATTTTTTGGACTTATCTCGTATCTTTCCTTATAACCAACAATCCAAGACTAAAAGGAAATTATCTGTTCGCATCTATGGATAAAATGAAACTGGAGTATTTGCATCCTTCTGGAAAAAAGTACAAGATAGAATTTGGAAATTATTCTACAGAAAAATCGTCGGAAACAATATCTCTTTATTATACCCTTGTGGATAAAATTACGGGTGATATAAACAAAGCAAAGATTAGTCGAATCTACAACTATCTCGGCGGTACTTATTTACTTACTGATAAAGTCAGAATACTCCAAGGGAAAAAGTCAAAGATAAAATTAAGGGATAAATTTCGGAGAGCTAAAAGAAAACTATGTGCGAATACTCTGAAACTAGGTAAGAATTCATTATTCATCTATACACAAACCCTTTGACCCAACGTAAGCCGTGTACGTAATTGAAAGTATGCAGGTTTTGTACGTTTTTTTTAAATATTTACATACCTGTATTTCTGTAAAGTAATTACTTAATGACAGAAATTTTTGTTTTAAATAACACAAAGATTACTATACCAAAATACTGGTATTATAACGTAAACTGAAAGAATCCTGCTACATGGCTCGAATTCTGACGTAGTCAAAGGGTTGGTGTCCAAAACACAAAATCTTATTATTATTTTTTTATAAATATTTTTTGCTCTTTTTTTTCTTGAAATGTATATATATATATATATATTGAAATTTTGAAATTTTGAAATTTAAAAGTTAATATTTCAAATATTAGAAATGTTTAAAATTTGATATATCTTCTGAAATAATAACGCTTTTGTATAGTTTTTTTTTTTCCGAGTACAAAAAATAATAAATATTAAATTCTCAAAAGCTACAAATATATATATATATATATATATATATATATATATATATATTAATTAATAATTTTTAAAAGTAAAAAATGTTTTTTGAGAGTATTTTTTACTACGCGAATCATATTTTCCAAATTCTCTCTCATAAAAAGATAATTTAACACTTTGCCGGCAGGAGACAAAAGGGTCAATTTCCAGACCCGGGCCCAGCGCGACCAGTAAAAAAAAAAATTTCAGCCCGGCATGGTAAAAAAGTCAAAAGTTCGGCCCGGTCAAGTATAAAAGCTAAAAGTTCGGCTCGAGCCCGGCTCGGGCCGAGATTTTACCTTTCTACCGGGCCCGTACAGAAACTTGATTGACCCGCCGGGTCGGACCGACTAAATTTCTACAAAATATTTATTTTTACTTCGATATGGTAAAAAATTGTTTTGTACGAGGTGTTCTGACAAAAAATACTTATTTTAGCATTTTGTTTTGTGATTATAATCTTCATTTTTAAAAAAGCGCCCTGGGCTTTCAATTTTTTTTAAATGAATCTCTATTTCTATATAAATCTTTCAGTTACCATTAATAACATTAATCCATATTGCATCGATTGGAGACGAAAAAAAAGCATTGTTATATTTACTGTATGTATTGAAATTTGTTGCATGGTTGCATGTTCCATATGTTATAAGAAATATGGAAGTATGGAGATAATGTATTCGGCATGAAAGTAATTTAAAAGTTAAAAAGTACTTATTCTTAACATATGAAGTTATAATAGGTCTATGTTGTTGAAGTACGTTACAAAATATTCTGTATTTAAAATAATGCACCTATAGCTCATTTACAGGGCCACACAAAAGTATTAGGTTAGATTATCGTCTATATGCTTCTATTGTTAAAAATAGATATTAATGAAGTTATACTCTTTCTAACTAAAATAGAAATTGCTACCTTATAACATATATCATTCCTATACAGAGCCTATACAAAGTCTTCTAATACATTATCGGTTCTAGGCAGTTATTTCTTGACATACATTTCAGTCATGTTACATGTATTCAAGTAAAATTGAAATATTAATATGCTGTGTGAAATATGTATAATATATATAATATAGTTCTTATAGAGCCGCACAAAAGAAGTCGAAAACGCGATTTTTTGAGGACGATCATTGCTTGAAATACATTTTAGTGGTATTGTAAGACTGACAGTTTAATATGCTTCTTGAAAAGTATTTAGAAAAAGTAATTACAGTCGAGCCTCTAATAACGAAATCCATTGCTTAAGACAAAAAATTCGTTGTATCGAGAATAACGAAAAAATTCCTATTTAATGTGTAAATTTTGCAAAAAAATTGTTTTTGAGGTGTTTAATTAAGATTTTGAAATGTTTAACTCTAAATATTAACATGATATTGTATTTTTCATTATTTAAACGGTTTTCAAAATTGAAAATAAACATTTATATGAAAGCATATGAAAATATTCCAAAAACTTAAAAAAAAAAAAAAAAACGTATTTTCGTGTTACAGCGGCCCCCCACAATAATTATTATGCCAAGGTTGCAGTTATGATTTCGCCAAGATCATCGCAAAGCTTACATATGCATCCTATATACGCATATATATATTCCAAACACCCCTATATGTGCTATATACGTCATTATACACATATTATTTACGTCTTATATACATAATATACACATGTCATATATATACATCATATCATATATGCATCATATATGACTATAACTTGGCCACATACGTCAAGAAATGTTATATGTATATCATATAGTATTATAATGTCATACATGCTTTATAATTTGGCGATAAATCTTAGTCGCTTGGCGTTTCATCCTTGGGGGCCGCTATAACACGAAAGTACCAAATTTACAATATATTAATGAAAACAGAAACAAAAATATTTCATCCTTGAAGGGCCGCTATAACACGAAAGTACCAAATTTCTACTTTATTTTTCATATCTGATAATTTGCATTTATCCTTTTTGTAACTTTAACATTTTTGTAACGATTTTATGCATTTCTATTGCCTATTCAAAGAAAAAAATTTCTAAAGTTACAGAATTTCGTTAAAAACTCTTTAAAACGCTTAAAAAATAAAGTGACGACTTCAAGCGGTCCATTCTCGACCGAAAACAACAACCATTTTCTCAATAATTAAAAAAAAAAAAAAAAAAAAAAACTTGAAAAATTTGCATTTGTTTTAGATGAAGAAAAGCTGTAATTTTTGGTTGTTTTTATTTCAAAACTCTTACTTACACCCTCGTAAAAATGTTCACACTTTAACAAGGAATGTAGAATTATATTAGAAAATCACTTATTATCGATAAAGTGTAAATGTATATGCTTAAAGGGATAATAGTACACATAAAGACTCATAAATGTCTTTTAATAAACAGATCAACAAGTTTCGTACGCTCAATCGGCGACGTTTGGAAGATCAATAATCTATTCTATACTAATAAAAGAAAGTTTCGCTCTGTGTGTGTGTGTGTCTGTCTGCGATGGCTAGGAAAATTTAGCGCACCTAGAAATCTGTAAATTTAGATTTAGGTAGTCCAAACCCTCTCCTGGTATACCTGAGTCTCAGAATTTTAATATTTTGATAATTACTCTAGATATTAATTAAAATATCATTAAACATCGCATCGAAAATGCCATCTTTTAAATCAAAATGGCTAAAGAAAAGAACTGTCGTTGTGGATTTGCAAGCGAAAATGAACGAATTCGAAATTATTTTACTAATTAGCGAATTTTAAGAAAACTAATTAAGATATCAATTTGAAAATTTCTGAGCATATGTAAAAAAAAAAAATTCTGCATCCGTCTATGCAATTTTTGAAAAATTCGGCCGGTAATTTTTCTTAATTTATGCAAAAAACTGCTAAAAATCTGCTGGCGTCAGTGAAAAAAATCCGAGAAAGTTTCAGACAGAGATCTGCTTTCATTAAAAACTGAAGTACAAAGAGATCTCTTTCTCTGGCCGATCCCTCCATTTAGTTTGCGAAAAAGAAAGGAAATAATTGCCAATTTTTACTAATGAACAAAAATTTAGATAACTAATTAAGATATAGATCTGAAATTGAGGATGGGAGGTGTTGTCATATGGCGGCTATTTTAGCGTAGCGTCTTCGTTATGTTCTATTTATCAGAAAAATTTAATCATTTTTTTAATGATCGCGTTAATGTAGGTGAAGGTGGTTTTCTTGAACAAATTATTCGTTATATTTGCGGGTATGGGGAGGGAGGGGGTTGACGCCTTGCACTGAGGTTGTTATTATCTCGGGCCCGGGCAACGCCGGACGGGTTGCTAGTGATTAATAAACTAATTTCATAAAAATTTTGTGAAAACGAACTTGATAAACAAAATAAAAGAAAGGTACTCCACTTTGAAAGATAGACCAGGAACCAGTGAAGGAAAATTGATTCCACCTGGTTTTGAAGCATTTTCTGAACAAATGAAGAAAAAAAATTCGTTCCATGGAGATAGATCTTTCGCTATATGGAGATTACTTTTAAAATAATCCTGGGGGAAAGTGAAAATTTTCTGCAGAAAATTCGTTATATAGGAAAAATTGTTATATGGAAGTTCGTTATAGAGATGAGATTCGACTGTAATTTAATATGTTTCTTCACTGCTATGTTTATTGCACCCTCTTGCTTCCATAAATTAGTTCAAAGTGCCCTGAAGTATAAAAAGGTTCTTAAAATATACGTTAGGATAACCCTTGACTCACAACAGCTCAGTGGTTAGCGCATTGCGCTGCCACACTGCAGGTCTGTGGTTCGTCTGAATTTTTTATGTCCTTTATATTCTCGCAATGTCTCTCTTTTTTTTTTTTTTTTCTCTTTTCTTTCTTTTTTTTTTTTTTTCTTTTTTTTTTTTTTTTAAATCTATGAGTGGCGCAAAATGTTTTTACTATTTTAAATATTACCCCATTAAGAATAAATTCTTCAGTTAATGCTGTAATTTTAAAATAAAAAGACAGAGGGGTTCTTTTAATGTCTGAAACCAATAACAATTTAAAACAAAAGAATGAAAATATTTTGTGATAATTATAATTCAGCTTCTAAAAATAAATTAGTTTTGCACGCTTTACTGAGTTTTGCTTTGAATATAGCCTTTTTTTTTTCTTTTTAAATACGAAGATTAGAGAATAATAATAATAATATGAGGAAGTCACATTATTATCTTATCTTCTAATTTTTATTCACTCTACGTTTCTGTGGTAGTAATTATTTTCTGCGTGTATTTTTTTTTTTAACGTCGTTTTTTTCCTTACGAGTTAAAACTGAATTTACTTATTTTATTTTTGTTTCCAATATATTTCGACATTGAAAAAAATCACTAGTTTCCAAGACGACAACTTTTTCTATCGGTAGTCTTCGGTTATGCTATTTTTCAACATCGAAGCTTTATTGGCATCATTTAGGATCAGGTTCCTGTTATAACAATAAAAACTTATCAACCCTAGTCCAAGAATGAATTAAACACTTCTTTTAGTAAAAAATAACTCGAAACATATTTTAAAAATATTTAATTGTTAAATTGAACATTTTACTATGATTAAAATAATAATTAAAATAATATTTTCTGCGGAAGTGAAAAATGACGTCATAAAACAGATTTTTTTTTTTTTTTTTGTAATTGTATCAACATGACGCAATTATTCACCGACTTTTCGTTGCGCCAGTGCTGGTGTTAAGCCTCCAGGTTAGCCCGGTTGACCTATGCGAACAATTCTAATTAACTCTTATTATTACATTTGCGATTTTCGTAAGTTTTAAAATGTACTGGTTGTGGATATGAATTAGTTCGCAAATTCATAATAAAATCTAAAATCAACAAAATATTCGCAATCTCTATAAGCAGTAATTCGTACAAGGTTACATTTGCTATTTTAAGTCCAGAAAAAATTTCAGGTATAGAAAAAAATACGTGTCTTAGAAACGCCCGATCTTTTCACAGTCAGAAAAACAAAATGTGGGAAAGCCGGATTAATGACTGGTTTTTATCTGAGCAGCTGAGATAACATTCAAACGTAATCTTTTTTTTTGTTGTTTTTCCATCATAAACTCTCGTTTAATTTTCTCGTGGAAACTGCTCTATATCTGCAATCCAAATGCAGACGATTTTCAGTTTTCGAGTGAAGTGATTTAATTTTTATATTTGTCGTTACTGCGTGTCAACAATATTTGTGTTCGGAAACTTCTGATTTTTTTAACTCGGCTATTCAGTGAATTAAAGCTATTTTTAAAAATTTAATTTAAAAAATAATTTTGTCTTCAGCAAAAGTATTGTTTAATTTGCTTCCGTTTATTCGTCGAAATTCAAAAGTTAGCAGGTAAGCAAATGCCTTTTTAGAATTCGTGAACCAAGATATATTTTTCTGGATTTTACCTTGTTTACGAAACATTTTACTAAGATTTATAATTTTGAGTGGGTTTATTTTATTTCAAGAAGATTTATTAGAATTTTGTGTTCACTTTGTGCATTTTTTTCTTGAAAGTAAATGTTTTATCGTACGAAGGTTGGGAAATGATTTGAAATAAATCGAACAAATTGCAATAACAATGACATCATGCATTTTACCTGTTAATGTTGAAATCGGGTGGATAACTGAGAAAAGTCAAGAAAGGATTTGTAGTTGTTTACAGAGAAGGACATTTCATTATTAAAAATAACATTTCGTAATGCATATGCTTAACAGAGTAGAGAAGTAATCGATACCATTTTGAAGTATCGTTTTTCGATGACTGGATGAAGAATGAAAATTCCACGATATCCAACGCAGTCCATCTCAACTAAAAAGAAAATTTTTTTCATAAGTACTCCTCTATTGTTACTGTATATTTATGTAATTTATTGGCTACATGCAAATTCGCGTAAGCATTATTTACAATATAAACATAATTGTAATGGATATAATTGTAAAATAACTTTTTATATGGATGAATCAAACTTAGTTAATGATACAGATACGGATTTAATGAACCGTTTTAAAGCAATCATCAACCAGGCAAGAATTTCTCATATATTCAACTGTCTTGGTGGATATAGAACTGGAAATGCGATGATAAAATATATCAAGAAACAAGATCCGCGAACTTTCAAGGACAACATTAAGAAAAGGAAGATCATATGCAAAACGTATCCAAATGAAATAGGTAAGATTTCTTATTTTCATTTTAGTAAACAAAGTGCCCCTTTTAACTCTTAAAACTGCTTATTTTAGTGGTCTCACAGATCGCTGCTTTTTTAGGATTTCATTCATCTAACGAAACCTTATTCGTCTCACTTCTCTGTCTGTCTTTGTGTCTGTCACAGAGTTCGTTTTCGGAAACTGTATAAGTTAGAGACTTGAAATTTTACATACATATAGCTAAATACCTCCTATCACACGACAAATGATAAAATATTGAAAAAAGTCTTATATTATATTAATTAAATGAATTAATTTTATGAAATACAACCATTTCTTCGATTTAAGATTTTAAAAGTGAACCTTTTCTTATTTATTTTTATTATATATTCTTTATTTTCTTGCAAAATTTGAAGCTTTTTGTTTTGGTAGTAATAGAAAACTTTGAATTTTATGTACTAATAGCCATTTATAAGATTTCATTTATTTTTAAGGTTTTAAGAGGGGTGTCCATTACACTGGGATGCTTAATTAGTCATTTTCCAGTAATGGACACCCCACGTAGACATTGCTAAAAATACAATTTCAATAATGTTTATAGTTTATAGTGGATAAAACATTTTGACTTAACTGAAAACCTAAATCCTAAATAATCAAATTTAAATTTTTTATTTCACTTACCAAAATGTAATAACACCAAAACTTTTATAAATAGCTTCTTTTAAGTTATTTTATGTGGTTAACAAAATTTCAATATTTTATTCTTTTTTTATGTGTATAACTCTGCTCTGCATATTTTATAATCTGGCAATCAAACCAGTCAGGAAGCAGAAAATACTGTTTAAGGACACAGTCAAAGAAGGGCTCATAGGGCTTAAACCCTCCCCATTTAAATAAAAACAATTAAGTTACAGGAGTTGTTAAAAAAAAAATTTCTGTCTTAAATGTTTGCTTATTCATCTTTTACAGAAAAAAAATTGTAATATTAATGAAAGTTATAGTAATCATGAAACAAGTAAATCTGCAGGTCAGTGGCCTAAAGAATCAGTTCTACAGTTTTATTTTGAAATAATTTTATTTAGCCCAACTCACAGTATCATTTTTTTTTTCATATTTGTAATATTAATTATTTCAAGTAATATATGAAATAGTCGCTGGAAGTTTAATTGTTAAAAATAGTGAGACGAAACTATACACTAATACTCCAAAACTTTTTTTTCTAATTATTACCTTTTAAATCCCCCACTGTCTCAATAATTTGATAGCTGTAATTGTCCGATATTTAGTATTTTAAACTATCCATCTATAATAATTAAAATACCGATTTTCTGATAATTACAATAATTGATGCAAACAGTGAATGATTATCACAAATATTTTATTAATTACTGGTATCCAGAATTGTTAAATTTATTTGAAAATAACTATTTTGTTTCATTAGTATGCTTTCATTAAATTCTGGTTCTAAATAGAGTAGTAAAAATAATTATATTTATTACTTTTTATGGGGTGTTCATTGCTGCAACAGAGGGTGTCCACTAATGGAACAAAAGATGTCCATTACTGGCATTTTAGGTGTTTTGATATATTTCTGTTATTTACAATTAAATTTTGATTCATATTGGGAAATGAGACTGTGAGAATGGTTAAATATTGTTGATAGATTAATATAATATTGAAAAAACTGGAATATAATAAATATAACTATTAATTAAAAAACAATTTTTTAAGAAATTCCTTAAGGGTGTCTATTACTGGCACATCTACTCTAGTATCATGCATTACAGTTTTAACATTTTTATGCTAACTGCCAATGTATACTAATTTGATATATCAGTTATAGTTTGTATATTGTAGGAATTGTTATTTTCCGGAATCAGCTTCTTAAATCGGGATGGTTTTTTTTTTTAGGTTCGTTCGTAATTATATAAATACGTAGCACCTATAGTCGTCGTCTGGTCTGTCCGTCTGTCTTTCTGTCTGTCCGCATATAACAGCGCAAAAACTACCCAACCGAATGGTTTGAAATTTTATATTTATAATCGTTGCAGAATTTTGTCGAGTCATTTCAATTTTTATGAAAATCCAATCAAAACTTAAAAAGATGTTCATAAAAGTTTTCTTTATTCTACGAGGGGCAGTCGGAAAATAAGTTTCCCCTGGCGACTGTGGACAGAGGTGTATATGAAAGACAAAAAATGTAATGAGATATTAAAGATAAAACATAACTTTATTCTTCCACATAACTACCTAGTACATTGAGACATTTGTCATACCGCTTTATAAGGTAACAAATACGGGCAAATCACTCCTTTTTTCATACGTCAGGCGGCCATTTTTATTCAAATTATTTTTTCAAATGAAATTGCTTAAAAGTTACATTTTTAGAAAAATAGTTCAAAAAATTGTTTGCTTGAGAGATGGGTTACATTAAAAAATGTATAGATTCCGAGATAACTTCAGTGGTAATTGGGTAAACAGCCGAATATCTCAATCCATTAGAGTCAATAAACACGGGAGATTCTTTCATTATGAGTCATAAAAATATTAAACCATGTGTTATGATGTAATCATTCGCAAAGCAAGATCTCCATGGTAAATTTTACAGTGCTGTCTGGTGTAGAAAAAAAATTGCATTTGTAAACGTGGCATACGTAATAAGAAAAAGAAAAGGCATGCTCATTTCGCTCATAGCAGACGATATAATCCATTTCACTGAAATAATAAGGATGATTTTTTTACATTGTGAAACTAGCTATAAAACGAACGCACCTCCTATGTCACGTTTAACGTACACTTTCCAACTTGTTACTTTTTTCATTGAAACAAGTTCTTTAACTTGTAGGTAGAAATCGATTCTATCATTAACATTTTTATTGGTTTATGTCGCAGACACAGTACGTCAAAATTCAAAAGATTTCTTATACTGCGTTTATGGTGGTTTTCTCTTTTTCCTCCCCCATATTTACCGAACAAAGTTCATAGTGATTATATACGGTATTCTTCGTGTCTATGAATATTCAAATTAAAAAAATAAAGTCAATTGACGCGCTTCATAATTAAACCAAAACAAAAATAAAACAGACGATCAAACCAATCAGCTTGCGGCACGAAATTGGGTAAGAGCAAGGCAACACTAGATACCGGGCTTGCTCATTCACTCTCAAAACGTCACAAATGGTGGCTGACCGCGACCAGCGATTGGTCCAAAGCAACGCGCCCATCATTTTGTGCCAATCGCTGTGTGTCTTTCCTCCTAGTCAGCCACCTTTTGTGACGTCATCATAATGAATGAGCAAGCCCGGTATGTAGTGTAGCCCTGGTAAGAGCCTACGATCAAGTTAGCTAACTGCAGCCTTTCTGCATGATTATGTAGCCGATAATTTTGCGATTGCAGTAAATAATTGAAGATTACCTTGATTTTTATCATAGTTCCGAGCAAAACTGCTCCAATTCCTGGACACTGTACAGCAAATTGCACTAGAGCAACAAATCCCGGGAAAATCCCGATTATCATGCAGCTTTATTTTTGTTTATTATTACTAGGGGGCTCTGCCCCCTACGAGCTACGCTCGCCAACCCACGTTCTGACACCGCTAACTTTAAAAACACTCTGATTTGATCTGAATTATAATTAAACGGCCAGTAACTATCTGCTGTAATCGGGTTTCCATTCATTTTCCTTTGACTGGGGGATTTTAAGGCCGAATCAACTGCTGTCGAAACAGCTAACAACTGTTTTCGTGATTAATAAAATAAGATTAATTAAACATTTGACAATCAACTAGTGTAAAATGGTTAAGTAAGCAATGTCGCTGCATCGGGAAATTTTATAACGATGCTATTAAAAATTGGGTATTTCTCCATTATCCCGTCTACTACTTTCTGTAAAAGAAAAGAACTGTCGCCAAAATATAGGTTTTAAAGCCAAAAGTGCATATCTGTGGCGTCGCATTCAGTTGACATCAGATGCGTTACGCGTTTTAGTTATGTCATTAAGTGATCTTTAATTCAACGTTTCATCTGTATTTTTTATTATATTTTACTAATTTATTAGTTATTTCGTCGATTTAAACGTAGTTATTAAACGTAAATATATAGTTTATAATTGAAGGGAAATATTAATTATTACGCTGTTTTAAAATTTGCAATAATAGGTAAAACATTTTGTCGAAATAAATTAATCTTACCCTACTTAATGCTTTGAAAACGCGTAATAATTTAATTATTTCGCTTTTTAATATTCACGCGCAAATATATTTTTATTACGTCATTTTCTACATTTACTGCTTTTAACACGTAATCATTTAATTATTATTTTAAAGTTTTATTTATGCTTTTAATAGTCACGTGTAAATACATTTCTTAATTGAAAGAGAATATTATTATGTGCGCTATTTTACAAATTGGCAACAATTCAAATAATGGAATTCATATGAAATATGAAATAAATCTTCACCAAAATAATGAAAATTTTGAATAAAAAATTGAAATATAACCTCAAAAAATTACTCAAATTTAAAAAATAATTGCAGTCTGCACACCGCAAGCTTGTCAACTACGTATATCCTTATAAATTATGGTTAAATCCCAGTGCATAGTTTTCGTTTCTATAAAACTTTTTTAAAACAACTATTTTGACCAACTTTAATATTAAATATCTCTTAAAATAATTCTTCGATCTAAAAACTCTCTGCTTCAGCGTGTTTATCGAACATTTCTTTATAAAACTACCAATTTTTAAATTTTTATATGCAATAGTTTCCTGGATATTAGTCGAGAAAGACTTCAAGGCACAAAATCTTCATTGACAGCGACTGCGGCTGCGGCGGCGGCGGTGGTTACTTTTTTTTTAAATATAGAGAGATTACTTGTTTCTACTGCCACGCGAAAACACCCGCTCGCTAATGTTAATCCTATAGGACAGTTCTTTTAAAATACCTCGTCTGGATTTCAATATTTTTAAACAATTTTGCATTGGATAGTTGATGTCTATCTCTACGATAGCTGCTTTTTAATTTTTAGATTTCGTTTGCCATGTTTATTGTATGGAGATAGTACTTTCATTTTCGAAACCTTATGTATCATATGTTGCTATAAGAGAAAATATACTTTCTCGTGTACGTTTTTTAAGTAAAACCTGCTGAATTAAATTTGGGAAACTTAATATATTTTTTCTTGTTTATTGTATTTAAAATATTGTTTTATTCCTAACGTGACGCTTTAGAATAATCATTAAATTTTAAATATGCAACAGGTGTTTCGCGTGTGTATTTTCTGGCAACATCTGTTCATGACAAGACACTAGAAAACAAATCATTCTGTTTTATTTACAATGGCATAAAGACAGTATCACATATTCAACCTAACCTACACATTTTAATTATTACTGGGCGATTTCTACAAATGTATTTCGAATCGTTGCCAAGAGCCTAAAATTGTCTAAAAAATGCTACACTCGAGGAATTCGAATTGGCTCGCGCTCGCATAAAATTTGCACGACATAACCGTGTAATTGCTCTCAAAGGAGTTTCTCCAACTAGTATTTCGTAAAAGAATCTAAATGAATCCGATGTCCTTGAAAGCAAATTTACAAAATGGTATTTTTAAACTTACTCAGAATTTAGAGAAATGTGTGTTTCCTATCGCTAATATCTCGAATTCTGATAAGAATCGAAAACATGCACTGCAAAAAATAATTGTTGATTTTACAGTATAAAACTGGCATTCCAGCTGCCAGTATTATACCGTAAAATTAACAGTATTAAACAGTAAAATAAGCAGTAACTGGCAGCTGGGATGCCAGTTTTATACTGTAAAATCAACAATTATTTTTTGCAGTGTGCAATACTTACTTAACAGGTGATGTTTGGGTAAACCCCCAATTTCTTAATTTAACTCTTAACAGTATTGTTTATAAAACATTGCATAAACTAACGGATTATATTGCAGATTATATTCTTTTTCAAAAGAAAAAGAAAATGTGCATGTTATAATTGCGAAATCTAATACACTGATTAAATGTTTTAATTTATTTAAGAGGTTACTTCACTCAAGCGAAAACACCCGCTCGCTAATGTTAATCCTATGAGAGAAGTTTTGGTACTTTTCGGTTAGCCAGACGCCAGTGATACTTGTACATATATAAATATGCATGTATATACATATATATATATATATATATAAATTCATACATACATGTGTATATATATGTGTGTGTAGATATATATGTGTGTGTGTGTGTATCACTGGCGCCCGGCTAACCGAAAAGTACCGAAGTTTTTATTTAATATTTCATTTACATTTCAATATTTTTAAATGATTTTTTTTTTCAGTGGATTGCTGAGGTCGATCTCTACAACGGCCGTTTTTTACTTTTTCGATTTAGTTTGCAAGTTTTTTTTTTATTTAAGATACTTTCACTTTCGGAACCGGTTTCGAAAGTTAAAATATCCTCATTAAAGAAAAAACTGCAACCAAAATCAAAAAAGTAAAAAACGGCCTGCGTAGAAATTGACATCATCTATCCAATGAAAAATAAAAAATGATTTAAAAATATTTAAATGCAAACGAGATATTTTAAACTTTCTCCCATAGGATTAACATTTAGTGAGCGAGTGTTTTCGCGTGAGTGAAGTAGCCTCTTAACACACCCCTTAAAACACCGGCTTGCTAATGTTAAACCTATGGGCAGGTTGTTTTCGAATTTCTCGTTTAAATTTGAATATTTTTAAACATTTTTTGAATAGGATAGCTGAGGTCGATTTCTAATGGTCTATTTAACTTAAATACGATTTAAACATAAATAAATTAAAAAAAATATTTATAAGTAATTTTAACCAATTTGAAAATTTAAACTAATGAGAGAGTTCTATGCGAGCTTTTTCCCCTCCAATCTCTTTCCCATTTCTCAAGATTGTTGAAGGTTCTATTTGTAAAAAAAAAAAAAATGGTGTCTGTTTTAAAAACAAGATAAATGCCAGAATTGTGAATTAACATAATACTACGGAGCAAAATTTAATAAACTTGTTCGATTCAAGGGAAATATTTCTATAAGTTGAAAAATAATTTATAGACAAAACGAATACATAGATATCTGTATGAGCTGCATTTATATTCAAATAAACATTGATTTGGAAATAGCATATTTTGAAATATCGTTTTCTTATATATTAATACATAGATATTTAAAATAACTATAGATGCTACATTTGTAACATGTGTATGCCTTTTCTTCAAAACATGCCACATAAAGTGAATATGATATTTATTTTTATGTCTGGCATACTTTATAATAGTTTAAATGAAAAGTGCAAATACATAATTTAAACATTCACTATCACCTTAAATGTATAAATAAATTATTAAGAATATATAATGACAAGTGGATAAGTGTGATCGAAGATCGCACAAATATTCCTTTCAAAACACTTTATCCTTTCTTTAATAAATCAAAATAATTTTCATTTTCAAAAAAAAAAAATTGTAAATACATGTTGTATAGAGACCTTCAAAATGTTAAAATTTGCCAATATTTCCATAATCGGGTTTTTATCATGATTCAATACGTTCCTCAAACTCATATGACGTTATAATCACTTCCTGACGTCATATCAACTTGCTTTCTCTATTACTCATATTGATACTCTCTTTGTATTGTTCTCAAACATTTGGAAAAGTCCGTTAAACTTCCAATATGTGACGTCAGATTAATTTTCTTTTTAATTCTCTAATGACATCATATTAACCTGATTTCTGTACTTACACATACTCATACTCCTTGTATTATTGATAAATGTTTTAAAATGTCCATTTTATTACCAATATGACGTCATATTAATCTTTTTTCAATTGTTGGGACTTTTTATTTCATTTTCATTTTTCACGTGGAAATCTTTCAATAGAAAATTAATTATTATAGAAAGAATTATTGTGGATTTTTAATTGTTGGCAACTGCTATAACGAAAAATGTTTAAATTTAATAGGAAAAGGCTGTTAGATTTTTGGTTTTTATCTCTCTATATTAAAATAATACGATTTTTTTTTTTAATTTTATGATTTTCAACTTCATAGTAAGTATTTAGCTATAAGTACACAAAATTCCAAGACTGTAAGTTTCTGAGAACTGGGTCTGTGACGGACATACAACGTAGCGGGACGAATAGGGTTTCGTGATATGAACGAAACCCTAAAAAAATGCATATTATGCTACATTTCCAAACACTGATATATAAACGAAATAAGAAAACCAGACTAAACGTAAATTGACTTTTGCTGATATGTGTTCTGCCTTCGACAGAGGAGGAAAGAGCGGTTACAAAGAATACAAAGAATTTTTTATCAAAATATTGAAAGTTAAAAAACCTGTTTTATCTAAATTTCTTTCTTTATTTCCCCTGCTTGTAAATGGTTAAACATATTCATCTAATTCGTATTGTAATAATTAAACACTAAAATATGTATATTTTTTAATTATATTCTTTTTGCGCTTTTTTTTACTAAATTAAAAAAAAAAATAGTACCAGAAACTTGGTACAGACAAACTTGTGTAATTTCATATATTCTACCAGTTTCAGAGATGCATTTTAGAATCGCATCACATAATGTTCTAACAATAACCGATGTGGTCACCGATAATTTGTCAGTTTCAACTATTTGAAAATAAGAGCATTATACCATGTTAATAAAATTCGGAGGTTTTTAGAAGAATTTTTAAATCTTCTAATTATATAGACAATTTTTAATAGACAATTTTCAAAAAAATTTCTGTTGAGTAACATAAGATTGTTATATATTCCTACCATATAAGTTTGTACAGAAAAATGTTTAAATTCTATGATCTAACTAGTTTTATAAACTAAATTTTCCTTAATTAAAATGTCCTGATTAGAGAAATTGACATAGTACTAGTTAAAATTTTAATGTTTTTAGAACTGGGTTCAAGCATTTCATTTTAACTGAAGTAACTATTAATTTTATTTTATGAGTTGTTAACTTAAAACTATTACCAAAGTTTTAAAATTAAATTATATTTTCTTGCAAAACTCTCTGCGAAACTGATATGCTTATTTAATTTAATGTTCTGATTGTCAAATCTTTAAGATGTTCAAAAATCGTGACGTTTATTCAATAATGGACCAAAATTCAAAAATGAAGTTCTCTTTTGTGCTGTATATTGTAACTATTTTTAATACACTTCTAAACGTTAGCTTCAACTTAGATGGAACTTTTATCTTAATAAAAATATTAAGAACAAAAGTGTTTAATTACGTGTTCGTGTCCTTAATGTAGGATAAATAGCGTGGATCCAGGCGAAAATTTTGACAGCCATGGAAAAGTCATTTCAGAACTTTCATTAACTAATTTCAGTTCTTCAATCAACTTTTAAACTTTCATTTGGGGAATAGTTTAAAAATTATTGCCTAGTAAATTTTGTTACTTTATCACTAATATATGACAGTTAATTCAGTATAATTATCCAAATAAAATATTCTATTATTCATATATATATATACGGTAGATGTGCCAGTAATGGACACCCTTAAGGAATAAAAAAATTATTTTTTAATTAATAGTTATAATTATTATTTTCCAGTATTTTTTTTTCAATATTATATTAATCTATCAACAATATTTAACCATTCTCAGTCTCATTTCCCAATATGAATCAAAATTTAATTGTAAATAACAGAAAAATATCAAAACACCCAAAATTCCAGTAATGGACACTCTTTGTTTCAGTAATGGACATCCCACAAAAAGTAATAGGGGAACTGGGGGATGAATGGGACATTCTCAATATTTCAGGCAATAAACAGTTTTTTTAGTTGCTTCCTATCCTCATAGATGACACTATCAGAGTGTGCTTCAGAACCAAAAGCAAGACCACATCACTGTTTTCAATTTCCTTCAAAGTTTCATTTCCTGAAAACTTTGCTTAAAAGTAATTTTTTTTATATTTGAAGTTGTTTACATATTTTATGCATTATAAACATTTAAGGTATGTTATAGTTATTTATTTCAAGGCTCAATATTGGTAATTAAAATTAATGAATATTAATCATTGTGACAAAATAATTTCTGAGATAAAATGGCTGACAATTGAATATGTGCATCAAGGGGATGATTGGGACATTTCAAATAGGGATGAATGGGACTGCTTCGTTCATCCCTAGAAGATACTGAAATTTTTTTATTAACTAAATAATATTATATAAGTTGAGAAATTAATAATTTATGTTAATTATTTTTTAACATTTTCTCCTCATTGTAGCCACCGTCGTTTTCAGCCATTGGATGTTTCTGTTTATAGGCCTTTAAAGGCAAAGCTGAGATCAATCCAAGATGATTGGCTGACAAATAATCTTGGACAGCATATTACAATTTATAAACTCTCATCTTTGGCCAAGGAGGCATTTTTGTCAGCTTTTAGTATTAGCAACATAAACTAGCAATACATTCACTGAAACTGATTTTATACCAGCTTATGCGACTGACAGACCACATTTAGAACATTTTCGACAGGCCACATTTATTGTGTAACTGATATTTGCACATCCGTGCAACTTTAACTTTGTAATTCATTAAAATTTGAGTTAAAATATATAATATAAATTACAGTTTTTTAATGCATAAGTAATTGTGTTTTCACTTTTTAAATTACTGACACTGATAAGTAATAGCCCTATAAGATCCTATATTACAAATATAATTACATATAAATTTATAATTATAAATTTTAATTTGGTATCATTGAATACAGAGAGGAAAATATATGTGTCCCATCCATCCCTGCTGTGGGGATGATTGGGACAAAGAGGAACTTTTTTTTTAATTTCATAATATATTTCTGTATAATAATAATCTTGAATAAATATTGTGCATAAGATGTAGACAAACACCTAATGTGTGAAATGCGATATATAATATTAATAACAACTTAAATAAAATATTTAAAATAAATATTTTTGTGAAAATGCCCCATTTATCCCCTCTCTCCCCTAAATATAATTGTTTTTATGACTGTATTTAGTACCAAAAATTAATGAAAGCGTACTAATGAAACAAAATAGTTATTTTCAAATAAATTTATCAATTTGGATCTCAATAATTAATAAAATATTTGAGAATTATTCACTGTTTAAACTAATTACTGTGACTATCACAATGTCAATATTTTAATTATTTTAGAAAGATGTTTTAAAATACTAAATGTCAGGGAGTTACAGTTTTCAAATTGAGAGAGTGGTGGGGGGGGGGGGGAATTTAGAGCGATAGTAAAAAAAACTTTTAAAAAAAAATGTTTTGTAATAGTTTTGCATATATTTGTATAATTTCCAGTATTTTTAACAGTTAAACTCCCCAAAACTACTTGATATATTATTTGTAGTAATTAGTATTACAAATATAAAAATAATGATACTGCGGATTGAATATTTTAAATAATAAATAAAATAATTTCAATTAAAACTGTAGAACTGACGTTCGAGGCAACTGCTCTGCAGATTTACTAGTTTCATTGCTACTATAAATTCAATTAATATTACATTTTTTTTTGTTTTTTTGTCGGAGGTGAATAAGCAAACATTTAAGACAGAAAAGAATAGATTTTAACAACTTCTGTAACTTAATTGTTTCTTTTAAGGCGAGAGGAATTGAGCCTATCTTTCCTCTATGCCCTTAAACAATATTCTCTGTTTTCTTATTTGTTTTATTGATTGCCAGATTATAAAATATGCAAGGCCGAGTTGTAAAAAAATAAAAAATAATAATTTTATTAAAACATTTAAAATTTTATTAACCTAACGAAATTAATCAAAAGCAGCTATTTATAAAATTTTCGGTGTTATTACATACTGGTAGGTGCAGTTTAAAAATTAAATTTGATTACTTGGGTTTTCAGTTAAGTCAAAAGATTTTATGCATTATGAATATTACTGAAATTGCATTTTTAACAGTGTCTAAATGGGGTGTCCATTACTAGAAATTGACTAAGTAAGCATTCCACTACACACACGTGTCTTAAAACCTTAAAAATAAATGAAATTTTGTAAATGCCCATTAGTATATAAAATTCATTCTATTACTACCAAAACAAAAACATGCAAATTTTGCAAGGAAATAAAGAATATGTAAATTTATTAAATGAAGCAAGCTCTTACATCTTTATTAAGATTTTAATTGAAAAACAGTGGAACATCGAATTATTATTTTCTGTTTCCTGATTGGTTTGATTAGAAGTGTCAACAATAACCCAGATTATAAAACATACAAGGGGGAGTTATGAAAAAAGTAATAAAAGATAAATTTTTATTGGTTATTTTTTTATAAACCAAAAACATTGAAGGGTGTTCATTACTGGCACATCGACCATATATATAAATTTTTGCAGTTTTATTGCACATGTATTCTTAGGTAATCGAGTACATTTTCTATTTCATTTTGCAGCAGTTTTAGCGACAGACTGTCATTTTTTTTTTTTTTTTTTTTTTTGACCAGAAAAAAGCTCTAATTTTAATTTATTTCAACTTAAGGATTTTTTTAATGTTAACATAAATAATTAGTTTATTTCCAAACTTCAATCTTTCCTCCATTTAGTTGATGAGTGTATTATACATAAAAAAAAGTTTTAATTTAAAATATATAGAAAAAAAACCGCTTATAGAAAGCTTTTATTTTTTAAGATTTCTTTTTCTGAAAGTACCCATTTCTCCGAAAATAATACTTTTAGTAAGTAAAGTAGGAGTAAAATAGTTTTCTATAAGTAAAAACTAATTTTATTCAAGGTCCATTTTAACCCTCTGCCCGGAATATCCGTCATAATGATTGCTATTCCAGAAAAAGACTTTAAATGAAATATTACCGTACATAGTGTGTCCCAAAATTTCCCGGACTTATCCTATAAACGAAAAATTAAGAACTGAAACGAAAATGTTGACCTGTGTTCATTAGAAATAATCCCCGCTGGACTCAACACACTTTTTACAACGACTGTAATAGTCATCAAAACACTTCTGGAAGTCTGTCTTTGCAATGTGCGTCAGATAGTCGGTGGCAATAGCTTGAAGTGGTCCTCTTTAGGTGCAATTTCAACTTGAGAAAAAGGAAATGATCATAGAGGGATAAATCTGGGGAGTAAGGAGGATGTTGAGCACGACGATAGCTTTAGAAGCCAGAAACTCTCGCACAATGACCGAAGAGTGTGCTGGTGCGTTGTGGTACAAGAACGACTAACTGCCTTGCTGTCGGTACGGAAAACGAACTCTGTGTACTCGGGCCATGAAACACTTTAACACTTCACTTCTAACGTCCTATAACAGTAGTACCTTCAATTTTATGTTCGTTTATTGTTCGACCTTCGCGAGCTCCGACGTGATCCACGTTACACAAATTACAACAAACAGGATACACTTAGCATCACACAGCAGATAGCAACGTGAAATTGTAACGCTTTACAAGACGAAGTGTTGTCATGCTTTCGACATCACCTGGGGACACGCAACGCCATCTATTGGCCGGTACTTTAACCAGTCCGGGAAATTTTGGGTCGGACTTGTGTATGTTTTATAAAAAAAAATTTAAATGAAAGAAAATATTCTTTCAATTTTTTTTTTTTGAGTGGGGGGAGGGGGGGGGTTGTTTATACTCTTCAATCCATTTTTTGTCTTTAGTAACTGAATGGGATAATTGAGAACACAATTAAGTAAAAAACAATGAACATAATTAAAAACCATAGCGGTCATAATGACCCATTTTCGATTAGAGGGTTAAGCATCCGTTGATATATTGTAAATAAACTTTTGAGATAAAACATCTATTATTTGAATTCTGTGTATTTTATAAGTCCTAAAATAAGTCATTTAAGGGAAATTATATGAAATTATTGACAATATATCATTCTCACTGTTATTTTATCACTGTTACAGTTGGACAAATCTGCCCACTAATAAACGGTACAAGCAGTACTAAAAACAGTAGTTCATTGAGATGTCCAGGTAATATAATCAATACTTGGCAACATGTTTTTCTTACTTAAGTATACTTAAGTGTAATTATTAAGTGTATTCTTACTTAAGTGTAATTATTATTATTTAATAAGATTAATATTTTTTCCTATTGTTATTATGAACACAATTGTAACTAAAAATTCATGTATTTTGCTATAGCAAAACATTTTCCCAGAAGTCATTTCATAACTTTCGCGAATTTAAAATATTGTCATGTTCATAGCACTAAAGCATTACTTTTTAGAAATATTGTGGGCGGGGAGCACAGAAAAATGCCCTTTAACCGTTAACTGCTGTTATCTGGCTCACAGACCGCTGCTTGTTTGTTTTCACAGTTTAACATGTAATTTTCTGTTTAACTATAAATAGTACTAGTGAAAATTTGTTTCGTTTGAAGTTATAGTACTACCGCTAAAGACTTTTGGATCGGTGAATTATAATTATATTAGCACTGTACATAAAGTTTAGCACAGAAGTATCCTATGAGTTAATAGATCCTTTTATTCATCTTTCGATCAAGCGGTCTCGAGACCGCTTACAATAGACTACTATGCGACAATTTTTTTCAAAGCAGTTAAAGGTTAGAAAGAAGTTGTTAATATTTTGGTGAATTTAAAGTAACTATAGTGTATGAGCTGTTAATATTATATTATTTTTAATTTTGCATGGAAAGACAACCTCAACTATGAAGTAATTTCATGTCATCTTTCGCATTATGTTTCACTTCACTTATCTCGTACCATAAAGTTTTTGTAACTTATGTATGTTATCGATTTAAAGTGTGATGATATACTTATTTAGAAACAACTGTGGCTTTTTATAAAATTCAGTAGTAATTATAAAACTAATTTATAACACTTAATAATTGAGTTTCAATTTAAAAATTAACTAAATATTGTTTTTTGTAATACATTTTTACATCGAAAATGAAAAACTTTTATTTTCATTCCGAGAAAATATAAATATTTTTCAAATCGAATCAAAAAGAAAATTTTAAATTATCTGATTTGCAAATTTTTCGAATAGTAATTTTTTTAAATCTATCTTTTATTATGCTTTCTTGGGAATTTCCTTTTATCGTCAAGGGAAGTATATAAAAATATTACCAGCAATATAACACTTCCTGTTTGTGCCTATCGTTTCCTTTACACTCCTCCGCGATTTATTTATTTTTTTTTTTTTTTCTTTTAAAATCTCTTAAAATTTCAATGCGCTCAAAATGTGCTATTTTCCATTTGCTAAATTCTTTAAAATGGTTTTTATTTACAAAACTATTCTTTATATATTTGTTTTATTCGTCATTTTCAATTGAAATATTTATCGCACTTCTGACTAATTAGTTGGGGGAAAAAAAACTTTTTTTAAAATAAACAAGAACGAAAAATCATGTGTCAAGCATAGATTATGTAACACTTTCCAACGCTTCCAAAATAATTTTACAAATCATTGCCGTTTAATAAGCTGAAAGACAACATCTAAGTAAACAATTTCGAAAACGCATAACATATTTAAAAACATAATTTCAGGAATTTCCAACAGATACAATATTCGGAAAAATATCCGAATACTTTTATTCAGCCCTGTATAGGATCTATAGATTTGTATACATACTACATAAGGATGATAAATTTTAGTTTAGTTTGGAAACGCGTAGCACAGTTTAAAATTCTCCTTATGGAGTTTCTGTAAATAAACGGAAATGTGTTCGCGAACTTTTGTGCTGCCCAGTATAGGATCTACAGAATTTATACACACCAAGTAATAGACAAAAAGTGAGTTAAATTTAAAATCGCCTTCAGCAACTTAAAACGCACCTCCAGGAAATATTGTTAACAGACAGTAGAGAACTCTTTTGTGTGTCCCTGTAAATGAACGATGACTGCTATACACACAATATTCTGTAGTAAGCCTCTTGTAATGCACCTTAATGATATATATAAATTTCAATGCGTTTAAAATAGTGAAACATTATTTAATTAAACCGCAAACGATTTTTCTCCATAGACGTAATGCAACGGAATTCTTTTGACTGCCCTGTAAAGTAACTATAAGTTCTATGCACACCCTATTCCATATTAAGCTTCTTGTAATGCACCTTAGTGATATATATCAATTACAATGTGTCTTAAATTGTGTAACATCATTAAAATAAACCGCAAATGATTTTCCGCCATAGACCGTAATGTAACGGAATTCTTTTGAGTGTCCCTGTAAAAAAACTATAAGTGCTACACACACACTTCATTTGAAATAGGGAACATGCTATAGATGACGACAATAACATATAAAAATTGCAGGGCAATCCGAGCATATTTACGGGAGTTAGAGCACGGACAGACGGCACACAAAACGAAGGCATAAACACTTTTCAACTAGGTTGGAAAGTGTTAAAAACAGTTTACCATATTATAGATATTAAAAATAGAGATGCGTCATGTCATTTAAACAAAACAGGAAGAAATAAATAAGACAAAATAGAACAAGAAGAAATTATCCTTGAATCTGAATTTCTTTCTTAGTTTAGTAGATTAGCTTTGTTTTATTTTAAACATCTTCTCTAACAAATCTGAAAAAGGTTAAACGAAGTTTCAAATTTTATTTAACCTGTGTATCGCCAATGTAGCCTTAATATGCTATTTTAAGTCAACTGTGTTTATAAAAACCATATCAATTCTTTTAACATTTCTTAGTAATTTCCAATCGGTGAAATGTGAAGCTTTTAGTAAAATTAATGTATACGCATCGATGTCAATATTGGCGAATCCCTTTCAACGTCTCGCTGAATAAAATTGTAGGAACAGAAAACCGGAATTTTTTTAACTCTCTTGTCAAATTTTCTTATCGACTGCCAAAAAAGGAAGATAAAATGGGGATACATATACATTTCGTGTGACAGAAACTGGAGTTAAAATGTATTTTAGATTCAAGGAATAGGTTAGTTATATCTCGAGCTGTATAATTTTTTATATTTCTAAAGAGCACAGAAAGGAACTTATGAAAAATCTCTAACTTGTTGATAAATTACAGCACTTTTGGCATTTATTCATTTCGTTCCTTTGACATGTGTCACTTGATTTCAAAAAGAGTTTATTTGAGAATACGCTCGGCATAGCAGTCGATACTATTTTTTTTCCCCTTACTCAAGTAATGTAGGAATTATTTGAAGTATATTTTTAGTTTTCACAGATACGACTCAATCAAGGCTATAAGTAACATACTCTATAATAAGTGCACAAATCGAATTTTAACATTTTCGTGCTTTTTTTATTCTTTAGATAATTTTGATTAACATTTCTGGGATTGTCATTGCACTTATTAGTCCATTTTTTTTTCCATTACAATGCCTATTATAATTTGCACTACCATATGCATGATATTTCTTTACTTCCTTGAATGTAGTTTAAGTATCCGTGTAATTAGTAAAGCGGCAATTTATTTAGTTAAAACATTCGAAAATTTTCATGCCAGGATTCTCGCTATAGAATTCATGATGGAAATCTAGGCGGAAACGTTTCATCAAATGAATATTAGTTACAACACAAAACTAAATATTAGTAATTTTATTAGCCTACGATACATCTTTTCGATGTTTATAAATTAGCTAAGTACCACCAACGGTACTAGATAGCGCAAAAATATTACCCAAAATGTTTTGCATTTTACAGAATACCACGCGATTCTATCCGGGTTAATGAATATTGTGTGCAGACTATCTGCTGTGACTATTTTGGATTATTAACCCCGACAGTAACACCAAGGCCTGATTACCAACGGGGCACACTTCCACCAGTAAAAAATAATAGAATTTTTTTCTTTATTCAATACAGTAATTTTGCATGAATAGGGCGTTTTAATAAGACGAAAATTTCTATAAAATTTTACTGGTGGATGTGTGCCCCGTCGGTAATCAGGTTCTGAGTAACACCCTTTTTTTTCACCGCTCATGTCACATTCTATGCCTCTGAGGCCTCTTCAATGACATTCATCATACTTTCCATTCTATAATAGGAAGTATTATGGAAGAAATATTATCCACAAACATCATAGGACTGTGAGGCCTATAATGCTGCGTTTACAATACGGCGTAACAGTAGCTCCATGTCAACGAGGCCCAGGTTTCCCAACCATTCAGCGTGTTTATTGGTTTTTTACGTCTCCGCTGATTGGTTGGATCATATCATTTAACGCCTTGGAACTAGGACGATAGCACCATAATGTAAATAGATTTCAAGTCGTTTAATCAACAAGACTTCAAGTCGTCTAATCAACATCATTGGTCTCAAAGGCGTGAGGTTTTATTGTCAGGGTTAAAATTATTTACGAAGTTACGGCTTTTTGAACGAAACCATACGCCTGCTAAAAAACAGGTAGTTTTTCTTTACACGATTTCTCAAAACAGTGTTTTTCAACAACAATGTTCTCAACATTTCAAATTTCACTGATATCTATATTTAAACTAAAGATAAACTGCAAAATTTGAAAAAAGCAGCGATCTGTGAGACCACTAACAACATTTAAGGGTTAATGTATATATTTTTATATAATATAATACTTTATATAATATAGGCAGTACCTTAGTATACAGGTGCGTAAGGGACGAAAACAAGACGTTAAAATTTCCTTGTAAAAGAAATGTGATGTCTTCATAACAGTATTAATGTCTTAATTTTTCCCCCTTTCTATCTGTCTTCCTGTGTCTCGGCATAAGGGACGTAGTAAACCGCGCGAAACGCCGTACTCCACGAATTCTGCGGCATTTTATGCATTTTAAATGTTTTGCCCTTGTAATTGACTACATAGGAAGAAAAACAGTAAATTAATAGAAGAGCAAGTATTTAATGGTGAGATATCGACTAAAATCTTTTAGAATTTCAACTTACAAAAATCTCTTAAAATTCTGTTATCCGCCCAAATTCTTCATTATAACACCAGTTGTTAATTTTGTCCTGCTTTCTCTTTCTAACTCTTATACAAGGTATGGGCTTGAGCTCCTTCAAGTTCGATGAAGTTCGTTGTTGCATTTATTAACCTAAAATTTTGAATTTCAAACTTATATATTAAATGAAATTGTCTAAAGAAAAAGAAAATTTCATCCTTGTCACTTTTTTTCCCCCTTTGGATATTTCGTATATTAAATATGGCCTGACATTTCATGTCTTTTAAAATAAAACACAGAGAAAAAAATTAGTGGAAAAACTGTGCTTGAATGAGAAAATTTATTTTCTTGGTTTACCAGATTATCTCTGTCATTTGAAATATCTTCTCTGATATCAATCTAGAAAGGCTTAAAAAAAAGTTTAAAATTATATTTATACTAGGGGGCTCAGCCCCCTACTCGCTAACGCTCGCCAACCCCCCGTGAATTGCGAAGCAATTCACATTGAGACCGCTACGCTCTCTCGCCCCTTCTATTTTTGCAGTAATTCTAGCCGGAATAAGTACTACCATAAATCATTTGAACAAAAGAAATTGACAATTTTTTTAAATGTAAAAAAGTAATTGAAAACTCCGTTGAAAACACAACTAAAATGCATTTAGTTGGAGCTACTAATGGGCATACAAATCATTTAAATACTATGAAAAAAGGATCTTGGAAACATAATTTGTTTAAAACTTACTGCACCTATAATAACCTTAAATTCATTAAAAAAAAAAAAAAAAAACACTACGTAATAGGAAGATAGTTTATCATCAATGATTGTTTAAATTTCATTCGACATTTTACTATTCTAATTGATTATGGATTTCTGCAAAAGAAATTATTTTTACTTCATCAATACAGCAACAGATGGCAGCAGGTGCAACCTAGACAATTGATATTTTTACTATCTCCGATTTTTCATGTGAGTGAAATTCGTAAATAAATTCTAAATAAGAGTTGAAAATTCATTTGAAATTAACAATATTACTCATAATTAAAATGAGGAATCATCTCAGACGCTTTGGATTACGTACATGTTATTTTATTTTTAATATTTGCTAGTTTGATTTTCACTGCGCTGACACTGACCGCCATATTGGAGGCGGAGCTGAACTATCTAACACAATCTAGTCTGTTCATTAGTCTGAGCTCTGGAAATTACGGTTGTTGCCAACGATAAGAAAGAACCTAAGAAATTCAGCCCTAATTCTGCGCCACGTAAGAGGAATATATATATAGATAATGTATCGACAATGTAACCTTAATTAAAACTATTTTAAGCCAACTGTATTTATGAAAACCAATCAATTCTTTCGATATTTCCTGGTGATTTCGAATCTGTGAAATGTAAGTCTTTTAGGGGAAATTATATATACGTACCAGTATAAATATTTTCGAATTACTTTCAATTTCTCACTAAATAAAATTGAGCTAACAGAAAATCGACATTTTTTTTTTTTTTAACACATATAAATTTTCTTATCGATTGCCAAAAGAGGAAGATAAGGGTATATACGTTTCGTGTGACAAAATCTGAGGTAAAATGTATTTTAGATTCTATGAATAGTTTGGTTACATTCTGAACAGTATAAATTTTTATATTTCCAAAATGCACAGAAAGCAACTTTTATGGAAAATCTAACTTGTTGATAAATTACAGCATTTTTGACATTTATTCATTTCGTTCTTATGACATGTGTCATTTGATTTCAAAAATAGTTTATTGAGGTAACACTTTATACAGTTTTTACTTACCCCTCATACGTAGTATAGGGTAAGTCTTGTAATCGTTTTGAAAATCGAAAAAAAAATTCAGACTGATTTACACGTTTCAGACACTGGAGATTCCGAAAAACATATTTTTAGAAAAAAAAAATTTGCCGTCCGTCTGTCTGTGTGTCTGTAAACGCTCTATCTCCCGAAAAAATTGAGATAGAGACTTGCAATTTGGTATGTACTTAGTATGTAATAATGGGAAGAAACCTATTTCATTTCAATAACCTCGATTAACCAGAACTATTTTTTTTGGACTCTCGAAATATTCGTTCTGATAAAAGGTATATAAAAATTTTCGAAATTGGTTATTTTAAGAAATGAATATAAAAGACAATAAAAAAACAAATTTTGCATAAAGCATGAAGTCGATCGGAATATGAGTTGCCGAGATATTTGGAATCTTATTTCCACACTCTTCGATGACCTCTTCGTTCTTCTTTTTTTTTTCATGACCCTATATTTCATCTAAATTTCACTTCAAAGATATATTTTAATTGGAAATTTGACGCTTAATCAGATGCAATAAACCGCTAGTTAATAGGATTATTATTTTTGGAGTTATAAGGATGTTTCTTTCAAGCAATTCAGTAATCGAGCCTTTAAAGTTTGTGACGTCATCAAGCCACGATTTTATTTGAATTGCAATGCATTTTATAAGTAGTTTACACATTTTTATTTTAATATTTTACATTATGCATGTCCATGATGGGTAAGTATTACGGTGGCCCCCAACGACTAGTTTTTTTTTTTTTTTTTTTTTTTTTTTTGGCCTAAGAGCTGCAGTAATGTAGGAATAATTTTAAATATATTTTTAGTTTTTACAGATACATTCATACGATCCAATCAAGGGTGCAACTGGAGCAGTAAAATATGCCATAATGAGTGCACGATTAGTATTTCGTCATTCTCATGCTCTAAATAATGCTGATTAGCATCCCTTGCTTTGTCATTACATTAATTTATCCGTCTTTTTCATAACAAATTCTACCATAGATTTGCAATACCATAGGGTAAAGTATCCGAATGCCGACACCGCAACGTCAACTTAAAAAAAAAATAAGGCTTTAAATGATCGTATAAATTCGAAATTATTCACTGTGAAAGACTCAGTTTGTTGAGGGAAAAATTTTGTGAAAGGTCTATTTTTAAGACAAAGAATTTTGTGAAGGGTTCTGTGTTGAGGTGCAAAATTTTGTGAAGTGTCCTGTTTTGAAATGAAAAGAAAAATAATTAAAGGATGCTTTAAAGGACTCAGTTTTTTTCTTAACAGATTCCTGATATACCCTCTGTTTTTTTTTTTACGATTAATGCACTGAATGTAATTAGTAACAGTTCAAGTTCTTTAGGCGTCACATTCGAACGTACTCGCTAAAGAATTCTTTTGTGTCGGGGGAGGGAAGGGGTTGAAACGCTACGTTAAATGAATATTATTTGCAACACGAATATAAACGAATCGTTATCATTTTATTAGGTTACAGCAATTCATCCGCTCAGCGTTTACAAAATTAGCTGTATACCGTCAGCGGTACTCGCCAGCATATATTTATTTAAAATCAACCTACTCGTGTTTCATTTTATGTTTTATTGGATATACATACTTTTTAGGTGCGTTCGTAATTATATAAATACGTAGCACCTATAGTCGTCGCTTGGTCCGTCCGTCTGTCCGTCCGTCTGTCTGTCTGTCTGTCCGTCTGTCTGTCCGTCCGTCTGTCTGTCTGTCCGCATATAACAACGCAAAAACTACCCAACCAAATGGTTTGCAATTTAAAATATATTATCTTTGCAGAATTTTGTCGAGACATTTCAAATTTTATTAAAATCGAATCAAAACTTTAGGAGATATTAATAAAAATATTTAATTAGAAATTTGATTTTTTTTTTTTTAAATCGGTGCTTTTTTGTTATAGGAGCTTCCGATGGATGTTAAATCGTCAAGCGACCGAGATACTTATTTTATGACAGAAATTAATCTGCAGACGATATAATTCATTTCACAGAATTAAAAATCATCAAGATCTGAATATTTATATAACTAGCTGATACATATATATCTGAATATTTATATAACTAGTTAAGATATTTGTATGAACAGTGTCATAAAATATATACTTAACTAGCTGTTTAACCCGTTCTACGCACGGGATATCATGAATTTAATTCTAAAACGTGCGTACGAACGCACCTCGTTTGTAACGTTTGACGTACAATTTCCAACTTGTTACTTTTATATGCATATAACTTCAAAGCAATTCAAGTTTCTCATTTCACTCTGGTGCTTTGATGGTTGAAATGAATTATTGCCTGAATTATTTATTATATATTTTTAACTATGTAATCCGTATTTGATAAAAATTAGTGAGCAAATTCTTCTACCCATTTCATTTATGATATTTTTACAAACTTGAGACCGAATGGAAATGGATAATAGAATAAATGTGCAAATAAAATTGTCAGCAAAATAACTTCATTGGTTCTAATATAGGCTAACAAACGACCTTTTTGACATTTTTATTCAATCAGTTCTTATGGTACGTGTCATTATCCTCTCAACAAATTTATGGGAGTTGACACTTGAAATAAGTCGATAAGTAAAGAACAAATAATAGTTTATTAAGATATTCAGTAATAAAGAAATCATCCATTGTTTTCTTCTGAGAAAGCTTCCGAGTGCTACTTCCAATAGAAAGGAAAATACGATGATGTACTATAATAAGACATTCATAATTTTTCTTCTTCAATTTTTACTTTCTTCTATCTTTACGAGAAGAAAGTACTGGATTCATAAAAAGTATCGACTTCCGGTTTCTGACGGATTTATACGTTTTAGAAGGTCCTGAACACGATTTGACTGTTTTTAGAAAATGTCTGTATGTGACAAAAATTTTGTCACAAAATTTCGCGATATATATCAAGAATTAATGCACGGAATTTAATAAAACTTTAAATTCGGTTAGACCTTGATAAAAATGGGTGCTGGTTGGTTTTTGGTGTAAATTGCCCAACAGGTGGTGCTGCTGTCTTCACTTTTCACGATTTCCGCAACAGCTGTATCTCAAGATCTAATACAACGATTTTCATCAAACTTCATATTGAGTTACACCTTGATATAAATTAGTGCTGATTAAGTGTTGGTGTAAATCGCTCAACATGTGGCGGTGCTATGCTGTATTTTTCACGATTTCTGCTATAGTTATATCTCAAGAACTAATGCACGGAATCTCACCAAACTTCATATTTTGTTAGACCTTCACAAAAATAAATCTTTATTAGGTTTTGGTGTATACACCCCAACAGATGTCGCTGCTATGCTCTGTTTTTTTGCAGTTTCCAAGATAGCTATTTCTGAAAAACGATAGACTGTCATTTAATTTTTGTTGCAGACGATTTGATTTATATATAAAAGAAAGTTTTGTGACGGTTACAGCGTACTAGTTATACTTTAAATACTGCTCTGAGAAATATTTGTTTTTGTTATACTGATTAGTCCTGCACTTTTTGTTACAGTAAAGCATGCTATAATTAATGCATGTTGCGTTATTGTTCTTCGTTATAAATTACTTTTTTTTTACTGAGTTGTGTAAGTGACATGTATCAAAGAATGGGGCACATGCTGTACAGATCCGTATTCGTAAAATCACTTAATACTATTGTTTACAAATATCTGGATCCATTAGAAAACATTTTTATTGAACCGTCTTTTCGATGATTGAAAACGACAGTACTATGAATTAGTTACAAAAGCTCTCAAATCCAAACTTATCTTTTTTTTCTGACACCATCGTAAAATCTCATCTCTACATGCATGAAATTTTTTATTTTATTTTGAAGTTTCTATTAAGAAAATTATTTTTATTTTAAATTATAAACAGCTTTCACAAAATACTTGTCAAAAAAATTTTAAACTGTTTTTTTTTTTTTTTTTTTTAATTAATCGATTTTTTTAACATGAGATATTAATTAACTCTTTATCATTTAAATCGGAGGCTGATAAAAAAAATAATAAATATTTTATAAAATTTGAAACATTTTAAAAAGTTATTTTTCTTGCTTACCTGAAGCAGTAAGTGTGGAGTGGAGGACCGTTTAGCTTGTTATCGGTTTAAAAGTACATTTAGCATTATTGCACAGACCGCTGCAAAACGAAGTAAATGGTAATTTTTATATCCTTACTAGCCGATCCGCTTGTGTTCGAGATAATAACATTATATATATATACCTAAAATTACCTTGCTGTTTCCCGGGATTATTTTAAATATCTGGCCAACTGTCTTTCCAAACGAACCTCTCTCCACGCGCCGAATAGTAAAAGCAGCTTTGGTTTTCGATTGATGTTTGTACTAATGAGAAACTTGAAACGTCCGCTGTAATTAATTTTATTAAGTGTTATTATTGTGTTGCTTTTAGGGTTCCGTACTTAAAAAGTGAAAACGAAACTATTATAAGATCACGCCTGTTTCGTCTGCCCACAGAGCCCTTTTTCTCGTAAACTATGGGACGTGGAAAGTTCAAACTTGTGAAAGTTATAAAGCCTTTTTACCTATATATTTTCATATTATTAGCTATTCACAAATATGTTTAGGAAAAATTTAGGGGCTAATTAAGTTACTTTTAAAAAAATGTTTTCTTTTTGTATATCGTGTGAAAGATCTCGTAATACCGAACTCAAAAATATATTTGTTTTAATTTTAGATATTATATTTTCAGAGATATCGTCGAAAATGCTGTGCAAAAATATGCCCCCCCCCCCTCTATTTCCGAATCTACTGAAACTGAAATTATGATAAAACTAGGGGTAGTAGGAGTTTATTCAAACCTTGCAGGAAAATATAGCGATTTTCCTTAGACAACATAGTTTTTGAGAAAAGCGCATTTTTCCGTTACACACAAACTTTATTTTTCGGTTGGTCAGCAGGGGAGTTGACGAGCGCTCGAGGTATCTATTTACACAGAATCATCCAAAGATATTTGATAATGAATTTCGAAAAATATTGTCGTTAATTAGTCGAGATATTAATTAAGTTACTTGAAAAGAATATTTTCTTTTTATGTATCGTATAGGTATAGGGTCGTTCGAAAGATCTCGTAACATCGAACTCTTTTTTTTTTTTTTTTTTTATGTATTATAATTTCAAAGATATTGTCGAAAGTATACTGGAAAAATAAGTCTCCCACCCTCCTTATTTCCGAATCTACTAAAACTAAAATTATGAAGAAATAGGGGTAGTAGGAGTTTATTAATTAATAAATAGTAATTAATAAATTTAATGTACGGGACCCTTTGAGCGCGAGTTATGCTTGCACTTGACCGATTTATTTAGATTCATTGAATGTCTGATTTTAAATGTCTTTTTAATTTTAAAATTCTGATTAAGATGTAATATGTTTAGTTATTTTAAAACCTTAATTGCATTGCTTGGATGATTTTATATTTTCATTTATCGATTCTGCATTTAACTTAAAAGTAAATAGCCTTGTATTTCGTAACCATTTAATTGAAGTTGTTTCTACAATTAGGAAATGTTAAAATGATAAAGGTATAAATAGAAACATATTGCAAATAATCTCCTTTAGTCTGAAAAAGAAAATTTGTTTAGTTTAGCTATTTTCCTTTGAGTTGCAAAACGTTTCAATTGAGTAATGCATGAAATATATTCTATTAAGATATAATATTCCAAACTACATGTATACGTAATCTTTATTATTTACTACTATTTCAAACCATTAGCAGCTGTGTTCATAAAGAAATAGCAAATTTACCTTTTATTATTTATTGACAAGTTTGAATAGTGTTTGAAATGAAAAGCTTTCTTAGAATTAACATTTACGTAACAATATAAATATTTCATTGACTTTTCCGTATTACTAACATAAATATTTGTGCATTGCTTTTAGACGTTTAAAATATCTCAAATCAATCTACAAAACCTTTGCAATGGAGAATAAAATATTTATACAGTTACCGGCAATGCAGATTTAATTTAATGCTATTTTAAGTCCAATGTTTGCAAACGTAAAAATGTATTCTTTTGATATTTCTCGGTTATTGAAACATATCTGAAATGTAAAGGTTTTATAGGAATTAATGTATCGACTTAAATATTTGCATATTTCTTTCAACTTCTTTTCGGTGAATAAAAAGGAATAAATCACAAACCGACATTTTTTTTTGTTTTAACAAGTAAAAATTATGCGTCAGGTATAGATTATGAAACACTTTCAAGTACTTCCAGAATACTTTAACAAAAGTTGACTGTTTAACCCTTAACTGCTTTGACAAAAATTGTCGCATAGCTACACTGCAAAAAATAATTGTTGATTTTACAATATAAAACTGGCACCCCAGCTGCCACTATTATACCGTAAAATTAACAGTATTAAACAGTAAAATAAGCAGTAATACGCTACCGCGCATGCGCGGCATTTTTTGTCATATGCATGTTTTTGCATAGCATTTTTTGTCAAATAACGAATCTGAGAGTCTGTTGTAGCACGTTTTCAACGTTTATCTGGCTGTTTGTGTACATCACTAGTGTCTTTTAGCAGTTTTCAGATTCTTGAAATTATGCTATTGGCTTTATTTTTACGTCTTTACAGGCTAGTGTCCGCACTCTGATCAGTCTCTCAATCAAACGCTATTTCTCATAATCCTCCAAATGCCTTGTCAAGGGCATGTTCCATCTGTCGAATGCAAAACGTTCATCGAAATACTTTTACAATCCAGTATTGCCAGTTTAGAGTACTTTATTATTCAGAAATTCCGAAAGAAAAATTTTAACTTTATGTAATCACGTAATGTCTGCCATTAAATAAAACCAAAATTACTATTCGTAATTTCTGATATGAATTCAGAATTTCTGAATAATAAAATAGCCAAACAGGCAATTCTAGTACAATCCCCTAAATTAGAGTTACCACAAAAACACGAACGGACAATCCGTTGAAATCGATTTTATTTTTGTTAAAAATTACCCTTTATGGAACACATTTCGTGTTATAAAAAAAAGGACATTGAAATATTTTTTATCCTATTAATAATTTCATTACTGTGCATACCCAAATTTATAAACTTTCGATATTTCATGAAAGTACAAAGAAAAGAAAAGTAGGTACCTGCCTTATTGATAAATGACGCCATTTTTGACATTTATTCAATTCTTTCTATTGACACGTGGCATTTACATTGTAATAAGTTTATCGGGGTAACGCCCGAAATAAGTAAATAAGGAAACATTAGTCGTTTTTTCTGCGTAAAACATTTAATGATGCAGAAAATTACTGTGCATAAATTATAAGGCAGAATAGTGTTATTCAAACTATGAACAATTCTTGGGGAAAGGGAAAATTGCAAATTTACGGTGTAAAGAAATGTTTTTTTATTGCTTTGAACTTATCGTGCCAGTATTTACCTAGATCGCGAAGGAGTATTTATTAAAATTGCATTATCTCATCATTCAGATGTTATGTTTGTAACCACGATGTTCCACTGACATATCTAGAAACAAGATATTGTATTATAAATTATTTGTAACATTATAATTATTACATAATATTCTACTTAATTTTTTATAATCCTTACTTGTCTTTATCTTAATCATAGAAATGATGGTGTCATCTGAAAACGTTTAGAATTTCTTCTATTATTTCAAGAAAACAAATATTTTCGTAAATCGAGCTTTTATTCCAGACTTTAAAAAAAATTGCGATTAATTATTGCTACAGAATATATTAAAAAAATTAAATATATTCAATTTCTTGCAATAGGCTGAAAATATATCTGCTTTAACAATTCGGTAAAACCTTCCACCTAGAATACTTTCTCTGTGAGATTAGAACAAAACATTTCCTCGTTTTATCATAGAGAAAATTTCTTTTTCGGAAAAGTAAGGTGGTCGTTAGCGGCTTATACACGGCAATTTTTGAATAATCAAATCCAGAATGTACTGTTAATACGCTAACCTTTAATTCGCAAACACTTGTAATCTGCACTGTATAAATGATTGTGAACAAAGGATTTTAATTGTTAAAAAAATAATTTCTCAATGGTAATTTTTTTTTAGTTTTCCCTCCAGCTTTAATCTTATATATGATACGTATTTTTTATAATGTAAAATGATAGTACACATAAAAATATTTTATTTATTTAATCATTTATGTATATTTTTTAAAAAATCCTTTTAAAAATTTACTTTTAAAGTTTTTCTATTAATGAAACTAGTCGTTGGGGGCCACCGTAATACTTACCCATCATGGATTTGGATATGAATAATTGAAAATAAAACATGTGTAAACTATTTATAAAATACATTGCAATTCGAATAAAATCGTGGCTTGATGACGTCATAAACTTTAAATGCTCTATTACTGAATTGCGTAAAAGAAACATCCTCATATTTCTGAAAATGATAATCCTATTAACTAAGAGTTTACTGCGTCGGATTAAGCATCTCATTTCCAATTGAAATATATCTTTGAATTGAAATTTGGATGAAATACAGGGTCATGAAAAATCGAAGAGTGTGGGAAATAGGATTATAAATATCTCGGCCATTAATTATTCGATCGAGTTCTTTCTAAACAAATTTATGTTTTTTAATTGTCTGTTATATTCACTCCTTAAAATAAACAATTTCGAAAAAATTTCTATACCTTTTATCAGAACGAATATTTCGAGAGTCCGAAAAAAATAGTTCCGGATAATCGAGGTTACTGAAATTCAATAAGCTTTTTCCCATTATTACACACTATGTACATACCAAATTTCAAGTCTCTATCTCAATTTGTTTGGGAGATAGAGCGTTTACAGACACACAGACGGACGGCAATTTTTTTTTTTCTAAAAATATGTTTTTGGAATCTCCAGTGTCTGAAACGTGTAAATCCGTCAAAAAAAAAAATCGATTTTTAAAACGATTACAAGACTTACCCTATACTATGTATGATGGGTAAGTAACATGGATGTTTAGATAATATATTTAATGTCTCATCTACAAATAATTACAATTTATAGAATTAAAGATAAATCTCTTTATACAAAAACCAAGCAATTAATTCTTTAAATCAATGTTAATAAATCCATATTTCATACTTATACGTGTATTTACAATATTTCAAAAAGAATATTTAAATTTTTTAAACAAAATTTCATGGTTTAGCAGCCAATTATGGCTATTTATTGCTGGAAGACTGCAAGATTGAAGACTATATATTGAAGACTGCAAGATACAATACAGAAACATAAACCATATGTTTTAATACAAACAACTATTGATTAAAAACATATAAAAATCAATAAATTATTCTTAAAATAATTCTTAATTCATATGTTTAAGTGCGTAATTTATCCGTTTTTAATCATTAACAATTTAAATGTGCCCAAAATAGGAATAAAATAAGCGTAAGCAAAGGTTAAATGGCCATGAATTGACATCGACCTGTATTCTGAAAAAAGTCTCAAATCTGCAAAATGCTTGGAACCAAGCTGTGAGGATTAGTGGTCTTCTGCTTTATATAAATAACGCTCTGTCGCACTAAAAGAACCCGTGCCACTGAAAATTAAAAATTTAACACGTATTAGTAAGCATATTACTAAACATGTAGGAGCTGAGATTAGAAAATCCCTGAGTAGGTTTCCGTTTTCGAAGGTTCCAAAACTTGTAGGGAGATAACTTCGTCCGTAGGAGCGGAAGGACAAAATACTGCGATAATTCTCGGAATGACCGATTGAACGGAAGAAAATTGACAAGAAAAGAAAATGCCAGACTTCCCTAAAATAAAGTCGGCTGAGCCGAGACCGATTCCAGAGTTTCTCTTATCTTAACCATACAGTATAGTGGACTTAAGGACTTACTCAAGTTCGTAGAATCGCTGTTCAATCTGTACTGTAATAAAGAAAAGACAAGATTGGTGTGAACTTTGAATAATAAGGCTTTTTACCTTGTTCCTGTAAAGAGCAGAAATGTAAATACTGACAACCACCTATTGCCGATGAGCCCGCCAGACATTGCTGTTTTGTGATCATTGACCTTCCATTCAAAACGTTTGGTAAAATATACCCAAGAAATGTTTCTACTCTGCACGCTGTACCATTTCAAATTTAAATAAATCCCTTTTTGAAAACAATTTGGACAAATATATAACTATTTTTATTGAAGTTTAACTATCTTACCATACAATTTAGATTTTAAATCGAAAGGTTAATAAAAGGCTCCATTAACTCATAGGATACTGCTTCTGTATTAAACTTTATATACAGGACTATTACCATTAAAATTCACCTATTTAGAAGGTCTCTAGCAATAGTACTACAGCTCCAAATGAAACAAAATTTCACTAGTATCTATATTTAAACTAAAAAGTTATAAAACTGTAAAAATTGAAAAAAGCAGCTGTATGCGAGACCGCTAACAGCAGTTAAGGAGACCTTCTTTGAAAGCTAATCTATAAAAAAAAAGGGGGGGGGAGGTGGATAAACTTGAGAACATCTCTAAATGGTTTGAATTTGTATAATTTAATATTTTATGAAAATACATTTGATTTTACCATTAAATGACAATGAAATAGGTAATGTATTACAACTAATTAAGAACATTTTTAACTGATTTTTGTTATTCTTTTGTTCTATTTTTACAATTCAAAATCGCTTTTATTCATGTACTTATATATACTAGATTAACTAGCTTAGTGTACTTTAAATTATATCTGCAATTCTTTTACGAAATATCAAAGTTAGCGATAATCAATCTAAATGTGCTCAAAAGTAGCATAAAAGGCCTTGACTTATCAATCATTAATTACCCTTTTATTAAGATAAAAATACGTATCTTTCTTTCCCAAAATGATCTTTTGTGCTGGGTGGGGTGTTTATAAGATTTATTAACCTTTCTGAAATATCAGTCACGAATAGTCAAAAGCTTTAAAAGTATTCACCATTAATCATTACAACCATTGAGAAGAAAGATTTTGTTAATCGGCATCAGATATATATAGAACTTATCTTGTTATTAGTATCTGTGAAACAACATTTTTAAACATTGTCTTTGTGTAGTTTAACTAAAAAATTAATTTTATATGAACTTGAATTTATCAGTTATATCAAGGTACCTTAAAATTTCATTGTGTTACACATGTCAGGAGAAAAAAAAACCCGCGGTATAACGGAGAGCATTTTTAAAAAAACATAATAAATAATAATAACCTACAAGTAAATCTTTTATTTTTGTCCCTAAATTTAGGTTTATGTGATGTTATAACTTTATTTAATAAAATTTATATTACAGAAGTAATTGTAATTTAGGTTTTAACCTTTAACTGCTGCGACAAAAATTGTCTCATAGATACTGTAAGTAGTCTCTGAGACCGCTTGAGCGAAAGATGAATAAAAGGCTTTATTAAATCATAAGGTACTGTTTCTGTACTAAAATGCTTAACGCAGGGTTAACAATTTCGTGTCTGATGTCCTCTATTAAGAGTACATGTCTTTACATTTACTATTTTGATTTTACAATTACTATTGTTATTATTTGAATGTAGTAATGATAAAATCTCTACATTTTACTATTATCATTTCATTTATGTTACAGAATTTAGTAATAAAAGCCTCATGCTTGAGCTTCATACACTGTTGTTGACTTTTGTTTCAAACATGTATTCAATTCTTTCAAAATTAAAAATGAAGAAAACATGCACGATACATTTAACGAGCAATAATTTTTGATAAAAAAAAATACGGAAAACTAATGTAAAGTTATGATAGCCATTTAATCCTATTGTGGTAATAATGAAACATTTTTCAAACGTCTTCAAAAATTTTCCATAGTCTAAGTTGCCATATTAACCGGTTAACGCTCAGCGTACTCATTTGAGGACAGATATAAAATCCTTTTTCCAGAATAGTTTTTTTTTTTCCTTTAGAATCGACTAATTCTGGTTGGGCTGTAATTTTAAAACTAAAGGGTGGATTTCGTATTTCTCGCTTAACTTACTCTGTACACTAAAATATGACACTACATTTATACACTAAAATATGACAATTAATAATGTAGTTCTATTATTATTCATTTGGGCGTAAACCGTACGCAAAATAACCACTGACATATTCATTTAATTTCAGTAATTTTTTTAAACTAAAGTATTTTTTCACCAAAATTTGAAAAGAAATCTAACCCAAAATGGTTAATGTAAAACTTTTTTTTTTCTTGAGATAGATATAGTAATAAGATGCGATATAACAGGGGGGGGGGGGGGGATTTGCGGTTACTGCATTTTCTTTTCCAAAATGAAGCTTTAACACTGCCAAAAAGTTTATAATGCGAATATGCTTTTCGCTAGTTTTAAATACAAAACAAAAATAAAGTTATATTTTAGCAACTTTGTTAATATCATGGCATTTACAAATATCGTCTATTTGGAATTTCGCCCACGGTTCCTACTGATCATTTTATTTAGAAAAGTTTGGTTAAAATTACCTTAGAATATCCCATTAAACGTCTAATCGGTTATAACATATCTTAAATTACTTTTAAAAGACACAAAAATTTTCCGTAATGGGAAATATTTTAATTTTTAAACAACACTGAAGGAAAGTTTGAGTAATGGATTAATGTTTATAATTTTCAAGTATTAGAAAGAACCACTCTTGTTATCATTTTTAATAATATTAAAAAGCTAACAAAATAATTTTAAAAAATCCAACGTATGTGTTTTAGGTACACTCTAAAAACGCCATTTTCAAAACTGAGCAAAAAATACTAAAATCTGAGTATATGTCGCATAGTCAAAATGGCTCCGAATCAAAATGACTCAAGTTTGAAACATGTATATGCTCATTTCTGAAAACATGCACACACTCAAGAATAAAACATCATGTGCTTCTATTTGAGTATGTCCATGTTTCAAAAATGAGTATGAACTGACTTCTATATGTGCTCATTTTTGAGTATGTCCATGTTTCAAAAATGAATATGAACTGATGTCTATGTGCTCAGTTTTAAGTATGTCCATGTTTCAATAAAAAGTTCGAATAGAAAATAATTTTGTTTGAAACTGAGTATTTCTGGTATTTCAGAACTGAAATCATTGGGTCGTCTTATTTGAAACAAAAAGTTTCGTAACAAAATGAAAACATCGATTGACGTAGATTTGAAAGTGTAATTTTTCTCAGTATTGATTCCTAAAATGTACTCTTTTTCCTTTATTTCAGAGGAAATTTCAGCATGATTTTTAACAATCGTTCCTCTTAGTTCCATAAATATTGCAGATTTAAAAATTTTCACTAGTCGCATACCTGCACCAGAATTAAAATCCAGGCTCTGAGCCACATACTATGCAGCCGCAAGAAAACATTACGTTAAATGCGCGAACAAAAGGATATATGTATAAACAATAATGATATAAAGTATAAGGTTCATATAGTGTAGAATGTGAATGTACACACATGTTCATAAACATGAAGTTCATTTATTGAAGATATAATTCAAATTAACTGATTGGAGAAATAAATATAGCTAAAAAAACATACGTATAAAGTAATTTCGACTCTCTCTATTCGCAAAGAGATCATAATGCATTAGTGTGTCAGTATGCGATTCAATATTAAATTACTATATTTAAATACAGCTAAATTCTTCAAAAATGCTTCCATTTTCTAAGTGCAGCTTCAGCTCCTCTGCGAGAACCTGCACATGTTAAAGTAATAGATTGAAAATGCCGTTACTTTAATTACTATTGCAATGAGTATTCTGATGTTATTATTTTGCTTTCTTATAATACTCGCTCCTTTTTTAGTTGACAGCTCAAAATTGATTTGTACATAGATACTAAGAAAGCACAGTGGAAATAATCTTTAACCACTATAAATTCTGGAAAAGATAATAATAAAAAAATTAAAAAATCGCGAATAATCAAGTCATATTCTCACGAATGGTAAGTTTTTCCACATTTTCGTATTTGCAATAATCAAAACTCACGAATGCTGAGGGGATTACTGTACTTAAAAGCAAAAAAAAAAAAAAAAAAAAAGTTTCTTTATTTGATTCTTTATTCATGCAGCTCGTGACGCTTGAGATTTTATGGAATTAACTTCTTGTGTCATAAAGTACAATTCTTGTAGATATATCTTCGAAACTTAAAAAATAGATGCAAATATTTTCATGACTTTATTTTTTATACTGAAAATCTGTTACAGTTATTATATAAGTTCATCGCAATCGGGCTATATTTATATAGCAGTTTACCAACATAATGTTCAATCCTGTTTGTATGTATTTAATTATTTGTTTACGTTCAATAAAAATATTACTGTTTGAAATTTGTTTTCATTTTTTTTTTTTTTTTTTTTTTTTTTTAATTATTATTATTATATGAAACTTGTTTTCACGTGAAATCGTTTATGCCGTAATGGCTGATTTTTCTTGCTGCATTAAATAGTTATAAAGAGTGGAAAAAATTTTGAAAAAATAACGAAAGAGCGATAATTTTGACTCGATTTATTTTGGTTTAATAACATCCATTTTGTAGATGAAAAAAAAAAAAAAAAATATATATATATATATGTATATATATATATATATATATATATATATATATATATATGATACTGGCAATTTAGGCCTTGGTGGATCCAGGACTAATGCTCGGTACAGGAAGATTATTAGGGATCTTCCTGGATCGTTATCAGATAACCTATTCTATTGTCCCAAGCCTGTTCTATGTTTTCGAGAGTGTGAATCTAAGCGTTGCCTTACATGTCCTTTAGCTGATAAGTTCCAGATTTCAAATAATCACAATCTTAATATGGTAAAATTTTGCAAAGCATACAATGTAATCTATTCATTGAAATGCAATTCGTGTAATATGGAATATATTGGACAGTCTTGTCAAAAATTACATAAGCGGCTAAATTTACATCGTTCTCATATTGATAAATTTAAAAAATCTAAATTTCAAACTACTCATAATATTGAATATACTCATTTCAAAAATCATGATTTTAAAAATATTACTATTAAAATACTTAAAATACAAAAAAATTTTACTGAACGACTTTTTCTAGAATCTAAATATATAAGACATTTTAATACTACCTATCCTTATGGATTAAATCAATTAGTATACAAAAAATCACATCCTGTTTTTTCAGATTTAACTAAATATGAAAATTATAAAAATCTTTATTCAGGATTAAATTTTTCAAACATAAGAAAAACTTCAAGATCTCGTAGAGGTATACATAATAACAAAAAATACACTGATAATATTGTGATACAACAAGAGCTTGATGATCTTGAGGCACAATTTTGTAATGATTATAGTTGGTTTGCTATAAGAAAACATATTTTTAGTATTAAAAAGAAATATTTGAACCAATATTTCAAAGTATTGAAAAAGAATCAATATTCTCCACATTTTTGTGATATCTTTTATGATATTCTTCATTATAGAGCAAACCTATTAAATACAAGTCTTTCTAATAAACCTAAATATAAAACTAATAATACACAATTAATTATAAATTTTTCCAATCATGTATTAAATAATATCAATTTACACAATGTCATAAACAACACTACTAATAATTTTCCAATAAAAAATTTTACTATTCACAAGACATATAAATATAATCGCACACTTGGACGTAAAATTTGTAATTACAATTCTTTTGCAAAACAATTGGTCTCTTCAAATAATTAGCCTTGTTATTGTAATGACCCAAAATTTCAAAAGTACATAAATACAACACATGGTCATATTATCACTGGTGATCTTAATATTATAGAACAACCTATTTTACAAAACTTAATGCATAATGGCACAAAATTTCGCCTTCCATAAATGTGTAAAATCAAATCCATAATATTGCAGTTTATTCAAGATATTGATTTATTTATATATAAAATTGCTATTGATTACAATAAACCTATCGAGTATTTTAGTGAATGGAGATTTTCTGTAATAGATAAATTTAAAAATGAAATTATAAAAAATTATCAACATATTACACATGCAGCTTTTAAAAACATAAATAAACATATATCAGAACTACAAAACAAATTTATAATTACTTATGTAGATAAATCTCCAAATAATTATGCTATTATTTGTAAAGAGTACTATAAAGTGTTAATTCACAATGCAATTAACACAAGTAATATTTTCAATAAAACTAAATTAAATATTGAAATTAATAATAGAAAATTATTAAATTATCACAAATTACTAAAAATCAAATGTAATAATTTAAATTATCCTTATATTGTTATAATTCCAAAATTTCATAAAAATCCAATTAAATTTCGCAGAGTTACCATCGGGTGTAACACATATAATAATAATGCAAGCAATTTACTTCTTAACATTTTAAAGCAGATATATGATATAACGATAAAACATAATAACCAACATTGCCTAAAAAACAGTTTTCAGCTTATTAATAAAATACATAATATCAATCCAGTAAAATTCATAAAAACATTGAATTTTAATGATTTATTTAATAACATTGATATAAAAGACTTACATAAAACAATGTGTATATTATTTAAAGAATTTAAATCTCAATTAAAATTAAAAGATCATATTTCCGTAAATTTTTTTAAAACTTTATTAAACTTTACGTTGTATAATAATTACATCATATATGACAATATTATTTATAAACAATGCCAGGGAATACCGCAGGGTGGGACCGCTTCTAGTATTCTCTCTGACCTTTACTTATATTATTATGAAAGAAATATTGGTCCGAACAATGATTATGTATTTTATCGCTATATTGATGACATTATCATTTTTTATTTCAATGATAAAAATTGCACATCACCACTCAATTTTTATCCTAATCAGCTTACATTAAGCGAAAATGATTTGATTAATAATAATATAAATTTTCTTGACTTAAAAATTAATATTAATGATAATTATAAATTAATATTTGATATTTATGATAAAAGATTTGACTTTCCATTTAAAGTAAATATTTTTACCAATTTTGCTTTATGTTTACATAAATCAGTTTATAAAAATATAATTATCAATTACCTTCATCGTATAAAATATCTATGCTCAGATATAAATAAAAACAAAAATATTAGATTTATACGAAATCAAGCAAAACTTTATGGTTATCCTATTTTTTTGATAAATTCAATTATCAATTCTTTTAAATAACATTTATTACATCATATAAATATAAGTAATTTATGTAATAATTTATTTTGTTTTAGTGTGCGATAAAATATAGCAAATAATACAATTAAAACATATTAGGACTATTATTAAGATGGTTGAACATTGTTTGCACTTTATATAGTCATGGTGAGTGTGCGTCTGCCGATCACCTGTATATTAAGTGACATTAATGATCAGTTATAAAAAGTCTTTAAAATATGCATTGTATTAAAATAACTGTAAACATAACATATACAAAAACACAACTCATCAAGATTATGATATTTCATGATGTGCGCCATGTGGTCGTATTTGTATAATTGTAGACCTTGTGATGTTTAAGGAATTTTTGATAATTATTGTACGATATTTTATCTATTCTTTTTTATTTCCAATTTTACTATTTCCAATTGTTTTCTGGTAATAATACAGTATACCTGGATGAATATACTGATCTTAGCATAAATGCCAGCATATTTATGAAATACTGTATTATTTTTAAAACAAGTGTAGATACATCCAGGCTGATGATTATATTTACACGTGTTTTTTCATATCCAATTCTAATTTAAATCTCTTGTTATCAAATTTTCCATTATATTTAGTTCATATTTCATTTCAAAATTCATTTGTATTCACTTGATATCAACTTCAAATTATTAACATTTTATGGTTTATTATATAATTTTCTTTCTCTCTCTTTTTTAAAAAATATTTTTCATATATTCAGTATTTTTGGCCAATTACCATTGAAGCAAATGCTATGGTAATATTATGATTGCACTTGTTAATTTATTAACTATGTGGTATTCTGTCTACACTTTATTACTAATTATCTCTTAGGAGATTTAATTAGAATTTTACAAGAACTTGGTATGTTTTTTGAAATTCAAAGATATTATAATTATATATATATATATATATATATAATTATAATATCTTTGTATATATATATATATATATATATATATATATATATATATATATATATATATATTCGAAAAAATTCGGACCAAAACTTCTGCGACACATGAACGAATTTTGTACTCCTCTCTAGATGTATTTTTTTTTTTTAACTAATATAATAATGAATATCTGGATAGATCTAGATGCATCGAACCAATCAACTACACTGTTAAAAATGAAGTTCGACGTTTCACCAAAAATCTGGTGAAAAGTAGCTGAAATTTAGCTGCAACCAAGATATTGGTGATAAGTTTCACCATTTTTATGGTGCTTTTGAAAATACCACTATATTGGTTGAAAATGTTGAACTAATTTTATGGTGAACGATTGAACCATGATTCAGGGGTTTTTTTTCCCTAAACCAATTTTATGGTTAAAGGTTGAATCACAATTCATGTTTTTTTTTTTTTCCTAATCCAATTTTATGGTGAAAGGTTGAACCATAATTCAGGGTTTTTTCTAATCCAATTTTATGGTGAGATGTTAATCCATGATTCAGGTTTTATCTAATCTAATTTTATGGTGAAAGGTTGAATCATGATTAAGGGTTATCCAATTTTAATGTTAAAGGTTTAACCATGATTCAGGATTTTTTTTTTCTCGAATCCAATTTTATGGTGAATTGTTGAACCCTGATCCGGGTTCTTCTCTAAACTTATTTCATGGGAAAAGGTTACACCAGATCACAGTAGTTATGCGACAATTTCTGTCATAGCAGTTGAGGGTTAAGAGCTAAAAGTATTCTAAAATGTTTATACTGTGGAATTACACAGTAATCATAAAATAAAGTATTTTCTATGCATTTGTTTATTCTTATCGTCAAGTACTTTAGTGATAGGCGATAACAATATGTTTTAGGGATTTTATAGATAGCATGGACAGCTCGAAATAACTTTATAAAATTTAGTTTAACTTCAGCAATTAATTTAAGTTTCCTTAAAACACAGAAAACATAAAAATTTTCTCCTCTTCCAGAAAAGCAAGAAAGCATTATATACTGGAGGATACACATTATTGTTAGATCGTGGTAACTAAGAACCCTAAGCCCTGTTAAAAATTTGAAGTATGTGAAATAATAAAACTAAAAAAAAACTTTACACATAGTATTTTTAAAACTGGTAAAGTCGTCAAACTTTGGTGAAAGTTTTGTATTTCAAAGTTTCACGGTATATGTACTGTTTCAATAAGTATAGTCTATGAACATCATTCAATAGGTTTCGCATTTCTTTAAAAAATATAATATTTCTTTTAGAAAAAGCTTTCAAAATTTCATATTTATTATATATAAAGTTGCATAAGTTTTAAATATTTATGAAACCTTAAGGTACATCATTTGTTCAAAGAACTCCATTCCATTCCAGAAATAAATGATCTTTCAAACTCAAGAGATTTTCAGATTCTTTCGTTTGGTCTCCCAAAAGCGTAACCCATATCCACTAATCAGTCAACCAGACGAAGAATTTTTCTTAGAACAGCCAAAGAAATGTAGACTTTTTATATCCGTGAATAAAAATTCTGAAAAGATATAAAAAAAGGAATACAAATCTTGAAACTGAAATCATTCTGCAGTTTCGAAAATAAGTATAAAATTGCATTTTACTGAAACTTTACAGCAAAAACAAACTTTTTTCTTTTAAAAACAAGTTTCTGTGTAAAAGAATATTTCAGATACATTCACATATTCTTCTTTCGTCTTTTTTTACATTTTTAGTGTTAGTAAAATCATTATTCTGTATCACTGAAAAAGGATACGTATATAGATATTGTAAAAAATATAGTTTAAGGTATTGAATGCAACAAAAATAGGTATATTGTTCCAATTTTTGATCAGCATTTATATGTGTTTACGTTATTGTATTCAATTGCGTGGGTACTAGTTGAAATCTTTTGTTTTTTTACACACTTTTATTTAATTTTGTTTTTGCTTTTAACCTATTAACTGGGTATAACGAAATATTTCGTCATACACGAACTACTACTGCAATATTTTGAACGCATTACTTCCACCCGTAAAATTTTAATAAAAATCTTCGTCTTACTAAAACCGCCCTATTCATGCAAAATTACTGTCATGAATAAGGAAAAAAATTCTATTCTTTTTTACTGGTGGAAGTGTGCCCTGTTGGTAATCAAGCATATCAATTGAACAAAAGTTTATGCCCCGGTTAACATGTTAAAGATTGAATTTTGTAATCAATTTTTCACTCCCCCCCTGATATGCTACAATTATACAAATTATATGCACAAGTGTGTTCCAACAACATTTTACTATTTTTAGAAATTATTTATAAATTAATAACTTAGTTTTAAGACATTTTTCCGTTAGCCTAGCTCAGGTGATAAATCGTCAAATATTTTTTTATGGTTACAATTGCATGCGAGTCACAACAACAATGGATTTATTGATGCGCCAAACCACGCTCGCCTAAAAAGGCCAACTGGTTGTGTGCAGCAATGGAATATTTTAAACACCAAAAGGTATAAAGTATTATATAAATATAAAATAAAAAGATAAATGATAAAATATACATGTTTGTAAAAAATACGCTTTAAATCAATTAATAGTTTCATATTAGCTAAATTATAACTATACATTGCGAAATCAATTTAGAAATCTTTAAAAGATAGTTTCAATAATGCTTTTTTTTCCTTTCCTGTTGCCATATCTTAAAAAAGAAACAGAGAGAATTTTATATACAGGGTGTTTAAAAAATGACCGGTATATTTGAAAAATCAATAAAAACTAAACGGGCAGCGAAGAAATACACAGTTTGTTGCAATATGCTTGGGACAACAGTAAATTTTCAGGCATACAAACTTTCGAAATTAGTTACAATTTTCAACAACAGATGACGCTGCAGTCTGGAAAAATCTAAACCACGATATTTTCCACATATCCACCATGCGCAGCAATAATAGGGCGTAGTCTCTGAACGAAATTACCAGAAACCTTTGTCAACGTGTCAGGCGGGATGGCTTCACATGCAGAAGAGATGTACTGCTTCAGTTGTTCAATTGTTTCTGGATTGTGGCGGTACACCTGGTCTTTCAAGTGTCCCCGCAGAAAGAAGTCACAGGTTTACAAAGGTTTCTGGTAATTTCGTTCAGAGACTACGCCATATTATTGCTGCGCATGGTGGATATGTGAAAAATATCGTGGTTTAGATTTTCCGGACTGCAGCGCCATCTGTTGTTGAAAATTGTAACTAATTTCGAAAGTTTGTATGCCTGAAAATTTACTGTTGTCCCAAGCATATTGCAACAAACGGTGTATTTCTATCGCTGCCCGTTTAGTTTTTATTGATTTTTCAAATATGCCGGTCATTTTTGAAACACCCTGTATATTTTTAATAAATTCGCTAGCTTGCGATTTCTGCCAAGCTTTAACAAAAAAAAAAAAAAAAAAAAAAAAAAAAAATCTGTAAACGAAAACATTGTTCATTTTTCTAACTTGAAACGGTTTCAAGTTAGAAAAAGGAACAATGTTTTCGTTTTTCTTATGGAAAACTTTTGTATCATCATAGAGAACATTCAACAAAAAGTGATCAAGGTTGTTTAAGTTTAACTGGAAATATAGATGTCAAATTTATGTAGTAGATATATTAAGCAGATAAGTGAAAAATGTTGAAAGTCTTTACTTTTTTCTCCCTTTCAAAAATCATTTTCAAGATTTTTTAAATGATCTTTTTAAAGATATTATCGCATACTGTCGCACTGTGGTTGCAATAGTAGCTGCAAAATTGCTAAAAGGTAGGGAATGGAAGCCCATAGGTCCATACGTTTTTACAAAATTGTAGCTTTTGCTTGCATTTGGATTTTCCATTTATTTTTCCCACTGTGCCTAGCGTTGATATTCAAATGAATCATTCGGTCATGCGCAAAACATACCAGCCAACCTTTGTATTCTTTTTAATCAATTAAAATCAGACATTTTGTAAAGAAAAAGAATTAAATTAAGAGTGGCTCTTAATTTAATTCTTTATTATTACAAAACTTCTGGTTTTAAGTGATTAAAAAAACACGAAACTTGGCAGCTATGTTTCTGCGCATGCCCAAATGATTCATTCGAATATCAAAATTATTCATTATGACTATCACTAGCCCACACTTAAGACAAGATTCCGAGCATTTCTCAAAGGTACCCGACCTTGAATTATATTTTTACAATAATTAAAGAAACATATTTCTTTACTTTTATTTTTACTTAATATTTGTATTTTTTTTTAAATTATTTTTTAGTGTGTTTGCATGTCTTGATTACAGTTACACAATGAGATGACATATTATTCTTAACTCAAAGATGGATTTTCCTTTGAAATGCTATTTTATCGAATCAAAATGTATTTCCATATTCATGCTCTGTAAACGATGCTCCTGGGAGAAAATGAACGCAGGAAAAAGGTGGTTTGTAGTTCCTTGTACTGCATTTTGTTACATAAATGAGTTGCTTACGAAACATAAGAAACCTTCGTTAGGTAACATAAGAAACCACAAACTCGGTAGCAAATGAGGAACTAGCAGAGCTAAAATAATTTTTTCGAACATATATTTAAATAAATAAATATGAATACTAAGAATCCCAAAATTGTGTATGTGTGTGTTCGTTTTTAAAGTGAAAATTTCAGATTTTCTTGAAGAAAAAAATAACAAGCTAGTCACTAAATCGATATAATAGTTGTAAAAAGAAGTTTGCAAAGTGGGTAAAAAGGTCTTAGGTACATTTTAAAATTCAATAAAAAATCAAGTAAATGGCGTATGAGAGTTCAGCTTGAATGAAATTGCGTCTCATGATCGAAAGTTTTATTTAAACCTGGAATGGAAGGATGGGTCATTTTGACTCTTTGTAGAGCTAAGAAGGCCGGTATGCGCCAAGATGTAGAAGGAACGCTTTCTTCTTTATTAACACAATTATTCTAATTGGTAAATAAATCATAGGGGTTGTAATTTTCCAACTGAGTGAAAAAGTGTCCAAGTCAGGATTTGAACCAAGGACATTTGGCTTTAGCTGCTAAAGTTCTTAACAACTGAGCTATCCTGGACAAATCTGGCGGACACAATTCACTCAGACAACCGTTTAATAATGACACCTAGTCTGTTATCTGAAACAGCTCAACATAATAAAACGTAAGTAATGGAACTCTAAGGAAGCGTTGGATACGTAATTAACCTTGATTAATTTTAACACAATTGTTCTATTTGGTAAATAAATCATAAGAGTGTTTATTTTCCAATTGAGTGAAAAGTGTCCAGGTTCCGATTTGAACCAGGAACCTTTTGGCTTTTACACTCAGTTGAAAAATTAAAACTTGTATGATTTATTTACCAATTATAATAACTGTGTTAAATTAATGAAGAGTGTGCTTCTACTCCCATTTATGTTTTTTACCTAATAAAGCCAAAACCTTTACATCTGGAGGTATAATGTTCGAAATCATACATACTTCGACCAAATTAAGGGGGGAAATTACTCTGAAACTGTGCATTGTATCTTTAAAATCCTGGAATTTGTTGAGACAATCTGTAATCGTAAGTATAAATAAGCTAATATGTGGAGAAATGCCATTTTCAAGGAGGAGTCAAAATGACTCCTAATGCTTCCAATGCAGGGGATCCAAGGATTAAAACATTTAAAATTTTAGCTATATCATACAAAGTTGCAGAAAAATCATGAAAAATTCAAAATACAGACCTTTTCTTTACAATTTACTACCATATTATTACGTGTTGAATGAAATTGGGTATCGTTTCGATGTAGTTCGAGTTACAGGGGAACACACGTTGAAATATTTGTAGTATATTGTATAAAATGAATGGCGTATCTGCTTATCTTGGGTGTTTTATGCTGTTTTGCAGCTTTGAAGGTATAACGCCATCTGTGGGTAATTTTTGGAACTGAATTTAATTTGATTAAACAAAATTTCGATTGTGAGAACCATTTTTGTTCAAACCGCACTCTCGTACACCATTTACTTGATTTTTTATTGAATTTTAATATGTATCGAGGATAGTTCTCTATTCTGTTGGTTGTTTACAATTTGAACACAAATTGTAATGTATTTCGTTAGCATCATATTACATTTTATACTTTCATAGTACTGAAAAACTGGTGTGATAACAATAAAAGCATAAAAATTCTTAAAAACACCATAAAAAAAGGATTGCGCTAGGCCTTTCGAAAGAACCTTGTCTTTCTTCGGGAGGCGCAAAAAAGATATGCTACTTTGAAGGCAGAAGCAAGACTTCTTTTATGATATTTTTAAGAAGTTTTTATCATTTTAATTCAATGTTATGTTAAATCTGTTTTCTGAAATAACACATGGGCTGATAAGTTCCCGGTCTAATAAAGAAAACAACTTTTTAACAAAGCTTTATAACTTTATGACTTTATGACTTTATAACTTTATAACTTTAATAAATAACATAACTTTAATAATAAATAATAATAATTTTATAATAATAATAATTTTATAATAATATTTTATAATAATAATTTTATAATAATAATTTTATAATATTAATTTAATAATAATTTAATAATATTAATTTAGTAAATGAATAATAATAATAATTTAATAATAAATAACATAATTTTATAACGAAAAAGCTCCAAACAGTGCTCAGAACTCGTTGTTGTTTTTGGTCAAAAGTCAACACGCGCGGCAGCCACTTTGACAACAGCTTTTTCATAGACAAATGTTCATTCAAAATAAAACCTACACGTTCCTTGGATATCTTCAGAGTCTAAGCTATCTTCTGCAACTTTACTTTACGGTTCCCCAAAACGATTTTGTGGACTTTTTTATGTTTTCCGGAGTAACCACCTATTTTGCGTGGTGCATCACTGGTGTCCATACTGGTGTCCAACAAAGTCGTTCAACTGAAACCACTCTAACGTTTTATCCACATTGCGAATCGTCATGCCATTTTTTCTGCAACCTTTTAAAGGTTAGTATTTACTAAAAAAACATCGGTTCGGCGATTGCAATGACATCTGTGGGCCAGACCGGGAACTTATCAGCCCATGTGTTATCAGAGAAAGAAAAATTAATTAATTACATGTGTGAAGTTGTTTTTATATAGACTAAATGAATTTATACATAGTCGCCAAACCTGTCGCGCATTTGATGAAAATTCCTAGCATGCTTGAACAAATGTTTCATGTTTTTGTCTTCTGAAAGTCTTCAGTTAATATTTATACAAATATTATTATTCATGGTTGGTTGGTTGATTTATGAGGGCTGATTATCTACTCGTGGTATATAGGCCCTAGGGGGGAGTGCCCTGCGTGGGGGTCTTTACTATTATTCATGATTAAACTATTACGAGCAGGGATGACCGAGCATAGCTCGGTCAAAATTAGCTTTGAGTTCAAATATCATGACTCATGACCAAAATGACCCACTAATCAAATTTCCTCGAAGATGTGACCAAGCCCAATTGTCTTCTCGTGCCCGAAACCCGAAGGCGTAGGATATAAAATTTAGTCAAAATAGTCTCAGCCGTTTTTTAGATAAAAATAGCTTGATCCACAGTGACCTAAAAATGACCCACTAACCGAAATTTCTCGAACATGTGACCTAGTCCAATGATTTTCCCATGCCCAAAAACCGTAGGATACAAAATTTAGTTCAAATCGTCTGAGCAGTTTTTAAGATAAAAATACCTTTACCCATAATGACCCACTAATCAAATTTTCTCGAACATGTGACATAGCCCAACAGCCTTCTGGTGTCCGAAAACTATAGAATGAAATTTAGTCTAAATAATCTGAGTCGTTTTTTCGATAAAATTAACTTGACCCGCGTTGACCCAAAAATAACCCACTAATTGAAAGTTCTCGAACCCAGCCCAATAGGCTTCTCGTGCCCGAAAATGGTAGGATGCAAAATTTAGTCAAAATCGTGTGAACCGTTTTTTAGATACAATTAGCTTGACCCTGACCTATGGTGAACCAAAATGACCACTAATCGAATTTTCTCGAACTTTGTGACCTAACCAAATGGTTTTCTAGTGCCCCAAAATGGTAGGATACAAAATTTCGTCAAAATCGTTAGAGCCGTTTTTAAGATAAAATTTGCATATTATATATATATATATATATATATATATACACACTAGCTGTTACCCGTGACTTCGTTCACGCAACATTAAAAGAAGAATAAATACATTAATTAAACCAAATATTTCACTCCCGATAATTAAAAACGTTAATAATTAACTAACTATCTATCACATTTCATAGGAGACAATACGGTATTTTTTGTTATAGGGACCTTGACATAACTCAGTCTTAAAAAAGTGAAATTTTATGACAAATAATCGCGAAAAGGAAATTGCAACCAATGCAAAAAGGAGGGCCAAAAAAAATCGTGGAATTAGACGAATTGGGTAAAAACAAATGTCAATTTTAGCTGATAAACAATTTAACTTTTTAACGCCTTTGTGAAACGTTTTAACAGCCATCCTTCAAAAAACATTAATTGGAAATAGTATATGCTTTTTCTTTAAATTCAATTCTGCCTCCTTTGTTTAATGTATAGCTGAAACAAATCTTGTTTTCTAAATGACAGTATGTTTACAGGCAATTTTTGTTATCCAGAATAAATTGATTCCTGAAGTTTGAATATGTGAAAATATATTTTTATTTTTCGTATAATTTACTGAAATCAAGATTTTGTTTTCACCATCTATTCAAAGTGAAAATAAATTCTGTTTTTCAGTTTTAATGAGAAAATGGTGTAAAAAATATACTGATCTGTTTTATTTCTCCTTTTTTATACACAAATATGGAGTAATTTACTTTCCGTTTTTAGAGAAACTTCGTTAAAATTTACAAAAAAAAATCTTGGCATCGAATTTAATTTTTTAAATTCTGAGAGTTTGTGTGACATCCTCGGATCAATGATAACCGGTATTAAATAAATCGCGTTGCATTCGATAGTCTAGGAGTAGTTGCGAAATACAAACACACGGTCAGATTTTAATATAATAGATTCGTGTTCATATTCCTTTTCTTAAAATTATGATGTGATTTTTAGCAGAAAATTCTCATCTTTATATAACGGATACTCATGCTTAATAATCAGTATAGATAAAGAAATATTTAAATTTTTCATTATAAATATGGCGTGAAACTCATCTACTTTCTATACTTACTGATCCTTGTATTATTAATGTACGGAAATAATACCCGCGCCTTGTAAAACAAATTTGAAAATTCCCGTTTTATTTCAAATATGACGTCACTTTTTCCTCAGAGAAATCTCTTTTTAATGCCATAATTCTTGTTAATTTTCTTTTTCTCGCACTCAGGACGTAAATTTTAGCGGAAAACTCACATTTGTATGTAACTGGTACTCAAGCTAATTATTAATCAGCATCGATAAAAAATATTTCAGTTTTTCATCTTAAATATTACGTCCATTATCTATCTACTTTCATTATACATTGATATTCATGCTCCTTGTATTATTACGACTATTTTTGAAAATACATGTCTTATTTATGACGTCATATTCGTCCAAACCGAGGAAGATCCTTTTCATAGTTCCATGGTCCAAGCGAAATCTATTTTTAAGAATATAATTATTGTTCATTTTTCCTTCTAATTATAACGCAGTTTTTTGACAGAAAAAGATCTTTTTAATGTAACCGATATTCATACTTTTTGTATAATAACGAATACTCCATATTTTTGTTCCAAACATCACTGAAATTCTTCTTCTTTTGAATTCTTTTTCATTTTCATTTTTCACGTGAAAATCGTTCAATTGAAAATTAATTGTTGAGGAAAAATTATGTTTCCGTGTTTTTATTTATTGGCAACGATCAAAGCCCTAGCAACGATAAAGAAAAATGGTTAAATTTTATGGGAAAATGTCCATTATTCTCTATGAAAATAACGAAATTTTGAATTATTAAGAAAAATATTTGAATAAAATGAACAAAACCCGGCCTATGTTCATTTGAGGGTTATAATCAACGTATATGCAAAGATACAGGATCATTAAATGCGCCATTTTGACGCTGGCTTCAGCCTAACATTTGCACACAATCAGATTTATAATATTATTAGGATAGGATATATATATATATATATACAGATGGGTGACAAAATAATACGAACACTCATGAAAAATGGTGAAAAGAGCAATATCTAGAAAAATAAATGAGGAATTAACCTGAAACTGCAGGTGTGTAAACAGTATAGTATAAGTTATATATTTCCGTGAAGATTTTTTCCCGAAACTCCACAGGGGACTGTCAACAAATTGAAAAAGAACTAATATCTTTTGGATAACCCTGTAAAAACTAATGTGACAAAAGCGTTCAAACTCGAGATTATTAATACAGGGGTCATAGTATATAGGAAAAATTTTATTGTTCCTACCACTATTTTGGAATAAATTATGTTTGTGATATACGTCTATAGCATACGGTAAAGAAATTTATGATGAAGATTATCGATTAGGAATACTGGTATGAACGATAAACTTTTTTCTATATACTATGACCCCTGTTAATAAGTGGCTTATTGTAATATACTGTGTTCATTTTTATGAGGATAGCATGTATACTCGTAGAGAAATTAAGGTTTTTATAAAAACAGTCCCAAATTTTGCCTAGTTTTTTCCTTATAATTTATAGAGTTTTTAATATAAAAAAAAGTTCTTTTCAGAAAATATGACAAACAACATTGTACTTAATACTCTGCAATCAGAATAAAAAAATAATCAAAATTGGATGAAAAATGAGCAGGTTTACTAAACAATGTTTCACTGCGCATGCGCGAATGCAATCAAAATATAATATGCTTAATACATTAGCGAAGTATATAGAGCAACTTTTGTGAAAGTCTCAAAATCATAGCTTGAAAATTCTGTAAATTATCGTCGATAGAATAAGCTCGAAATCCGTTGTTCCCAAAAAGAAGCAAAAAGATGAGGGGTTGTATCAAATTTCTGTTGATTAGTGCCAAGATAACGTACACAATATTGCACGTACTACTATATTTGGATACAACCCCTCATATTTTTGCTTCCTTTTGGGAACAACGTATTTCGAGCTTATTCTATCGACGATAATTTGCAGAATTTTCAAGCTATGATTTTGAGACTTTCACAAAAGTTTCTCTATATACTTAGCTAATGCATTATGCATATTATATTTTGATTGCATTCGCGCATGCGCAGTGAAACATGTTTTAGTAAACCTGCTCATTTTTCATCCAATTTTTATTATTTTTTAATTCTGATTGCAGAGTATTATATACAATGTTGTTTGTCATATTTTCTGAAAAGAACTTTTTTTATATTAAAAACTCTGCAAATTATAAGCAAAAAACTAGGCGAAATTTGGGACTGTTTTTATAAAAACCTTAATTTCTCTACGAGTATACATGCTATCCTCATAAAAATAAACACAGTAATATTACAATAAGCCACTTATTAATAATCTCGAGTTTGAACGCTTTTTCCACATTAGTTTTTACAGGGTTATCCAAAAGATATTCTTTCTTTTTCACTTTGTTGACAGTCCCCTATGGGGTTTCGGGAAAAAAATCTTCACGGAAATATATAACTCATACTATACTGTTTACACACCTGCAGTTTCAGGTTAATTCCTCATGTATTTTTTTAGATATTGCTCTTTTCACCATTTTTCATGAGTGTTCGTATTATTTTGTCACCCATCTGTATATATATATATATATATATATATACAGATAATACACACAAGATTTGCTCGTATTAGAAAATATGGTTCATGATTAAACTTTATTAAAGCTTCGTTAAGATGTGATTAAAATTAATATTGAAAGTCACGACAAATGTCGCGACCTCGGGTGGGGGGAGGGGGATCTAAGCATTCTTTTAATTGATAAAAACACATGCTGCACGGCGTAAGCGCGACACACTATGTGTCATGCATACTAACTGCCGCACGTGTTTTTATCATTTGTCGACGAAACTTTTAATTTTTTTAGGTCTAATTAGCTCTACTTCAATGTAATTAGACCCCGTCTAAATGGAATAAATACTTAGAATTGTGATGCAAGATTGAAACTGTTAAAACACTCTATTCTCTTACGCAATAATGAGATTATTCTTATCAACAAATGTAGGAAATATGAAGATAGACACTTATTCAGGTTTATTAAAATCGAAACATGTAAAACATCTTTCAGAAAATATTGTCGAAGGAAATGTTCTACGTTGATTTTTTTATGTCTTGACAATCACGAAAAATTGGACATCAGATGGCAATAAACTATAATAAAAAATGTATAAAATTTATCTAGAAAATATAAAACGCTGTAAAATTCCTTGGAACTTGAGTGTACGATTACCTGAAAGGCTTTGGCAAAAGCAACGCAAGTACTGCTGTCTGCTATATTTTTTCATGTTCCAGCCTTTTATAACACATGTCCAACGTCTATAAGCCACACTAAAAGTAAAGAAAAGTAAAAAATTTTTAAACACGCTTTTATTAATTTAATAGAAATAAGAATGTGTAGCATTTAAAACTCGTGCTTTATAAATGAAAATTTTGTTCTTTATCTGATGTCGCATTCCCATGTAAAAACTATGTCAAAATTTCTAAATTAATGGATTGTTTTAAAAAATATTTTTTTTTGTTCAGTTTCTTTTTAAGATATGGCAACAAAAAAGGGGAAAAAAGCATTTCTATATTGCTTCAAATATTACTTTACATTATAGTTACTAACAAATGTATTGTTGAGTCATGTAGTAGTAAGATTTAAAAGAAATTCGCGCCTGAAAATAATTTTAACTATATAGGATTTCTAAATCGTTCTATCACTCAGTAACTTATAATTAAAACCAATCTATTAATTGATAATTAAATCCTGAAAATATCAAAATATTATGTCGGCATCGGGAACACATAACAGTACATAATTTTCTAGAACTGTAGGTCTAGCACATCAGTGCGGGAAAAATCGACTACAAAATTCCATCTTTACATACATCAACCAAGTTGAGTTAAAAGCTATCGGTATGAAATACGAAATGACGGATAATCTAAATTTGGCCAATCGAGAATCTGCTGCGTAAGATTTTGACAGTACTACTCGAGATATCTAAGCGCAATCAATTGCATAATTAAAATTTGTAAAGTCCGCCTCATACTCATTATATTTTCTAAAAATAACAATGGATTTTAATAAGTTTGGCGATAAAAATGTTCTGGGTAGGGGGAATTTTTTAATTCAAGTAAAGCTGCACTTAATTGTGTGCTCTTAATTGCATGTTGCACTTCTAAAATGATTTTAGATCATTCAAAAAATCTGCTCAAGCCGAGACCCAACAATTATTAATCACAACTTTTACGTTATTATCCGTAGCATTAATAAAAGAGAAATATCGCCCCATATTCCCTCCAGACCTCGACTATCATTAACAAAATATTAATGCAAGGGTGGGGTTCTTATCTCTGTTTCTGTTCATTGTAAACTTTTACTCTGTTTTCCATTAAAAAGTGCCAGTTTAGGTGTTAATTTTTCACTGTCCATATGCAAGCTTTATTTTAAATGTACATTTCTTGTAATTATAGTAATTAACACCGTAATTTCTGCACATCAAAGCAAACTTATGTTCGTCTTGGTATATAAATTTACCCTATTATATATATATGAGAGGTTAGAATGACAGTGAAGTAAGTCAACATTTAGTAATTTGAGAAATGAAGGGTTTTGTGAAACTGGTCGTATTGCCGTTGCATTAAGTGGTCCAACTTGTTTTGTTCTGTAGCGACTCCCAAAGTGAACTATGACTTATTTGACTGTCACACTGAATAGAAATTAATATACGTTCAGTGAAAATATGGTTATCCATATTTTTCAAATTTTTGATATATATTAAAATTTTTGATGTATATATAATCCTAATGTGACAATTTCATGAAACGATTTTGTGTAACGATTTTATAAAACGAATTTGTGTAACAATTTTATGAAACGAATTTGTGTACAGATTTTATGAAATAGGTATGTGTGTGCGTGTGTATTTAACTCTTGAATGCAAGGTTGGTATAACGCTGGCGGTAATGTAATTTTAATATGTTCTTACATTTATTTACAGCATGTTTTTTGAAGAGGACGTATAGGAATTGGGAATTGTTTACGTTGATAATGTAATTGGAATATAGGAATTGTTTACGTTGTTCATTTATTTTTTAAATAGGGCGTATAGTTGTTATACAGGGCCGCACAAAAGAATTCGATTACATTACTGTCTATTATCGGTAATTACTTAAAATGCATTTTAGTGCCTTATGTTATTTGAAACCCTGCGAAATTCGTGTACGTTACTAAGAATTACTGCGGCATGTTCGCCATCGAAAACATGGATTGTAACATTTATAGCTCTTTTACGGGACAACACAAAATATTCCGATGCATTAAACTTTATCGCCAATTGCTGTTGGAAGAGCTATTTTCTATGACCTTATTCTTTAACAAATGATGCTTCATGTATCTCTATCTATAACTTTGCGTTCTACTAACTTTTCGAATGCATTTTAAGCTCACTTCCCAAGAACGAATTTCGCTCAAATTTTCAGATAAACGTTCCGCCATTGTCAAATTCATGTATTGATACAATTTTTCTCATTAGTTTTGTTTACACTGGTAGCGCACCTGGTGGGAAATTGCATAACTAAAAATTTTAAATGTTCTTTTTTTTTTAATGCTTTCTTATATAGCAAGAATATTCAAAGTTAAAATTAGATTGGTTAATTGGAAGTAAACTTTCTTTTACACAGATAAACGCCCATAGCGAGAAATATATTATCCAAGTTTAACCCATTTTAGGCCAAGCATAGAAATTTTATAAAATGTGGTATTATTTGCTTAAATTACATTCATTAAGACATCAAAAAAGTTTAGTGCGTGAAAAATAATATTTATTTAATTTGACGTTACCATTATTAATTTATTATTAATAATTTACCATTAAATTTAAATAAAAAAATTTAAGTTTTCTTATGGCATTTGTTTTATTTTTATTTTATTTACAGAACTTGCAACTTTACTCCATTATAAAAACATATGATTAATCTCAAGTGGAATAATTATACATTTTCAAAAAGTCGAATTTGTCAATAACCGTTTCAAGTAAAAAAAACAACGTATTTTGAAAATTTCTACACAGAAAGTGATTACTTCAATTGAATTACTAATATTTGATAGATGTCTCCAGAACCCTTAAAAATAGCAGAAAAATAAAATTAGCAAGAAATATACGTCACAGTGTTAATAAAAAAATATTTATTGAAATGGTGCGTTTACGCACCTTTGGCCGAAAATGGGTTAAATAAAATTTTTTGCAGGTTTCACTGTATGCCGGCCGTGCGCAAGATAGAAATAAGTAGTACTGATACAACACAATTTCTTTTGCATTTACAGCGTCCCCTGGAGGTGAAATAGGGTAATCAAGTTTGAGTAAAGTTTTTTTATATGTTTTACTGTATGATAAATACACTGAAGTTTATAAAGGTGGCACAGATTCAAAACAATCTTCTTTTGTGTTTATAGCGCCCGCTGGAGGGAAATAAAATTAAATAAAATTGATTTTTTTAATAGATCTCCAGAATACGCTTCTGCCACGGTCAAGCATATATTTAATAAATATTTTTTGATGATAGTTTTTTCTAACGCTGGTAGCGCCACTTCTGGGAAATTGCATAACTAATACTTTAAAATGGATTTTTTTTTCTTCATATCGCAACCATACTCTAAGATAAATATAGGTATTTAAATATAGGTAACGCAGATTCAATTCAACTGTTTCTTATGCTGATAACGCCTCCTGGCGAGAAACAAAGTAACCGAATTAATATATATATATATATATATGTATCGGTGTATAGCAGCCTCAAGTTAAAAATAGGTTCCGCGGATTCAACACTTTTTGCGTTTATAGCGTTTCTTGGCAAAAATAGGTTAACTAAATTTAAATAAATTTGATATATAAATCTTTATAATAAGCTTTCGATCACGGTCAAATTTGTGTTTGATGTAAATATTCACGATAGGTTTCTTATTATGCTGATAGGCCCCTGCTGAGAAATTGCATAACTAAAGTTTTAAAATGGATTATTTTATGTTTTCTTATGTGGCAACAATACTCCATGTTAAAATTAGATAGGACAGATTCAACTTAACTTTCTTTTATTCTGATAACGTCCCTAGCGAGAAAAAGATTAACCAGTTTTAAATAAAAAAAAAATATATGCATCACTGTATGACGGCATTAAGATAAAAAAAAAATATGTATTACTGATTTAACACAATTTTCTTTTGAGTTTATAGCGACTCCTGGCAGGAAAGAGGCTATCTACATTTAAATAAAGTTGATTTTATATGTTTTACTGCATGAAGACATTTATGGTGATTACTTTGAATTTGAACTTCTTTCAAAATGCAAACAGAATTTTAAATTGTGAATATGGAAAAAACTACAAATTACCAATTCATTACTGATAATAAACTACCAACTATTTTTTACAATAAACAGTCAAACGCGGGGTATATGAAATTAATCTGTCTGCCATCCATATACAATTTACTTTTTTTTAAATGCTCTTAAATTCAAGAATTTTAAACTTGTTATTAGGGTAGATTACGGTGTGTTTCCACCAATGGATGAATTATGAACAAGTTCAAACATTTGAAGCATCAAACATTTGAATATAATTAGTTAGCACTCTTGTTTAAACGATACATATTACAGATAAAATTGTATATTTCTAGAATAATAATTAAAACACTTTTATATGTCATTATAGAATAGCCGTCACGTAATATGCTATGAATTATTCGATTTCGAATCTCGTGTAAGGCGTGTATTTAAAAAAGGAAAAAAATATTTCAAGCGGGTTTGCACATTTTTTTCCTATTCACTTATTAATAAAATTAAAACTTCTGATCAGATGAGGAAAAAACTAACTGTGAAACTTAAATGACAGTTAAAAATATGGTTCATTTGTTTTGCTACATTTTACTCTTGGTCCCCACCCTTGCCTTTCTCCAACATCCTTGAACCGGCCTTAGGCACAGAGTTCCCTGCAAAATAGAACTACTGAATTTTTGAATACCAGTATTTTTTAATATTCGCCTTATTTAATCGCAGAATTTCTGTAATTAAATTAGGAGAATATTATTAGACCGTCCAATTAAACTATATTTCGGCGACAGGGTACTTTAGGTGTGCATTGTAACTGCCAAACCTGGTCTCGACTAATGGCGCTGATCGTTAATCGATAGGTAAAAGCACAGATAGTCTACGACAGAGTCGTGGTTGAAACGCAGCGTTCTATCTTTTCAAATCTCTAGTTCAAATCCCATCTGTGGCATTTTTCCCATTTCACGTTTCTTAATACTCCCATAAATTCTGCTTTTCTTTTCGCCAAAAGAACTATTTATCTTGAAAATTTCATGACTGTTCTGTTTAATTTTCCCGCTGTTACTCACTGTACCACTACTGTGTATGTGCGATCCCATATGTTTTAAAGTGTTACCACTGTGAACTACGATCTAAAAAAATTGACACAGAGTTCAATTTTTACTGTAGTACCAAGGCCAATTCTTTGTTTTAGATTGATCTGTTCATAGCAGTTCGGAGTCTATTTCAAATTATTTAGGCATCGTGAGCAAAAAAAGACTGGAGCCATCACAAAAAAAGTGCTAAAAAAGAAATATGTATAAACCCTCGAAAAAAAAACTTTTTCTCCGATTAACTATTTCCACACTATAAGATTATCCATTACTTCTGCTTTCATCACTGATGTAATCCGTAGCAGTTCATCCGCTAGTGCTTAATGAGGCAAGCAAAGACTACTTTGTCATATAGACATATATTATTACGATGAACTGGAAACGTTACGACAAAGTTCATGCTTGACCACCCCTTCATGTTTGATTATGTGAGATAAATGTCTCGCTCAAACTGAAATATTTCTTCCTATGCCTTACTCGCCTAATAATCAACCATTCTAATGGATATTTCGAACGTGTTCCAGGCTAAAATTCACACTAACCTAAGACAGTTTTCAATAAATATGAAAATAGATTTGCAATATTCTTAAATGTGAAATAAAATCTTGTATTAAGTCAGCTATAAATTTAAATTTTTAATCAATTTTCAAAAATAAAGTTCTACAAATATACAAGTTTACAAAAGCAGTTTATTAAAATGACAGAAATCTGATTATAGAATTGCCCATTATTGAACCATCAGATTTCCAGGAATCATCTAATTCAAGTCTTTAGAATGAGAATTTCGTAAAAAATTTCGTAATTTCATTACTTTGGATGCGATAACAAAAGTGCAACTTCTCGGAGATTTTAACGGTTTTCATAGCTGCCGATCTTCCTAAATGTAATAATCATATTTTGAACCAGAAATTTTACTTAATAAATGCAAGCAAATAATTACCACATAGAGATGAGAAAATATATCTGGTTCAAAGAATATATTTATCTGACTTAAGAAAAACCGGAATGTTGTTAACTCTGCGTTTTCTTGGGATGAGACGCCATTTTGTGTCAAGTTCAAATGCTAAGGCTCAGCACATTTTGAAGATAATTTTTTGCATGAGTTCTCCTCATGAATGACGAGCTAGGATATCCTCGTTTAGCCTATAACTTTTCTTTTTAGTATTTTACCTGCCTATTTTGTTCTGATACGCCATCATTAAGTTAATGTAACTGTGCCTGTATTTTAAATAAAGTTGAAGCACAGTAATCGGAATGAATCATACTGTTTAGAATCGGTCACTCTTATTTTATACTTCTGCTTTTCGAAATATATTCCTAAACTTCAATACACACAGTAAGAGGCGCTAAAAATAGCTTCAATGCAAGTGTAGAAAATGTTGCGTACATTTTCGAGACAACAAGAAGTGCGAATAGAACTTAATCTTCTTAATTCTTAAGAACATTTGAGTCTTCATTTCGTCTACACTTGCATAATCGATTTTTTTTTTACGATACAGAAAATGAATATTCTTCTTTGTAATTTTTAAAATATCTTTATTTCCATACTAAACCTAAAACCCGGTTTTAGCTCTTTGGGGCTGTACATATATAACGATATCAACTTTTTGGTAATTTTGTACCCCTCCTCCCCTTACGATATCATACGTTATCAATCATCGACCCCCGCCAATGATATCGTTATCAATGTCTCAAAACTTTTTATTTTTACTATTTTTTCTTTGTTATTCTTTTTATATATTTACAGTTATATACACATATGGTTTTACATTTATTATTCGCATACTTTACTGAATTCAAATGAAGAGAAGTCAATAAAATATCTCTGTTATATATGAAATAACTTTATATCATCTAATACTTATTATAAATAGTTACTATTTAAAAGTATTTGTTAATAGCTTTTTGTTGCATCTTGCATTCAACTGTAATATTGTCTTCTTGCACTTATTTGCCTCCTGCATGGGGAAGAACAAGCAGAATTTCTTATAAACAAAACAGATGGAGAACATTATTTCTTTCTAGTAAACACAAGTATCATTTTAAACATACTTCGCACCTGGTTTACTCAAGCAGCGGATTATATACGTATATGGTAATTGAGCAAGAATAACAAATGTTATGGTATTCCATATTCTGGAATGAAATATTTTTATAATCAGTTAACGGTTTTACTAATAACTGCATTTTCATGAAAATAGGGGAGGGGGAGACTAGGATATCAAGTGCCAGATCCCCCCTTCCCCCCTAAAGTGATAACGTTACATATGCACAACCCCTTTCTAGTGTAAACCGAAATCATTTACAATTTCCATCTAATCTTGGAAAGGTACACAGGAAAACTCTTCTAAAAATTACTTTAATTGATACTTTCCAAAAAACACTTTGCAGTTGATGTATGCTCAGCGACACGGATTAAAATCTTTTTCTACTGAAAGAAGTCAGTCATTAATCATAATATTTTAAATGGCTACATTGAAAATATAGCGCATCGCTTATGAGTTGCATTTTCTTTTTTTATTTAACGATTGTTACTCATTTGAAAATTTTATCGAAATAACGTGTTATGTAGATTGACGATTTAAAGTTCGTCCTTTGAAATCTTTCAGAAATCGTAAAAGTTTTTATGGTGCATTTAATCAAATGAAATGCATTATCGTCTACAAACGATTTTGTTTATAAAACAGTTACCATATTAAAGGTGTTTTGTGCCAATAGATTATAAATCTCCCCGATGAAAATATAACTTTTAGAATGGACCGGGGAATTAATCGATTATCAGAGTAGTTTTTCCAAGATATGCTTTAAAGGTAGAAAATTGTAAAAATAAAGTGTTCTGTAGTAGATTTTTATTTAGAAATTAAAGCAAAACAGTCGAACTCTGTAAACGTGAGCTTAACCTTTTACGCGTCGCACCATGAACTACTTGTCAGATTCATTTGAAAGGTTGTGTGCAAAATTTTGGGCTGTTGTGTAAAATATAAGTGGAGATACAAGTATGTTTCACTTATGAAAAAGAACATCTAACTTACCAGTCACTTTTACATCCCCTGGATCTCTCGTATCCAATTGATTTTCATAAATTTCTTCAATGTCAGATGCTTTTGTTCTATCGTTTAGTAGTAAAATATCAATTTCAGCTTCACCTTCAGCATCTGAATCATAAAAAAGCAAAGCTAATACATCTTTAACTGTAAGACACTTTTTAAAAGGCATATTTCAGTAATAATTGGATACAATCTGTATAAAAATCATCAAAATCCTAAATATATATATATATATATGTTTGTACTCTGAACTGCCAACGTTCTACACGTGGAACATTGGCATTCAAAAGAGCATAAAACAAAAACAACTTAAGATAAAACATCCATTTATAAATGAAAATGTATAAAAAGCACTGCGCACACAAACAATAATCATCGCAGCATACATATTTGAATTCTAAAGTCATAGATAGAATAAAAGACACAGCCTAATACATGTACGTTTTTATTACATTTCAACAAGCACCAAGTTTGGAACCACAAACAAGTATTAACCCCTTGAAGGGCACCGGTATATTATATATACCACTTAATTTTAATCTCAAAATGCCACAATGAAACCAGAATTTTATAATCAAATTTTGAATTTATAAGGTACATGAGGAAAAAGCTTTTACTTATTTTAAAATAAATTCGTTCGTGAATCCTGGTGTCAGTCAATCATTTCAATATTTTTGCTACAAGAGTACTTTGCCCCTGAAGGGGTTAAAGAAAACATTACAACATGTTCGAACATGTCTCAAAAAGATACATTTAAATTTAAAAAAAAAGAATTAACAAATACTTAAACAGTTAACAATATCCCAAAGCTGATGTTCCATTTGTGGAACGTTGGCGGGTAAACGGTCAATATTCGTGCCTGCACAAGGATGTCCAGACAGATAAGTGGATAAATATTACTTAGTTAGTAGACTAATGGTGAAACGCGATCCAAACGTTTGTACTATGTGAATGCAGTATTTTATAAAAAGAAAATACATTGTAAATAGTTTAGTAAATACAGTATTTTATAAAGACCATACATAAAAAGTTTAAAAAGTCAATATCTTTTATTACATGTCACCTCCCCTGGCTTGCGTCCTCTTTACTTATTTTACGGAACTTATGTTTAAATATGCTATTATGAATTAATACATCATTATAATTACTAAGTTTAAGGCATAATTCTTAAAAAAAAATTCGGCTCTCAGCGTTTGTATACGCAACACTTGAGATGTATGTCCTGTGTCTAGCTATGCTTCTTTGCAACCGGCTGAGAGTGTCCTTATCTGACTGGCGGCGTTTAGCTTTTTGGCACTTATAAAAGGTAACAAAAGATAATCGCATGACAAAATCAAAGTAATTACAAACTGTGAAAGTGAATTGCTTAGGGTAGTTTTTAATTGTGTTACGCATTTTCCGGCTGAACTATAGTTAGTAGACTTATAGAACTTTAGGGAAAATAAATAAATTCATATACAAAACTACGCAAAGAACAAGGTACATTACATTGATAGCGACATTTTTAAATTATCATGTACATAAAATATCAAACATGAAACTTAATTCACCAAACTCCTAAAAATTAATACTAAATAAATAAATAAATAGGGTGAAATATCTTGGAGAAATATTTATAAAGAAATCTCCACTGTGAACTTTTAACATTTAAAAACCTTCTTTATCGATATTCAGAGACAAATCTACAAAAACTATATTTAAATATTTTTTCTCAATTGGATTTATTTAATAAAGACGGAAATGCTCTTTGCATAATACACTTGCACAGTTGTTTTTATAAAAAATTGTAACATAATGATAAATTTATATTAAAAAGAAAAAGACATTTCTTTAAAAATCGATCATTTAATTGAGATGCGGATCTTAATTTCAAAACTATTTTTTATCCGAATAAATAATCATGCTCTAAAATGAAAAATACTTCTACTACGTTTTCTTTCGATGGAATCTTCTTAAATCGTCTGAGAATCAAGAATAAATTTTTTATTGCCTCTCTCTCTCCAGTCTCCCAACTGCTCTTTAACCAGACTAAGTGAAGAAGAAACAAAATTTCGTAGATCGATTTTTTTACTTTCGCTTCCTTTTACGAGCTTAGTGCTTATTTTTTTTTTCTTTATTGAAATCGCCGAGGCAAAAAAATAAAAATTACAAGGTTAAGTAGTGAAAAGAAAATTTAAATAGACGTAAGAAAACTTTTTTTTTTTAATATAAACTTTGAACGGAAATACGTTTGATAAGCTAAAATATATAAAATAATAACTGGCATTTGAAAAGCATTGCATAAAAAATTCCACACACAATAAAAAGCAAATAAATATGTACGCAAAAACCATTTTTAAAATACTTTATTGGATTTTTAGAAAAAATACCAAGAGGGATCAAGGAGAGCACATGATACACCAAGAAGAGCATAAAATACAAGTTAATTAATATGGCATGTTATTAAGCTTTTAACAATTGCGAGGTGGAACCTGTCGAAAGTAGACGAAAGAAAATGTTTAAAAAGGAACTGTTAGATTTAATTTACAATAAACCTCTAAAAATAACAATTTAAAAAATATATCAATTTTGCATTGGCTATTCTAACTTTTAAAACAAATATTTTTAACCGAAATTACCAAAAATACTATTTACATTAACTTCAACTTTTCAAATTATCGAAAAATTAAATTTGGTCCGTATAGGTAATCAGTAACATTTAATGAAGATAATTATGATAAAAGTTATCAATTGAGACTTTTTGATCCTTGATATTGCGCAATGAAACATCAGCAAAAAATACGTCACTTAGACATAACTTTTTTTTCCAATGAAATATAAACATAACGTTATTTTCACCGTCACACAATTTACGTGTGTATTTCTCATAATCATATTCACCATTTTAAATCGGTTGATCCAACCCAATCTTGCGTCGTAATGTTAATATCCAAATCTAGTAAATAACTGTTGAGAATAACAATTTCATTTGAATTCTCAATCAGTAGCTTTTGCACAACGCAAGCGTAAGCATGGGTGAAGCAATTAAGATGTAGCTACAAACATGTGCTACATACACTGCTAAACATAACCTTCTTTGGGGATCGGTAGTTGGAGAAAAAATTACTTACAGCCCATACGAAAAACCGATATGATATTCATATTCGTTCATATTTCTTAAAAAAAAAAGAGTGAAATTATTCGATTTAAAATCACCCAATCCCTTTAAAACACAAAATGAATTATGGTAGAGGCGGTTTTATAAATAATTTGCTATGCATTCTGTCGATAAATTGGAAAATGAAAAACTTATTACGAAGAAAAGAACAACAGCGAAAAGGCATAAAATTATAGTGGAGTATTTATTTAAAATAATCCCAATAAAATGAAGCTATAAATCAAATGAAATATCAGGAATATAATGAGTGAGTAAAAGAGAAATCATTTTTCCACCCTCTTCTGGAAAATATTGATTTTCTATAATATCCAGATTCTAATTTATTTCCCAGTACTGCATTATTATTTGAGTTTAAAATATCCCCCAAACTCATGCTTGTGTTCGTCGAAAAATATTTGAAAGACAGTTTTATTTAGTTACAAAAACCTCAAATTAAAATTACACGGTTTTACGCTGGATAAAACTTACATTTAATTTATTTAAATTCTAGGTAGGTTACACCTTATGTAATGCATGATTTTATTCTTTAAGCATATAAATTAAACATAAAAATAAGTAATAAAAAGAAAAGGGTCCAGTTAAACTGATGGCATTGAGCTCACATGCTATTCACACTAATTGTATATTATACTCTTATTTCAAAGAATAATGCCCCTCGAAAGGTAAAGAATTGGACAGTAAACCTGTATACCAAATTTGAAGCAAATCGGATAATTCTTCATGAAATACCCATTTAGCTAAATTAAGGGGGGATTAGCCCCCTCCCCCGTTCCATCCCTTTATACTTAACCAATGAACCCAGAAAACTAATCAGGGACGCGCCTTATCAGAACGAACTAGGGATGCACCGGATACCCGACACCTGCTTATTCTGCCCTCAAACCGGATATTCGGTCCGGCCTAATACTTCAATATCCGGTTGCCGAATACTGACTTATTGTTTAAATTATATTTTTAACATTATCAGAAAAATTAGTGCGAAATTAATTTGCTTTTTATCAACATTATCACATCAAAACAATGTTAATAGCAAGAAATACTCATTATTTTTACGATAATGAAATTATAGGATTTATACATGAAACTATAATATTTTGAACATGACAATATAATATTTAAAAAAGTCCTTCCGGCCTGTACCGGGAGGAAAAGGTAGCTTTCCTATATCTTCGTTTTAAAATGTTAGCTAATGTTACACGAAAACAGCAAGCTAAAATGCAAAGAAACGTTTACAAAAGATTCGTTAATACTGAATTTGAATAAGAAATTTGCCAAATTATTGAGCAATAGCCAAATTGGCTTCATTTATGAAGACTTATATTGGTCGTCAAATTTGGCGATATTTCGCCAAATGTCGCCAATTTTGGCGAGAATTTGGCGCTAACGGATATGAATATATAGTTTTATGCGTATGATTGGGAAAATTATTACAACAATGAAAATTTTTGTAATGTGCTGTCTTGTTTCAAAATGTCATCCACCCTAGAATTTCAAACTGCTCTATCTCAGCCATTGTTTCAGATAGAGGTAAACCAAAAAATGCTCTGGAATCCTCGTATCAAGGCCTAACACTTAATTAAAAAATAAATTTGAATTTTTAACTTTTTGTATATTTATTTTAGTTTTAAATTTTTAAGTGGCCGCCATCTTGAAACAAAATGGCGGACCAAGCTGGCCAACGAACTCGGTCGAGACATTGGTGAGCTTAATACACATAATTAGTTTCATCAAAATTTATTTATAAATACGAGCGTTATCGTATGACATAGGTCAGATATATTATATATATATCAACATTTGAATGGAGGGTGGTTTTGGGGTCTGGGGGTCATGATCGGTGAAAATATATCGAAATTTTCCGGAACTGCTTTCCTCCGAGCGGCTGCAATTGGTAGCTATGCTTTATACTTTTAGGTAGCTTTCAATACAAAAAAGTATAAAGCTACCTATTGCAGCCGTTCGGAGGAAAGCAGTTCCGGAAAATTTCGACATATTTTCACCGATCATGACCCCCAGACCCCAAAACCACCCTCCGTCCAAATGTTGATTTATATATATAGATATATCCATATATATATATATATATATATCTGACCTATGTCATACGATAACGCCCGTATTTATGAATCGATTTTGATGAAACTAATTGTGTGTATTAAGGTCACTAATGTCTCGACCGAGTTCGTTGGCCAGCTTGGTCCGCCATCTTGTTTCAAGATGGCGGCCACTTAAATATTTAAATTAACTTAAAATCTAAAATAACTATACAAAAAAGTTAAAAATTCAAATTTATTTTTTAATTACGTGTTAGGCCTTGATACAAGGATTCCAGAGCTTTTTTTGGTTTACCTCTATCTTAAAAAATGGCTGAGATAGAGCAGTTTGAATTTCTAGGGTGGCTGACATTTTGAAACAAAACAGCACATTAACGCGATTACTCGCAAATTATTTTCTTTCATTGTTGTAATAATTTTCCCAATCATACGCATAAAACTATATATTCATATCCGTTAGCGCCAAAATTGGCAAAATTGGCGACATTTGGCGAAATATCGCGAAATTTGGCGATCAAAATAAGTCTTCATAAATGAAGCCAATTTGGCTATTGCTCAATAATTTGACGAATTTCTTATTCAAATTCAGTATTAACGAATCTTTTGTAAACGTTTCTTTGCATTTTAGCTTGCTGTTTTCGTGTAACATTAGCTAAAATTTTAAAACGTAGATATAGGAAAGCTACCTTTTCCTCCCGGTACAGGCCGGAAGGACTTTTTTGTATTGAAAGCTACCTAATAGGACAACTAAATTATAATTAAATTAAAATTAAAATTTATTAAAGGCAAGTTATGATGTAGGAACATTAGGTGCTCAGCATTTTCAGGCTGTTACATTTTTTATCACAAATATTTCCTGTATCTGAGAATAAGTGTTCAATCAAGGTGTGGTCTCTTTTTCTTGTGTTTCCAACAATTTTAAAGTAAAAATGATTTTATTGAATCTTTCGTCAGCTGTAGTAAAATAATACTGATCATGAAAAGAATTGTCTCACTTTCATGAATAGTTAACTGTCAAATTTGCACTACAAAACAAGATACTTGCAATGAGAAGCATTAAAATTCTGTTAGTCATTTGTCATGCGTAAAGAAAGTAATAATATGCACGATATGTTGGAAAAGAAAAAGCTACTTCAATAGGATGTTTAGTATTTATAAATAGCAAAGATTTATAAGCATGAAAAACAGAGAAATTACTTAATTGTTTATCTTTTTATGTTCAGTGAACCTGAATAAAAGAAAAAACTACTAATATGTAATATATTAGAATAAGTAAAAGACAAAACATGATTAAATTTCAATACTTAATCACTAAAAGGCATTTGTTTTTAAGTAAGTTTAAATTAATAAATGAATTTAAGTCTATTATGAACATTTGAATGACATAAAATTATAATAATTTAAAGTTTTTCTTCTTTAAGCAAGCATAAAATAGAAATATTATGATTGGAATTAAAAACGAGAAAGTATTCGGCCGGATACCGAATATTCGGTAAAATTTTGTACCGGATATTCGGTATCCGGTATCCGGCAAAAAATTCGCATCCGGGGCATCTCTATAATGAACATCTATACAAAATTTGAAGCAAATCGGATATTTCTATCAAGAGTTATCGCGTTTCATACATATAGAACCTGCGGGGACATTAGCTTTCAGGCATTGATAGCCTGTGAGCTAAAAAGTATTATTAATGCTTTTACAGAAATCCAACTGTTAAGTTGTTGCCTAAAAAACACTTTACTGAGTTGTGATAGATCGGATGCTGAACCGAACTTTAAAAAGATTTAAATTTCATCTATAGTATAAAAATTATTCATCCTTTTAATATTAGTAAATCACAAAATACCTTACACGTAATTATATCCAATTCTAATTAATAGCAGCCAAGAATAACAAATCTAACTTTGATTCCCATTAATAGTAGTTCTTGCACAAGCACTGCTAAATTCTGAATATGGAGCATTCCATTTGCTACATACCTCGCTATTCTTCGCATAAAACAGCATATTGGTCAGACATTTTGATGTTTATCATTTCTTAGGCTAAAAGATTGGGGCATTAATTTAATGCATTTTTGTGATTTCTTTAATTTTAGGAGGAATGTAGGAATATGAACATACCGGTATTTTAGTGATTTCGTTCTTTTCAGGCGAAATATATGATGAGGAAGTCATCATACCACAGTCTATTTTTAGTGCAACAAAACGACTTCGAGGAAAACTGGGATAAATATGTCCCACTTTTTATCTATAATACATTTATAAGAAAAAGTTCACAATCTAATTTCTGTAGCAAGTTCTATACTGTAAATTCAATATCATACGAACCACAGATCCCAAAGATCATAATTGCAATTTGTTTAAAAAACGTTGGGAGAAATATCTACACTTTTTTAAAACAAGTTCATACAAACATATATAGTATGAGTGATTTTTGAGGCAGTGCTAACATTCAATAAAAACTAGAGTATTGCAACAAATTATGAAACTGGGAAACAGTTATCTCTGTGTCCATTCTTTAAATCTAAGGTGGGAAACTATTATCTCAAAAACCTATACATGGTTAACTCCTTTGCGGCAAGCGTCACGTATACATGACGTATAAAATACTCAGAAGCCTTGATTTTTCCTACCATTAATTTTTAATTGTAAATTTTGCTTTATTTAATCAAAGCATTTCTGCGATTTAATCGGGCAAAGATTTCCATTTTTAAAAATCCGTGATAAAAGAATGAAAATTCTGTAAAGAACGCTTGTCGCGAACAGGTTAATGTCCGCAAGATGTGTATTTTCGTATATCTAATAACATAATGAAAATTGATACGAGTATACTCGTTGTTTGTTGAAATAACAGCTAGTGAGACCTCAGAGCAGCAGTTTTCAATCTTGCGCATACTCTATTCTTTAATTGCGTGTACAAATACTCTTTGTTGAAGAACTCTAAATTTGTTATGCAGAAATATGTATGTTGAGTCCAAGTGTAGTAAATGTTTTTGAGGGGAAGAAATTATTCTCATTCTGTATAGCTTTTTCTTAAAATAAAATATGCGAATAAAATATTAACCCCTTTAGCACTAGACGTACACTGCGGCGTACGTCACGATTTCATCGTACACCCCTACCAGACGTACTACTCGTACGTTATGTATATTATTGAAATGTGTGGGGTGGTGTTTTATATTGTGGTAAATACCTGCCGTCTCTAAAGTTATTCACGGTAAGGTTTGGCAATAATCTGCTGCTGAAGGGGTTACCATTTCCGGCACAAACAAAGTCTGTTCGTAAAATGAGAAATTACTGACTGACACCGGAATTTACAGACGATTTTTTTAGAAAATATGAACTCCTTATTTTAAGCTTTCATTGTAGAAACAAAATTTTATTAAAATATTCTTGGTGTCGTCTGCAAGTTTAGAATTAAAATTAGGTGCACCCGGAGTGGTACCACTGTGCCGGAAAGGGTTAAAAGACTAAACTTATTGAAAAAGATTCCTTTATGGGTGTTGTTTCATTCTTTGTGTCTTTGACATTTGAGGTGAAGCTTTGTCATCGTGTTAATAAGAATTTTTTCTTAATGTGCACATGTATCTATCCATCATCTATGCTCAGTTGGCCAAAAAAGAAAGAGACATAGATTTTAATTGTAAAAGGTCGCGAAACTGAAATTATCAAATTGTCATAAAAAAAAACATTCGATTTGAAATTGCGTCATCTGTAAATTAATTTTTTAAGCTTAATTGAAATTCTCTCTTTATTGAAATTGTAATAGACTAAATATTTCAATAGGTGACATCAAATTTTGACATCATACTTGGATTCTTCGGTAAATTTTACCTCTGGAAGTCATTCGGTGAAAGACTATGCAAGACTATGCAAATATAAAGTTTTGAATTCCCGATGTTAAACCTATTTTTAACGGTAAGAAAACAAACTACAATGCGTGTAGTTGAAAACATAACTGAAAACTGCCTGACGGAATAATCTGAAATTCTGGATTTGAACATTCCAAGCTTCTAAAAATTTATATCTGTTATTATTTTTTTTTTTATGAATTACATTACATTTATGTTTTGTATATTAATTTTATAGTACATAAACTATGAAATTAGTATTCCAACACAATCTCTTTGACACCTAGCTCCATAGTCGGATTAAAAATGATTTATTATACTAAAATACTTAATATGAAATAGTTACTTCAAAATGATAAGCAAATGATTCCAATAAATCGAAAAAAGAACGGATGAAAAACGGTAGAAATCGGCAAAAATTAATCGTAAAAATATCAGTTGATGAAAAAAATCGAGGTAGTGAGTGGAGATTATATTTACGGTTGAATTATTGTGAAATACGAGAAAATAATTTAATAGAAAATGACGCTACGACCTAAGAAATTGAAAATACTCCGATCAGTTAAAAATATCTGAAGACTTAAAAATTTTATGCCACTGTATTGATTAATAACTAAACTTTGAAATGCGTCATAAATGTCAAAATATTATTACTGAGTTTACTCTAAAAATGTAAAACAGACAGAGATAAATTATTTTATGTAGTATAACACATTCTTCGTTAAATAAAACACCATTCAGCGCTAATTTGTATAAATTTCTTTTTCTGATATTGTCATGTACATTTTAGAACAAAAGTAATCACTAATCGACAACCATTGCATTTCGATTATTATTTAGAATAAAGCGGCTTCAATACTAAATCATTTTTTCTGTTATACAGGATATCCCAAAAAAGTTGAAACGCGCTTTAATTTTTTACGAATTGAAAATAAGTAAGCAATGCAACTTGCAAAAGTGTTCAAAATAAGGTAGAGAATATTATGTTCATAGAATAGTCTTCCCATTAATATTACATGTTTAAAAATTTTGTATGATCCCCTAAAAAAACTTTTTTCTCTTTTTCCTGTAACAAGAGCTGCATACTTGTGCCTTTAAAATTGAATGAGTTATACTTAATTGAAAATTCACTGTTGTGAATAGGAACTGTATATCAAATTAGAGATGTAAATCTGAGATATTGCAAATAGAAATACGAATGATAATATATATGCATTTGACTTTAACAAAATATAATGTATGTTTAAAAATCCCTGATGGCTCGGCCTACAGGCACAGGTGGATTTCGAAGACGCGGACCGTGGGGCGCCTATTTTTTGGGAATTGCAGAAGAAATGACCTTTTTGCCATGATGCGGCAGTTGGTACCACCCTTTTTGAAATCTAAATGTGTCTATAGGCGGAGCTGGCAGGGATTTTATTTATTTTTATTTATTTATTTATTTTTGTGAGGGTTGGTCCTATAAAAAACTTGTTAATATAAAAGTTGTAGATAATATTAAGAGGCTTTATAATAAATTTAAGCGGATTTGATATCTTGTGAATTGACAAAGTTATGAGTTTTGTTCTCCTAAAACCCCTATCCCCCCCCCCCACCTTGAGGCCATTTTTAGTGATATCAAAAATCTCTCGTAATACATAAATTTTTGGCCTTTTTGCTAGAAGTAATAATAACTTTAAACGGATTCGATACGTATCATAATTTAAAAGTTATAGGGTTTTTTCTGTTATCATAAAAAGCCCCCCCCCCCCCCCATTTACCTCTCCCTTGGTTCGATTTTGCCCATTAACGAACTGGACCGAGATTTTATACCCCATTTTTAATGCCACAAAAAAGTGATATAAGCCATCTTTTTACCTACAATTCTGTTAATTTTGAAGATGAAGTTTTTTGTAATGATTTTGTTACAAGAAAACACAAAGAAAAAAATCTAATTGATTAAATTTGTCTAGAATAGGGCAGAGGGTGTTGTATAAAAATTTAAAAATATAACTTTTTAAAAAATAATGGAAGGACTATTTCCTAACAATTTTATTTTCCATCTTGTTTTGAATACTTTTGCAATGTAATATGGCTACTTATCTCCAATAAGTAAAAAAATAAAGTGTGTTTCAATCTTTTTGGGGAACCCTGTATTTTTTGTTTGAGTGGAATCTATTTAATTTTTAAACGACATGCAATTAAAATGAATACCATCGAGTTCAAGCGATTGTTTCTTAACCCTCGCTTTGGTTACAATTGTCCAAAGACTTTCATATTTCATATAAAAAAATTACCTATTCCCAGATAGCACAAATACTTTACAAAAGATTGCTATACTCTTGTTTTAAATCTTAAAATCCCTTGAGACAACGTTCTTCTAAGCTTAGAAGCTTCTAAGCTTAGATGCAGTTTTTTTTTCTTCTCGCTTACTTAATAGGTACATATTGGGATCCGTACACATCTTTGTTAAAAAAAATCCCTGATGGCTCGGCCAGCTAGGCACAGGTAGAGTTCGAAGACACAGACCGTGGGGCGTCTGTTTGTTGGGAATTGCAGAAGAAATTACCTTTTTGCCATGATTCGGCAGTTGGGGCCGCCCACTTCGAAATCTACCTTGTGGTAGGCAGAGCCGGCAGGGATTTTTTTGTTTTTATTTATTTTATTTTATTTTATTTTTTTGCTATAAGGGTTGGCCCTATAAAAACATGTCAATATAAAAGTTTTAGATAATATTAAGAGGATTTATAATAAATTTAAGCGGATTTGATATCTTATGAATTGACGAAGTTATGATTTTTTTTCTTCTGAAACCCCTCTTTACCCCCCCCCCTCTTGAGGCCATTTTTAATGATATCAAAAAACTGTCATACATAAATTTTTGGCCCTTTTCCTAGAAGTAATAATAACTTTAAACGGATTCGATACGTATCACAATTAAGAAGGTTTTTTTTCTGTTTTCACAACCCCCGCCCCTGGTTCGATTTTGTCCATTAACGAACTTGACCGAGATTTTATACCCTTGATTTTATGTATCAGTTTGGAAGAGATGTGTGCAGAATTATTGGAGTTATAGTGTCCATAAAAAAGTGATATAGATAGATAGATAAAGTTTTGAACTGGGGGGGGGGGGGGGTGGTTTTGAGTTCTGGGAGTCATGATCGGCGTAGATCTGCAGAAAGTTTTCAGAAATTCCAACTTAGGGGAGAATGTAATAGGTAGTATTTCTTACGAAATCTACCTAAAATTAAAGATTTTTAAGAACATAATAGTATATATATATATAATTATATGTATACTCTAAATGTTATATATTGATTATAAAGTAAAATTTCTTGTAAGCAATTATGAAATCCCATCGATTTTTAATTAACCAAAGAAAATTTTACAGATATCTTAACAATTAAGTATAATATTTATATCATTTTAACTCAGTTTAGTATGCTTTTAGGAAACACGCTAAGGCTTCTGAAAAATGTTTTTGTAAGTCGTATTTACATCATTTTTCAGTACACCAGTTAAACTGAAATTGTGACCGTGTAAATAGTGCTGCGTCAAGCTGAAAATATTTTATAATTTATGCTTTACGCATTTCCTCTTTGTTTATCTTTCAATGAAGTTAACCAAAGTTCGTGCTATACGTGTTCATGTTTTGATATGCAATAGTTTTTTATTATGAGCTGAAAATGTCAAAAGGTCACAAATTAAATTACGGCAGCAGTATTAGTTAGTTTTTTTTAGAATAGAGAAAAAATCGCAGCAAAAATGTCAATAGTGTTTTTATTTTAACATCATTTAGTCTCTAAAAAACACTTGTAATTACCGATAAACATTACTGTTGCGAAACTGTTGTTAACAAATAAAGCTCTATTATAAAAAAAACTGGTGTAGTTTGAAAAGTATTTCGATATCCAAACATTTTGTTGAAACTTAAGAAAATTTTATAAGATTAAATATGAAAATGAATGCAATTTTCTTATTTTTCGAGCATATATTATGCTGTCCTCTAAAAAAAACCCCATTTTTTGAAATTATCCCTATATAAAGTCTAATAAAGAATGCAGAAAAATTAAACATTACTAAATTTTTATAGCTTGTTCTGACTAAGATTTTAATGGTGAGCATTTTTCATTTATTTATTTATTATAAAATGGCAGCCAATTAAGCGAGAATTTAAAAAAAAAAAAAAAAAAAGAAAGAAAAAGAAAGAAAGAAACCTACTTTTCCAAAAAACTAGTCGTTGGGGGGGCCACCGTAATACTTACCCATCATCTATATGTATAATGTAAAATATTAAAATAAAAATGTGTAAACTACTTAGAAAATGCATTGCAATTCAAATAAAATCGTGGCTTGATGACGTCATAAAAAGGCTCGATTACGGAATTGCTTGAAAGAGGTTTTTCCTTATAACTCTAAAAATAATACTCTTATTAACTAGCGGTTTATTGCATCTGATTAAGCGTCAAATTTCCAATTAAAATATATATTTGAAGTGAAATTTGGATGAAATACAGGGTCATAAAAAATCGAAGAGTGTGGAAAATAGGATTACAAATATCTCGGCAACTCATTATCCGATCGACTTCATGTTTTATGCAAAATTTATGTTTTTTTATTGTCTTTTATATTTACTCCTTAAAATAAACAATTTCGAAAATTTTTATATACCTTTCATCAGAACGAATATTTCGAGAGTCCGAAAAAAAAAATGTTCCGGTTAATCGAGGTTATTGAAATGAAATAGGCTTCTTCCCATTATTACATACTAAGTACATACCAAATTGCAAGTCTCTATCTCAATTTGTTCGGGAGATAGAGCGTTTACAGACAGACACACAAACACACAGACGGACGGCAAAAAAAATTTTCTAAAAATATGTTTTTCGGAATCTCCAGTGTCTGAAACGTGTAAATCCGTCAAAAAAAAATTTTCGATTTTCAAAACGATTACAAGACTTACCCTATACTACGTATGATGGGTAAGTAATAATCCATTTTACTTGAAAAAAAACCCACAACTAATATAATTAGCTGAAAATGAAGCATTTTATTACATATTAATGGTTTAACATAAAAACAAATAAAAATTTATGTAACTCATTTTAAAATTCTATTATAACAAGAAAATCTCTAAAAATGAAACTCGTGTTTTGCCAGAATTCTGCAATTGTTAGTTTAAATTATTTTAAAACTAAATAAGCACTCCTTAGGTATTTTTAACTATTTTTATTACTCTAATTGGTGCATAAAAACAGAACAAAACAAAAAAAAATGACTTTGGTGGAATATTTGAAGTACTAGTGTGGTTTTTTTTTTTTTAGGAAATACTGCACTCTGGTTTTTTTTAATTTTTTTTAAACTACAGTACAATATATCAAGTGTGGACGAAGTTTTATGTACTGATAGTTTATTAGCTTGCATCATCACAGAAGATAACTTAACCTCTTCGAGACGAGCGCCACGTATATGTGCCGTTTAGGGTGCATGAAATCCTTGAATTAGAACACCAGATACTTTATTAAAGAAATGTTCGCCTTATCTAATCACAGATTTTCAGCGATTGACAAAAAGGAAAATTACAAATTTTGAAAAACTGATGCCGAAGAATTAAAAGAGGTGTAAAAGCCGCTCGTCGCGAAGAGATTAATTGCGAATTGATGCATTGTTTTAAAAATGCGAGGGGAAGTCATTAAGTAAGTCACAAAAGATAATTAAATAATAACTTAGAATGATATTCACTTCAAAACTATGTTTATTTCTCAACTATGTTTATTTCTCAATATTTATGCACTTATATCACTGTTTTATCAATGCCCCAGCACCAGCAACATAACATTCTTTTGGTTGCTGTCCTAGCCGCATTAGGACTTCAAGATGAACCTTTTCATCATCTGTGAACATCATCTTGCAACTTCTTCAACATCCACCATACAGCTTCGACTTAGCCCCAGGCGATTTTCATCTGTTTAGTCCACTAAAAAACCATCTTGGAAGCAAGATGATGTTCATAGATGATGAAAAGGTTCAACTTGAAGTCCTAATGTGGCTGAGACAGCAACCCAAGGAATGTCATGCAGCTGGTGTTGGGGTAATGATAAAACAGTGATATAAGTGCATAAATATTGGTGGAGAATATGTTGAGAAATAAAAATATTTTTGAAGTGAATATCATTGTAAGTTATTATTTAATCATCATATTCAAATTTTAATTGCTTAAAAGGCGTATAGACAACATAGTGAAAAAGTACGAGTTGTAATTTTCCAACTGGACGAAAAATGTCCGGGCCAGGATTCGAACCTGGGATCTCTTGGCTGAAGCTGCCACGCTCTTTCAACTGAGCTATCCCGATCGAATCTGGAGGGCATAATTCATCCAGTTAACCTTATTGATCATAGCATCTGGTCTGATATTTTAATCAGCTCAACAGAATAGATCGCAGGTAATGGAACTCCAGTAAACGCTGGATACGTGATTACACTAGATTAATTTTAACACAATTATTCAAATTGGTAAAGAAATCATACGAGTTGTAATTTTCCAACTGGACGAAAAATGTCCGGGCCAGGATTCGAACCTGGGATCTCTTGGCTGAAGCTGCCACGCTCTTCCAACTGAGCTATCCCGGTTGAATCTGGAGGGCATAATTCATCCAGTTAACTTTCTTGATCATAGCATCTGGTCTGATATTTTAATCAGCTCAACAGATCGCAACAGATAACAGAACTCCAGTAAACGCTGGATACGTGATTACACTAGATTAATTTTAACACAATTATTCAAATTGGTAAAGAAATCATACGAGTTGTAATTTTCCAACTGGACGAAAAATGTCCGGGCCAGGATTCGAACCTGGGATCTCTTGGCTGAAGCCGCCACGCTTACTGGAGTTCCATTACCTGCGATCTATTCTGTTGAGCTCATTAAAATATCAGACCAGATGCTATGATCAATAAGATTAACTGGATGAATTATGCCCTCCAGATTCGACCGGGATAGCTCAGTTGGTAAAGCGTGGCGGCTTCAGTCAAGAGATCACAGGTTCGAATCCTGGCCCGGACATTTTTCGTCCAGTTGGAAAATTACAACTCGTATGATTTCTTTACCAATTTGAATAATTGTGTTAAAATTAATTTAGTGTAATCACGTATCCAGCGTTTACTGGCGTTCCATTACCTGCGATCTATTCTGTTGAGCTGATTAAAATATCAGACCAGATGCTATGATCAATAAGGTTAACTGGATGAATTATGCCCTCCAGATTCGACCAGGATAGCTCAGTTGGAAGAGCGTGGCAGCTTCAGCCAAGAGATCCCAGGTTCGAATCCTGGCCCGGACATTTTTCGTCCAGTTGGAAAATTACAACTCGTATGATTTCTTTACCAATTTGAATAATTGTGTTAAAATTAATGTAGTGAAAAAGTACCCAAGCAGGACTCGAACCCGGGTCATCAGTATAAGCGCAGTGACGTTCTACCAACTGAACCACTTGGAAACGATACTCAGCCTGGCACTTTCTCACCATGACACGTTGGCAAGACTACAAACGCAGCACATGATGGAATATTTTCCGTGAGCTACCAACCCTGAGTAAAAATTTTCTATGAAAATTTTTCCAAGTATTAAATAGATTTATTTAATTATATTTTGTGACTTACCTAATGACTTTCCCTCGTAGTTAAAAATAAAAGGAAAAACACAAGCATATGCGAATCATACAAACCACAAATTTCGTAAGGAAACAAAGAAATTTAGTTCTAAACTCAATCCGAAGTCTTCTTCGTTCAAAATAGAAAATATAATTAACAGTTTAATCGAATCAAATTATTTTACTCGAATACAAGTAAGTTTTTTATTTTTCGAGAAATTTCTAATTAATCATCACGATTTAAGAATCGCGGCTAACTTTTCGCTAATTCAAAATTAAATGTAGGTAAATTAGATCCCATTAATTGTAAGTGGGAAAACAATCGATTGAATTTCATTAAAAGCACGTAGATTCAATTATATAAAAGCAATTACAGAGTAAAGTTACTATTAAGTAAAATGAGCGAATTAGACGAGCAGCATTAGTTTTAAATACTACTTTACTTTTTGTGTAAAGTTAAAATTAAACAGCCTATTTAATGCAATAACACTTCAATGTTTAAATTAAAACTATGCATATTATGGGTACTTCAATCGAATTTATTTTCACTTCTTTATTTAACTACAACAGCTGTTTTCCCTATCGCTTAGGAAGTTTTTGAGCGAGGTATTTTTAAAGACATTACTGAAGTTGGGAGTTTTATTTATTAAATTTCCTGCATTAGTTCTTGAGATATGACTATCGCTAAATTCGTGTAAATCCTGAAAAATGCAGCACAGTAAGCGCCACCTTTTAAAAGATTTACACCAAAAACTAATAAGCAACAACTTATGGCAACGTCTAACTGAATCTGAAGTTTGACGAAAATTCGTGCATTAGTTCTTGAGATATATAGCTATCTTAAAAATCGCGAATAATGCAGCACAGAAGCGCCACCTGTCGGGCGGTATACACCAAAACCTAATCAGCAATAATTTATGTCAACGTTTAATTGAATCTAGAGTTTTATTAAATTCCGTGCATTAGTTCTTGAGATAGAGCGCCCACAAAGTTTTTGTCGCATACAGACAGACATTTTCTAAAAACAGTCAAATCGTGTTCAAGACCTTCTAAAACGTATAAATCCATCTAAAACCGGAAGTCGAAAATTCTCATGAATCCTTTACTTTTCTATCCTTTACTTTATCCTTTTTCTAACTACTTTACTTTATTCTATCTTTACAACTGTCCGTCGAATGGTACCTTTTGCACATGTATGCGATAGTTTTGTAACAAAATAGCATATGGTGGTGCTTTTTTTTCCAACGAATATACAATTTGTTTGTGTATTGTTGAAATTAAATATTAAAATTCGTTGAAATGAACAGTATTTTGATATTCAAATGAAGTATTTTTGTGTATAAATTTATACGTACAATCAAATTACAACAAAGAAGTTCATTATGCACCAAACCTGGCTCGCCAAAATATGCCAATTGGCTGTGATAAAACAGCAATAACAAAATATTTTAAGCATTAAAAAGTCGAAAATACAAAAAAATAACAATAATAAAGAATGTAATATTTTTTTATTATACGCTTTTTAATTAATAGTTTCATATTAACATATTATGATTATACGTAGAGAAATCTGTTTAGAAATCATAAACAGATAGTTTTTTTTTTTGTGTGTGTGTGTGTGTGGCTTCTATCTTAAAAAAGAAACAAAGCAAAAATTACATTTAAAAAAAAATAAATTCACTAGCTAGCGTTTCCTACTATGCGTAAAAAAAGTGAATTTTCCATAATCGGGTTTGGTACCCACGCCAATCTAACGTATTGTAAGGGATTTCTTTTTTGGGAGGGGGGAGGTAGAGGGGCAATAGCATGTATTGCAGTCAAGACATCAGACGTGATTTCCAAGATAAACATTGAATGCTTACAAAAAATTTTACAAAAAGAAATATTTTTACTTTTATTTTATCTCGAAGTATAAGAATAAATTGAAATATTTCATAAATTTAATTTCATTCAATAAGTTTTCGTTCCCTTTTTCATCCATAAAATTTGTCGTGCTCAAAAACTTTGAAGTACATATTGAAAAAGAATGGAGCATAAAAAGCCATAACCAGAAATGCAGAAGAAGAAAAAAACCCCGAAAGAACCGTTTTTATTACGCACATTTTTCAAAGTTTTAAGTTATGAAGCGTGATACATTAAAGTATGATTAGAAGAGTGCTTGCAGAACCTGGAGTTTTAAAGTATGAAATATGAGGTGATTCCAGAAATATTTTATGTCTTGTTAAGATGACATTACCTGAGAGATATTGGTTATTATGTGCAGCTTAAGCTAAATGAGGAAATTTAGATCGTATCGGATTCGGCCGAAATCCACATTTTATAAGTTTATTTTTCTTAGCATAAGCGGAATTCCTGCCCAGACATACATATTTTTTTTTTAATTTCTAAAACAAATTGCTCTGATGTTCTAAGAAAAAATTTTAATAATGAAATTAGAAAAAATACATAGTAAAAAATGAACTGTAACAGTTTTAAAATAATAATAATCTCTGCATTTAGCTAAACATGCTATAAAACTTTAAATATTTTTTTTAACGACGGACATAAAATGCTACTTGCAAACAAACGCAGCATATAATATGCTATTATAAATCATGATTCACATTGTACAATCTGAATTGGACCTGGGAAAGTATCCTATAAGGTTTTGAGAGTAAAAACTATAGGACATTTCCCGTTGGTCTAGAATCTTGAAATTTGGCACAAAGGAAGGTCTTATAGCACATTTAAAGGGGGAAAAACCGAAAATCATTAATTTATAATTCTATGTCTATTTATTACGCGATCGTAAATTAATGATTTTCGCATATTTGTACATTTAATTACATACATATAAAAAATTCCTTATATCGAACGTCATATTCACCTTAATAAGTTAAAATACACAACGTAAATACATTGATATCATAATTTGATCGTTACTAAAATAGATGCAAATACAATATCAAAGTTTTAAAACATTAAAACATTTTTTTAAAAATCCCTGCCGGCACGGCCTCCAGGCACAGGTAGATTTCGAAGACGCAAACCGTGGGGCGCCTGTTTATTGAAAATTGCGGATGAAATGACCTTTTGCCATAATGAGTCAGTTGGAACCGCCTACTTCGAAATTTAACTTGTTTGCAGGCGGAGCCGGCAAGGTTTTTTTTTTTTTTCTATAAGGATTGGTTCTTAAAAAATCTTGTCAGTATAAAAGTTTTAGATAATATTAAGAGGATTTATAATAAATTTAAGCGGATTTGATATCTTGTGAATGGACGAAGTTATGAATTTTTTTTCTTCTAAAACCCCCCCTTCCCCCCCTTGTGGCCATTTTTAATGATATCAAAAATCTGTTATACATAAATTTTCGGCCCTTTTCCTAGAAATAATAAAACGGATTCGAAACGTATCATAATTAAGACGTTATGGGTTTTTTTTCTGATTTCACAAAAAGCCCCCCATCCCCCCCCCTTTAATTCGATTTTGCCCATTAACGAACTTGACCGAGATTCCATGCCCCTTGATTTTATGTATCAGTTTGGGAAAGATTTGTGCAGAATTATTGGAGTTATCTATCTATAAAAAAACGACATAGATAGATAGATAGATAGATAGATAAAGGTTTTGAACTGAGGGTGGTTTTGGGTTCTGGGAGTCATGATCGGCGTAGATCTGCAAAAATTTTTCAAAAATTCCAACTTAGGGGAGAATGTAATAGGTAGTATTTCTTACGAAATCTACCTAAAACACAGATATCAAACATATCCTGAGCGCTTTCGTTTCAACGAAACATTAGCCATCATCACAGCAGTTAGAAAGAGGACGAAAACTGTAGCTCTAAAAAGAGCAATTTTATTGTTTATAGATTCGACCTTGCTACTTGTCCAGTGTTCTTTTTAGAGCTACAGTTTTCGTCTTCTTTTTAACTGCTGTGATGATGGCTAATGTTTAGCTAAAAGCGCTCAGGATATGTTTGACATCTGTGGGTTTTTTTAAAAAATGGATTAATATTTTAAAACTTGGGTATTGTATTTGCACCTATTTTAGCAACGATTAAATTATGAAATCAATGTATTTACGCTGTGTACTTTGTTTTATATTTGTCAAGAAACTAGGTACTTACTAAAAAGGAAACCACTCATGATGCAGCTTGCACCTAGCATTGAGAGCTGGTGCATTTTAAAGCCTTATATTACAAAGTTTGAGAATCGATAAAATGTTTCTGTTAAAATCATATTTTTTTTTATTTTACAGCAGCATAACTTTCTGAAAATTCAATTTTTGAGACTCTCTTATCACTTTTTTCAACTTTGATGGTACTTTTATCTATTTCAATTGACACCAATAAATTAAATATTGTATCCATTTTATGTGGGATTGTTTGAGCTTTAATTAAAAAAAAAAAATTCTCTAGCTTTGTTAGGGACCAAGATATTTGGAAATGAATTGTGTTGGGTACTTTTCACCCTCAATGCTTAAAGAGGTATCGTTTAGATGTGTGCTTGTCAGGGGTTAACTCGCTTTTGGCATGAAATTAACAATTAAAAATCCAATAATAAAAAATAAGTATAAAAAAATATTAAATATGATTTTAGCAGAAATTTTATCTGTCCTCTAAATTGTATGTATAGGGCTACAAAATGCATCAGGTATCGATGCTAGGTGCGAGCTGCACCAAAAGTAGTTCCTTTGTAAGCTTTATAGTAATATTACATATCGGTACGAAACTCTCAGAGTGCGAGTCCTACTCGCACTTTTTTCTCTCTTTTATTTAGTTCTTTAATGTATTTTTATTCAATCCCAAATTAAAAGAATAAATTAGAATGTTTCATTAATTTAATTTCAATCAATAATTTTTCGTTCCCTTTGTCCATCTATATATAAAACCTGCCGTACTCAAAAATGTTGAAGTACTTTTATATAATAAAAAAGAATGGAGCATAAAAACCCATAACCCGTGAAATATTGAGAATTGCCGGAGAAAAAAACGCGAAAGAACCGTTTTTATTACGCACATTTTTCAAAGTTTTAAGTTATGAAGCGTGATACATTAAAGTATGATTAGAAGAATGCTTGCAGAACTTGGAGTCTTAAAGTATAAAATATGAGATGATTCTAGAGATATTTTACGCCTTGTTCAGAAGAGATTCCAGAGAGATATTGGTTATTATGTGCAGCTTAAGTTAAATGAGGAAATTTAGATCGTATCGGATGCTGCCGAAATACCGCATTTTATGAGTTTATTTTTCTTAACATAAGCGGAATTCCTGCCCAGATACTTTTTAAATTTCTAAAACAAATTGCTTTGATGTTCTATGAAAAATGTTGTATCTATAATAATAATGTTTGTTTGTGTGCATGTACGCTGAAGAGACCGCTAAGCGTAGAGCTATAAGATTTGGCAGGAAGGTATACTCTATGTCTGAAGTTATGCACCTCGAAGCTGGTATTTGAATTTTTTGACTGGATTTTTTAATTTTTTAATTCATTTTTCAGCGGTTAATTACGCCTGTAAGATGTAGTTTGATTTTAGTTTTATTTTTTACTCTGTCAGTTTATGCTTGGAAAAAAGCAGGATAAAAATTCACTAGATTTTTTTGTTTAATTTTTTGAGATTTTTAGTTATTCCCATATATATATTACGATTTTTACTCGTAATTGAAAAATTCGTTCCATTGTTGTAACTCTCATACATTTTAACCACATTGTTTCCCGTATTGTTATCACGTCAACATTACTGGCGCACACATTTGTGTTTTATGATATAGATCGACTTTTAGAATAGTTTTACTTCTAATGTACTTGGCGAGCACGTATTTCTTTTTTTTTTTCCCTTGAAAGTGCAAACTGATAGGTAGGCAAGTTAGACCTTACATTCTCTGTAACGTCCAAATCGATGAAATTTGGTTGTTTTAAGAGCAATTTACTTGGGAAATACTTAAAAAGGTTATATATACGAATGCGCAATATAACAAAGAACTCTCTTGTACATTTTGTTACTGCTATGAGTAAACTCAAGTTGGAAAGATACCAAATCGTCGCAAAGTGAACTAAGTTGCTGAAAATTTTCATTTTAATCTGGAAATTAAAAAAACACAATTCAAGATTCGCTTGATATGAGACAGGAGCGGGTGTAGCCTGCATAGATATGCGCTGCTGAAAGCAGTGCCCCCAAAACCCCAAGTTTGTTTATTTCGAGGTTCGTTTAAAAAACCGATCAGCGAGGCGGGTGAATATCCGCTAGTAATGATATAAGAAAAAATAAATAAATAGTAAATAAGTTTTTAACAGTCTCTGCATTTAGCTAAACTTGCTATAAAGCTTTAAATATATTTTAACTATGAACATAAATGCTATTTGCAAACTAACTCAGTATATAATATGCTATTATAAATCATGACGCACACTGTACAATCCGATTGTGACAAACTTGAAATAATTTTAATGATATTTAAACGTGAAATATGATATTAAAAATGTGTTTTTAATAAAAGTTTTTAAAACGTTGCATGCCTAATTGGAATATTTTTTAGATCATAACTCCATAAAACTACAATATTGTGCAAGATAAATTAACAGTAACGAATAGTAATGTTATGAACAACGCCATAACATTACTTTTTCTAACGGGAACATTTACCCAATGTAATGATGTAAAAATATTTTAAACTTAAATAATTTAAACTTAATTACGATGCTCGAATGCAGAATCAACTAACTCTCAAAAATAACTAAATGCAAGTTTACTAATTCAAACTCAGCTTACGTAAGGTCCCCTCCTGTTACTAAGGAAAACAATATAACAAACTAACAATATAACAAATAGACTGCTCAAGAATCGTACTCAAGACGAAAGAATCACTATTGTTGAAAACACATTAATTAATGACACTTCAAAACTATGCTAAATGTCTCTACTAACTGGAATCCCGTGGACTCCGAAAATCACTTTATTGTAGCATGTAAGTTTTAACACCCTACCAAAGGCTGCATTTCTTCAGCTGAGGGCTTTGAATGCATTCTCTGATTACTCGGAACGTCAGTTGCTGATTGCAAGTGGCAAAGTATACACACTCCAAACTCTGAAGTGCTAAAACACTGGTCTAAGTTACCTTGATAGGCGAGACACGAACGAATCAACTCGTTTAAACTCTCACTCTTGTATTTATACTCACCAGCTGACCACAGTAAGCTAGTTAGCATATAACTGCACAAAAATGAGCGTGTAGCTTAGTCCAGGTAGGCAAAATCATAGTTGCGAAAGTCAGAGAAACGACAGATAGATACTTATACGCACAAATGTTAGATGTCTGAAAACACACTCACAACAAAAACTAGACTACTTCCATAAGCGAGTAGCGAGATATCGCCATAAGCATCTTAAATCTGGTGTTTTTGTGTCGCTATTCTAAGCAAGTGTTTCAAGTAACTGCATTAATGTTAAAAAATAATGATAAATAAAGTCATACAGAAATATTTATAATTAAATACGATTATATTCCTATGTATAGTATTCTTTCAAGAAACGGCGGCGAATTTCTTAAATCTTTCAAAATGTTTGCTAAAACACTTTGTCAATATTCTATTTTCAGCTGTACTTCAATAAGAGTTGTCGAATATAGAAAGCAGAAACACCGTTATTTTTTATACAGAAATGTTTTCAGGCTCAGCAAAATAATTAAAAGTGTACCGAAAATGAAAACTTTTGGTCTATTTAGGTCTTTTAAACATTCTCTATCCTTATAAACAAGAGCTATTTAAGTATAAAGCATGCAATTTGTTGATAAAATATTCACGATAATGTTGATACATAAAAACAACTTAAGAGAAGTAATTCAACCTCTCGGTGAAGAGAAAAACAGGTTGTATGAAAGTATAGGTTATTAAGAATAAAATGTAGAAGTATGTTTTTATCAGTGTACTTAGGCATGAAATATTATAGAAGACATAAATGGAGAAATAAAGTAAATGGGCCGGCTTCCGAAAGCATTTGTGAATGCAATAGAAATGACGCTACCAGGAAAAACTTTATGAGCCTGCTTTTTATGACATTTGGTGTAGAGATGTGCTCAGAAAACGGAATAAAGGGAGATGATAAAGGAATATAATTGTTTGGAGAAAGAGATAAAATTCCTTCTATTTTTTATCTCACTGCATTACCAAGCGTTATTCACATTCAGTGTTTTTCTCAGTAGATACGTTTGACTTTTATGAACTTATTTCAAGACTAAGAAAATTGTGCTCGATATCCAAATTTTTTAAAAAAATGCAAGGCAATACGCTACATTCATAGAAATTTTATGATGTTTGATATGTATATATATATATATATATATATATATATATATATATTAATATTTAATATGCTTAATGTATAATTTGATGTGTACCTCAAAGATGTTAAAATTTTAAAAGATTTAAAAAAAATAAACATCAATTAATGTTGTGAAATTGCTGAGATTATGAATGTTGCATTTAACACGTTATCACTTTACTTTTAATACTTAACCAGAGGGGCCCGTGCGAAGATTTCGCACTGAAATCTAATATTTTTTAGGTACTTCTCTATTATCCCGTCGACCACTTTTCATAACAAAAAACTACCGCCAAACTGTACGATTAAACGCCAAAAATGCAGTCCCATTTACTTGATGTCAGAATCATTATGCGTGTCTGTTACGTCACCTAGTGGTTTTACATTCGACATTTGCGTGTATTTTTCATTATGTTTTACTGATTTAGCAGTTATTTTATTAATTAAAATAACATTTGTGTCCTTAAATTCTTATTTTTTTTTTTATTTTGATATTCCAATGGCAACGTTCTCCCGTTTATTTGGCGATAGTTTTTTGTTATGAAAAGTGGTCGACGGGATAATAGAGAAGTATCATTTTTTATCAATATGTAATATTTATTAGATGCAGGTTTAAACTTCTAAAGAAAAAGCAAGGCTAAAAATATCTGCAAACAACATTTAGTTGTTAGTCAAGCCAGAATATCATCTAATTTATTCCATCAAAGTTAGACTAAAAACGGATCCAAGATTGCTAAAGGCACGCGCGAGAAAAAAAAAATTAACAATCGTATTTTGACTGCATTAGAGGATGACGTCATCCACTTCGGGAAAAACATGTGACTCAGAAATATAAATCTAAACATTTCAATTTCAATTTCGCTTTTTAATCATAAGTATAAAATAAACCCGTGTGGTGTTTTTTTTTAATAATAATTGCTGAGCATCCTATAATGTGGTATTTTATTTTTTGGCAACAATAATTTCAGGAAAACCTTTCATTTCTTTCATGAAAACAATGGCGATTTAATTTTAAATTTTCAGCAAATTTTAATCAAAAACATGTTTTAACGAATTGTTAAGTCGACTATGTCAGAAGCCGGTTCAAAAACCTTTCATGTGGTATCTCATTCGTTGTTCTGCGTTTCATATTTTCTGAGAAAAAGGGATGTTGACAGGAGAAATAATATATATGATGATGATGATTTAAATAAAGAATTGATCAGTATTATTTTACGAATTTGAATGAGAAAATATTTCAGGGTGGTTAAAAAATATTCAAATTTTAGAATTTAAAATTGTATGAATTTGTTATGTTAAAATATTTACATTTATATTTGTGACTTTCGAGCTAAATACATATCTTTAAAGCTATTTTTCTTTTCATTTTAACAGACTTCGAACAAAATATGTTATAATTTTCGTTATACAGGGTGATTCAACACAAGGCTACAAACTTTAAGAGGTGATAGACACTCCAGAGGATCGAGCTATCCTAAATTCTATACAATGTTTGTTGCTCTATCACCTCTTAAAGTTTGTCGCACTGGTGCTGAATCACCTGTGTGTGTGCGTATGTACACACACCCACACACAACAAGCGATTTTTGTATAGGAACACAAACAGCGATTTTTTTATTGGAAACCAGGGTAACAATCGACTCATTCAGTCAAAATTACAGGGTGTTTCGCTTCAATCAGACCTCAGATTTTTGGTCAAAACGTTAACAGTAAGTAATTAAGTAAGATATTTTAACGAGACTTATAACAGAACTCACTTGCTGTGTGAAAAATGCGACGAAATCACGAAAACTGATAGAAGTAGGTAGTAATTTGATCAATGTAATGTCAATTGTATTCCGAAAATTGGATTGTCTAATTTAGCGCTGATTGGATGTGGATGGTGGCCATTTCCACCATCTTAAATGAGACAATATCACGAGATGTAGTGAAATTGATGTATCCAGTGGAAATCTACTATTTAACTGTTCCGCTACTAAGAATTTTTTACTAAGATTTTTCACGTTACTTTTGTATTTTGGGCTTTTGAATGAATTTTTTTTAAATAGAATTTTAAAACTAAAACATTTTTTAAATTGGCATAAGCAGGTGTCATGGAAAATAAAAAGAAATTACATTGACGCATCAAAAGTTTAAGCTAAATATTTAAATCATACTGGAATGTTTTTGTACTGTGAATATTACATTTGTATATTTGAATTATTGTTTTAAAAAATAAGAATTTATTTTATTAATATCGTTGTGCAATATTTTTCATATATATATATGTTACGGTCAATATGATAAATCCGGTCATTATTAATAATGACCGGTTAAACGGGCATTATTACCGGGCATTATTAATACGGTCAATATAATAAATCTGGTCATTATTAATAATAACCGGTTATTACTAATAATGACCGGATTTTTCAAATTGACCGTAACATATATATATGAAAAATATTTCACAACGATATTAATAAAATAAATAAATATTGACCGTAACATATATATGAATATATATATGATTTATTTTATATATACATAATTTTGGCCAGCTCTTACTTGATGAAATTTATTTTTTATTTTTGATATGCCATACGAAAAGGTTCAGGATGCATACAAAAGTTTATTATTGCTTTCAAAATTTAGGAATTTTTTCAATACACCTTCTAGAACTTAAAAGTACACTTTTTATTATATGTATATTATTTTTATTTCTGAAAAATGAATTTTATACATCATAATTTTAAAAGATTTTGTTTGATTAATTTTACACATAATGATAGAGTCCTAATAATTCACATACTATAACATGGTTAATGAATTGTAATATTGATTTCCATTTCCTATTTTATTTACGTATAGAGATAGGATCGTATCTCAAGGTCTACATAAGTCTTGTTTTCACGCAACATGTACAACGACAAACAAAAGAAGCCGCATAAAGGAATAAATATGTAATGTGATTAAATTCATTTTTAGCGCTGTTATCTTTTTGCAGCCACTAGAAACAATAAAAACTGTCTTTCCAATACATCAAAGAGTGACGGAAGAAGGAAATGTTTAAGGAGCTATTTATGTATTATTAGCTACCGGCGTTTGAACCTAAAATCAATATATGTAACCTCTTATACTTTACCGTAAGAATGATAAAAAGTTAGATCAGGTGTTGAGGAAACATGTAATAATATAGTCTCAGAAATGGGATATTACGCAAATAAGGTTAAAAGGTGAAAAAAAAAACTATTTTTCTTTTAAACATTCCGTACCGAGTGATATTTGTGCTCAAGTAAGTCAATTCCCAAAATTTAGATTCTTACAGTTTTATCTATTCTGATGTTAATACCAAAATGGGTTATACAATTTTTGAATAGAATTTTCAAACTTTTTCGCTATAATAATGACAACATATAGATTTATAGAATAAATAGCCAGTGAATTTTTATCCTGCTTTGCAAAGCGTAAACCGACATAGTGAAAAATGTCCAATTCGGGGATCGAAGCCAGACCCTTGGAATAGCGCTCCAATGTTCTACCTTTGAGCTAACGAGGGCGATACCCAGTCTGGCATCTCTCACCCTTATCTGTCGGTAAGGCTACAGAAATGTCATCATGAGCACACAAATTTCTGTGACTGGCAACCATGAGACGACATACAAAGACCAGCATACTTAATTTTTAATTCATTTTTCAGCAGTGAATTACGCCTGCAATCATTGAATATAAATAACCTGTGAATTTTTTACCCTGCTTTTCAAAGGGTAAACCGACATAGGGAAAAAGGTCCAAGCCTGGTTATTTATTCAATGATTACCGATGTAATTCACAGCTGAAAAAAGGAATTAAAAATTAACTACGGATTTACATTTATATGTTTTAACACGTGTACTCCACATTTTGGTTCAGCATCCGCGCATGCCACACGAGTGCGATTTAGGATTCCGTAATTTTAAACGCGTTTAACTTTGTTGGCAGTACAATGACAATAAAATATAACACATTATTTCTATACGAAATTTAATGCGGAATCCAACTGCGATATTTATTTTTGTCGAAAATTTCATTTTGTTATTAAAAAAATTAAATTAATAAAAGCATGTTTTAAAAAAAAGCCGACATTTTAAATTTTGGTCTGTGGAAATTCGCATTGGTGTGAAGTTCACAGGTTAAATAATGTTCAATTAGAAGACAATCACGCTAAAAACATAACAGAAGCTTTTCAAGATGATAAACAGTAAGTGGATTTTGACATTAAAATAAGAATTTTTAAACAGTTGTCACTCGGTTTCACTTATATTTATACTCGGTTTTTACTTTATTAACTTTTTTGGTTTTTTACCTTTAAAATGGGCATGTTATTTCACGCTTCACATGAACTGGACATATAAGTTTTCTAATTTGTCATATGTATTTTCGTATCAAATGAAGGATTTTATAATTATTGCGTGCCGGGATTCTGATGTCAGTTCTGAGGACTTGACTTAGAGAAAACAAGCAGTCAGTAGATAGTCAGATATCTGGTCTCATGCTTCGAATCTCTCTTCTTAAATAACTCTTGAATCAAATGCACACATTATAATGTAGTTTAGATGAAATATTTACTATAAAATATTTAAATATTATTATAATAATTTATAGATTATTTATCTGTATTGGAGATATTGTTAGGCTTTAAATTAATTCGCACTATTGTTTGATGTAAACAATTGCACTACAGTGACTGATAACTTTTTCTTATATTAAGGGTGTATTCAAATCCAAACTGCTTATTTTGAGACACATTTGTAAATTCATTTTTGCTCTAAAATGCATCCAATTGGCAGGTTCTCTTATTCAGAAACTTTATAATGTCCGTATTGTCTCGATGTTTTGATAAATGTAGAATATATTTCAAAAAATGCTGTCAAAGTGGACATTTGAACCGAATTTCCCAAAGCGATAGCGCTGGAAACAAAAAAAAATGATCGTACCGTGAAAATAATTGTCTGTAAATCAATTTCTAATTAATTGAACGAAAAATAAAAACATGGGGCCCTTATAAATGTCTTTATAAATCACGCCGCCAAGTTTCCTGTTGTTACTTTTAAAAATGAGTCTGCGAATGTGTCTCAAAATTTTGAGTTGTTGAGCATGGAAAAATATATTTTTTTAATACCGCCTTAAATATTTGACTTAATTGGCTCTTTAATTCAAATAGCTACACATCTGTAAGTCGTAAAATGTATTAAATGACAACGTTTCTGATCATTTAAGTGCGATAAAAAAAAAATTAAGGATAAGGTAAAAACTAAAAATTGGAACAATATAAAGGAATAAGAGCCAAAAAGTTGAACGATAACATAAAAATGTAATACACATATTTCAGGTTAAAACAAATCTCCGGTCCTTTTCCATTCTCAGGTAAATACAGATAAGTAAAACGTACAACTAAGAGTGACCTTGCTTTTACATCCGAGGTATAAAATTTCAACTTTTCAACTGAAGAGGAACCAGGGAATTTTTCTTTTAATTCTTGAACCTATGGTTGTACAGTCAGTGTAAAAGAAAAATATATATCTGCCTTTATTCGTAGATCGTTTACAATAAAATCGTATCACAGTTGTCTTTATACCCGGAAGTTCTAAAAGAAATTATATTAGGGTATAGCTACAAATTTTTAAAAGTTGTGATTTCACAGGAAAAACTTCCAGATTCAGTAAAATTCTAGAGGCAATATATGTATAAAAGAAACTAAAATAAACTATCATCCTCCAAAATTTTATCAGAAAAATATATTTATACCAGAAATTCAGAAATTAATTTTTCTGCTTGCTGGTTTTGACTTTACTTACCCATCATACGTAGTATAGGGTAAGTCTTGTAATCGTTTTGAAAATCGAAAATAAAACATTTTGACGGATTTACACGTTTCAGATACTGGAGATTCCGAAAAACATATTTTTAGAAAAAAAAATTGCCGTCCGTCTGTCTGTGTATCTGTAAACGCTCTACCTCCCGAACAAATTGAGATAGAGACTTGCAATTTGGTATGTTCTTAGTATGTAATAATGAGAAGAAGCTTATTGAATTTCAGTAACCTCGATTATCCGGAACTATTTTGTTCGGACTCTTGAAATATTCGTTCTGATAAAAGGTATATAAAATTTTTCGAAATTGTTTATTCTAAGGAGAGAATATAAAAGACAATAAAAAAACATAAATTTTGCATAAAGAATGAAGTCGATTGGATAATGAGTTGCCAAGATATTTGTAATCCTATTTACCACACTCTTCGATTTTTCATGACCCTGTATTTCATTCAAATTTCAATTCAAATACATATTTTAATTGGAAATGAGACGCTTAGTCCGACGCAGTAAACCGCTAGTTAATAGGATTATCATTTTTGGAGTTATAAGGATGTTTCTTTTACGCAATTCAGTAATTGAGCCTTTAAAGTTTATGGCGTCATCAAGCCACGATTTTATTCGAATTGCAATGCATTTTATAAGTAGTTTACACATGTTTTATTTTCATATTTTATTTTATGCATATCCATGATGGGTAAGTATTACGGTGGCCCCCAACAACTAGTTCTTATATGTGGTTGAAAGGACGCAGAATAAGATACCTTTAGACTTCCGAAAAGTTAAACTTCACTGTATCTCGAAAAATCCTGATTAGAATGAACTATAAACTTATACAACCATGTTTTTGACAATGTCCATTCTATCCATGCAAACATTGATGTAGGTCGTAATTCATAATTTTTTAATATGAATTTATTAGTAAATTTCATCATTAAAATTTGTGTATAAACAAATGCCATCTTTAGGTCCATTCAGTGTATGTCACTGAAAACAAAAATTTTAATTCAATGATTTTTTGGGATGATATAAATTAAAGTTTGTGTCATTATTTTAACATTAGAATCCTCAAATTTTGACCTCTTAAATACATGAAGATTTACGAAAAATAGATAAACTATATCTTTTTCCGGGTTGATTTGATCCAAGAAACTCAAAGTATTAAAAGTGGGTGTTGCGATTTTAAAAGTTGGTGAAACTTTTAATATGTAGACGATCCCTATTTCAAAAATTGCAATCATATTTTCAAAGAATACATTATTCAATGACGCCTATGATGTGATTTTACCGTAAACAGTCTGAAAATAAAGACAAGTGTATCGTTTTCCTTTACACTGACACGTGCGCGGCAGTGTATTACTGCTTATTTTACTGTTTATTACTGTTAATTTTACGGTATAATACTGGCAGCTGGAATGCCAGTATTATACCGTAAAATCAACTTTTTTTTTAGTGTAGAACATGAATGATAATCGTTTTTAATTAAAATTCTAATAGACTGTTTAACTTTAGTATATTTTCTTAGGTTGCCCACCAACTTCACTAAAAAACATTTTTGATACTTTCGTATTGGCCGCATGCCAACGGTCAATAGCGGAACACTTCACTACTTATAGCAATCTTAGTGATTCGAGGGTGGGATGATTATTTCAGTGTTTAAACGCGTTGTCCGATTATCTGTAACATATCTGTTAAATTCTTGTTTTATTTATTTGGGAAGTTTTAATTTCGTTTAGCAATTTATTTATGGAATATTACGCGGAAATAGACAAATACTGAATTACACTGTTTTAAGTGCAAACGGGTTAATCTTCCGTAATTGGGTTGCACGCAGATTTAAAAAAAGTATTCATGCTTGAAAATTATTTTTAAATCCATAAAATAATTAGTAAAATGAAATACAGTTAAATAGATCGTTATCGAACCCAGATAACCTTGGTATAGCGCATCTAGTGCTTTACCAATTAAGGCATCCGGACGACATCCGGTCTGGCACTTCTTTCACATTTTTCATTCAAGTTGGTTGTACGCTGTTAAGCAAAGTGAAAAGAAAATTCACATCCTTTGTAGTGCTATTCAAGGATTTAAGGCGTAGTTTCAGTCGTACTGAAAATTTAATTGGAAATTGAAATACAGTTTTCAAACAAATCGCATATGAAATTCCTTTTTTTTTTTTCGAAATTGTAAAAATTTAATTTATATGATATTCAGAAGTTAAAAGAATTGCAGTAAAAGCGAAATTTATTGGTCATGCGGTTGTCACCATCACTATGATGTCTGCGTTACTCACGGACATGCTTTTGCTTTATAATATAGATTTAATATTTTCGAGGTATTTTTCAAAAAATGTAAGGTAAGAAATTTTCTTAACTTTATTTTGAATGTTTTTCCCCCACCGTTCACATTTCGCAAACTTTTACTTAGTATGTGTGTATATTATCAAATAACCTCTTTAACGAAAAAAAAAAAAAGGAGGTGGGTAAAAAGCCGGATTCAGTGATATCGAATGTTAACATAATCTGGTTTTTGCCAAATATCTTTACTTTTCCAATAGATGCAAAGTAAATACTTTATTGGAACGGTTGTAATCTTTGGAATGTTCTACTTTTGCTATTGATTTTCGTACTGAAACCGGCATATGGTCACTTCTTTGAGCTTGTTTGAATTGACTCAATCCGATAACGCATTCACTGATTTCCCAATGGTCTTACAGAGAGACAACATTTATTCTATCGATTTAAGTATTCTCATCTCTAGGAAGAAATGTAAAAAAAAAATCAAACATTGCTATGAAAGTCTGTTTTGTTTCATAACATTTTTTTAAACATATTCTTTCTATAAAGGTATGTACTCTTTTGACAAAAATATATATTTTTTAAATAATGTTCTAATATATTTTGTACTTAAGCTAAGCTGCATGAAATTACTGTGAGGGAATGAAACTAATATGAGAGGGGGGGGGGGGGGAAGCGAGAGTCAATGGACCAATACAGAATGATATAAAGATTATATAATACGTTTCTATTGTGTTCCTGGGTGGATGCAATAAATTTTGTTATTTTTATCATACTCCATTCATACACAAGTAGCAAAATGTACGATAAACAAGTTTCGTTTCGGGGTGGGCTCGGACTTTTGACAGATACGTATGTTTCAGTCAATTTGAGGGAGACTTCATCTAGTTCGAAAATATTTGGAGTAGTGTAGCACCGGGAGGTGGTTGAGGAATTTAACTTTGAAATTTAAAATGAACAGGGCATCTCTTGGGATATCACTGGAAAAATTTCTTAAAGACGAACAGTTTAAAAATAACTTTGTTGTCCTATAATGCCCCTTAAATAAGTAACGATTTATTTGAAGTTTTAACTCTAATTTCATGAAAAAGTTATCTTTTTTTCAACCTAACTGTAATCTAAAAGTTGCTAGAATTCCTATTGCGGGCAGGTACATTAGAAAACGATATTTTACCGTACAAACGATATTTTACCGAATATCATGGAAGAGTTGAAGCAGCGAATTAAGTAAAGTTGTAATAACATCAGCCAGGAATGATTTTTGTATCGGCTCTACTACTGCCAAGAAGTGGAAGGTAGTCAATTCGAGTAACATTTTGGTTAAGTTGGATTATGTTAAAAACATTTCATTTTTTATAAAATTCAATTTAAAAGCTTAATTAGTCATAGCGCTCTAAAGAAACTGCGTAGGACAATATTTGTTTTTTGTAAATTGTTTGTTTTAAAATTGTTTAAACTTTTCCTAATTTTTTGTTATAAAACCCCTCTTAGAATTAGAAATTTCAAAGTTGAATATCCCCGTTGAACTACTTATTTTTTTTTTACTAAGTAAGGTCCTCCTTCAGTTGATTGAACACGTATTTCACCTTTTTCTAAAATTCCAACGTGTTTCAGAGTTAAGGGGAATAGGATGAGGTTTTTGGCAGACCCTGTATATATCTATATAGGTTTTAATTGTATTTATTTTTCCTTGTATATTAAAATATACCTACTTTAACGTAATTTTTGGTACATCTTTTTAAAAGTAAGCTTTCGGTGTATATTTTTAATAAAATTACTAGCACAAGATGTGAAACTTAAATTATATTTTTAGTATGTTAAAAATTGCTTCATTATACAGGGTGTCCACGTATAACCTGACCGACCTTTATTTTCGCAACCGTTGGTCCTAGATGCACACTTCCAATTACAAAAATGGTTTAAATAAGGTAAAGAATTATTTTTAAAGCGATTTGGGTCAAGAAAAACATTTATTAAAAAAATACGAAAGTTAAATTTTTATACGGTCCCCCGGTCCTATAAGTGATATTTAGTAAAAATTTACTGTGACACTAACAAGTACGACAAAGAAAGTTCCATTTATCTAACATTAAAATTGACAGAGTTATGAAACTTTGAAATGCATAACTTATACCACTTTTTTGCATCTAAAAAGAGATGATTTCGGCCATGGTCGTATATAAAGTACTTAAACTTATTTCAAGGTATCTGCGCTTTGAAAGAAATCGTACAACTATTACGATTGAGTTAATTTTTATTAGTTAAGTTTCAGATTAATTAAAATTATTGTATTTTAACATATGTTTTATTTTGAAAGGATTTGAGGCTGTGATTTATTTTAACAAAAATTATGTTATTTTCATAAGGTTTTATTTAACTTGCAACGATCGTCTTTCCAGTTTAAAATTTGTACTCGAAGTTTAACTCACTTTCAAATGTCCGATCGAAGTTAAATTTTACATACTGACTTAAATCCGATGACAATGTAATATTATTATGATTTTCGACGCTTACTGTCTTATACATACTTATATTAGAGAATAACACAAAAAAAAATTCGGATAGATTATCGTCAACAAGTTTAACCCCTTAACTGTGGGAAGTATTTTGACACCATAAACTAAAAATAGGCACAATACACCACTTTTTCCGTACTAAAATATTTGCTTTGTGTAATCGAAAATGGTCTGCCGATTAATAAAAATAAAGCGAAGGTTGCGTTTAAAAATTACTGGTGTGCAAAAGCTTTTAGTAACAAAACAAGCAAACTGTTCTTGCCCGAACTGAGTTCGGGCTACACAGTTAAGGGGTTAAGAAAGAGTTTTAGATTAGATAACATAAACCTGCGATGGTTGTGTTTTTTAACTTTTATAATTACGTTTTATGTATTTTTTAACGCTAAATAAAAAAATTACCTTCACTTTTAACCATCATATCAGGATTTTTCGCAAATCGTAAATTTCAAGGTTAAAAAATAGCGAAAAATCTGATATTATAAAATAGATGTAAGACTTTTTTATTCTTAATTTTATTTAATTCAATAGTTTATTAAAATTTTTGGCTTATACTGGGTTTCTTACAGCTAAACAGCTCAGGGGTCCGATGAGGTTGGGATGGGAGGGGGAATCAATTTTAACTTTGAAATTTGCGATTTGAGAAAAATCCTAACGTGGTGGTTTAAAATGAAGGTCATTTTCGGATTCAACACTAAAAAATACATAAGAATCAATTTTCAAAAGATAAAAAACATGGCACAACCCAAAATTTGAAAGACCGTGTAATCTAACAGCATTTTAAAATCGGTATCATTTTGTAAAGAATTGAGGCTGTTGTTTTTCATCCTTTTATTTAACAAAAATTCTGTTATTTTTATCCTCTTATATGTTCAGTACAAATTGTATATTTTGCATTAATATGTCAGAATGATTATAGATTTCACAATTATATTAGATTGCAATGTTAATTTTTCTCTCAACTATTTTTTTTGATATATCTAACGATTATTTATATTTCTACTACATTTGTGAATGACCCCTATTTCGCAGCAAAAAATATACTCCAACTTTAAACAGCTATTATTCGGTCAAATTTAATGTTAGATGAATGGAACTTTTTTTGTCGTACTTGTTAGTGTCACAGTAAATTTTTACTAAATATCACTTATAGGACCGGGGGACCGTATAAAAATTTAACTTTCGTAATTTTTTAATAAATGTTTTTCTTGACCCAAATCAATTTAAAAGTAATTCTTTACCTTATTTAAAACATTTTTGTAACTGGAAGTATGCATCTAGGACCAACGGTTGCGAAAATAAAGGTCGGTCAGGTTATACGTGGACACCCTGTATATGCGTGACTCATGTTTATGATTAAAATGGAAACAATAATATAGTATTGAATTATTAATAGATCCGGAGTCCTTAAGAAATAAAAACGTTCTCGAATTTGCAGTAGGGTTAGAGTTATTTTAATTCCAATGTCTAATGACATAATATTAATGAGAATGAAGTAAAATTCTATACTTTTGGCGTTGTATTGATTGTAAAATTTATTTGTTAATGTAAATTCTCATGTTTATCAATTGAATTGTTTAAAGAATATTTGTATCATTCATCTTATTAAATTACTAGATGGAACCCGTCAAAATTTGACGGCAAAAAACTTGATAGTACCATAAAAATAAAATTCATAGCTGCTTTAAAATGTTTGAAACTTTTGCAGAATAATTCAAATAAATAAAAAACCCACTTTGAATTAAAGCTAGGTTGGAGAACAGCAATTGGCTAAGTTTCACTGGCACATGCACTCGCGGAATTTCTTTCATCTGACACATTTAGCGCTGTTGTGCAAGTAAATGGTAAGTGCCCCCTTGGGGAGGGGGAAATGGTGGGATGGACCAAGGAGATGCATAACATGAATAAGCAGTCAAAGACCTTTCAAACGATATGTAACATGAGGGGTGTGTGCAAAATTAAAAAAAGTACCCCCTTGGGGGGGGGGGGGGGTAAAGTAGGGGATGGACACGGAACATGCATAATATGATTAAGTGGTCACAGACATTTCCAACGATATATAACATGACGGTTGTGTGCAAAATTTAGAAAAGTACCTCTTTGGGGGGGGGGGGCAAAGTGGGGAAATGGACATTGGAGATATGCATATGATTAAGCAGTCACAGACCTTTCCAACGATATGACATGAGGGTTGTCTGCAAAATTTAGAAAAGTACCCCCTTGGGGGAGGGGGGGCAAAGTGGGGAGATGGACATTGGAGATGCATAATATGATTAAGCGGTCACAGACCTTTCCAACAATATATGACATGAGGGGTGTCAACAAAATTTAGAAAATTGACCCCTTGGGGGGGACAATTGGGGAGATGGACATTAAAGATGCATAATATGATTAAGCGGTCACAGACCTTTCCAACGATATATGACATGAGGGTTGTCTGCAAAATTTAGAAAAGTACCTCTTTGGGGGGGGGGGGGGGCAAAGTGGGGAAATGGACATTGGAGATATGCATATGATTAAGCAGTCACAGACCTTTCCAACGATATATGACATGAGGGTTGTCTGCAAAATTTAGAAAAGTACCCCCTTGGGGGAGGGGGGGGGGCAAAGTGGGGAGATGGACATTGGAGATGCATAATATCCTTAAGCGGTCACAGACCTTTCCAACAATATATGACATGAGGGGTGTCAACAAAATTTAGAAAAGTGCCCCCTTAAGGGGGGGGGAAGTGGCGGGATGGACCCCCGAGATGCATAACATGAATAAGCAGGCAAAAACCTTTCCAACAATACGTAACATGAAGGGTTTGTGCAAAATTTACAAAAGTATCCCCTTGGGGGGGGGGGGGGGGGGCAAAGTGGGGGGATGGACACCGGAGATGCATAATATGATTAAGCGGTCAGAGACCTTTTTAACGATATATAACATGAGTGGTATGTGCAAAATTTAGAAAAGCGCCCCAATTGGCGGGAAGGGGGGGGGGGATGGACCACACAGATGCATAACATGAAAAGGCAGTCGCAGGCCTTTCGAACGATATATCATATGAGTGGTGTCAGCAAAGAAAAGTCTCCACCCCGTGTGGGCAAAACATACTACCCCCGCCGCCATAATTATTGATGCGGACTCATTTTTTAAATTCGTTCGCACCCCTCTTCTCCCGCAAAATGTTGTGAATTTTTAAAAACTCCCCTTCCGAATTTTTTTATACCAAAAGCACTTATGTCCGTCGTCTGCATGCAGAGTTTTGTGCTTACAGACGCCTGACACAACAATACACACACAGACAGACGTTTACCGACATTAATAGTATAGATGATACTCAGTGCCTACACATTTCACCCTTTATAACTCAGCCAATGAGTTGACGGTTGTTCATTTCCAGAAACGAAACAATAATTCTTTAGGATGAATTTTGTTTGTTTGATACACCGTGGCAGAATGCGTGCAATACAGCGACAGGCATCACAAACTTTTTAGGGCACCTGCAGACTAAAAACAAATAATCAATCTTCGCGGGAAAAAAATCCTAGATTTCGTCAAATGATCACAGGAAAAACACTAATTTCATCAAAGGATCATGTAAAACGTGAATTTTGTTAAAAGGCCACAGAAAAAAGCGATTTATGCAAAAGATGAGCAAATTTTGTCAAAGAATCTCAAAACAGGAAATTTCACCAAAAGATAGCGCTTTCTTGCCAAATTTCATCTAAAAATTGCGGAATAAAATGTATTTTATCAAAAAATCGCTGGAAAACGCACATTTCGTTAAAGTATCGAGAGAAAAATGCGAATTTCTTCAAAGATTGCTGAAAAAACGCGAATTTCATCGAAGGATTGCTGAAAATTCATGAATCTTATCAAAAGGCAGCAGAGAAAATGTGATTATTATCAAAGCATTGCGAAAAAAGAAAATTTCGTCTAAGGATCACAGAAAAACGCAAATTTCATAAAAGAATCATGGAAAATAACGCAAATTTCATGAAAAAAAAAAAAATCGCAGAAAAAACACAAATTTCGTCAAATTATCGCTGAAAAAAACACAAATTACGTCATAGGATAGCTGAAAAAATTGTGAATCTCGACAAAAAAAAGATACAGAAAAAAATGCGAATTTCATTAAAGAATCACGAAAAAAAATGCGAATTTTGTTAAAGGATTGCGCAAAGAATGTGAATTTTTTGAAAGGTTCGTGTGAAAAATGAAACTGTCTTTATTAAAAACAGCACACACACAAACATGTATATAAACCTCAATACACACAAACATATTATAGGCAGGGCTTGAAATTCAATTTTTCCAAGGACGGGAGTCTCCCTACCAACATTTTTAAATGGAGGGGAGTTGTAATGTTTGGGAGGGAGAAAAAAAATCTTTAAACCCCACTATTATTTTACGTGCTATTTAAAGAATTACATTAATGCAGACATGACAAAATGCCATTGAAAAAATTAAGTCAACTGAGAATGATTATGTAAAATGTTTATTTTTATTATAAAAAAGGGAAGAAAGTTAAGTTTTATATATGCAGTGTATTTTTCAAGTTCCATTAAATGTGTTAGGGACCCTTAACAATTAGGTTGTTAAATAAATTTCTGACTTTAGATTTTACTTGATTGAGATTCACCGATCGATCGTGGAAAAGACACAAAGTTCATCGATCTGTCGCGGAAAAAACGCTAAGTTTGTCGATCTGTCATAAAAAACGCAAAGTTCGTCAATCAGTCGGGGGAAAAAAGCAAATTTCGTCGATCGATTGCAGAATAAACACAAAGTTCGTCGATCTGTCCCCAAAAAACGCAAGGTTCGTCGATCAGTCGCTTAAAAAACGCAATGTTCGTCGATCTGTCGCAGGAAAAACTCAAAGTTCATTGATCTCTCACGGAAAAAACCACAAAGTTCGTCGATCAGTCGCGGAAAAAACACAAAGTCCGTCAATCGGTTGCGGGGAAAAAAAATCACGAAATTTATCGGTCGGTTGCAGGTAAATTAAGTAATGCAAATTTCTCCAAAAATGCTGAAATTTTTTGGGCGGGAGGCTCCCACTCATTGTCTTTTTTTGGGCGGGATTTCAAAATTTTCGGCACGAATCACGCCCTGAAAGATATAGTTTTAATCTGAAATAATATACTGAACTTGAACTAACTTTTGAAAAATCGGGTTAACCCAAATCCAACTTGCAGAAATCTACACTCAGTCTGAAATCGACTCGAACCATAAAGACAGTTAACCCAACTTGCAACAAAAATAATTATTGCCGAGAGAGCATTTACCCTCTCTCCCTGTGCTGAAACTTTTCAGAAAATTTTCTGTGAATTTTCTGATTTTTTCTTTTCTCAAAAATGCTGTAGTCATTTTGTCCCCCAATTTTGCCCTTTACAATTCAGCCAATGAGTGGAGGAGGCCAAAGGAGCGTTCCTTATCACAAACGAAAGATGAGATACGTTCGTTTGATGTCGTTGTTGAAAATTTATGGATTTCTATTATTAAAGTATTTTTTTCATTTTACCGTATTTATTTTCTTTTTGTGTTGTATGTATTTTGCTACTTTGAATTTTTTTAAACTAACCCTTTTTTTTTTTTTTTTGGAGAGTGAGAGAGAGAGATTTAGTAATTTGGTGACACGAAGTTCCGCAAATTCTTAAAATCCACAAATCGTTTCCAATGTAAACAATGAAATTTACAATTAAGTTGCAAGTGCAAAATTTCAGTTTTTTAAAATTTTCATGTCATTCTGTACACATTTTAATATGTCATTCTGATCATTATACATATTTAGTTATGCATTATTAATTATTTACCTGACCTTTACTTTTAATATTTTAAATATTTCAAACTTACAGCTAAATATAATTATTAAAACATTTGAAATACTGCATTCGAAAAATGAAATTTCAGCTTAGAAACGCGACAATTACTATTAGGTTAAAAAAATTTAAAGTAGAAAAGTACTTATGATATAAAAAGAAGAAAAAAAAATACACCAGAATTTATCTGTATTACGAAAGCGGGAGAAATGATTTTCTGTGCTATACGAAAAGATATCCAAATAACTCAATCATGAACATAAAAATAGGTATCGGTTTCTATGTTCATGTGCACTCAATCCACTCTTGAAACTTTTAAAAAGGTCATTGAATGAATGAAATTCATCTCCGCCTTTCACATCCAGAAAACTTGCTGTGTCGCCAATTATGTTTATATTTTATATATATATAAAAAAATAATAATTCAGGCACTTTTCCGTTATACGGACACCATTGTCGCCAAACATACATACATACATTTTGGCATAGTGTCCGTATAACAGAAAAGTACTAAAGTTCATGGTTTAAAATCACAATAAAATATCATGAAATTTATTGATTAGTTGTGGGAAAATATCGGGGAAATAATGTGTTTTTCGTGAATTTTTTGTTTTGTTAACAATGTGGTTAGAGAGCCAGGGAGAAATCCAGAAAACTTGCTGTGTCGCCAATTATGTTTATATTTTATATATATATATATAAAAATAATAATTCAGGCACTTTTCCATTATACGTACACCATTGTCGCCAAACATACATACATACATTTTGGCATAGTGTCCATATAACAAAAAAGTACTAAAGTTCATGGTTTAAAATCGCAATAAAATATCATGAAATTTATTGATTAGTTGTGGGAAAATATCGGGGAAATAATGTGTTTTTGTGAAATTTTTTGTTTTGTGTTGTTGTGTTTAATTGTAAGCATTCATTATAATTTTCAGTGCATTATTAAATTGAAATTTTTGTTTAAAATATGTAAACAAAACAGTGACCAGAAACCTGCACAATTTCTATAATATAGATAGATAGATAGATGCATGCATGTAGTACTTTTAATTATTTGGTAAAAATACTGTGATCGTCACTGAGAAAACCTGAATTTAACCTAAAAGTAATTGTCGAGTGTTTAAGCTGAAATTTCATTTTACGAATACAGTATTTCAAATGTTTTAATAATTACATTCAGCTGTAAGTTTGAAATATTAAAAGTAAAGGCCAAGTAAATAATTAATAATGCATAACTAAAAGTAATTGTCGAGTGTTTAAGCTGAAATTTCATTTTACGAATACAGTATTTCAAATGTTTTAATAGTTACATTCAACTGTAAGTTTGAAATATTAAAAGTAAAGGCCAAGTAAATAATTAATAATGCATAACTAAAAGTAATTGTCGAGTGTTTAAGCTGAAATTGCATTTGAAATACTGCATTCGAAAAATGAAATTTCAGCTTAGAAACGCGACAATTATTATTAGGTTAAAAAAATTTAAAGTAGAAAAGTACTTATGATATAAAAAGAAGAAAAAAAAATACACCAGAATTTATCTGTATTACGAAAGCGGGAGAAATGATTTTCTGTGCTATACGAAAAGATATCCAAATAACTCAATCATGAACATAAAAATAGGTATCGGTTTCTATGTTCATGTGCACTCAATCCAAACTTGAAACTTTTAAAAAGGTCATTGAATGAATGAAATTCATCTCCGCCTTTCACATCCAGAAAACTTGCTGTGTCGCCAATTATGTTTATATTTTATATATATATAAAAAAATAATAATTCAGGCACTTTTCCGTTATACGGACACCATTGTCGCCAAACATACATACATACATTTTGGCATAGTGTCCGTATAACAGAAAAGTACTAAAGTTCATGGTTTAAAATCACAATAAAATATCATGAAATTTATTGATTAGTTGTGGGAAAATATCGGGGAAATAATGTGTTTTTCGTGAATTTTTTTGTTTTGTTAACAATGTGGTTAGAGAGCCAGGGAGAAATCCAGAAAACTTGCTGTGTCGCCAATTATGTTTATATTTTATATATATATATAAAAATAATAATTCAGGCACTTTTCCGTTATACGTACACCATTGTCGCCAAACATACATACATACATTTTTGCATAGTGTCCATATAACAAAAAAGTACTAAAGTTCATGGTTTAAAATCGCAATAAAATATCATGAAATTTATTGATTAGTTGTGGGAAAATATCGGGGAAATAATGTGTTTTTGTGAAATTTTTTGTTTTGTGTTGTTGTGTTTAATTGTAAGCATTCATTATAATTTTCAGTGCATTATTAAATTGAAATTTTTGGTTAAAATATGTAAACAAAACAGTGACCAGAAACCTGCACAATTTCTAATATAGATAGATAGATAGATGCATGCATGTAGTAATTTTAATTATTTGGTAAAAATACTGTGATCGTCACTGAGAAAACCTGAATTTAACCTAAAAGTAATTGTCGAGTGTTTAAGCTGAAATTTCATTTTACGAATACAGTATTTCAAATGTTTTAATAATTACATTCAGCTGTAAGTTTGAAATATTAAAAGTAAAGGCCAAGTAAATAATTAATAATGCATAATTAAAAGTAATTGTCGAGTGTTTAAGCTGAAATTTCATTTTACGAATACAGTATTTCAAATGTTTTAATAATTACATTCAGCTGTAAGTTTGAAATATTAAAAGTAAAGGCCAAGTAAATAATTAATAATGCATAACTAAAAGTAATTGTCGAGTGTTTAAGCTGAAATTTCATTTTACGAATACAGTATTTCAAATGTTTTAATAGTTACATTCAACTGTAAGTTTGAAATATTAAAAGTAAAGGTCAAGTAAATAATTAATAATGCATAACTAAAAGTAATTGTCGAGTGTTTAAGCTGAAATTTCATTTTACGAATACAGTATTTCAAATGTTTTAATAGTTACATTCAACTGTAAGTTTGAAATATTAAAAGTAAAGGCCAAGTAAATAATTAATAATGCATAACTAAAAGTAATTGTCGAGTGTTTAAGCTGAAATTTCATTTTACGAATACAGTATTTCAAATGTTTTAATAGTTACATTCAGCTGTAAGTTTGAAATATTAAAAGTAAAGGCCAAGTAAATAATTAATAATGCAAAACTAAATATGTATAATGATGAGATTTTTTTTTTCTTGAATTATTCAGTGAAACTCGCCTTATAAATGTACGCAAATAATTCACATCAAAATCTTAAAATAACAAAGTTTTCTTTCGTGTTTAGCTATGCTTAATAACCAAAAAAGCTTGATTAATACAAAAGTTATTTGGTAAAAATACCGTGATCGTCGCTGAGAAAACCTGAATTTAATCATATCACACACGAAATATCTCTCTCTCTCAAAAAAAGGGTTAGTTATAAAAAAATTCAAAGAGGTAAAATACATACGACTTAAAAAGAAAATAAATACGGTAAAATGAAAAAATACCTTAATAAAAGAAATCCATAAAAATTTCAACAACCGAACAACCAAATGGAATCGTAATACACATACGCTTCTAGAGAGAGGAAAAAGCCTTCACCTCATTGGCTGAAACATCGCGTCTGAAGATAGTAAAAGCCTCTAGCTGATTAGCTGAATGCTCGCGCATGCGTATAAATAGCATTTTTGCACGAAAAACTAAAAAGCAGGTTAGCTTTAAGTATATGGATTGGTAGCTCATTGAACAAGATATTTGGCTTTCCTGTTTCGATATGTATATAGATTGATTTCGATGCATTTTTAGTAAAAAAAAAAAAAAAATCTGAGGATGCTTATATTTTGCTCATAAATATTCAGCTTCTTTTTTCCCCTTATTTTATTCTGGCCTTTTTTATTCTAATGAAATAGCGATTCCCCGCGGTCTAATTACTGCAGGTCTGATAAATAAGGCTCTGTTTTAATGGCGATATTGTGCCACTATTTTTCTTTAATGAATAATGCATGCGGCATTCAGGAGAAAAGTGCGTAAGATGTGTTATATGTATTTTTTTTTCCTGTGTATTTTTTATCGTAAAACTTTAGAATTTCTAATCGCTATTCATTTACGTAAAAATAAATATTTTATTAAGCTCCTAACTGTAAATATTGTTTGTTACTTTCTTCAGAAATTTTCAAGAGAATTTAATTGCATGCGTTATTATTTATACTATCGAATGTATGGAGCATAGGGTACGAGTGTGGTGTTAATGATCTAATAAAGACTTTTTATTATTATTATTATTATTAGAAAAAGGAAGTTTCGAAAGAGCAGTTTCGTCAGTCTAAATAATATGTAAATTCTATGTTCTGTGAGGTTAGAAGAAAAATTGGTTGTATTCTTTTTATGGTTGCATGTTTGTTAAACTGAAGCAGTCGCCTCTTGAGAACATATCGTCATTTCTAATACTTTTATTCTGTTTTTAAAGAATTTTGTTTCCATTTTTTTTTTTTTAAATAGTTGAACATGTTCTCCAAAAACTTTTATATTGTGGCCTTTGAATGCTATTTGAAGAGAACAGTAGGATGCAGGAAAAGATGTTCTTAAGTAACATAGTATCTAATTTTTTAAAAGAATGTTTAGAAATGACTTTATTGAAAATACTTACCAAAAATGATTTTTATATCTTTCTTCTGAAATGCGCAAGATAATTTAATTGTATGCGCTATTATTTATACCATCGAATGTATTGAGAACAGAGTACGAATGTGATGTTAATGATCTAATAAAGAATATGTTTTACATCGCTAGAAAAAGAAAGATTTGAATAGCCGCTTCGTCAGTCTAAATATGGTATATCTGATGATATATCTCTTGAGAATATATCATCATTTCTTTACTTTTATTATGTTTTTAATAAAAAAAATTCCAAAATTTTTAAAAGATTTTTTTTTAAATAGTTGAACAAGTTCTCCTAAAATTTTTAGATTGTCATCTTTGAATGCTATTTGAAGAGAACAAATAGGATTCAGTAAAAGAAGTTCTTAAGTAACTTAGTGTCTATTTTTTTTTTTTTTTTATGTTTAGTAATTAAATTATTGAAGACTTTCTAAAAATTATTTTTAAATCTTTCTTCTGAAATGCTCGAGATAATTTAATTACATGCGTTATCATTTATACCATCGAATGTATTGAGCATAGGGTACGAGTGTGGTTTTAATGATCTAATAATGAATATCTTCTAAATTACTAGTAAAAGAAAGTTTTGAAAAAGCTGCTTCGTCATCGTCAGTCTAAATAACATTTAAATTTTATGTTCTATGAGAATAGAAGCAGTATTGCCAGTATTCTTTTTGTGGTTGCATGTTTGTTAGACTGAAGCAATCGCCTCTTAAGAAGATATCATCATTTCTTTACTTTTATTGGGTTTTTAATGAACTTTTTTCCAAAATTTAAAAAATATTTTTTTTTTTCAAAAAATAGTTGAACAAGTTCTCCTAAAATTTTTAGATTGTCATCTTTGAATGCTATTTGAAGAGAACAAATAGGATTCAGTAAAAGAAGTTCTTAAGTAACTTAGTATCTATTTTTTTTTTAATGTTTAGTAACTAAATTATTGAAGACTTTCTAAAAATTATTTTTAAATCTTTCTTCTGAAATGCTCGAGATAATTTAATTACATGCGTTATCATTTATACCATCGAATGTATTGAGCACAGGGTACGAGTGTGGTGTTAATGATCTCATAAAGAATATTTTCTAAATTACTAGTAAAAGAAAGTTTTGAAAAAGCTGCTTCGTCAGTCTAAAAAACATTTAAATTTTATGTTCTATGAGAGTACAGGCAGGATTGCCAGTACTCTTTTTGTGGTTGCATGTTTGTTAGACTGAAGAAGTCTTCTCTTGAAAGCATGTTTGTCATTTATATACTTTTATTGCGTTTTAAAGAATTTTTTCCCTTAATCAAAAATGGTTGAACCAGTTCACTTAAAATGTTTAGATTGCCATCTTTGATTTATATTTAAGAGAACATTAACATGCAGAAAAAGATGTTTTTAATGAACATAGTATCTAATTATTTTCAAGTCATATTTATAGCAATGAATTTTATTGAAGGTAAATATAAGACTTTCTAAAAATATTTTTAAATCTTTTCTACATCAATGATCTCTTGCATTACCCTTTGCAGATCAGAAAATGTGGTTTAATATTTGGTAAAAAATCGAACAATGACTGGAAATTACTACTGAAAGCTTAATTCTGGACACTATCAATACGATATCAGTGTAAAAAAATAATTGTTGGGAAATGTAGCAAAATGGGATAGAATTGACACCATAGCAACCAATGCCAATCTTCAATATTGCAACTTATAAATTAAAACTTTTTTTTTATGTGGACTTAAACTAAATTAAAATATTTTAATCCTTTTTTTTTAAGTTTACGTCTGATATTTATATTGATCTTCTGTATTTTTTTTTAACTTTTCAACATAGTTGAAAAGTATTTGACTTCGGTTTGTCTTTCTGCCGTCTTTCCGTGCTCTAACTGTCGTAAATATACTCGATTGTCATGTAATTGATATATGTTATTGAAGTTTACTATAGCATGTTCGCTATTGAAACTGGAGTGTGCAGCACTTATAGTTCGTTTACAGGGACACTCAAAAGAATCCCGTTACATTAATGCCAATGGGGAAAATCGTATGCGGTGTATTTTAATGATGTTACGCTATTTCAATCATAATGAAATTGATATGCATTTATGAAGTACATTAAAACATGCTTCAAGTAGAATATAGATTGCAAGGCATTTATCATTCATTTACAGGGCCACACAAAAGAATTCTATTACATAATGGTCTACGGGGAATAACTGTTTGCAGCGTATTTTACTACGTGCGTATAAATTCATATACAGGGCTACGGAAAGAACCGGATACATTGCCGTCTATGAATGGTAATTTATGAAAGTATGTTGGTGTGCGCTTTTTTCATTAACTTTTAGTTTAATAAGAGGAGTGTGTTAAAAATCTGTAGATAATGCACAAAACTGAACAAAATTATAAGAGTGCATTTCCGTCTATTGGTGAAAATTGTTGAAAGATGGATTTTCAATTGTGTTATGCGTTTTGTAACTAAGCTAAATTTGTAGTAAATTTGTAGTAATTAAATTTGTAGTAAACTATGTAGTGTATATACATATCTACAGATCATATACAGGGATGCACAATAGATTTAGAGTATCTTGCCGGCTTTGATAGTACTTGTTGAAGTATGGTTTCGCCTTTTTAACGGTGAACTTATGTTGCAGTATTCTGGAAGTATGATCTATGCTTGATGCATGATTTTTCTTTCTTGTTTAATATAAAATCTTAAAACATACTCAATCAAAGAAACTAGATTTAAGCTTTTAGCTTGATAGATGCTATTTTATAAAAATTCAACCAAAATGTCTGCAATTAAATATAATGCAAGAAAAATGATTTTTTTTTTTCTAGAATGCGTTGCACCATTTTTTATTCAAAATTTTGGATGTTAATGAATTTACTGCAAACTTTCATAAATTGTATATTTTTTTGAAAATGACACATTTTATTCTCCCTTATGAATTTCAAACTGTAACATTGTTTTCCATTGTGTTTTTTTAAAAAAAACTAAAAACTCAGCATATTTTGCCTGAAAAAAAGTTTTAACACAGCTAAAATTTAATTTTTATTTTGAGTGTCCAGTTTCCTTTCACATAAAAAATATGTGCATCAAGAACATTTACTTTTTAGCTAATCAAATTTTATCAGTCAATTTTTTCTTTTTCAAAATGTATATCTTCCAAAAACTTTGTAAAAATGATAGTCATTTAATTAACATTTAAAAAAAAAAAATACAACACCTCTTTTATCGAGCTTACTGAAATTTAATCCTTTACGTGGTAAAATTAATTAGAGATATTAAGTTTCACCTTGTTTTCTGAAAACATTTAAATAATTCTTTAATCATTCCCGAAAGCATTGAATCATGTTTAAGAAATATTTTTTTTAAAGGGAAAATCCATGAAGACAGATTTATTTAACTCTTAAGACTTATTAACATGGGAAGTGCGACGTGGCCTGCACCGAACAAACAATAGAATTCCATTTTACGAGCTTTTGTTTCTGAATTCCTAAACGATGTATATATATTATTTACTGCAAGCCCCTTTTTCAACAATGCATCTAGTTATTTTTTGACACCTTCTTGTATTTCTGAATTCTTAGTCACACGAATAACTTTATATAATAAATATTTTCTCTTGAATAATTTAATCTTATTTTTGTCAAATTTTTTTAACTGTCTGTCAAAATTGTTGTTTTTCTATGGTAATTTCCAAGGACGAAATTTCCTGAAGGCACGCAAACAAGAAGCTACAGTTGACAAAATGGTTATTTGTACACCGTAATATTTATAATATTTAGCATATTTTTATAGAAATAATTTGAATACATTATTTTTCGTATGTCTATATATAAAACAGCCGTTCTTGGCATTTGTATGTATGTTTGTTTGTATGTATCTATGTTCCTTATACAAATCTACAGTTTTTGTCCGATTTTAACTAAACTTGATATACATATGCTTTAGGAATGAGTAAAATTACTGTCAACTCTAAAAATTTCCCAGGCTATTCTTTATCACTTTTTTCAAACATCTCCCATAGTTTATCATTACAGAAATCTATTTTTTTTTTTTTCGTAATGCAATTTCTTTCTCGTTGCCGTAAAAAGAAACTGCGTATGGACAATATTTTTATAAACCAATAAAAATTCAGATTCTCTCACTATAATTTGAAATCCGAAACTAACTTCATTGTGAGAAAATAATGAGATTTGTTTCGTATATTATTACAAAGTTTATTAATGCGTTTACATGACATAGTACATTTATTTAAATGTGTTTGTAAATAAAAATAAATAACTTAGCTCCTAATTTCACAAAGCTAAATTGTTTCCACTGATGAAAATTACCTCATGTTTTAATGAAAACGTGTATTTTAATTCATAAAGCTGCAACTATAACGTCATTTTCGATGAATTTTAATTCCGCCAATACTGAGATTAAGACAATGAGTTAAAATAAATATCTAAATCGAGTTATAGTCATACTATTATTTTTTTTAATTAATATTTAAATATTATTTTTGTATATACAACATTTATTTTTTGTGTAATATACTTAAGAGTATATACTTTAGGAAAAAAGGAGAAAAAAAAATCTTAATTGTATATTATTTGATTTTTGGTTCTTTGAAAATGGTGATGTGTTGGATCGTTCCGACAAACTCACGGCTCCTTTGCCACCGTAATAGTAATAAGACCAGGGCCGAATGATCCAAAAGTCACGTGAATACGAGCTTCTCCTCTAAAATTTAAGAGGGCTCCAAAATCCTCTAATTTCTATTTTTATTTTTATTTACACTGCCTTTTTAATTTTTTGGAAGGGAATGTTTGTCTAATGTAAGAGAAAATCCACACTACTCAGGAAACTTATCTAACAGGGAAATGTAAATGGTGATCAGTAGGCTGTTAACCAATCATATGACATCCTGATCCTGATATGCTGGTTAGAGACCACCCGGATAATTGAGTATACAACAACTATAAGTACTAAATATATCTGAAGTATGTGAAGGGAATATAATACTGTTTAATGAAATATATATTACAAAATTCAAAATTCCGTATATTATTAAAATTGTTCTATAAAATCTTCCCTTCTAAATTCATTCTACAACCCTAATTTACTATTTTTTTTCCTATATTAAACAATATTCCATTTATTTCCGTATCTAAATCTCTTTTTATTTTAAATTGCGTAAATTCCTATTTTTGCCCCCTTCAAATAATGTCTAAAATCACTTTCCGTATTCATTTTTCCTTCAAAAAAACCTTTTTTACTTCCTAAATCTTCAAGCTGAATTCATTCTATTAAAAGCACTTATCATTTTTATACCATTTTCTTTTGCCCTCCCCCTTTTTTTTTTATTCCATAACTCGATTTACCGCACATTATCGGCTAGGACGGTTCACTTCAATTTTATGCCGCGTACAATAATGAATCCCTCAGCCTAGTAACCCGCTCATTGGTTAATTTACCCCTGCATTGGCGAAGAGATTCCTATGCTTCGCCAGTTTAAAACGAGACGCATCAGCTCGGAGTACAAAATTTTTGCTGATTTTGAGTTGTCTAAAAAACTATGCTGCTTGTAGAGAGAGAATAATGATGTCTTCGAATTCACTTCTTCTTCTAACATCTAAATTTACTTGATATTATTGAAAGATGTCCACGAAAATATGAAAATCTTCTAAATTCTTATAATTTATATAAGTTAATAAAGTCTATTCAACTCCATAACGGCGTTTTCTCTTCTAAAATCATCTTCATTCACCGACCAGGCTGAGTGAACATGGAATACGACTGCATTTATGTATTATTTGACCGGATACTGTAACCTTTACCTCAGAATGTGTAATAGATTATCAAGAATGATAACTTTAAGTTAAATGAATGCTCGTATCGTCACATATACGTCTAATATTATCCATTCCCGGAAATAATATTAACAGCATTGATGAGTTTCCATGTTTGTAAAATTTAGAAAACTTTTTCCAAATGAAAGGGGACCCAAAACACGATGTTGTGCTTCCCCTAGATTCAGAGGTTAATCCGGCCCTGTATGTAACTCGTCGTGGGCGATGACGCATTCATTCCTCCAAAGCATGCAGTTTTTCTTTAGATACATGATATTTTGTGAAATCTCGTACTTCAAATAAATGTTTTGCATCAGTTTTTATAATTTTCCAAATAGTATTATTGTCAATGAAATAGTTTTCGTTCCTCTAATTAGAAAAATTCCAAGCATTATTTCTTCTGTCAGGGCGTTACATCCTTTCTGTTTAACACTTTCCAACATAATTGAAAATGTTTATGAATTCGGCTTGTCTGTCTACTGTCTGTTTGCCGTCTATCTATCTACCTCGCGTAAGTATACTCGTATTGCCATGCAATTGGTATGTTATTGAGGCTTACTGTGGCGTATTCGGTGTGATGTAAAATGATGTGTTTAGGCTTTATAGTTCGTTTACAGGGACACTCAAAAGAATTCTCTTACATTATTGTCTAGCTGAAAAATCGTTTGCTGTTTAATAGTGTTGCACTATTTCAAACATATTGAAATTGATATGTCACAGAGGGGCAGTACAAGAGGCTTATTATGGAATATGATGTGCCTAGCATTCATAATTTATTTACAGGGACACACAAAAGAATTCGGTTACAGTACTGTCTATGAACAGTAATTGCTGGAAGCGCGTTTTAAGTTGTGGTAGGCGTTTATAATTTTAACTAACTTTTTGCATATTACTGTGTATAATTTCTATAGACCCCATACAGGGCTGCACAAAAGATCTCGAGTACATTTCCGATTATTGACAGAAATTGCTGAAGGGGAATTTTCAATTGTGCTATGCATTTCCTAACCGAACCAAACTTTAGCATACTATGTAGTATGTGTACAGATTTATAGATCCTATACAGGACTGCACAAAACAAGCCTGATATTTTTTCGACTATTGATGATAATTGCTTAAATTGGGTTTTCAAAAATGTGTTATGCGTTTTCCAAATTTTTTACTTAGATATCATCTTTTGCCTTATTAAATGGGGAAATTTTGTTACAGTATTCAGAATGTTTGGAAAGTATTTCATAATCTATACTTGATGCATTACTTTTTGTTGTTGTTGTTTTGTTTTGTTGATGTTGTTTTCGCACATTATCTTTTACAGATGTAATTACATTGATGAACTATAATTTATGCATGATTGTATGATGCATTTTTCTATTTATGAAAGCTGACGTTACTATTGTAATTTTGTAATATTTTTCAGAGGGTCGCCTACGGCCAGATCTCTCACCGCACAATTTATCTCTCGTCGTTCCATCCCCTCTTCCATGTGTCTCCAGGCACAAGGTAGCTGTAGTCATCCCTTACAGGGACAGAGAAGAACATTTAATTGCACTGCTCAACACGCTCCATCCTTTGCTGCAGCGGCAACAGATCGACTACAGGGTATATGTGGTCGAACAGGTGAGTAATCGCAGCAATTCTACTAATGAAAGCGTACAAGATCAGCTTTATACAAAGTTGACAATCACATTTTTGTGAAAATATTCATAAACAAGATACTCTCTTATCTAAATCTGGTAAATTACGCTTTATATTATATTCCTTCGAAGTAATGCATGTCCTTTGCAATGCAATTTTGACAATGGCTGTACAGTTTTGAAAACTCGGGACAAAGTTATCTTTCAGTACCGCAGGTGCTAAAGTAGGTGCGAAGGTAAGCACCGGCTTACCTTAGACATGCGATCTCATGGTTTTATGTTTACCATTTTTCCAAAATATGCGAGAATATCTTATTTACCATTTAGATCTGAAGATGTCGAAGATAGAGCGAACAAAACATATGTAATCTACATTAAAAGATATTTTTAAACATTTCTTGTTATGTTTTTATCACTTTAAGCATTAATTAGACTTTAATTTAAACTCATTTTCGTTAGATTTCGATGTGGATCGAGATCGTCAAAGATAGTTTTGAATATTAATCTCGTTATCTAGAATCATAAATAAAGTAAAAAAGAAAACATTGTTCCTTCTTTTATAATCGTATACTTTTCATAACATTATATTACTGCATAACTAAGGGGGAAAATAGTGATGGTCTTATCTTATAACCCGAATACATCTCCAACCCAAAAGTCCTTATTAAATTAAAATATTCAACCCAAAGAATAAAGTCAAATCGCTACAGCAAATTTGTATTGATTATCAATAAACCTGAAACAACTCCTCCATTATCGCCAGCGTAAATCGTTTAATGTATTACATCTTTAATTATTACGGATATTTCTAATGGTTTTTCTGCAAACCATTTTTAACGTTCCAGGCTAATTTGTATCAGTCACTAAGAATTGTCCTTCTTTTACGATAATTACTTAATGAGTTATGCAAAAGTAACGGAGTCGGCATTTATTAACTCTGTTTCCGATAATCCATTACTTTTTCGCCTTCGCTGTTTAAAAAGAGTGTAAATAAATGCCAAGTGCATTATGCCATCATTCAGATCGATCGCCGCCTATGGTCTCTAATGCCCTTAATAACCTAGCACTAACAAGGAAACTGTTTCAAGTGGGAATCGTTCACTTTAATGGAATAATTACTGGCATAAGCTTTTTATCATGAATAGCATTTGCAGGAAAATTAGCCACCGACAAAGCTAGATTTTCCGAGCACGACAAAATATAGAATATTTTATTTAGGTTTACATGTGAATCAAATGGAGTTCCAAATTTTACAATATTCTCCCTTCATCTGAGATTGCTTTTTTTCTGTAACTGGAGTAAGTAATAATGCTACATATAAACATTATTACAGTCTGCTTTTTAACACTTTCCAACAAAGCATGTTTATGAATTCGGTCTGCCGTCTGCTTGCACTGTAACTCGCGTAAATATATTCGGATTGCTATGAATTTTTTTTGTTATTAAGATTTACTATAGAATGTTTAGTATTTAAATTGTTCGTAGCATTTATAGTTCGTTTTCAGAGACACTCAAAACAACTCCTTTACATTATGGCCTATGAGGAAAAATCGTTTGCAGTGCATATTATTAATGTTACGCTATTTCAAACATAATGAGATTGATATGCATTACTGAGATGACGAGAACTTACTTTCTCAGGAGTATAGAATAAGTAGCACTTATACTTCGTTTAGAGGGATTCACAAAAGAATTACATTACAATATGGTCTATGGAAAAAAATCTTTTTCGGTGCATTTTAATGATGTTATGATACTCCAAACATAATTAAATCACTGAAGAACACTACAACATGTCTTCTGTAAACTCTGGATTTCAAAGCATTTATCGTTCATTTACAAAGACGCACAAAAGAATTTGGTTACATGACTGAATAAGATCGATAATTGCTGGTCCGATCTGCTATGCATTTTTAAACTTATCAAATTTTGACTGTATTATACGGTTGTAATTGGGTGTATAAGTTCTTCTGCCTCATATACAGTAACTGGCAAAAGTTTTGAGACTATATGTTTTTCTGTCCTAATTTTTTCTGTAAGCAAAACTTCTTAATTACGTAAATTAGTAATTTGTAGCTTTAGTCATCCTACATGGTTCGCAACTAATGATATGTGTCAAAATTGTTAATTTAAAAAATACCAAACGTGAATTTGAAAGATTTAAAGCAGAAGTTTTGAAACGATCTGATAAAATTCAAGTTTTTAATACTTGACTTAAATACAAATGTTATATTGTCACACACACAAGGCCTCCACTAGCTGAGTGGTTAGAGCAGAAGAATTCCACGCAGAAGATGTGGCTTCGAATCTCGTGCCTGGCTTTTAAATTACATTTTCGTTATTTCTTTTCTGTACAAGCTGTATGCAAGTGACTTTATAATTTCGATAACTATGCGCAGATATGCAAATTAGTATCTGTACGTAGACATGTTCCCAGAATGCTCTAGACTGTGCGATGCTTCATATATAAAGCACGAAACAACCGGCCACATCAGCCGGGTTTTTGTATGCGAAACTCACTTGCTTAATCCTTAAAGCATTAGAATTCTATTTCGTACATGAAAATCTTAATGTTAGTATCTCTATCAGTTTCAGTATGAAGACAGGGAAAAATACGCCTTTGGCTATTCGTCTTTTAATTATTAAAGAAGCGTGGGAATAAATGTCACATTCTGCTATCGCCAGCAAGTTGGGAATTCCAAAATCAACTGTTACCCACATAATTAAGAAGTGGAAGGATGGTAACGGTGTGCGCAATCTTCCAAGATTAGGAGCCCCAAGAAAAACGACTCAACGTAAAGACGCGTTGATCCGAAGGAAGTCGGTCACTGACCCAAACAAGAACGCTGCTGAAATAAGGATATAGCCGCCGAACAGGGACTCACAGTGAGTAAGGACACCATAAGACGTCGCGTCGTCTGGATGCCGCTGGATTGTGTGCACGGGTCCCTGCAAAAAACCTCTCATCCGGGCAAAGCATAGGAAAATCCGATTGAAATTCGCTAAGGACCACGAAACGTGGACAAACAAAGATTGGAAGAAGATCCGTTGCAGCGATAAATACAAATTCAATTTGTTTGGAAGTGATGGCCGACGTTATATTTGTCTTCCAAAAGGCAACCAGAATGGATCCCCGGTACCAGTGTCCAACAGTGAAGTACGGAAACGGATCTGTAATGGTCTGGGGAGCTTTCTATCATGATGCGTCGTCCCCATCGTACACATGGATGTGATTACGGAAAAAAATGTTTACAGAAACATTTTAGAAGATCACATGATGTTTTATACTCGTAAAAAGATGCCCCGTGGGTGGATGTTTCAGCAGGATAATGATCCCAGGCACACCTCCAAAATGGTGACAAATTGGTTTACAGCTAAGAAAATTAAAGTTTTTGACTGGCCGAGTCAGTCACCTGACCTCAATCCAATTGAACATCTTTGGGAACACATCGGAAGAAAAGTCGGGACATGGGCGCATTCTTCAAAGGCAGAACTCCTTCAGGATCTTCAATCGGAATGGGCGAAAATCCCTAGGTCCACCTTAGAAAGCCTTGCTAATTCCGTGCACAGATGATGTGCCGCAGTCCTCAAAGCATAAGGATATGCAACTAAATATTAAATATTGCTGTATTTCGTTACATTAAGACGCTTAATTTCAATAAAAGTCTAGAAAAACTGAATCGTCTCAAAACTTTTGCTTAAGCAATTTTGCGAAATTCCGAATTCTTTTTAATTCCTGCATATGTCTCAATTGTTATAATGATGCATTTTGTTGAGCTTTAAAAAGAGTACAAATTACTTATTTACATCATTAAGAAATTTTGCTTACAGCAAAAATTAGGACAGAAAAACACATCGTCTCAAAACTTTTGCCAGCTACTGTATATAGGACTGCACGAAAAATTAGCTTCCGGATATGGCCAATTGCTTTCCAATTGCTGAAAATGGATTTTACCAAATTATGCGTTTTTTTAAGTTATTTACTTAGATATCTCGTTTTATTCTATAGGAAAAAAGAACTTTCTTAATACTTTTCTGTTAGTGTTGGAAATTGTTTAATTTATGCCTGATGCGTGATTTTTCGTTCTTGTTCAGTTTTCTTTTAACGTTTTAGTAAACAAATTTCATTTGTAGTCTATTCTTTTTTTAATTGAGACTTTCATTTTAAAAAATCGTTGTTATCAGTATTTTCAACAAAATTGTTGATTTAATGTTTCAAATAAACACATATGAAGAAAATATAGAATAATTATTTTATATAAAAAGAAAATATCGTGTATTTTCTTTGTCGTGCCTTTCAAAGCATAAAAGCTAGTAGTGAATAGCTGTGGAGAGCAAGGGCAGGGGCGCCATTTCAAAACTTTCGTGGGGAGCGAAGGAGGGCCAAAAATTTCGATTTTGTTGTGAACAGTTGAGAAGCGATTGATACAGTTTTATTCTCACTTTTTTTTTAAGTAGACAAAGTTCTCACTAATGACAAAAGTGTCTCATTTTGAGAATGTTAAAATAATAGCAATGTTTTCTCAAATACGAGGGTTATTTTTAGGGTTTCGTTCATCTGACGAAACCCTATTACTCCCGCTCCGTTGTCTGTCCGTCACAGAGCCATTCTCAAAAAGTATATAACTTACAGGCATGGAAATTTGTCTACTTACAGCTAAATACCTACTATGAAGCTCAAAATATTAAAAATTGAAGAAATCGTATTTAAATAAATGAAGATAAAAAACCAAAATTCTAACAGCCTTTTCCTGTTAAATTTAAACATTTTTCGTTATAGCAGTTGACAATAATTAAAAATCCACAATGAAATTCTTTCTACAATAATTAATTTTCTATTGAAGGATTTTCACGTGAAAAATGAAAATGAAATAAAAAGTTTCACCAATTGAAAACAGATTAATATGATGTCATATTCGTAATAAAACGGAAATTTTCAAAGATTTCTCAATAATACAAGGAGTATGACTATGAGTATATATCTATGTACAGAAAACAGATTAATTTCACGTCGTTAGAGAATTAAAATGAAAATTAATCTGACGTCATATTGGAAGTTTAAAGGATTTTTCAAATGTTTGAGAATAATACAAAGCGAGTATCAATATGAGTAATATAGAATAGTAAATATATCAGTTTGAGAACATATTGAATCATAATAAAAACCCGATTATGGAAATATTCGCATATTTTAATATTTTGAAGGTGTACAACATGTTTCATTTTGAAATTAATTTTTTTTTTAAATATCGCATTTAGTCCACAAGACAGATATTATTATGACAAAGTATAATAGCGGGCTTCGCCCGCTATCGGGTCTGTTCAGATATTCGAAAAGAGAGAATTACATATGTTTTTAATTATCGGGGGTGAAACGTTTTCCTTAATTAATGCATTTATTTTTCTCTTAATGTTACGTGGACGACGTCACGGGCAACAGCTAGTAAAATATAGAATAACTAATCTTCCGTAATCTGTGGGCAAGGTTAGCTCCAAACATGTGATTTTGCTAGCAGCAATATAGTTTAAATTCAATGTAGATACTTTTAAAGAACTGTCACAAAAAGTCTCACTTTCTAAAATACGCAATTTGGCAGTAGGACCTGGATTACAGGGGATTACGCAGTAGATTTAAATATCTATTTTATATAAACTATTTTTTTTTAAATATCGCATTTAGTCCACATGACAGATATTATTATGACAGAGTATAATAGCGGGCTTCGCCCGGTATCGGGCCGGTTCAGATATTCGAAAAAAACGAGAAAAATAGACCTGTAAATTTTTACTTTATAAAAAACATGACTTTTTTTTTTTGCTAAATGAAATTTATTTGGATTTATTAAAGAAAGTATAAAGTGTTTTGAAAGAAATATTAAACGAAACCCTTTGTGCGATCTTCGATCACACTTACCCACTTGTTTAAATGAGGTCCGTTTTTTAACAAGAAGAAAAATACTGTAAATATCATTAATCTATATTTAATTCCATATTCTACATACTTTCGTCTACTTTCCTACATGATTTCTATTTTTGTTCGAACATTTGTCATGTCGTTCAACACATTTTTGAATTAATTGGCCCAGCCCGACTGAATTTCTACACAACATGCTGATATTTCTGAAGCAACATTATCCTACAGTTAAAATTATTCAAAAATCACACATTTATGCATAGATTTTATTTCCAGATTATGTTCTAAATTTATGGAATACAAAATATCAATAATATTAATGAGCACTTAGACGATCACGTACATAAAAACTGATTAAAATAAACTAGTTGGAATGTGTCAATCCCAAAACTTTCTTCTGTCTCACACAGGCTTCGCATACACTAAAAAGAATCTGTACCCATTTATATCAAGGTCTAACTGAATCTAAAGTTTTACTTAAATTCCGTGCATTAGTTCTTGAGATATGACTATTGCTAAAATCGTGTAAATCCTGCAAAATGTAAGCATAGCAGCGCCACTTATTAGGAGATTTAGACCAAAACCTAATCAACAACAACTTATGTTAACGTCTAACTGAATCTGAAGTTTGATGAAAATCCGTGCATTAGTTCTTGAGATATAGTTATCGTGGTAATAATGAAAAAAGTAGCGTAGCAGCGCCACCTTTTGGGCTATTTACACCAATACTTAACTAGCTTCTATTTATGTCAAGGTCTAACAGAATCAGAAATTTGATGAAATTCCATGCATTAGTTCTTGAAATATAGTTATCGTGATAATAATGAAAAAAGTGGCGTAGCAACGCCACCTGTTGGGATATCTACACCAAAACGTAATCAGCGTCTACTTATGTCAAGATCTAACTGAATCTGAAGTTTGTTGAAAATAAGTGCGTTAGTTCTTGAGATAGAGCTATTGCGAAAATTGCAGCATAGCAGCGTCACCTGTCGGGCGATTTTCACCAAAAACTAATCAGTACCCATTTATATCAGGGACTAACTGAATATAAAATTTTATTAAATTTCGTGCATTAGTTCTTGAGATAGAGCGCCTACAAAATTTTTATCACATACAGACAGACAGGCAGACTCACAGACTCACAGACAGACATTTTCTAAAAACAGTCAAATCGTGTTCAGGAATTTCTAAAACGTATAAATCCGTCGAACACCGGAAGTCGAAAATTTTCATGAATCCAATATTTTCTTCTTGCAAAGACAGAAGAAAGTAAAAATTGACTTGGACAATTACATTCAAATAAAGATTCAGTAAAAAAAAAAAAAAAAAAAAAAAAAATCAATCTAGTTTAGAATGACAGGAAAATATTGTAAATGAAAATCATAAATTTAAAGCTCTACACAGAAAAAAGATAGATTTAAAATATGCATCTCTAATGTATTAAACCAAATTAAATTGATGAGCCTGGCCTAGACTTCATTGTTCCCGGGCCATGTTTATATATCAGTAAGAGGCTATGCCGTAAAAATAGAAGCTAAAAATTTGGGATATTATATATTTCTTTAACAAAACTTTTGGATAACACTACCCTGTTATAAATTTAATTTAGTTTAATAAATTTTAGGGATAATGTTTTATTTACTTTATCTCTGTAGTGTTTTAAAATTATGATATTTTGAAATCTTTTTTAACACTTTCCACCATAGTTGAAATGTGTTTATGAATTCGGTTTGTCCGTCTGTCCGTGCTCTAACTTGCGTAAACATACTCGGATTGCCATGAAATTAATATATGTTATTGAGGTTTACTATGGCATGTTCGGTATTTAAAATGAAGTATGTGGCACGTATAGTTTTTTTACAGGTACACTCAAAAGAATGCCGTTACATTATGTTCTATGTGGAAAAATCATTTGCAGTATGTTTTAATGATGTTTCACTACTTCAAATATATTGATATTGATATACATCGCTGAAATTCACTTCAAGATTCTTACTATTGAATATAGCACGTATAGTACTTATAATTAGTTTACAGGATAACTCAAAAGAATTCCGTTATATTATAGGCTTATGGGAAAAATCGTTTGCGGTGCATTTTAATCCTGTTACACTATAACAAAAACATATTGAAATTGATATCATTTTTTAAGGTGCACTAAAGAAAGCTTTCTGTAGAATATTGAGTGTAAATCATTTATCATTCATTTAACATGGCCACATAAAAGTGTTCGGTTACATAAAGATTTTCGGGGGAAAACTGTTTGCAGCGTATTTTAAATGTGTTAAACTATTTGAAATATAATGAAATTTATATACATTACCGAGGTTTACTACAAGATACTTGTAGTATAATATGATGCGCATAGCATTTATCGTTCATTGTTTTATCACTGTCTATCACTTATATTTTCCTTATTATTTTTTTTTCAGTTTGGTAATGACACTTTCAACAAGGGTGTTTTAATGAATGCTGGAGTTAGAGAGTCTCTACGAGATTTGGACTTCGGCTGTTATGTTTTTCACGATGTCGATCTAATACCAGAGGATGATCGCAACATGTACAGCTGTCCGCATATGCCGAGGCACATGTCCGTTGCCGTCGATAAATTCAACTACACGTAAGTAACTTAGCTCATTTTATATTGACTAATAAGAGAAATCCCCTTGATTTTAAAAGGGGGATTTTTTTTTGTGTAGTCACCCCCGGACCAGGGTTTGACAAATGCGGTCGCCAGATCGCCATTGGTGACCAAGTTATTTAATCTGATTTTTTTTTTTCTTTGGGATAAAAATTGACTTAAGAAATGAGCACAAACGTCATTTTTTCTCACCTCTACTCGTGCACGACAAGCCGAGATCTTCCTCTTCTCTCGTACTTTTAATGATCGGAAGAATCAAGTTTAAAAGGCATTTTCCATCTCATGCACGAAAAACACCATTCTTTTCCGCTCTAGCCAGCTATCATGTAACATGACCAGGATGTTGCGGAGGGGGGGAGAGACAGTTCGGTTTCAATAAAACACTAAGATATCAATTCAGCCTCTGTGACATTTAAAATATGATATAGTGCTATATAATGCTCAACTTTTTTTTTTGTAAGTTTCAAATCAAATTTTTGTGTTCAGAATTAAAACTGATTAATCCTAACACATTCATTTTTAAAAATAACATTTAGTGGTTATAATTATTTTATTTGAAGTAAAACTATAAAACTTAATTAAAATTTTAAGAATGTAACATAATACTAGTTTAGTATTCTAAATCATGTAAGTAATAGTTCTATACTATGCTTGTTATTATTTTTTCTCAATTAATTGATAAAAACGCTTGTGTTTTTTCAAATCACTTTTGGGGTAGGTGGGAGTTGATAAATATTTTTTTTTTACTGGCGACTAGAATTTTTTACTGGCTACCACATTTTATCAAATTTGTGAAACCCTGACCCGGATAATAAAGTAGTTTTAATGAAATCACACATAAACAACAATGTTGTTTTATTTGTTAATTCGATAACTTATTATTATTATTTTTTTTTAATTTAATGATATTCCCACTTTTAAAACATAAAAAGTAATTATGTATAGGTGACAATCAAAATCCTGTAAGTGCGCAGAAACAAAGCAAACATATTTATTAATACGGCATAGAACCACTTTTAGCATATGAGGGGGTTAGAATGACAGTGGAGTAAGTCAAAAATTTTGAAAAATCTAGATAACCATATTTTTGCTGAACGTATATTAATTTCTGTTCAATGTGCCAGTCAAATAAGTCATAGTTCCCTTAGGGAGTCGCTAGAGGGCAAAACAAGTTGGACCACTCAATGCAACGGCAATACAGCAAGTTTCACAAAACCCTTCATTTCTCAAATCACTAAATGTTGACTTAGCCCACTGTAATTCTAACCCCTTTATATAATAAGGGGCAGAAATTCATATGGGAATTGAATTGCACATATCTAGTATAATGGCGAGTGGTATATTACACCACTCCAAATTCTCGTTGATATGTTGGTGAAGAACACCGATTCTGGATTCTTTCTATAAAAAACTGTCGAGTGAAATACCGGACCAAGTGACCAGAAATTGGAGAACCAAGTGATATCTCGGACTTTGCTCATCGTTGTCTTCAAACCATGACAAGTCTAGTTGTATGAATTGAAAAATTGTAGAGAAGAAATATATCCATTCGGTAAACAATATTTGGACAATCGGATTGACATTTTTGGCTAAAATTTAGACATAATCATTCGCATGTACTCTCTCTTGTGTGGTAACTATAGAAAATAACCTTTAGAAATCCATAAGATGGCTTCCAAACTCATTTGATAGCTGGCAGAAGTCAATCCGGATCGTACGCTTGTTGTGGTGTTTTCCAGATGGACAAACGTCCAGTTGTCGGGAACAATGTAAATGAGGATTCGTCTTTGCGCAATGCCTGCTTCTGCTACCAATATTTAAAAAAAAAAAAAAAAATCTGCCATGATTTATACTGGAGACAAAGCGGATTTCAACAATTATATACGGTCTTTCAAATTGAAGTGCTGATGTTTTTTAAACATTAAATTCCTAAATGTCTTCATTGAACAACTTCACATTTGTTATCTGAAGTTAAAATTTATCGTAGAATCGAAATATGTCAAATTTGGGTGTTAGTATTTTTTTAAAGTTTATTTCAATGTGAAGACGGCCTTATAAGTTTTCTTTACTTTTACTGAACTATCTGAAGTAACCGGCGTTGTCCGGTATTTTAAGGATGTATGTTTAGAAAAATCAATTTTAAAATTTAACATAATGTGTATAAAAACCTAATAAAAGAAAGCAGTCGAAATGTTATACAAATGAATCTAATGAAAACCCAATTTTAAAATATTTAAAGTTATATAATAAACTCATCATAATTCAGCTATAAATCAGTTTGCTTCCATTCATTATTGGAGCAATAAAAGCTAAAAAGAAAAATGTCAAACTGTTTTTAAATTGTGCATGATGGAACGAACTGAAAAGCAATTACTTCAAATGTCGTTTTCTTCAACAATGTTATATACTGAGTTGTACAATACAACTTTTTGAGCTGTACAATATAACTTTTTGAGTTGTACAATACAATTTCTTGAGTTGCACAATACAACTCTTCTTGAATCTTGAAGTCTATGTTGTTTACGCAATCATTTTTTAGTGCAAGAATCGCACGTTCCCAAAGCCATTTATGGTCTATAAAATGTCGAACATTTGGAAATATTTTCGCCTTGAGTTCTTCGAGAGAGACAACTGTGTTACAAAATACTTCTCTGATTTTGAACAGACCAGTTACTGGATGAAGCAGTATTAATCCATTCCCCATATTTAACAAATGGTCAGAAAATTGACGATCTAATATGTTTCAATTCAGATGAACTCTAATATTTTTCGTTAGTCTCAAACTGCGAACATGCCTTCAAAGATGTGACTATTTAAGGCATTCGTTAATTTTATCCTCCATTGTTTTTTTTTAGAATGACCGGCAGTGTTTGTCGAATATCTCCAGACAATCCAACAATGACTCCATTTATTAATAAACCATTGCCTCTTAAAAATAGGAGTGTTTGTGATTGAAGGTCTCAAAAGTAAGCTTGTGTGACATAGTGTACTCATCCCATACAATGACCTGACATTTTATTTTTAAAAATATCTGAAGTCTTTATTTCAGTTCTTCACACTCTGGGGACCTAAAAATTTGTGGAAATTCTAATATATACACATACGCACACATATACATGTGGAATAAATTTAAAAATAGCGAAAACGAATTCAGAGAACCTCAAAATGTTAAAATATACAATATTTCCATAATCGGATTTTTATCATGATTCAATACGTTCCTCAAACTCATATGACGTTATGTTCACCTGCTGACTTCATATCCACTTTCTATCTATACTTACCCATATTGATACTCTCTTTGTATGATTGTTAAAGATTTGAAAAAGTCTGTTAAACTTCCAATATGACATCATATTCCTTTTTTTAATTCTCTAATGACGTCATATTAACCTGCTTTCTGTACTTACTCATACTCCTTGAATTATTGAGAAATGTTTTAAAATGTCCATTATACTTCGAATATGACGTCATATTCCTCTTATTTTTATTTGTTGAAATTTTTTATTTCATTTTCATCTTTCACGTGGAAATCTTTAAAAAAATTAATTGTTGTGAAAAGAACTTTACTGTGGATTTTTAATTGTTGGCAACTGCTATAACGAAAAATGTTTAAATTTGATAGGAAATGGCTGTTAGATTGGTGGCTCTTTATTAATTAAAAATTAACTATGATTTATTTTGATTCCGGATTACTTTAGTTGCCTCGGCCGTGTTTTAAGACACCTGTACGTAACATTTCACAATTCTGGCTTCGAAACTGTGGATTTGTATAAAAATACAAACAGACAAATTTTCATTTTTATATACTAGATTATAGAAGATACAATTTCTAGTAGATAGACCGGTCTACCAAAAGGAAATCCGTTTGCAAAATTTGTAGATCGTATTCTGGCTTCTCATATACGTTCTAGTGGTCCCAGACTTCAGTATTATCGATGTCAAGAATGTTTTGATGCAATAAGTAACTTTATTGTGATGTTACAATTTCAGCTAAATCATCAGCATAGATATTGTAAAGGACATGATTTTCATCATTTCCCTTGAATGGGTTATAGTTATTCAAAGTTGAGATTAGATTTTGTATACTCTTTTTTTCTTTAGCAATCTTCGATTCATTCCACTCATTATGGACATTAGAATCAGTATTGTTTGCATTCCAAGGTATGACAGCAGTGTGGAGTGACGTGAGTTTTTGAAAGCCGTCCATATCTGTGCTGCTTCTTTGTTTTGCGTTATACCAACTAGTTCTCCAGTCACTGTGGAAGATTGACATTGAGAATGTTCTAAAGTCAAAATACATCCAATAGAAATGAACTTCCACGTGGCACGTTTTTCTGCAAACATTCCACTTTAAAGCTCATCCACTATATTTTTAGGTAATTGAATCATGTCTTGTAAATAGTGATACTCTTCGAACATAATTTGTGTGGCTTGGTTCATGAGGGGAAAAAAGACAGCATTTGTCTTGTAGAATATAATTCATAAACACTTTCTCTGTCTGCTTTGATTGAATTCACAACAATTCCTATTATTTCACAGTAGTCATTGAAGTACTTGAATGTTTCACTTTCATTACTCCTATCGTGTAAACATATGAAAAATTTTGATGATAAACCGTCAACGATCCTTTCATGTTTGTTATATTTTTCCAATCAATCTATTGTAGCCTTTCTGATATCTTGAAGATGCATGTTAACAATGCTTATTTCATCATCAGAAAATCTATTTTGATCAATGTATTCTGCAAATTGTTAGCACCTAAGTGCTTCATATACAAGCTTCGGTGCTCATATGCCTATATTATATTGTACACCTTTTAAAATAGAGGCAAGAGTAAATATCCACTTCAACTATAATTCTGCCAAGTCCACATCCTTTAATGAATTAACGGAAGCATCGCAAAAAAAATCGTAAATGGAAGGAAACAATCATTATTATCCTATCGTAAAATTAATCGCTTGACACTTGGATGTTTTTAGCTATCAAGTAAATACACATATCACACGAGCGAACTCCTGTTTCATTATTTAAGTTAGACACAAATCAATAAAATTTTCATTGTGATATAAACGTCATCTCGTGAGGTGGGTAATAAGGAATCAGAACAGTTGACATGGGTAAATTTTCTCATGACAGAAGTCGTGTAAATGGAGTCCATCCTGGAATACAATTAGTGAAGGACTTGAGAAATTTGTTTTTGTTCTTATGCTACAGTATACACAGGACCCATAAAAAGTTTGCACTTTGTGAATTATTTCTGGTATATAACAAACAGCCAGTTTCGACATAATTTGATGTTGAAGGTTTTGCATTCGGTATTTCAAAAAAATTAATTTCTTGACAGCTCAAACTTTTCAAGCCGCTATTGCTGTACGCTTAAGTTTAAATGATGTTTTGTGAAGATGTTTATTTTTAATATAGCTGTCATATATGTTGATTTTTTTTCACCTAAAATTTCTTTATTCAAATCAGCATTGTCTATAGCTACATTTAAAAACATTAGGTTTCGCACAGTTTTCTTAGGTACAATCACTTCTTTATTTTCATCATCACAGACTATAATCCTCGTTATAACTGTGTCAAGATCCTTTAATGTTTTATAGATTATATTATGTCCCAATTTGTTTAATTTTGTAATAAAATTTAATCTGGTCAGGTGGTGAACCGATTTAGCAAGAGATACGTGTTCTTAATTTCACCCAATACAGTATATAATGTCACAAAGTATTGATTTAGCCTACGAGGAAAATTTTCTCTTAATTGTTTATTATTTGCACTGAATAACTTTTGCTCTTTTTTTTTTTTTGGAGTGGTGGAGGGAAGGCCTTCCCTCCTCCCCTCCTTTGAAATAGACTCGTCTCTGGCTATTTAACCAACATTCATGAACTTTCACACTTTCCGAATTTCCCCTGATTATGACTGTTTAGAGCAGTTGAAAGCGCTCTTGTTTTTAACATCTTTTGACGGGTTTTTACGTTTAAAAACCTTTATGTGTACATTTGCACCTTTTTAGTAAAAATAGAAAATTCTTACGCATTTTATTTTAAATAAGCCGGCAAGCACATCCGTTCAATCCCTCCACATGCAGCAAATTGCTTTGATAGCTTTTAAACGAGCATTTACTCGTCTCTTAATTAGATTGTATCCCCGTCAATTCCAGTTTATCTTCCAAACAGAATAAATTTACTTATGGAGAAAATTCCTGCGCACTCAAACTAAATTGAGTCAGCCGAAAGTACTCAAAAATACAAATAAGTATTTGAATTTAAAGTTTTTCGACATAGGATGGTTTTAGCTAAATTGCTCGCGATTTTTTTTTTTTTTAATCTTGTAATTCATAGTATTTATTATGCGTTCACTAGACATATTTATTTCTAATAGAATATTTTTTTGTCTTTTGAAGAATAAGCAAAACTTCTTGTAATTCCATTTATTCAAGAGGAAAGATTCCTTTTATAGTTTATCCGTATATGTAAAATAGAACACATTACAAAAATTAATCACATCTATAAGATATTTAGTCTCTTTGCGTGCAGGTCTAAGGTTAGAGAATATCATATTTTAGCACAATAATAGAAAAATATTTTAGTTTATGAATGAAAATGCATGTTTTCCTTTAAGAATTACGTCATTTTCACCGCCAGAAGCATCCGGCGTTTCAGAGATTATCTCATTTTAACGTAATCTTATGTTCAAGTTTTATAAATAACAATATACTAGATGGAACCCGTCAAAACTTGACGCAAAAAAATACTATAACAATATCAGTAAAATAAGCTTCTTTATTATTTATGAAGGGATGCGTATAAAACAGTCTTTCAAATATTTTATTTAAATTTTTTCCCCAGTCAAATACAGTACTATTTCCGATGCAAACTCCAAACAAACAATCCGTAAATAACTGTGTAATGCAAATCAGTTTGACATTACCACCATATTCCCCACGGCAAGAAAAAGAATTCATGGACCTATGAAGTATATACAAATAGTATATTCCTACGTTCATATCATATTCAGTAAATAACAGAATATAGTAAATAAAGCACACATCCCCCCCCCTGTGATAATGCAACCGAATGAGCTCCTATGCGCATGTGCATTGCATCTGCCCAAAAGCACCGTCGAAATTCGACGTTAAAAAAGTTTTAAAATGATTAAATTAAAAGTTTTAAAATGTCCTCTTTAATCATTGTTCGTTTCAAATCCATATCTTCTAAAACGCATCCATTGTTTTAAGCTAATCAGTTTTTATGTAATTTTTTTACAGTAATAAATCAATCGGCCGATAAGGGAGATTTTAAATGTTTTCAAGTGTAATTTATTTGTATTTTTTCTTCGGTTCCTTTACATATTCAGGATGATTATCCCTTTTCCATCACAGTCGGGGATATTTTTCCTCTTATACAGTTGACAAATGTAAAAAAATAAAAAAATGCAATTCCTAGCATATCCTGATATCTTATGGAACATATTCATCAACGAATTCAACATATCAATTTTATGTTCAACATAAACTAAAAATAGGCTTTTTTTTTTGTTTTTTTTTCCTGACAGATTTTTGTTTAGCGCCAAAATGTTGTATCTTATGGATAATCTGATCTTATGATTTATCACCTTTTTTTTATTATTATTATTAACTTTTTATGATGGTTAGGGAAATCTATTTTCAATTGTGGCAACTTTCCCAGGGGCTATTTTACATTATTGAAGTAAACTGGTGGTCATTGATAAGATAGAATTGAAAAACTTTTCATGCTTGAAAATTATTTAAAAAGTTGTTAAATTAATCGGCAGTTTTCAAATAAATTTCAATCGAAAGCTAATTTTTTTTCTAATTGATGATGTAAGAATTGAAATTGTAAAATGTAGTAAAAAATAGAAATTTGTAGTATTTCGAAGTGATGTAAGCGCGATGAAAGCTAAAGCGATACCGCCTTTGTTGTCACAACTGTTGTACATTTCTATAAATTGCCACTGTATTTTGGCTGGCGTCCAAAAATGGAAAAACATTTTTTGACATCGAAAGAGAAATTCACAGTGAAAGAAATAGGACTTTGCGCTAATAAGGAACTGTTAAATGAACTTATAATAAATCTACCAAAATAATTCCTATATGAAATATTAGTCTTACATTGTTTATTCTAGCTAAAAATACAATAATTATTTCAATATTTTTTTCTACCATAACACTATTTTTAATAACTTTAAATTTCCTGAAATCCTCATGAAATCCTTCCTGAAATTTTGTGATTTTTTTTTATTAAAAAAGGAAATCTTCTATTCTATAATTTAAAACAAGAACGAAAAATCATGCGTCAAGCATAGATTATGTAACACTTTCCAACGCTTCCAAAATAATTTTACGAATCATACTCTTTAATAAGCTAAAAGATAACATCTAAGTAATCCGAATACTTTTATTCAGCCCTGTATAGGATCTATAGATTTGTATATATACTACATAGGATGCTAAATTTTAGTTCAGTTAGGAAACACGTAGCACAGTTTAAAATTCTCCGTCTGGAGTTAAATAATACGGAAATGTGTTCCCAAACTTTTGTGCTTCCCTGTATAAGATCTACAGAATTTATACACACCACGTAATATACAAAAAGCGATTTAAAATTAAAATCGCATTCAGCAACTTAAAACGCACTTGCAGGAATTATTGTTAACATACAGTAGAGAATTCTTTTGTGTGTCCCTGTAAATGAACGATGACTGCTATACACACACTATTCTGTAGTAAGTCTCTTGTAATGAACCTTATATAAATTTCAATGCGTTTAAAATAGTGAAACATTATTTAAATAAACCGCAGACGATTTTTCTCCATAGACGTAATGTAACGGAATTCTTTTGACTGTCCCTGTAAAGTAAGTATAAGTGCTATGCACACCCTATTCCATATTAAGCTTCTTCTAGTGCACCTTAGTGATCTATATAAATTTCAATGCGTTTAAAATAGTGAAACATTATTTAAGTAAACCGCAAATGATTTTTCCCCATAGACCGCAATGTAACGGAATTCTTTTGAGTGTCCCTGTAAAAAAACTATAAGTGCTACACACTTCCGTTGAAATAGGGAACATGCTATAGATAACGATTATAACATATAAAAATTGCAGGGCAATCCGAGCATATTTACGGGAGTTAGAGCACGGACAGACGGCAGACGGCAGACGGCCAGACGGCAGACGGCCAGACGGCCAGACGGCCAGACGGCCAGACGGCAGACGGCCAGACGGCCAGACGGCAGACGGCCAGACGGCCAGACAAACCGAAGTCATAAACACTTTTCAACTAGGTTGGAAAGTGTTAAAAAGAGCAATTGGTAACATGTAATCAAGGTATGCAATCAAGATGAAGAAATCAATGACGGCCCCAATTCTAATCTTTATAATTATGAATGCAAAAATCAGTAAAATTATGTCATGTTAACACAATCATATACATTTTTCTCTTTAGTTTTATCAATGTTAAAATGCACTTCAAGCTAAGCATAACGTCATTTGCACCGGCGCAAACTTTTCACACGTACTTCATATACCTTACATTAATGCTTAAACGCCATGCACACAAATATAAATATATTTTGTATTTAATTGTAATGAAAAAATGGCATCAACAAAGTTATAATGCATAATGATAAAATAAACCCAATGGACAATATTCCCGTGACGTCACAATAAATATGAATTTTTATTCGCTTATAAAACACGCGGATATGTATTTTTACCGAAATTTAACTTGCAAATTAACAAATTCGGCCTTAAAACCACGTGCTTTTAATATTTATTATTTCTCTTTTATTCAACCACAGAGTTTAGAAAATAAACTCTGTGCTTCGGAACAGTAGGCGTTATCCGATTATGACGTCATTAGCAGACGTAAAAGTTTAATTGAAAATTACGGTTAATTAATTAAATTTTCGAACAAACAAATGCACGATAACAAATCTGTGTTCAAATAGCTTTCATTTAAAAAAAAAAATGATGTAATTTGATTCAGTAGTTTGTTCTCACGGATTGTCGAAAGAAATCGCTTAGCGTTTTAAATATATAGATGTTTCCATTTTGATATACCGCATAATTGTTCATATTAAAAGAACTTTCCCTTCTGAGAATTTGGATTTCAGATTGGAAATGTATTGGTTTAAATCAATGATTTTTTTTTTTAATTTGGTTTTAGTACGGCAAATATGGGAAATTTCCTATAAAATGTTATCACGTTTTTGTTACATTATCTTTTCTTATAATATTTCTAAGTAGTTGCTACTAGAAGTCTTGCATCATTTAAAACAAAATTCAGTACACTTTAATATGTATAAGTGGGGATCAAATGAAAACGGAACAATGGTTATAATTTAATTTATTTTTCTATGAGTGTGGTGAAACTTTGTGTAGAGGCAAACCGGGAAGTAAGGAAGACAATACCTACTGCGGTAATGGACTTGAATTAGATAATCACGCAGAAGCATGTGATATGCGCTGGCGGTCGGTCAACTGTACAGTTCGGCCCGCAATCGGTTATTGTTGTTATTCATCTGCATATCTGGACTGTTTGAGTAAAAAAGAGCAACGCAGTGTCATTCTTATTTAGTGCTAGAGCGCGTTGGATTTTTCGAAGTGCATCGGCGAATAAAGGCAGTCTATGGAGAACATTTACTGTCATTAACGCATGTGCAGGACAGACACGAGCACTTCCGCGAGGGAATCTGCTGAATTTTCGGTGGACAGTGTTGGAATACCAACCGTATAGCCTAGATCTTTCATCATATGACTTTTCCATCTTTGATCCTCTGCAAAAGGCATTGAAGGGTTATTATTTTTTCTCGGACAGCGAAGTCATGGACAATGTTCGAAACTGGTTCCTATTTCAATCAAAGGACTTCTACGAGCAAGGTATTCATTACTTGGTGAAACAGTGGGACAAGTTCCTCTGTGGCTTTGGATAATTTGTTTAAAATAAACTGTGTAATTTCATTCTGTGGCTCCTGTTCCTTTTTTATTTGATCCACCCTAATATATCGTATCAAAATTTCAAAGCATGCTAATACTATATAGAACACGAGCTAGAGATGTTTTAATAAATACCTGTCAGCTCCTTGTCCTACTGAAGGAAATTTTTAAACGCATTTATCTGGCACATTTTGTTAATATTTATTTATTTTTATTTTATTTTGTTATTTTATTTTCAAAATTCTAAGGTTTTGTCAAATGTTTATAGAATTTTTTTTTTTTCAAATGTAACATTATATTAAATGTAGTAGATCTAAGGATCAAATTTTTAAAATGCTAAAAACTCTTTAAAGTTGTGTATTGATGTTTTTTTCCCATTTTGACATATGGTTGAAATGTAAATTCTTTTTCTCGAACACTAAGACCAATAAATGATACCCAATCTTCAAATTAATTGACTATATATCTATTAATAACAAATGCAAAATTCAATTAAGTTAATAATAAAGCACTAGTAGCATTTTAAACTGTAACAATAAAAACGTGACTTTTTAAAAAGTCCTACAAAATAGCATTTTTTTATTATTAATGAATAATAATAAAACCCAGAAAAAAATTACTTTAAAAAATGTTTCAAGGACCAAGTCTCCATGGATCGGTTAAGAAGTAATTGCAGTTTTTCTATGCCATATAAAGAGCTTCAAATATTATCGTCAATATTTTTCATTCATTTCATTTTGAAGTAATTAATTATTAAACACTCTGTCATAAAAAAAAATTAAATATTTCTTTAATCCTTTATTAAAGCGCGACATCAAACGAATGCGATATGATTTGATTATAAGTCTCTTCCTTTTTACTCCCTACACTCTAAATTACACTCTAATTACACTCTATTTTCTCTTGTGAAGGGGAGCTCCTCTTCCCAATATAAATTGGATTAGTGTTCTCATTTCCATCCGATACACCTGCTTAGGAGTTATTTTGATTCGCTTCCCGAACAGCGCTTAGCAACGAAGAGAAAAGCCACTTCTCTCGAGTGCATATTGTTATGACATAAATAATAAATTTAGATTCTGATTTATGGTGAAAACTTCTAAGACTATATTAAAAATGCACGATACAATTTGGAGACCCCGATGATAGCTTTACAGAGAATTTCTTTCTGTGTTAAATATGAAAAATCGGATATTGATAAACACAAACATATTGAACTTCAACATAACTAAATCACATTTTATATTTTAAAAAATATATATGTATAAAATCATTTATCGGAAATTCTTCTCAAAAGCTCATTTTCACTCCCCACTCCTCGATACCATTCATATTGGGTAGTAGAAATCTATATGTATATTAACACTAACGTACATGGCACCGAAATCGGGATATTTGTGCGTTAACGAATGGCAACAACTGTTTGTAAACAAATACGAACTTGAGTGTTACCATGTTAATTGTCCCGCAGTGGCGCGGACGGTAAAAGCTCGGCTCTCGTAAGATCGCCGAAAGCCAAGCAGCATCGACCAAGGTCAGTGCTTGGGAGGGTGCATCGTCTATCCTCTCTCGTCTGTCACTGCTGTGGGACCGTGTACGTTAATGGGAGCTGGTGCACGTTAAATCTGTTCGTGGCTCCAAAGTCCTCCAAGTTCTATATAAGCGCTACCTCTGGGGGTGCCAATCCAGATGCAAATCTCTCATCTGGAATTGGTTCAAAATTAGAAGATTTAGGTGTCAGGATTATGGAATTAGCGTAGTGGATTATGACAGCTATATAGAAATAGAAAGCTGCAAAACTGGGCCCTTTGGGTCATTTCAACAACAACAACAACAACAACCATGTTAATTTTGATCGGTTTGTTGCCGCACGTGATCAAATTTCAATATGGATTGTCAGAATATTTTTAAAAATGCTCGAAAGAGAACTTTAAATACTATTGAAAAGCCTGAACAATCTGAAGAAAGACTCTGAAAACAATCGGAGAGGATCGTTAAATTTTAATCGGACAAGGGTCAGTTGCCCTGGCATTGATTTTCCAATGTGGAAAATAGTCCAGTTGTCTCGACTTCAAATTGGTCAATTGTCCTGGGAAAATGGGTTATAAACTTAAATCAGTGGGAGGAAATGTAGAGAAAACACGGTAAAGATTTAACTGTGACTTAAGTGGCAACACTATTAAGATTACCTTGGTAACGAAGTTATGATTTTTGTACGCTTTAGTTAATAAAAAAGGAAAATCTTGTTTGTTTATCATGGACAAGGTCATGATAAACAAACCACATGCTTGTCATGGATACCAGTGAATTAAATTTGTGCTGGTTGCAACATTCTCGTTGTATAGAAATCTCAAAATTTCGTGAAATTCGGTAATGCCGAGGTCACTAAAACGCGTATGTATGTGTGCTTTGCACCCACGAAAACAAACAGAAAAAAAATACTGAATGCAGCAACCTCGTTATATAGGGATCTCAAAAGTACATAAAATTCGGTAATGCGCGATGAGTAAAATGTATGTATGTGGGCTTTCGCGCTCATGAAAACAAAATCGAACATTGCTGGGTGAAGCAACCTCGTTGTTTAAGAATCTCAAAAGCACGTGAAATTCGGTTATGCCGATATTACTATAAAGTTAAATATTACTCATTTTAAACTTCTGGTAATGTAAAAAGCTCATTTTCACGTCCCATTTCGTGATACTATTCATATAGGGTAGACGAAAATCCCTCGAGGCAACTGGTTAATTTCTGTCTACGATTTCCAAAGCAATTGACCATTTTTTTCTGAATGCCAGGGTAACTGACCTATATCCTCTCTTCTTGATCAGTTTGCATGCCAAGGATTGGCTGAAAACTTGAGCGATATTGACAACAGTGTGGTTGGCAGTGTCAGAAACAGGGATGTCATTTGAGGGAGGATAAGGGGGGGGGGATTGCCTCCCTCAAGGAATTTGATATTTCAGAGTATATCAGTCGTCACAGGTCTGGCTTAAAAAATAAATCAGAAATTGCACAAAAGCTAAAATAAATTTTCAGATTTTATTAGAAAAGAAACAATAGCATAAAATACACTTTAAACACAGAAATTAATAATTATAAATACAAATCCATTAACCACTTGCCAGTCTCCGTCGTTAGACATGCAACCGAGAATTTTTTTCCCTTCTGTAAAATTGTACTATAAACTCTGTTAACTATTTTTTTTTTACGCATCCTAAAGCATTCAGTGAAAAAAAAATCATATCTCCTAAACTATACAAAATATTGTTAAACCAAATTACACATCTTAATTCAGAAAGAATCATAAAATGAAATTTCTAATAAAAAATGACATTTTAGTCACTGAAATAGCCCAGAAATGAGACTGTTAAATGGTTAATATAGCATATTTAGAATTAAAAACATCGTAAGTAATTCAATAAATGAAATTCTTATTTCTTTGTGCAAATAATAATTGCGAATATTTAGGTGACAGTTTTTTTCCTTCTTAGTTTCGTTCAAGCGAGCAAAAAACTCCCTATTTTATTGAAAGAAATATGTCTTCGAGGCAATATGTAATACTTTGATACAAATAGAAAACTGTAGATGGCACATTAAAGAAAATAATCGGAAACATCTTTTCTTCAGTGATAAATATGTCGCAGACAGAAAGAACCGCTGCGAGGGTAACCATACGACAATACCTATCGAATAACGGTGTGTTCTTGCACAAGGGGGAAAAATTCGAAGCAGTGAGGATGTTTAGTGAAGTGATTGAAATACAAGAAAATAAGTAAGGGGAAGATTAAATTTGGAACACAACAAAAAGGAAAGAAATGTGAATAAAATGCGGTATTAATTTCCCCCTGCGACTGAAAAGATTCTGAAGACAAGTCGTCGGTTTCCATAAAAATATACTTCTAATAACTTACCAGAGATTCGAAATTGGAATCTTTGGAGTGTCTGAACAATAAGATTTTATAATATAGGGGCTTTTTAAGAATTATACCATTGTGGTAGAAAGGTTTAATTTTAAAATTGCACGCATTATTCAAACAGGAAGAAAAAATTCAGTACTTTAAACGGCCATTATTTTAAAACAAAAGTGCTCTACTGCACCCTATATTCAAATTTCGTAGCAATTTCAGCCTTTTTTAAGCGACTGGAGATAATAAGGTGGGTGAACCAAAGGTGGCCAGTGTTCCTAAGGTAGCAAACCCCCAAAAATAGAATTAATTAAATTTTTAATCACAAATTGGCGCTATTGCATTGTCAATCATGTATCTGCAGTGCACGTGGCTGAATTTTACCTTGATCTTCCGACATTTTATGCCGTGACTTCACTTTCGGGAAGTAGTCGCTCTAATTTCCAGGTAAGAAGATATTTTAATTAACATCTGTTTAAATTCTTAGAACTTTGAGTTATGATACGTTTTCTGAAAGCTTATTTCTTTCTATTTCTCACATTCACTTCAATTCTAAGAAATTTATCAGATTAATACTTTTACCTCCAATGGTTGGAGTATCATAGTTGAGATTTTTTCCAACAGAGCGAAATTATGCCGGGACCAGGACTCGAACCTGGGTACTTTGGTTTGCCGTACCAACGCTCTCCCCACTGAGCTATCCCGACGATATCCTGGACTGGCATATTTCACTCTTATTTGTTGGACAAGGCTGCGAACTGCAGCGCCAACTTTATTCATCCGAGCTATAACTATAGCATTTACATGATGAATCTTGAAATAGCATGGAAACTCCTATATACCATGCTAAATCATGGAGACATGTAAGACTCATTTATGGTTAACACCAAAGATCATTCAAAAGAAGTTGGTAACTCCCAGAAGAAAATCCCTGAACTCTACCGTGCACTAAAAGTGCTTTAAGGTCTCTTCGTGTCATAAGATAAGAAGATTAAGAAGAAAACTCGAAAGATATCAAAAGAAAGAAAGGATCATCAGAGCTTAATAGCAAGTAAAATAGTTTGCCAAGTATTTTTTCACATTTTAAAAGTGATTTCAATACATGGACTACCTTTAGAACACCATGCGCCAAAGGTGGCCCACAAGCTATAATTTTGAAACTGTATTATAAAAGTAATTAAATTTTATTTTACAAAGAAAAGTATACTTGATATGTGTTAGAGATAATTGTAAAATTTTACGAACAAAAATTCAGCCACACACACCCAACCAGAAAATTCGAATTTTTTGTGTACCCCTTAAAAAATGTACGATATAGCGATGACTATTTTCAAAATGGAAAATACTGCTATCTATTTTAACATGTATTTGGCTTTCGCAAAAATTCTCTAATTGACACAAAAATAAGGGCACAGGGAGTCTATGAAACAAGACCGATACTATGTCATCTTAAGATACTAATAAATTGTACACAAGATTACAGGAAGACTGTCTCTGTCAAATAAAAAAAAAATCGTCGAAACCGATGGATGCATTTTTAAGTTATGCACAACACACAATGCGCGCACTTACACAAACTTTATGTGGATATTAATAAAAGAAATGTGATTTACTGTATGTGTGTGTGTGTGTATGTTGACGATCGCTAGGGAAATTATCGCAAGTAGATGTCTGAAAATTAAAATAAAGTTAGACGAAAACAGGTCCGAATCCACTTGAGAATCAGATTTTTTCATTTTTTGATAACTAGCTGAGAAGTAATTAAAAACCCTAATGAACGAACAAGGTTCCGTTTTTCTGCATTTTGAAACTGTCATTCCTGTTTCCCGGAGGGAAATACAAATTTTTAAAAAAACAGAAAAAGAAAAAAATACTTACTTATTCAGGGTTGCCAGTTGTAACAATATCATTTGTTTCAAAAAACATATTAATATTTACTATTTCAAAAAAAAAAATCTGGAGGTCTATTTCACAAAAAACACTCATCGAACGCTTATGAATGAGCTTGCTGTTGTGCGACGATAGATTTTGCGCATGTCCGCAAAATCCACGGCGGATATTATTTCGCGCTTTAACCCTTTCCGGCACAGACAAATTCTGTTCGTAAAATGCGAAATTACTGACTGACACCGGAATTTACAAACGACTTTTTTAGAAAATAAGAAGTCTTTACTTTAAGCTTTCATTATAGAAGCAAAATTTTATTAAAATATTCTTGGTGCCGAATGCAAGTTTGGAATTAAAATTAGGTGTGCCCGGAGTGGGACCACTGTGCCGGAAAGGGTTAAAAGAGAGCGAGGGATTTATTTTTTTCGCCGTGTAAAAAATCTCATACTTTAATAACTTCACGGCCAATTTCGATGGAGATTTTTTACTACTTTCCTTTATTTAAAGACAGGAAAATAACAAGATAGGTTACATGAAGATCAATAAAATTAAAAGGCTTTTTTTTATTATATGGGGCTTTCCTGATTAACTTTTGATCAGAATTGAAGAAATGTAAGTTTTTACTTTTCGATTTTGGTTCCAATTTTTTTTTAATATAAGGTTACTTTCACTTTCAGAACCGGTTCCGACAGATTCCAAAATTGAAAATGTCCGCTTGTAAAAAAAAAAAAAGCAACAAAAATCGAAAAAGTACAAACGCACAACATTAGAGTTCGACCTCAGCTATTCTGTGCAAAGAAAAAAAAATAAATATTAAAATTCGAGCGAGAAATTTGAAAATAACCTTCCCATACACATAATATTATCTTGAGCGTTCTTTCGTATGACTAGTGTAGGCTCTTAATGCAGAGACCACAATTCGACATGAGAAATTGTAGAATGGGGAAGAAATATGAAAGGCACGAAAGACAAAGAACCAAGATAATAAATAGTAGAAAGAGTGGGAATTAAATAACTCTGTTTTTTGTTTGTTTGTTTGTTTTCTTATCCTCTTCTAACTTTCTCACATTTATTACTGACTATGTTTCCTATTAAAATCTAAATGTAAATATATTGCTTAAAGGTGCGTAAAAACATACATAAAAACATTTAAAAGCACTTTAAAGTCCTTTTCAAAAATCAAAACGTTTTCAACCGAACTTACTCAGTCATCAACAGTGAAAAACTAATAGTTAAGTTGAGTTGTTGTCTCTTCGCGTTTTCTAGCTTGTCCGGAACAAACCATTTTACTTCAAGGTTGTGGGATATAAGGTGGGATGGGAAAGGTCATTCAAAAATAAGTACAGGTTAATCAATCATGTATTAATTCATTTCCTATTGTCAGAACAGAAGAAGTGGTATATTTCTTTATTTGTCTTCAACAGATCAACCATGACCTATCGGTCAGTTATCTGGGGTTCGGTCTGTGAAACTCGGATACAGAAAATTCAAATTTTTCAAAACTCTTTATACGTATGCTTTGCAAGGCGACAACGTTTGTTCGGAATGACGCCATCCATGCTGATCTCAATATTAGGCCTATCTCGCAAGTTATTAAAAGAACTTGCACAAAAGTTCCACAGATCGACTTTTAATACCCAACGAAGAGTTGCAGTCCATTCAGCCTTGTAGTGTACAGCAGCCGTAGTCAACATTTTTTTTTCTCGCGGGCCGCAAACATATGTTGGAGACGTTAGGCGGGCCGCAACACACTGATATAACAATTTCAAAAATAGGTTATTAAAATAGTGCAATAAAAGAAGTAGTATAAAAAGCAATGTAATAAAGTTAGTCGTAACGTTTGTCGCGGAAGAAATGTCATAAAAAAAATTTAATACCACAATTTTCAGATAGTTTGTTCCTGATTTCTTTTGAAAATGATGTAGAAATATGCCGCGAAGATTCTTATTTGTAAATAGTGGTATAAACTTTTTACTGCCAAACTTTTCCCGTAATAAACGTTTGACCCTGATAAGCATTATTAGCTATATGGGAAATATAACATTGCAGAATTTCCAAGTTCTAAACTTTAAAAAACATTAGGAGGTTTTCTTTAATGAATCAGTCTTTTGCTCAATACAAAAAGTTTGTACTATTTTTTGTATGTTGTTTAATATAGCGCAAATTTAATTAATTTAGAATAATGTTTGATCAATGTTAAAGATTAAAATATGTGTACACTACTGCAACACAAATGGGACTGCATATATAAAAATAACTTTTAACTTATAGAATGCATTTAAGATGTTTTAACATAAGTTTATATTAGTAATTATAAATAACAGGACAGATTTTGTCTTCTCGGGAAAATATATAAAAGAAAAGAGAAAGTCTTAAAACCGTTTCATGCACGTCTCCCTTAATTTTATAAATAAAAATTTTATAAATAGAAATTAATGATTATGTGTCTCGGGCTGCATATAAAAGGTCGCCGGCCCACATGCGGGCCGCAGGTTGAGTATGGCTGGTGTACAGTATAGTGTACAGTAGAGGGAAGAAGAGACCGCTTGCCATCTTGAGTAGAGATGACGGCTTTGCTCCGCCTTCCAAAAGAAGGAGAAGGGAGCTACCCTAAATGCTTCGTTGTGCTATTCCAAATTCAAAATTTTTTGGTACCTGCATTGTTATTCTAATTTGACATTCCTACACTAAAATTTTCCTTTTGACGTCTTCCCGCCTTGCTTTTGACATACGGTTCTGTTAACTTTCCTTCTTAGCTCTCTTGCTATTGTTAGGGGATATATATATATATATATATATATATTATTTTTTGCATCTTAGTTCTAACTATACTTAATTTTCTCTGCATCTTATATAATTTAATTATATGAATCTTCTATAAACTAATTGTTTGTATCTTATTTAAAATAAATTGTTTGCATAATGTATTAGATTAAAATAATAATAATAAATGTATGGCTCTGATGGGGCCTCCCCCTCCCCCCTATGCTCACCATTCTGACACCAATCAAAGCATCAAAGCGCACATCCAGATTGCTCCTACATCAGCATCACTCCATCGCAGCCTGCTGCGAGATAACTTTTATATTTCTGAATCTTCTGATGCCATCTCCATAGACTGTTCTCATCTGGATGTGAAGAAAACGTGGGCATTACGCCCCACGTAGGCATTCTTCAGTAATCGTCTTTGATTTTTTTATCTTTATTTGTATCAAAGAATATTTTTGAAGTCTGTTTATGCCACTAATAAGAAGAGACATTTTGCTGACCTGAAAAAAACCTAAAGAAAGTCTCAATAAAAATTAATCTTTTTTTTAAGATTTCAGCGTTCCTTGTGATAATATTTTTTTTTTAATTTAAACTTTATTAAAATGCAGATTTTTTTTCTTTTCAAATAATTTGTTCTGCTTCTTTTGCATTATTCTGAACAACAAAAACAACTTGTATCCAAATAACACTAGTCAACAAATTTTAACTTGTTTTCTGTATCTGGTTTGTAAATGGGTGCATTTAACTAATTTTAGGTTAACGAATTCGGTGGAATAATCAGATTCTCTGAATCATGTCACATTTATTAGATGCACAGCAGTTACGTAAAGTCAACGGTGAAATATTTGACAAAAATTGACCTTACAAACAAGACATAATATCCATCAGTAAAAATGTTTTCTTGATTACTTAACAAAAAACTATGAACTAATAAGAGCACGAAACTGTTGCACAAACACCCATGTTAACCCTTTGAAGGACGGTGGTTCATTTTTTAACCACCTAATTTTAATCCCTAAATGCCACATTGGCACCAGAATTTTGAATGAAAATTTCCCTTTTATTAAGTACGTGAAGAAAAGCGCTCACTTATTTTTAAATAAATCTGCTTGTAAATTCTGGTGTCATTCAATCATTTCAAAATTTTATGAATAGAAGTTCCTTGCCTCTGAACGGGTTAATATTAACAATGTTACTTTTCAAAATATGCTGATGTATTTCTTTATCTCAGAATGCATCCAAATAAAGGTTTTTAACCCACATGGTCATTCATTTCATCATTATTTCACAGCAAAATTTAAAGGTATAAAATCCAGGAATGGTCATGATGGCAATAGACCAATCTCATCCTAGGTGAGTTGTTAGACAACCAATCAGATCTTCTAAATTCTTATCTACAGTGGGGGGGGGGGGGGTATAAAAACTCACTATCAATATGAAGTCATTTTAACCAACGTGACGTCAGCTGCCCTTTCCTTATTTTTATTTTTTTTTACATGAAAAAAAAAGCGAAAAACTTTTTTTAGACCCACTTGTGTTACATTTTTTTTAAATTATTTTCAACTTCCCTATGTATATATAATTTTGGATTTTAAAATTTATTAAAACTTAGATTTATTCCAAATAATTTGTCATATGTTATGTTTCTTTTCCATCATGATAAAGACAAAATCAGCTTAAGTTCAAATAAATTGATCTGAGATTTTTCTGTATTTCATAGTTATCTTATTTATAAAAAAATAATTAATTTTACTTTTGCCTACTTATGGAAAACTTAGATGAAAATAATAGGCTCACATCCAATAGCAATTTCTTAGAAGAGATGAAAACCTTTTTAAAAATACATGAATATATTATAATGTTTGTTTGTCGCCTGTAATCAGTAAAATCAAGTATTTCCTTATAAGAATCAATTTATTTTCAAAGACGGTATTTCTGAAGAATCGCTAAGTACTAGTGTTTTGTTCTTCATTTTGTCGAAGATTATCTCCATCTGTTGTCGAAAGTTGGTCGTTATCAAAATCACGTATTCCTTTATTAAAATGACTTTGTTTGCTTGCCTAGAAATTTATTTGCATATTTATTACTTTCTTCTAACTTTACAAGAAAAAAATATTGGATTCGTGAAAAATGTCGGTTTTCGGCGAATTTATACTTTTTAGAAGGTTCTAAAAAAGTTTTAGAACGTCCTGAAGGTTTGACTGTTTTTAGAAAATGTCTGTCTGTAAGTTTGGCTGTCTGTCAGTCTGCCTGTGTGTCTATATGTGACAAAAATTTTGTAGGCTCTCTATCTCAAGAACTAATGCACGGAATTTAATAAAACTTTGGATTCAGTTAGACTTCGATATAAATTGGTGCTGATTAGTTTTTAGTGTAATTTGCTCAACAGGTGGCGCTGCTATGCTGTATTTGTCACGATTTACACGATTTTAGCGATAGTCATATCTCAAGAACTAATGCACGGAATTTCATCAAACTTCATTTTCTGTTAGTCCTTGTCATAAGTTTGTGCTGATTAGGTTTTTGTGTAAATCATATAACAGGGGACGCTGCTATGCTGCATTTTTCACGATAGCTATATCTAAAAAACTAATTCACGGAACTTAATCAAACTTCATATTCTATTAAATTTTCACATAAATAGACAATTATTAGACTTGGTTTTATACTACCCAACAGGTGTTGCTTTTATGCTCTTTGGGTTGGGAATTTTGGTTGCAAACATCTTAGAGGGTGAGCATCGAAATTCAATGATTTGTTTGAAAAATGCGATACTTATAATTTCCTTTTTACATGCATACAACTCGAATCCTCATGTTTGGCATAGATTGTCATTTAATTTTGGCACTGTTTGCGAATTTTGAAGTATTAGCATGTATGAGATAGTAGAAACTTTTGGAATTAGCATATTCAACTAGTTTTTCATTGGAGATCATCTTTGTCTAATTCGTTCGCATTTTTTATTCGAGTAAAAATAAAGATCAGGTATTTTAAAGTAAAACCATCATTTTGATACATAGGAAAAGGGGAGGGGGGGCTGAGAAAATTACTTTGAATATATATAATTTTTTTTTAACTTACACTGTCCCAAAAATGTAGACACAAGTGTAAAATACTATTCACAAAAAAAATTAAGAATAAAATTAATATACGTAAAGGTGTATGATTATAATGTCATTTAAAGTTAATTTATGAAAATTAAAAAAAAATTATTTAATAAATCTCAAAATAAGATGTTCCATAATTATACACACTAAAATTCCTTATGGGTACACTTTATAATTTAATAACATTCATAAAAAATGCTAATTCTTAATAATGTTTGTATTGCTTTTTATCATTCAAATACGCGATTTTCTGCTGAAATTACTAAGTTCTGCATAATTTCTGGGGACAGTTCATACCATGCTTGCTCAATCACTATTTTAAAGCTACTTGATAAAAAAATATTGGCACCCATTTTCATACTTTTTCTGCTTTCTTTCCGTACACGTTCCCCATGAGATAGATATTCGGACTAAGAGCAGATCAGTCCATGACTTTGATATTACTCTGGCGATCGAGTTAGACGTATGAATCGATGCGCAGTCTTGCTGGAAAATACAATCTGGTCTTTTCCGAAAATCTATTAGTGAAATTAAAAGGTTTTTTTTTTTTTTTTTTTATTGCAAAAAGCCAAGAGCGTTTGGTCATTAAATCCAAGAATACCTCCAAGTAATTAATTATCCGCCACCTTAATACCCATTAAAAATATTTTTTTGGTTCGTTTCTTAAAGCATGCCAGTAAGATGAATAGCTATCTAAATTCCATCTTTTCTCATCACTAAATATTGTTCAGAGGCATTTATCACCACAAGACATTTCTTTGCTCCGTTCAGAGTCTTTATGGTGTGCTTTTAAATATGGCTTCAACATTTCATTGATTTTGTTTTCCTTTAAATTATCTTAATATTCTGTGAATCTTGTTTTTGATACTGCACTTTATGATGCAATTTTTCTGGATGCTGTGTTTATAATACGGGTGGCAGCGTCACATTTTTTTCAACCCATTTTAACGTCGAGGGTTTTGGAATAGATGACATACTTGATGATACAGATAACGAAACTGCCAGTCAGCTGGCGCACCAGCGGGGCTATTTCTATAGCAACGTTGTGGCACAGCCCTCTGTAATGTGAAATAAATGGTAAACCAATTACTAATGATACCTTCGAGTCGGGGTAACATTAGTAATTTCCATTCATTTCCCATTGTAGCGTGATGTGCGATATTGCTATGCTAATTCCTCCCTTTCCGTCTGTTGCACCAGCTGACTTATAGTTTCGTTACATGTACCATCTAATCTATCATCTATACCAAAATCATCGACGCTACAACTATTTGCAAAAATGTACCGCTGCCTCCCGGACTATTAATATCATTCTGTAATCGCTCAGAGATGTTTTTTTTTTTTTTTTGTCTACTAGATCTTCTCTTATTAGATCATTTGTCACTTTTTTTGCAAAATTCTATAAATACTTCTCAAAGGTGCTTTAAAATCTTAGAAATGTTTTTCAGATGTTTCCCTTTCACTTTTGAATTTCAACCTCCTTCTTTGAAATCTCTTTCACTCTCGACATTTCGACGTAATTGTAAAAACACAAAATAATAATACTAAAACAAACTAAAACATTATTCTATTAATCGAAAATTATTCAGACGATATTAAGACAAATTGTTAATAAAAATCTGTGAAAAATAATTTAAAAAAGAGCAGACAATAATTAAAAATATTTTTTCAATTTAAAATCTGACGATGTCTGTATTTATGGGACATGCGATTTTTCAATTTCCTGAATTTTTATACTATTTTTAATTATTGCTTCGTTTTTTTACAATAAATTCGAATTAATCGATGAATAAAAGCAATCATTTATACAAGTAAATCAAATTTTAGTTGGGAATGCCGTTTTTGACCTATGTCTATAGTTTAGGGACAGGGTGTACTTATTTCTGAGCATTTTAAGATATATATTATCTATTTTCATCAGTAAACCAAAACCTCTTTCCTTTTTCAGACTTACTTTGATACTAGCTTGAATACACACACTGTGCGTTTGGAGAATATTTAGAACTTCTACATCTTCCTGTTTCCATTTCTCTTTGTTTCAAAATTTTCAATTTTCCTTGTAACAAACATTTTATTAAATTTAAACTTTATTAAATTATGTATTTTTCCTAAAGAATATTCCGTCTGTTTCTTGTGCATTAAAATGATCAAAAGCCTTTTACGTTGAAGTAATCGCACAAAAATCCGTTTGTATTTCATAGTTGTCTTTATCAGAAACTGATTTTACGCTTTGTTCCAATAAGAGACAGCCAAACAGAAATAATGCATCCAACATCATTTTGCATTTAAAGTAGAAAGCGAAATTTTCTCTAAATGTATTGCAATGATGATTTGTTTATTTTTCGTCTGTAATCACGAAAATCAAATATTTCGTTACAAAAAGCAATTTATTTTTCAAAAGTTCGTAAAAGTATTTTTGAAGTATCGTTAAAAGTATTTGTTCTTTTCTTCATTCTGGGTTTCTTCATATCCATCTGTAATCGAAAGTTGATCGTTATTCAAATAAAGTATTCATTCATTGAAATGATTTGTTTGCTTTCGTGAAAGTTTCTTAATATGTCTTTCTGACTAGATTGATTTTCAAATTCGTCTATATTTTTATTGTATATCTTGTCTTTTTGATTTTTTAAAATTGTATATTTATTTTATTTTATTAGATTAATAAAGGAAATATGCACGCATAAATGTATAATGTATTAACCATGTCTAAAAGCAGCGATAAAATATAGTATAATTATTTAGATGAGAGAAAAAAAATTCAGTGTAATATTTAAATCTATTTTTTTTTTTATATTTATGCTTAATTTACTTTAAAACGAAACACTGAAAAAAAAAACTTCTTTAACACTCCAGAAATGCTAAAATAAATAAATATTTTTAACAATAATAATTTGACAACTATTAATCATGTTAAATATATGCAATAAACAAAAAAAAGAGTGCAAATTTGTAAACCTGATTAAACAAAAAGTTATCCTTTGATATTCTCTTGCTGGTTGGTAGTAGAGACCTGCAACGGGTCGGATAACTAGATTTTACCCGAACCCGACCCGAGTCGTTGTCGGGTTGAGTTGAGTTTTGACTCTTTCAGGTCGCGTTCAGATTGATCCGATTTTTCAAAAGAAAGTCCTGGATATTTTCAAATAAAAAACTATATATTTGGACGTTAATGAGTGTATGTTCAGTTTTATACAAAAAAAAGTAAAATTGATTTTAGAGCTTCGATTATCGATTACTTTTCAATAATTATATTAAAATATAGATTAATTTTCTTTCCCTTCAGGTTCGGGTTTGGGTTGGACTTCGTGTTACCGAACTTTTTTTGTCCGGTTCGGGTTGACTTTAAGAAGAATTTCCGGTCAGTTACCCAATAACTTGAAAGTTTGAAATTTGCTAATGGCAAATGCATCATTCTGTTATGAATGGGTGTAAATATGAATTGCTGCTGGCTTTACGGACATGTATTCAAACATATTTATCATAATTTTGAATTTATTTTGAACAAATATACCCAAGATACATGTTTGGATACTGTTCATTAGTCGTTCGGTGATAAGTTGGAAAGCATCCAAAATAGAATTAAATACTAAGCAAATTTAAAACAGTAGAATAGTTATTTAGAAATGTACTTGATGCAAAGTTTTGTGTAGTTGTGCGAGTTGGCATGTTTTTACAAAAAATATGCATTTCAATTTTCAAGATATCAATATAGCCTAACAAATGGTAGATTAACTGTTTGTCGTTTTCCGATGGATGAAACTCTTCAAAGTACCATTAAACAGTATGATATGCATTTGAAAAGACTTTGGGCGTGTATTTATCAACAGAAAAGTGAATACAGTATTGTCATTCTTTGAATTGTTTGGTAAACTTTTGTAGAAAAAATGGTGTAGGGTACCTTGTACTTTACGTATATATGTTTCACAAAAAAATTAAATTTTCATAACACTGTCCCATTATTCAACTTTTGTTTGGTAAAACAATTTTAAAAAATTTCAAAACATTAAACATATTACGTCTGAGTCAAAATTTAAAAATTAATAAGACATTTAATAAATATAAAACTAAAAACAATTTGTGTAGAATTTAAATTAAATTGAAATAACCTTCAAGGGAGAATTTCAGGTCCAAGAAAAAAAAAGTGCTGTGATTTACTTTTTTATGTGAAAACAAATTTTGAAAATTGAAATATTTTATTGAGATTAAATTTAGGAATTTAGGTGTATTTCATGCAAATTTTTGTTAGATGGATATCTTTATGTAGTGATTGGCATCAGTGTTTTATTCAAATTGCAACGTATCAGTATTATTGGGTAAATTGTATTTTATTATTTAATTGTATAAATTTAAAATCTGTATTACATAATAATCAAATTGAAATTATTGTTACTGTGTTATTGGAAGCAAATTGTGGGGTACCATTGTTAAAGGAAATTTATCATTTTATTATTACTTATTTGAAATATGTTAAATAGTATAATATGTGGAGGTAATTTATGAAGGTAGGGTTGGAGGAAGTAGTAATTTGATATTGTGCTTAAGTATTATTGTAGGGTGGTAATAATTATCGGTAGAAGGTATGGCTTTCTTACTAAAAATAAAAAGGGTGGATCTGCAGGCGATATGTGAAGAGTTAGGGATTGAAGTCTCGGAAGATGATACCAGGTTTAAGCTTAAGAAAAAGATAGTGGAGAGCGACGAATATGAAGAGGAGGCAGTTATGGAATTATCTAGCACTATTGTTACGGAACGGTTAGAACAAGAAAAGTTACAACGGGAAAAGTTAGAAAAGGAGGAAAAGTTACAAAGGGAGTTAGACCGTGAGAAGTTAGATAGAGAAGAAAGGGCTGAAAAATTGAGATTGGAACAGGAGTTAGAGTTGGAAAGGATAAAGATTCAAAGTTCGGCTAATAACGCTAATGGGACTAGAGAATCTAATCATGAGAGTAGCCTAGAGAAATTGATTAAAAGTGTTAAAACTTTGTCTATCAAGGTTCCAGAAGAGACTGAGGGATGGAATCTGTTTTTTAGCAGTTTAGAACGAGCATTCCAAACAAAAAATGTACCGGAAACCCAGCAGGCCGAAATTTTACTAAATATGCTAGGGGATAAGGCCGATAATTTGCTAATATACACGACTAGGGAACAAATTGAGAGTTATGAGAAATTAAAGGAATTAGTTCTAAGGGAACACGAGCCGACACCAAAGGCGTGTTTGGAAAACTTTAAAAAGGCTAGAAGGAATCAAAATGAAACTCATGTATTATTTGTATCGCGTTTAATAGCAACGTGGGAAAATTATTGTAAGATTAGAGGTGCAGATACGTATGAGAAGGTTAATCAGTTAATTGTCACGGATAAGTTGTTAAATACCCTAGATGAGGAAACCGCGACGCATATTGGATTAACTCAGCACAGTAATTGGTTAGAAGTTTCGAAAATTGCTAAGGAATGTGATAATTTCTTTGATGCTAAACAAAAATCTTATGCGGTAACTTATAAGGGTTATAAAAGTAAAGAGAGGTACGTAAATAATGGAGATTTAGAAGGGAAAAAGATGAGGGAGTTAGTAGTAATTGGAGACAAAATGGGAATAATGAAGTTAGTCCATTTTTGGGTAGAAAACCGGAATATAGGAAACCTAACGATGCGACGCCTATCTGTTTCAAATGTGGTTTACGAGGACATGTACAGCGATTTTGTACAAAAGGAAATAATGAGGGAAGTAATCAAATTAATAACCGACAAGAACCAAGGGCTAGTATCAATAATGTCTCAGTGCGAGGAATTAAAGAATTACCAAGGGAAGCGAGTATGGCAAGAATCGGAGCAAAAGGGAATTGGAGAACTAAAGTTATTGGAGAGAAGTTAAATAAACTTGAGAAAGTGGAAGTTAGTGTAAATGGGAAGATAACAAAAGGATTAGTGGATTCTGGTTACGAAATTAGCGTCGTTCATAAAGATTTAGTACCAGCAGAGAAACTAAGAGGGGCTGGTAGCATCTATTTACAATGGATATTTGGTAAGGCAGTTAAATCGCCGTTAATTCAATTACCTTTAGCTATTCCAAAACGCGGTCAAACTAATGTAATTCATCAGGATGTACTTTGCGCGATAATTGATAATAGTAAGGAACAGGTAATTTTACATCCTGACGTGGCTAAGGAATTGTCAGAGTTAAACAACGAGAAATCATTAAGAGAATCGGCAGAAAGGGAATGTAAGGAAGATAGTAGGAATAAAGTGAAAGAAGGGGAAAGGATTAGAAATGGTAATAATAATCGTTATGTCGTAGACGCGAGATCGGAAAATTTACAAAGTCAGGAGAAGGAAAAAGCCGAGGTAGAGAAAAGTAAGATTAATCAAGTTACGGAAAGTAGTTTAAATGTATTTCAGGAATCCCAAATGAGTTGTAAGGATTTAGAAAAAGCTTGGGAATTGGCTGAAAATGAGAGAGAGTCTTATTATATTGTGAATGGGATGTTATATCATAAAGAGAAATTAGTAGATGAAACTGTAGCTCAATTAGTATTACCTAAAGTTAGAAGGGAGGAAATTCTAAAACTAGCGCATACCTCCTTATATGGAGAACATCACGCGGTTAAGAAAATGTTAGAAAGAATCAAGCATTCATTTTATTGGGAAAATATGGTAGAGGAAGCTAAAACGTTTTGCGAATCATGTGTAGAATGTCGTTTAACGAGGGAAATGAATGTGAGTAATAAGGAGAAAGAGGAAATATGTCGACCTGCAGTTATAGTTGAGTTAGGGGACGGGAGTAAGAAACTGGTGTATCAAGATGAAATGAGAGCATTTATGGTTAAAAATAAAGTAGTCGATATTGTCTTGGATAGTGACGGGGAGTTTGAAGACTGTAGGAAAGATCTGTTGTTAGACAGAGAACAACCGGAAAATAAAGACAGGAAGGGATTCGAAGTAAAAGGGTTAACCAATATTCAAGTTAGTGACATAAAATCAATCTTAAGGGAAAATAAGGAATTATTTATGGGTCCTATCCAACTGGTTGAAATGGAGAAAAATCGGATTGGTCGTAAACCGGAAAGGGGTAAGATAAGGCAGAAATTGTACAATGTTATCATCACGTACAAAGAGGACCTGGAAAGGCAAGTGCCTGATTGATTAGAGGAAGATTTAATTGGGACATCAGAGGCAGAAGTTAGCCATTCAAGCGGGTGCATTACGAAAAGGGATGTACCAATTAAGTTAACGAGGAAGGACTGGAGGGAAAAGGTAGTACCGCCTCCAGCAATCTCAGCCTAAGGACTGACATTGAAATGACATAATACTAGTGTAACTTTATTTTTTTGTGTATTTATAATTGTATGTACATCCTGTGTTTATAAAAGTGTATTAGCATATTGTGTATTTTTTCTGTAGTTATCGCATTAGTATATGGTTCATTAGAGATGTCAGTAGTTAAATTTTCAGACACCTTGAAATATTTATGTAATTGTAGTAATGAAGAAACCTATCAAGGAACTGTTGAACTCTTCTCAGACATTACATAGTTTGAGGAAAATTAGCCCCTAAAAGGCATATTTTCCGCTAAAGTGGGGGGTGTCAGGTTTCTCTCACAGCTGCAAGAGTTGAAAGCTATTCTTAAGGGATTAGCGTATTGTATCTGTATCTATTGTGTACCGTTAGAGTCTGGTTTAAGAAAAATCTTAATCCGGAGGGTGGCGAGTTGGACATAATGAAAGAGGTATTTCCATTGCAATGTGGTCTTTGATAGATAAGAAAGATAGTGCACTCTTTTATTTAGGAAGACAGGTCAGTCAAGAGGGAGGAACGGTTGTCAAGCGACCCTTGGAAATAAAACAGCAGCCCCGTAGAGGGAGAGCGGGTGCGCTGGGGAATGACGAGAGATGAAATTAGTTCGAACGTAGTAGTGAAGGTGTAAGGTCGTTGAGAGTTGACGATCTGAGCCACGTGTGTTTAACGGTATCTCTCGAAAGAAAGAGAGAGCGGGTGTGAGATGAATAGAAATCTCAGTGCGGAATGAATTGACGTAGTCTAACGGTACACGTAGAGCGTTTTCTGTAATTGTTTTGATTTAGTGTTAAACCGGATAATTTACATCCGAGTTTAAGTGTAAATATTGTTAATAAATTGTTACTTTAACTTTAATGGAAAGAGTTAGGTTTTTCTTGAATATACATCAAGTATCGTGCCCGATATCACGTATTCATATCGGTGGTGGCAGCATATCAAAAGACCGGATTTATTTCGAAGTTGTGTGGACGGAGAAGTGGAATCCGACAACACTAATATCATATAATAAAATCAATTAATGCAGTAAACATTTCGAGCTTTTTACGAGTCCCGCATTAGTGCAAATTCCAATTGAGATCGAAGCTGCTGCTTACACATTTTCAGGAGGGAACATACGTCACAGTAGGACCACATATTCCGCGGTGGAATTATACATTAGGGTGGAATGTAGAAAAATAAAATTTTGAATTAAAAATCGGCTCGGTGTGGGAAAGTTGCGTGTTGTATTGCTTATTATGTTTTTAAAAAAATCAGCCCCCTGAGTTGATACCTTCATGCGCCCCAAGTGGCGTGAAATCCCCGAATTTTAACTAAATTACGCAATTTTTTCCGAATTTTAATAGCTAATAACAAATTTAATTTGTTATTGGCCCATTGTGGATACAATGTTATTATGTCTCCTTATCATATGTAAAAAGTTTCAAATCCCTTCAACATCATCTTCATGCGCCCCAAGTGGCGTGAAATCCCCGAATTTTAACTAAATTACGCAATTTTTTCCGAATTTTAATAGCTAATAACAAATTTAATTTGTTATTGGCCCATTGTGGATACAATGTTATTATGTCTCCTTATCATATGTAAAAAGTTTCAAATCCCTTCAACATCATCTTCATGCGCTCCAAGTGGCGTGAAATCCCCGAATTTTAACTAAATTACGCAAATTTTCCCGAATTTTAATAGCTAATAACCAATTTACTTTGTTATTGGCCCATTGTGGATACAGTGCTATTATGTCTCCTTATCATATGTAAAAAGTTTCAAATCCCTTCAACAGCATCTTCATGCGCCCCAACAGGGTTAAAACATTTTGAGATCTGACAAAATTTTACTTATTTCAGGTTTACTTGAAGATACTGTTAAATAATAAAATTCAAGATATGCACAAACCTTCGAAATTTTTATTAATTTCGACTACAATTTGATATATTCTCCTTTTGCATGTTTACATTTAACTCTTCAGTTTTAATAAGCATCAAATAATTGTAATAAGTTAGAGGAATACGAGTTTTTAAACACACTTTCAGTTTGTTCTTTGTAATCACGCTTTGTATCAAAAGTCTTCATCCTGGAACGTGTCTCAATTTTAGTCCGAATGTATCCAACCTTTCTTTCATATCCACATACTGCTTCAGAGGCCTCTGTTACTAATTTAACAGTTCTCTCAGTTGCTTGTGTGTGACATGGCAATTTCAACAGGCTTGAAAGAGTTTCAGTGCCTCAACCTACACTGTAAAAAATGACCAATGTTTCAATTCTGAAGTAAACATTTTCATGCTCAAAAAAATGTTTAACAGACAAACATGCAAAATTAACAGCGTTAACAATAACATTAAAATTATTTCTTTACTCTTTCATGTATAAATTAACTTATGCGGCTGAAAACGTGTACTTGAGAATGGATAACATTCGAAAAACAGGTATTCCAGCCTGAGGACACTAATTAATACACTATAAAAACCCTTCGGAAACGTTTCTGAAAAATTCGGGCAGCTAAAAATAATTTTTTTTTATAACTTATTCTTTAAATTTTGAAAATGTATTCGTTTCTGGGGATTCAAAAGACAATGTAACATGCTATTTGAAATTTCGGATAACTCAGAAGATTATATTATATTTTCGTTCGTGGTTATAGCATATTTTCATAAAAGAAGGAACATTGGTCATTTTTTACAGTGTATTGCACCATTCTTGAACCTTTCAATTTCTTCTATCTCCAAACTCCTGGTAGTTGGAGGCTGCATTCGTTCTTTCACATCTCTCTCTCTAACCTACCTTGATTCTCATCGATTAAATTGACATAGTCTACTGCTGCAAAATTTATTTTTGGAACCTTAAATTTCATTACATTCCTGTTTTGTAGCTCTCTTCGCTGCTGGCTCTCGTCTCTTTTCCGATTATTATTTTGCATCTAAATACTAGTTCTCTAATGTGCTTCCTATTATCTGTTACCATAATAAGGAGTAAGTTTTCTTCAAGAGCGAAATAGCTATTTCTCTGGATCACAACGTCAATAATATCCCGCAAATCTGGCTCTAGATACCTGGAATTATATATTAAAGCCCGTAAATGCCTACTTCCATCTGAACAATGTGGTTTTGCCTTTATCAGAAACCATAGACTTTCATCACATACTCAAACTTTGTGATTCTACTGCGACGTATGTTCCCTTCTGAAAATGTATAAACAACAGCTTCGATCCCAATTGGAATTTGTAGTGATGCGGGACTTGTATAGAACTCGAAATGTCTATATTGACTTTATTATGGGATATTAGTGTGGTTTTATTAACACTTTCCAACATAGTTGAAAAGTGTTTATGAATTCGGTCTGTCTGTCTGTTTGACCGTGATCTAACTATTTTAAATATTTTCAGATTGTTTTCACGTTTTTCAATATACACACACACTGCTGGTTCTTAACTAAAAACACTTAACTAAAACTAATGGACTGTATAAAAGCGGTTTATTCATACACAAATAAAAGCGAGCCATCACACGGCTTATTCTATAACAAAATTTTTCACATTCCAAAAATCAAGAAGCAAAACAGAACACTGAGTGTTGCCAAAAAACAAGAAGCAAAACAGAACACTGAGTGTTGCCAAACGCGGAAAGTAAGAAAAAGAAACTTACATGAATTCGAAGGACATAAAACCAAGGAATATGCAGTTTTAGCTGGCTGCAGACGATACTTACATAAACACAGATTATTATGAAATTTTTATGTTATTGAAGTTTAATATAGAATGTTCGATATTGAAAATGAAAAGCATGGGATTTATTGTTCGTTTACAGGGACACGCAAAATAATTACTTTCGATTACGTTCTATAGGAAAAAATCGATTGTGGTGGATTTTATTGATGTTACGATATTTCAAACTTAATGAGATTGGTATGCATTACTGAGGCGGAATACAACATGCTTTCTAAAGAGTATATAATAAGTAACATTTATAGTTTGTTTACAGGGATGCACAAAAGAGTTTCGTTACATTATGGTCTATGAGGAAAAATTGTTTGCAGTGCATTTTAATGATGTTTTGATACTTGAAACATAATAAAATCACTGAAGGGCACTAAACATGTTTTCCATAGATTATGGGGTGCATAGCATTTATCATTCATTTGCAGAGAGAGACACACAAAAGAATTCGGTTACAGGATTGACTAAGACCGATAATTGCTGTAATAAGGGCGTTTTCTGCAGTGGTATGCATTTTAAACGTATCTAATTTTGAGTATATTAGGGTAATGTGTATAAATTCTATAGATCGTATGCAGAACATGAAAGACCTCGCAAACATTAATGGACGGCAATTGCTGAAAATGGATTTTTACTGAGTTGTGTTTTTTTAACACTTTCCAACCTAGTTGAAAAGTGTTTATGACTTCGGTTTGTCAAGCCGTATGGCCGTCTGTCCGTGCTCTAACTCGCGTAAATATACTCGGATCGCCTTGAAATTTTTGTATGTTATTTTCGTTTACTATAGCATGTTCCCTATTTCGACTGAAGTGCGTAGCACTTATAGTTCTTTCACAGGGACAGTCAAAAGTATTCAGTTACATTACAGTCAATGAGAAATAATCGTTTCAAGTGCATTTTGTGGATGCTACGTCATTTAAAACATGAGGAAATTGATATATAATTATGAAGCGCATTAAAACATGCTTTTTGTAGAATATGGGGTGCAAAGCATTAATTATTCATTTACAGGGTCAAACAAAAGAATTCTGTTACACATTGTTCTATGGGGAAAAATCGTTTGCAGCGTAATTTAGTGATATTTCACTATTTCAAACATAATGAAAATTATATGCATTACTGAGGTTCACTATAAATTGCTCTCTTGAAAGTGTGGTGTGCATTGCGCTTATTTAGAGGGACACACAAAAGATATCGGCTACGGTACATGTGCGATATTTACAGTCTATGTGTGATAAGTGCGTTTTCAACTTTGGTTTGCGTTTTTAAGTTCCTATACAGGGCTACACAAGGGAATCCGTAAGTATTACAGACGATGGGAGTGAATCGCTTAAGGGTAGTTTTTAACTGTGTTACGAATTTTCTTGCTGAACTATAATATATTTAGTATATTAATATAAGTTAGTGGGATATAAATAAATTGGTATACAGGGCTACGCAAGAAAAAGATACATTGTCGTTTACGGTTGGTAATTGCTGCGAGTGAGTTTTAAGTTGCCTTTTAGCTTAATATGTGGTGTATACAAAAGTCTTCAGATAATAAACAGGGCTGTACAAAGGATTTCGAGTGTATTGCTATCAATCGGGGAAAATTGCTAAATGTGAATAGTCTAACTGAACTAAATTTTATCATGCTATATATCCACATTTATTGATCATATACAGGGCTGCACAAAATAATTCGACTGCTTTTTGACACTGGAAGGTAATTTCTAAAACTGTGTTTTTTTTTCTTTTTTTAATCTATATATTTAAAACGCTAAGCTTTTTCTTTCGACAATACGTGAGAACAAACTACTGCATCAAATTACATCATTCTTTTTTTAAATGAAAGATATTTGGTCACAGATTTGTTATCGTACATTCGTTTGTTCGAAAATTTAATTAATTAGCCGTAATCTTAAATTAAAATTTTACTTCTGCTTATGACGTCATAAAGTCGGCAATCGGATTAACGCCCACTGTTGCGACGTACAGAGTTTATTTTCTGAACTCAATGATTGCGAGCATAAAAAATAAATATTAAATTTTAAAAGCACGTGACTTTTAGGCCGAATTTTTTAATTTGTTAGTAAAAATATAATTAAAATGTTTAAGTATTTCGGTAAAAATATTTATCCGTGTGTTTTATAAGCAAATAAAAATTCATATTTACTGTGACGTCACGGAAATATTGTCCATTTGGTTCATTTTATCATTAAGCATTATAACTTTGTTGATGCCATTTTTTTCATTACAATTAAATGCAAAATATATTTTTATTTGTATGCATGGTGCTTAAGCATAAGTGTACGTGTGAAAAGTTTGTACCGGTGAAAATGACGTTATGCTTAGCTTGAAATGTATTTTAACATTGATAAAACTAAAAAGAAAAATTTATATGATTGTGTCAACATGGCGTAATATTAACTGATGTTTCAATTTTTAATTTTAAAGATTAGAACTGGAGCCTTTATTGGTTGCTTCATCTTGATTGCATACCTTGATTACATGTTACCAATTACTTTTTTTAATTATAGGGTTAAGTTATAGGAATTATAGGACTTAAATTATTAAGATTTCCTTTTTTAATAAAAAAATTCACAAAAGTAAAGAATTTCATTTAAAAAAAAACTTGAAATAATGATTGTATTTTTAGCTAGAATAAACAATGTGAGGCTAATATTTTATAGGAATTATTTTGATAGGTTTGTTATAAGTTCATTTAACAGTTCCTTATTAGCGGCAAAGTCTTATTTCTTTCACTGTGAATTTTTCTTTCGATGTCAAAAAATGGTAGTCTACTTTTGGACGCCAACACAGTGGCAATATTTAGAAATGCATAAAGGTTGTGACAACAAACGGCACTATCGCTTTAGCTTTCATCGCGCTTACATCACTTCTAATTACTAAAAATTTAATTTTTTTACCACATTTTACAATTTTTATTCTTACATCCTTAATTAGAAAAAAAATTAGCTTTCGATTGAAATTTATTTGAAATCTGCCGCTTAATTTAAAACGACTTTTTAAATATTTTTCAAGCATGAAATATTTTTCAATTCTATCTCAACAATGACCATCCGTTTGTTTTAATAATGTAAAATAGCCCCTTGGAAAGTTGCAACAATTGAAAATAGGTATCCCTAACCTTCATGAAAAGTGAAAAAAAAAATAATAATAAAAACCTGATAAATCATAAGATCAGATTATCCATAAGATAGAGTATTTTGGCGCTAATATAAAATCTGTCAAAAGAAAAAAAACTATTTTTAGTTTATGATTAACATAAAATTGATATGTTGAATTCGTTGATGTATATGTTGAATCAGAATATGCTAGGAACTGTTATTTATTATTTTTTTAAAGATCCATTGGATATTTAACTGTATAAGAGACCGACTGTGATGGAAAAGAAATAATCATCCTGATTATGTAAAGGGATAGAAGAAACCATACAAATAAATTACAATTAAAAACATTAAAATTCTCCCTCATCTGCATATTAATTTATTATTTTTAACAAAAATTCTTTATTTTTGCATAAAAATTGATTAGCTTAAAACAATGGATGCGTTTTAGAAGATATGGATTTGAAACGAACAATGATTAAAGAGGACATTTTAAAACTTTTAATTTAAACATTTTAAAACTTTTTTAACGTCGAATTTCAACGGTGCCTTTGGGCAAATGCAATACATATGCGCATAAGAGCTCATTCGATTGCATTATCACAGGGGGGGGGGGGGGGTGCTTATACTATGTTCTTTTACTTACTGAATATGAGATGAAAGTAGGAAATTTGTATGATACTTTATGATAGGACTATTTGTATAATACTTTATAGGTCCATTTTTTTTTCCCGTGGGGAATATGGTGGTAATGTCAAACTGATTTGCATTACACATTTGTTTACGGGTTGGGTTTGGTTGATTATTGACGGCCAATTATCTACACTAGGGATATAGGCCCGGGGGGAGTGCCCTTCGTGGGGGTCTGTCTAAGGGAACCTAATCCGTATTTACGCATGGATAAATCCACGGCTCGAAGAAAACCACGAAAACTCCGAACGATTAGGCCGACGGGCGCGATTGGGATGGAACCCAGCACCTCCCGTCTACCAGCTTCGAGAGTACAACCTCTCAGCCACTGGTGGGGCCATTTGTTTACGGAGTGTTCATTTGGAGTTTGCATCGGAAATAGCATTTCACTGGGGGGGGGGGGGGGATTTTTTAAAATAAAATATTTGAAAGACTGTTTCATACGAAGCCCTACTTAAATAATAAAGAAGCTTATTTTACTGATATTGTTATAGTATTTTTTCCGTCACGTTTTGACGGGTTCCATCTAGTGTAGTATATATTTTCTAAACTGTTTACTTACATATCTTCTTTCACCTTATTTAACGGTGAAGTTTCGTTACAGTTTTCTGGCTGTGTTGGAAAGTATTTCATAATCTATGCTTAACGCGTGATTTTTCGTTCTTGTTTTCCTTAATGTTTATTTAAATATTTCATTTCATTTTAAGAAAAAATGAAATTTCTTAGTAATCTTTTGTTATTGTTGGAATGTGTTTAATAATTAATGCCTGATGCATGATTTTTTTGTCCTTGTTTATTAAATGTCTTATATATTTTAAAATTAAAGTATTATCTGAAATGTCCTTTTATTACTGTATTTGTTTCTTTCTTTTCAGGCTTCCATATACCATGCTGGTTGGAGGAGTTTTCTCCATTCGGTTGGACCACTTTCTCCAGGTCAACGGCTACTCTAATCTGTACTGGGGATGGGGTGGTGAAGACGATGACATGGCTTACAGGTACGTTGATTAGTAGTAATCTGTGAAAACAAATCCAAAATGTGTATAAGGAAAGGCAGAGACGTCACTATTGGATACTTGTCGGTCTTTATGATTCCTACTGTGCACATGAATTCAGGTGATCTGATTGGTCTACGATAAACATGTCTGCGATACGATTGGCTATGTCGCCATTGTCCTACAATGATTGCTAAGGCAAAAATGTGGTAGGTAGATTGATTGACGGAGGTGTTTGTTTGTAAACATGCCTTTTCGTTATTGAACCCTCTCGCTCACGAATGATAAAAGAAAAAAAAACATTTTGTGCATTGGTACACTTAAGGTGCTATTCTAAATTGTGTAGAAAAAGAATAAGTTATTTAATGTGATCCTATTAACCCTTTATGCACCGACTATACGTTCAAGTACTATAAAAGAAAACTTGATATAAAGATACACATTGATTTTCAGTAATACAATTTAGAACGAGTTATAGATATTTTACTTTATCATGTTCCAAAAGCATTACTGGTTGTGCAAAGTAAAAAATATTTTTAAAGAAATAGTTTCCATTCCAGTTATAACTGTTCCCCTTTCCTGATGTTAGCAGAAATGGCGTGGGAAGTAATTCTGAAAATATCTTGTGCTGTCATGTTATCAAAAGTAAAACAAATTTGAAGCCTTACCTGAAATCCGAAAGCCTTAGAGATATTGGTCAAAGTATAAGTTAGTCGGAAGAAGTTTTCAAACCACTGTTTTTATGTGTTACGTTAGCAGTTTCATATGAGGCTTAGTTGAGCGAGTCGGTTAAAGAATTTGAAGTTTTTATTTAACCACTTAATATATCCTTTTTTCTGCCATGTTGTCAAAACTATGCACATTTTTTTCTTAATAATTTTTTATATTCAAATCGATTATATAAATTCTAAACAGCAAAATAAACAGCTAAAAGTATATAGAATATATTAATTTATACTTATTACTTACCCATCATACGTAGTATAGGCAGGGTAAGTCTTGTAATCGTTTTGAAAATCGAAAACAAAAAAAAAATTTGACGGATTTACACGTTTCAAACACTAGAGATTCCAGATTCCGAAAAACATATTTTTAGAAAAAAAAAATTGCCGTCTGTCTGTCTGTGTGTGTGTGTCTGTAAACGCTCTATCTCCCGAACAAATTGAGATAGAGACTTGAAATTTGGCGTGTACTTAGTATGTAATAATAGGAAGAAGCTTATTGAATTTCAGTAACCTCGATAATCCGGAACTATTTTTTTCGGACTCTCGAAGTATTCATTCTGGTAAAAGGTACATAAAAATTTTCGAAACTGTTTATTTGAAGGAGTGAATATAAAAGACAATAAAAAACATAAATTTGCCGAGTTATTTGTAATCATATTTTTCACACTCTTCGATTTTTCCTGATCCTGTATTTCATTCAAATTTCAATTCAAATATATATTTTAATTGGAAATGAGACGCTTAATCCGACGCAGTAAACCGTTAGTTAATCGGATTATCAATTTTGGAGTTATAAGGATGCTTCTTTTACGCAATTCAGTAATAGAGCCTTTAAAGTTTTTTGACGTCATCAAGCCACGATTTTATTCGAATTGCAATGCATTTTATAAATAGTTTACACAAGTTTTATTTTCATATTTTATATTATGCATATCCATGATGGGTAAGTAAAATATTACGGTGGCCCCTAAAGACTAGTTTTCATTAACAGCGAAAAAACTGACTTTTAGGTAGCTTTCAATACAAAAAAGTATAAAGCTACCTATTGCAGCCGTTCGGAGGAAAGCAGTTCTGGAAAATTTCGATATATTTTCACCGATCATGACCCCCAGACCCCAAAACCACCCTCCGTTCAAATGTTGATTTATATATATATATATATATATATCTCCATATATATATATATATATCTGACCTATGTCATACGATAACGCTCGTATTTATAAATCAATTTTGATGAAACTAATTGTGTGTATTAAGCTCACCAATGTCTCGACCGAGTTCGTTGGCCAGCTTGGTCCGCCATTTTGTTTCAAGATGGCGGCCAATTAAAAATTTAAAACTAAAATAAATATACAAAAAAGTTAAAAATTCAAATTTATTTTTTAATTCAGTGTTAGGCCTTGAAACGAGGATTCCAGAGCATTTTTTGTTTTACCTCTATCTTAAAAAACGGCTGAGATAGAGCAGTTTGAAATTCTAGGGTGGCTGACATTTTGAAACTGCACATTACAAAAATTTTCATTGTTGTAATAATTTTCCCAATCAAACGCATAAAACTATATATTCATATCCGTTAGCACCAAATTCTCGCCAAACTTGGCGACATTTGGCGAAATATCGCCAAATTTGGCGATCAAAATAAGTCTTCATAAATGAAGCCAATTTGGCTATTGCTCAATAATTTGGTGAATTTCTTATTCAAATTCAGTATTAACGAATCTTTTGTAAACGTTTTATTTGCATTTTAAGTTGCTGTTTTCGTGTAACATTAGCTAAAATTTTAAAACGAAGATATAGGAAAGCTACCTTTTCCTCCCGGTACAGGCCGGAAGGACTTTTTTATGGACAAATCAATTCACTAGTGTCGAAAAATGTTATCGAATTATCACTCGGAAAAAACTGTTAAGTAGTTAAAAAGAAATTCTGGTCTAGATTGGTAAATAGGAGATTTTTAGAATTTTTTAATAAACTAAAGATAATTACAATCTGGCATTTATAATATTTTATTATACAGGATGTCACAAAAAGATTGAAACGCGCTTTAATTTTTTACTTGTTGGAGATATGTAGGCGATGTAAATTACAAAAGTGTTCAAAATAAGGTAAGAATTGAGATTATGTTGATGACATAGTCTTGCCATTAATTTTCAAATTTTTATACGTTTCCTGGGTCTTATAAGTTATATTCAGAAAACTATTCTCCGTACTCTCAGAAATACAGCAGTAAAAATTGCATTCTTCTACGAGTAATCGCAGAGTTATGATACTTTGAATTTTATGAAATTTCGGAGCTTTCAGGCACTGAACACGTGTTTCTCTGAGCTCCGAAATGCTCTAAAATTCAAAGTAACATAACTCGGTGAGTTTGCGTCGTAGAAAAATGGAATTTCTATTGTTTTACTTGTCAGAGCATAAGGAAATATTTTCTAGATATAGCCAGGATGGAACCGCATATAAATTAAAAAAGTGTAACTTTTTGAAAATTAATGGCGGGATATTTTATCAATGTAAAGTTACACTTAATTCTTAGCTTATTTTGAATACTATTGCAATTCAGATTGCCTATATATCTCCAAAAGGTAAAAAATTAAAACGTGTTTTAATCTTTTGGGGACACCTTGTATATGTATTAAATCTAAAAAAAAGATATTATTTTATACATAGATATTTAAGCAATGAAAGCTATTCTTCATAACAGTCATAAAAATTCCTTTCAGACAGTGAAACTAGAGCACTGCATCGGGTTCGAGTAACCCAATTTTACCCGGTCGGATCGGAACGAGTCGACACTAACTTTTTATTACGGGTTGGGTTGACCTTAATGGGTTCGAGTCTGTTTCGGTTTGGGATTTGACTCTTGCGGATCGAGATTGGGATGACTTGATTTTTCACAAATAGAAAAATCTGGAGATTTTTTTCATATGGAAAAAATATTTTAACATTAGTGAGTCTATATATATACATATATATATGTTCATTTTCCAGCATAACAGAAAAAATTAATAATAGAGATTATTAATAGAATTAATAATTGTTGAATATTTTTTCATAGCTGTGTTAAAATTAAAAAAGTCCTTCCGGCCTGTACCGGGAGGAAAAGGTAGCTTTCCTATATCTTCGTTTTAAAATTTTAGCTAATGTTACACGAAAACAGCAAGCTAAAATGCAAAGAAACGTTTACAAAAGATTCGTTAATACTGAATTTGAATAAGAAATTCGCCAAATTATTGAGCAATAGCCAAATTGGCTTCATTTATGAAGACTTATTTTGATCGCCAAATTTGGCGATATTTCGCCAAATGTCGCCAAATTTTGCCAATTTTGTCGCCAATGTCGCCAATTTTGGCGTTAACGGATATGAATATATAGTTTTATGCGTATGATTGGGAAAATTATTACAACAATGAAAGAAAATAATTTGCGAATAATCGCGTTAATGTGCTGTTTTTTTTCAAAATGTCAGCCACCCTAGAATTTCAAACTGCTCTATCTCAGCCATTTTTTAAGATAGAGGTAAACCAAAAAAAGCTCTGGAATCCTTGTATCAAGGCCTAACACGTAATTAAAAAATAAATTTGAATTTTTAAATTTTTTGTATATTTATTTTAGATTTTAAATTATTTTACATCTTTAAATGGCCGCCATCTTGAAACAAGATGGCGGACCAAGCTGGCCAACGAACTCGGTCGAGACATTAGTGACCTTAATACACACAATTAGTTTCATCAAAATCGATTCATAATTACGGGCGTTATCGTATGACATAGGTCAGATATATATATATATATATATATATATATATATATATATATATATATATATATATATATATATATATATATATGGATATATATATATATATAAATCAACATTTGGACGGAGGGTGGTTTTGGGGTCTGGGGGTCATGATCGGTGAAAATATATCGAAATTTTCCGGAACTGCTTTCCTCCGAACGGCTGCAATAGGTAGCTTTATACTTTTTTGTATTGAAAGCTACCTAATATGCGTTGATTTTCTTTCAGTTCAGGTTGAAGTGTTTCAGGTTAGGATCGATTTTCGGGTTGACGAAACTTATATTGACGTCTAGCTTCTTAGCAATTAATCTGAAAAGAAAATATATTTTTAAACGGTAATAAATTGTTGTGATAATAAACCTACAAAAGTTTTAAAAATAATAATTTTCAATTTTTTATGACATTTTAAAATTAAACATTTTTTAGGTATTAGGTAGCTTTCAATACAAAAAAGTATAAAGCTACCTATTGCAGCCGTTCGGAGGAAAGCAGTTCCGGAAAATTTCGATATATTTTCACCGATCATGACCCCCAGACCCCAAAACCACCCTCCGTTCAAATGTTGATTTATATATATATATATATATATATATATATATATATATATATATATATATATATATATATATATATATATATATATATATATATAAATCTCCATATATATATATATATATATATATATCTGACCTATGTCATACGATAACGCTCGTATTTATAAATCAATTTTGATGAAACTAATTGTGTGTATTAAACTCACCAATGTCTCGACCGAGTTCGTTGGACAGCTTGGTCCGCCATTTTGTTTCAAGATGGCGGCCAATTAAAAATTTAAAACTAAAATAAATATACAAAAAAGTTAAAAATTCAAATTTATTTTTTAGATCAGTGTTAGGCCTTGAAACGAGGATTCCAGAGCATTTTTTGTTTTACCTCTATCTTAAAAAACGGCTGAGATAGAGCAGTTTGAAATTCTAGGGTGGCTGATATTAGGTAGCTTTCAATACAAAAAAGTATAAAGCTACCTATTGCAGCCGTTCGGAGGAAAGCAGTTCCGGAAAATTTCGATATATTTTCACCGATCATGACCCCCAGACCCCAAAACCACCCTCCGTTCAAATGTTGATTTATATATATATATATATATATATATATATCTCCATATATATATATATATATATATCTGACCTATGTCATACGATAACGCTCGTATTTATAAATTAATTTTGATGAAACTAATTGTGTGTATTAAGCTCACCAATGTCTCGACCGAGTTCGTTGGCCAGCTTGGTCCGCCATTTTGTTTCAAGATGGCGGCCAATTAAAAATTTAAAACTAAAATAAATATACAATAAAGTTAAAAATTCAAATTTATTTTTTAATTCAGTGTTAGGCCTTGAAACGAGGATTCCAGAGCATTTTTTGTTTTACCTCTATCTTAAAAAACGGCTGAGATAGAGCAGTTTGAAATTCTAGGGTGGCTGACATTTTGAAACAAGACAGCACATTACAAAAATTTTCATTGTTGTAATAATTTTCCTAATCAAACGCATAAAACTATATATTCATATCCGTTAGCGCCAAATTCTCGCCAAACTTGGCGACATTTGGCGAAATATCGCCAAATTTGGCGACCAAAATAAGTCTTCATAAATGAAGCCAATTTGGCTATTGCTCAATAATTTGGTGAATTTCTTATTCAAATTCAGTATTAACGAATCTTTTGTAAACGTTTTATTTGCATTTTAAGTTGCTGTTTTCGTGTAACATTAGCTAAAATTTTAAAACGAAGATATAGGAAAGCTACCTTTCCCTCCCGGTACAGGCCGGAAGGACTTTTTTGAAACAAGACAGCACATTACAAAAATTTTCATCTCTTCTCTATAATAAAACCGTAAGTCATGTGACTGTCATCAACAGTTCCGGAATGTCCGTTTCACTTTTTCATATGCCAGGCGGCCATTTTTATTAAAAATTATTTTTTCGAATAAAACTTCATAAATGTGACATTTTTAGAAAGATCGTTCAAAATAAATTAATATTTGAGAGATGACTTACGTTCAATTATGTATATATTCTCCAATAACTTCAGTTGAAATTAGCTTCGCAGTTCAAATTCTCTATCCATGAAAGTAAACAAAAGAAAAAGATTCATTCGTCGTGAAGGTTTAAAATATTAAACCATTAAACCATGGAGATAATCGTTCGTAAAGTTAGTTTTCCATGAAAGATTTTTTGGAGCGCTGCCTGGTGTCAAAAAAATAATTCGTACCAGTGACACAATCAAAGTTTACCATAATTATGTGCTATACAACTCAACTTCATTCTTTATCTTTTCTTGATGTAAGCTGAATGTAAACAAATACAACTCATGTAATGATATTTAATGAATCAAATTTCGAAACAAATTGTCAGTTAATTTGGTGTATTTATGTATTATACGTGAAAGGAAGAGAGACCACCGAAAATGATTGTTAATCACCAATCATATTTACCATTATTAATGACCAATCGCTTTCAAAACAGTAATTTAATATACATTTACAAAATACATAACATCATTAAGTACTTTTGTGTTATTTGGGCGCAAATCTCGCCAATAGAATTTTTAAAATCGCCAATAACAGCTTTTATTTTTCGCGTGTGCAAATTAGAAGCGATACTTTTATTTTGAAATCAAATGTTCTGATGGAACAGCTGTCGTAGACGCACCGGGGCACTATATTAACTATAGAGTTGCAATATAGAGAGAAAAAACGGGTTGCTGTAATTAGAATTATAGGCGGTAATGTTGGTGTGACATATTTACGTGATTATCAAAACTGGATTCCAAAAGTTCAATGTTTCACCAAACCATACTCGAAAATTCGTGTTATAATATGCACTCCGATTATGTCACATTATTCAAGACGTTTTAAATGAGAATTATGATAGATTTTCTTCTTGATTCTCCCGTAATCAAGTCTACAGCCAAAGTTAGCGAGAAACAAACAAACAAACAAAAAAATATTGGCAACAATATGGTTCAGTGTAAATGGTGGATATCATTAAAGATATTCACAAAATAGACTTCATTGCACCAAATCGTATTAACTAAAATACGCCATTTGGCAATGGATCCAATTACGGAAAACTACTTAATATGTTTAAGAATCTCCTCATTAGCAAGCATATTGCAACTGATAAGCAAACGGATATAAAGCATAAATGCTTAAGTTGGTTAAGCGGTTTTTGTCAAGAAAGATGAAATACATAACAACAAAAAATATGCGAAATGCTACCATGATCGAAAAAGTTTTTGATTTGTCTATTAGAATCTTCCGGTTTGGCGAAGAATTACGGAAAAATAAATTATGAATAAAAGTAACGTGTTACAGTGCTTAACATACATTTAAGGGAGACCAAACTGGTCGCCAGTGGCGGCTAGTTGTTGTAATAATTTTCCCAATCAAACGCATAAAACTATATATTCATATCCGTTAGCGCCAAATTCTCGCCAAACTTGGCGACATTTGGGGAAATATCGCCAAATTTGGCGATCAAAATAAGTCTTCATAAATGAAGCCAATTTGGCTATTGCTCAATAATTTGGCGAATTTCTTATTCAAATTCAGTATTAACGAATCTTTTGAAAACGTTTTATTTGCATTTTAAGTTGCTGTTTTCGTGTAACATTAGCTAAAATTTTAAAACGAAGATATAGGAAAGCTACCTTTTCCTCCCGGTACAGGCCGGAAGGACATTTTTATTATTATTATTCAACGTGCTTAAAAATTAGTACATTTACGTAAACTCTAGTAATTAAAATTTTACTGCCTGCGGAATAATGTAATCTTTAACATTAAAAATATATACATTAAAATCTATCGGAATAATGTAATCTTTAACATTAAAAATATATACATTAAAATCTATCAATTAGCTTTAGAGATATTGTCCCACAAAGTGAAAAAAATAATTTCTCGCGATAGTCTCATTTAACGTTAAAGGGTTGGTCTAAAATTAGCTGTCATCTGGTAGTTCAAAGTCTGTAACTTTGGCAATTTTAAGAATTTTAAAATTTCCTATTTTTGATACATTCAAGAAGTAAAAATATGCAAAAAATAAAGAAATCCATTTTTTAAAAGTTCTAGACCAGCACCTGTTCCTGTATGATTAAAATGCAATTAATTTTTTTTATTATTATGTTAACGAGATATTTTGCATTTGGACACTTATGAAGAATTGAAAAGCATATTACTCGGAAATCTGGAAACCTTATTACTTACCCATTATACGTAGTATAGGGTAAGTCTTGAAATCGTTTTGAAAATCGAAAAAAAGTTTTTGACGGATTTACACGTTTCAGACACTGGAGATTCCGAAAAACATATTTTTAGAAAAAAAATGTAGCCGTTCGTCTGTGTGTCTGTGTGTGTGTCTGTGTGTCTGTAAACGCTCTATCTCCCGAAAAAATTGAGATAGAGACTTACAATTTCGTATGTACTTAGTATGTAATAATGGGAAGAAGCCTATTTCATTTCAATAACCTCGATTAACCGGAACTATTTTTTTCGGACTCTCGAAATATTCGTTCTGATAAAAGGTGTATAAAAATTTTCGAAATTGGTTATTTTAAGAAATGAATATAAAAGACAATAAAAAAACATAAATTTTGCATAAAGCATGAAGTCGATCGGATAATGAGTTGCCGAGATATTTGGAATCCTATTTTCCACATTCTTCGATTTTTCATGACCCTGTATTTCATCCAAATTTCACTTCAAAGATATATTTTAATTAGAAATTTGACGCTTAATCAGATGCAATAAACCGCTAGTTAATAGGATTATTATTTTTGGAGTTATAAAGATGTTTCTTTCAAGCAATTCAGTAATCGATCCTTTAAAGTTTGTGACGTCATCAAGCCTCGATTTTATTCGAATTGCAATGCATTTTATAAGTAGTTTACACATTTTTATTTTAATATTTTACATTATGCATATCCGTGATGGGTAAGTATTACGGTGGCCCCCAACGACTAGTTTTTGATAGAATTAGTTCTTGTTCGATTTCCGAGGAAGTTTTCTAAAAATGACAGGATATTGCAAATTAGGTTATGCATTCAGAATAGCTTTTTTTTTTTTTTTTTATATATATATAAATTAGGGCAACACCCAAGTCTGCTTAAGGAACCCAAAAATGATTTTTTTAAAAAGGATACACTAGACTCGGAATTAAGAGGATTTGTCTTGTGTGACACCAGATTGTAAACAATAGGTTTCATTGACCTCTTTCGCCCGCATTATACGAAACTCATTCCTTTCCATTGAATGTTAATGAGATTTAGCAAACAAATCAATATTCAGTCAAAAGATGCGTGTATAAATTATGGTGGCAAAAAAAAAAAAAAAAGTTTCTGCTAATATCATTTCCTAGTACGTCATAAATGTTGCATTTAACCTGAAAATTATTTACTAACATTCTACTAAAGTAGAACGCCTAAATGTGCAAAATAATTTTAATCGAATTTTCAGACAGTTCATTGACATTTTACACTTATTCATAGGGCACGCATTCAGTTTCTTTAATAGTGAACTAAAGTATTTTAAAATACCATGACTGCTCATAAGCACTGTAAAAAATTTTCCGGAAGGTTCCGGAAAAAAGTGGTGGCATTAAGATGCCACGGCTTTTTGCTGTTACATTTCGCAACAAAGTAGTGAAACATTCCAATTTTTAATAATCAATATACTTTTTTTATTCAGTGTCTTATTTAAGCAATTAATTTTTATTTTTTTCGTATTACAGACTAGCAAGCTACGCCCGCTGCGCTGGTCGGTTTCTACAAATGAACCTTGAATCAAACGAAATAATATATCGTTTAATTTGACCTTGTATTTGAAAGCAATCTGTATATTTACCTGGAATATCCTTCCACATTACTGAAAAATGACGCGATTGCGCTATTATATTTTCTAATGTGCAGTCAAAATTTTAGCTGTTAAGGACCCACTCTTTTGGTCATTTACAGCTAGGGTTTGCTAAAGAATGATAAAACTATATGCAATATACTAAAACAATCACTAAAAATTATCGAACTAACAATGCAAACAAATTAACTAACAAAACCCATTCAGTAGAAGTTTTTATAAACGCTAATCCTTGATAATCGGGTTCATCTGATTATAGAACTTTTCCACATAATTCTAAAACTAACAGAACGATATGAAATATACTAAAACCATCCTTACAAAGTATCTACTTAACAATGCAAGTCGCAAAAAATACGTCCAGTAAAAACTTTCAAAAAGGCTAATCTTTCGGAATCGGGTTCACCTGACTATATAACCTTCACGTATAACTGTTTGACTAAGCAACGTAGAACAATATGTAGTACACTATAACCATTCCTGAAATAGCATCTAACTAACTAACAATATAATTCTCATCAAAATCCGTCCAGTAGAACTTTTTCAGAAGGCTAATCTTAAATAATCGGAATCAAATATTCAAAAGGCTAATATTTGATTAAAAAAATGGTTATCCGATTTTCGAATTTCCCCCTATAATTCTATAACTAAACAACGTAGAATGATATGTTATATAATAAAACTTTCCCTAGAAAATTATCTAACAGTGTAGGTTCCATCGAAATCCATTTGGCAAAATCTTTTAAAAACGCTAATCTTTCATAATCGGATTGATCTGATTGTAGAGATTCCCATAATAATTCTATAACTAAGCTACGTGAAACGATATGTTATACAATAAAACCTTCCCTGAAAAATTATCTTACAGTTTATGTTCTACGAAAATCCATTCAGCAGAACTCGAGTTATCAGCTGCCGGAACGAAATTTCATATATGTAGAAGTAAATAGAAGTATATTGCCATTAATATAGTTTGCATTTGAATAAAAAAAGGTACTTTTCTGTTAGCCGAGCGCCAGTGATATATGTACATATATATATATATATATATATATATATATATATGTATATATTCATAAGTGTATATATATGTATGTATATATATGTATATATTCATAAGTGTATATATATATGTGTGTGTATATATATATATGTATATATCTATCACTGGCACCCGGCTAACCAAAAAGTACCAAAAAAAAATACTGCAAAAATGCTGTCGTACACTTGAAAAAACACCTTTTGGCTTAAAATCTCTCATCAAAACTGTTTTTTTTTTCTTTTCTTTCTTTTTTAAATGAAGTTAGTAACACTTTTTTCTTTTATTTTTCCAGATGGATAGCCATTTAATTCTTTCTGCAACAAAAAAAAACACATTTTGGCTTAAAATCAAATTGTTTGGGGTCAAAAGTAAAATCAAAATCCCCAAAAACAAAAGATAAATCGCCAAATTTTGACTCAATAGCAATCTTGCCCCTTGACTAATTTTTTAATCATTACGAACATTCCTAATCATGTTTAAATTAAATATTTTTGTTTTATAATATTATCTCTCGTCAAAACTCTTTTCCTTTTTTTCTTTTCTTTCTCTTTCCTTTCTTTCTTTCTTTTTTTTTATAAAATTAGCAATAGTTTTTTCTTGCATAGCCTCAGATGCATAGCCTTTTCATTTCTTTCTGCAACAATAATGGCCGCCAAAAAATTAGCAATGGTAACCTTTTCGGCCAAAATAACAGAACTTTCTATCATAATTCTGTAACTAATATACGTAGAACAATACGTTATATACTAAAACCTTCCCTGAAAAATTATTTGTCGAACAACGCAAGTTCCATCAAAATCCATTCGTTGGAACTCGAGTTAAAAAGGAACGGAACGAAATTTCCGTTTGTGTTTTATATATATAGTAGAGTAGATAAACTGAAAATTCAAATAATGAAGCATAAAAAGATTTAAATTAGCTATTTATTTTATCGGTTGATATCCAAACAAAGAATGGCATTTGTTCAAATTGCATTTATCTCTAAGTACGTGGGCAGCTGTTTTCTATTTTTCTTTACTTATCAAAATGGCTAATGGAACATAAAACATGAAGCACGCATGCGCAGAATGTAAATTATGAAAAGTTGAAGCTTCTCAAAAATATTACACGAATTATTGTCATAATTGACGTGGGACATTAAAGAATTCAAAATTCCGGTAAAATATGCGAAATGTTTCAGGATAATTTCCTGAAACGTTCCGAAAATTTTTTACAGTGAGGGAACTGTAGCAAGTGAAATAAATTAACCCTGACCCGTTGCTTATAGGACCCCTAACGAAACTGGAGAACGTTTCAGCTAAATATTAGCACCCGGTCCATCCATACTTAGTCCTTAATGTTATTAGGGGTTTCCAGTGAGACTGAAATATCTTTTTTAACACTTTTCAACCTAGTTGAAAAGTGTTTATAAATTCCGTCTGTCTGCCCGTGCTCTAACTCGCGTAAATATACTCAAATTACCATGTAATTGATATATGTTATTGAGGTTTACCATGGCACGTTATTCGGTGTTGAAAATACAGTGCGTAGCATATACAGGAGCATTCAAAAGAATTCAGTTACATTATGATATATTAAGAAAAGTCGTTTGTAATGTATTTTAATGATTTTACACTATTTCAAACATGTTGAAATTGATATACAGCACTGAGGTGCACTACAAGATGCTTACTATAGAATAGGGTGTACATAGCATTTATTGTTCATTTACAGGGACACACAAAGGAACTCAGTTCCAGCAATAATAATAGACAGCTTATAGACAATAGTGTAAGTGCGTTTTCAAATGTGGTATGCGTTTTTAAATTTAATAATTTTTTGCATATTAATTGGTATGTATATATTTTATAGATCATATACAGGGCTATACGGAAAAATTCTAGTATATTTCCGTTTATTGGCTGAAATTTCTGAAAGGGAATTTTCATCTGTTATGAGTTTTCCCAACTGGAGTACATTTTTTCGTACTATGTAGTACATATGCAAATCTATAAACCATATAGAGTGCTGCACAAAAGAATTAGGATATTTTTCCGACAATAGAGTGTAATTTCTGAAGTTGGGTTTTCAAATGTGTTATGCGATTTATAAATTGTTTATTTTAGACATCTTTCACCTAATTAAACGGTGAAGTTTTGTTGCTGTGGCAACTCCAACTGCCTATAATAAAATTCAGCTGATGTTGACGACATATAATTAATCAATTTTAATATAATTGATTTCTAAAACTATTTAAAATAAAATCAGTAAGAAACAAATTTTCTTACCTTCTAAGTTCCAAAAAACGGGCATCGGGGCTCCATTGCTTCAATAAAGAACATCTTTCAGTTGATTCGATATATTCCAATATATGCAATATTCACGAGAGAATAATCTTGACTCAAATAAAATTCTGAGATTAATAAACACATCACTATTTAATGACAAATAAAACGACGAACACACATCATTATATACATTTCTAATACGGAGCGACACGCTCTCTTACAATCATAATCACAAACAATACTAAACTAAAACGTTAGAGTTCAAAAACTAAAGTTCTAATAAAAAATGTTCTGAAAAAGTTACGTAATAAACAATGTTGCGCGCATGCGTCAAAGTCTCACTGTCTCTTTTCTGCAAATCGAAGTACATCCCTACCTCTACACTGCGTAGGTGCTTTTTAAGTTTCAAAACTTTGAGAAGCAAAGGGGGTTTTGGATGATGCAACAGGAAATGAATTCCCAATTACAACATCCTCCCACCTTTGAGTTTCGGGATCTGGAACTCAAACCCAATTCGTTCGATGTTTTATGATACGCCCGTATCTGGAGCGACGAACCGAAACGTCCGATGTACTGTCGCTGACCGAACCACTAGGAGGATTACTAGCACCTTTATGTTCATTAAAATCTTGTTTATTTTTAATGTCCTTGAAATGGTTTCTCATACTGTCGTTATCTTGTGATACTTCTAAGAGTATTAACCTGCTTGTAGGTCTTAAATATTCCCCAGTTTTCATTCTTATTTTCACTAAGCGGATGTGTCCATCCTTAGATGGAAAAATTTCAATCACTTTGGCCAGAGGCCAATCAATTCTTTTATTATTGTCACTGGAAACAATCACAACATCACCTATTGCTAAAGGTTTCTGTATTTTCTTCCATCTACTAGGTTGTCGCAATTGGCCTAAATATTCAGATCTAAATCGTTTACGAAGGTCTTGTCTTATTTTCTGTTGATAAACAAGCCTTTTGTTCAATGATTTGGCATCTAGAATATCAATATCGGGTGTACCACTACCCTTCACTTCTAGCAAGAACATGGACGGAGTGAGATGTACGAGATCATTTAAATCTTCTGACATATAAGTAAGCGGGCGACTGTTGATAACACTTTCTAGGTCACATATAACGGTTTGTATTTCTTCATAGTTCAGAGAACTTTTTCCTAAAACCTTTCTGAGTATTCTCTTGGTTAGGCCAATCAATCGCTCCCACCACCCTCCCCACCACGGAGCTGAAGGAGGTATAAATTTACAAATAATTTTCCTTGATATACTATCATTTTGTACTGAATTCCAGTTTATTTCTTTCAACAAATTTTCCGCTCCTACAAAATTTTTACCGTTATCTGTATAGATAATAGAAGGTCTGCCTCTACAGGCTATGAATCTTCTCAACGTCAATAAAAACACGTCAGTTGATAATGAGGTAGCTAGTTCAAAATGAACTGCTCGAAAAACAGCACAAGTGTATATTACTAGCCAGATTTTCCTATTTTCTTTAAGAATAAGCGGACCGGCATAATCCAGACCAACAATTTGGAAAATGGCAGCTTCTCTTACTCTATCTTCAGGTAAGGGAGGAGTGGAAATTTCTACTGGTTTAAAATCGTGTCGTCTACATCTTACACAGGTTCTAATAATTTTCCTGACAGTTTTTCGGAATTTTAAGATCAAAAAATCTTCCCTTAAATTAGACATAATAATTTGTACACCAGCATGTCCTAGTTTTAAATGTCTAGATCTAATTAATTTTTCAACTACAGGATGGTCATGTGGAAGAATAATAGGAAATCTGAAATTCAGAATATCATCTCTCAAATGTATGCGTGATTTCAGCCGCAGAACTCCAGCCGAATCTGTTGTGGTCTGAAATGCTTTTAGACGTTTATCTTAAGGACCAGTAAACGATTTTTGAACTAATTTCAACAATACATTTTCAGCTTCATTCTGCTCTTCTACAGTTAAAATTTTAAATTCTCTCTCTTCTTTAGCTTTCTTACAATTTTTGTAAAATCTGTATATCCACGCGATTACTTTTACTAATTTATCGTAGGATGAAATTCTAGTGTAAAATTGTTCACTGTGAACATTTACATTTGTAGCACTAATAATTGTTTTTCTTCTTTCTGCATCTATAGTTTCGAAGTCAGGAAACATTTCTGAATTTGGCCACTCGTCCATTGGTTTTCTTAACCACTGTGGTCCCTCCCACCATTTATCTCGGGCTAAAACCTCAGCGGTACAACCCCTTGAAGGCAGGTCAGCAGGATTCAATTGGCCAGAAATAAAGTGCCATTTTGAAGGATCACTTAATGAGCGAATTTCGGACACTCTGTTGTAAACAAAAGGTGCCCAGTTTTCATTTCTTTTTATCCAGTAAAGCGCATTGGCCGAATCAGTCCAATAAAAAATGACAATGTTATCTAATTTCAAATCAGTTTTAATACTACTTGCTAATCTAGCCCCAATATTACAAGCCAATAATTCTAACCGCGGAATTGAAATTGTTTTCATAGGAGCAACTCGGCTTCTTGCTTGAACCAACTGACAGAAACCACCGTTCTCATTTTCGGTCCGTATAAATATACACGTAGCATACGCTACTTTACTAGCGTCGCAAAAAACGTGCAAGGAATGCAACTTATCTGCATCTCGAGAAAAACACCTAGGTATTTCAATTGTCCCTAATTTTCCTAATTGTTTTTTCCATTTTTCAAATTTTTTCTTGATAGAAACAGGTAATTCCGTGTCCCATGTCACTTTAGCTTTCCAACACTCCTGTAATAATATTTTAGGTTCTAATGTTACAGGACATGTGTATCCGATAGGATCAAAAATTCTGTGTACAGACGATAAAATGTTTCTTTTAGTTACTAGGCGATCATCTTCTGAAATTTCTTTTAAATCAACTGCTAGTGTATCCCTTCTAAAATCCCACATTAGCCCTAAAACAGGGACATTTTCCCCTGTAAAAACTTCTCGAAAACTATGCTCCCACCCGCGAAGCTCGAATTTAGCATTGCTGAGAAGAGTTTTTGACTCTTCGATAAATCTGTTCAGCTGTTCCTTATTATCAACACTCGTAACACAGTTGTCTACATAAAATGACTCTAACAATTTTAACGCAGTGTTTTTAAATTGTTCAGGTGCATTTTTTAAATGGTATTCTAACGTGGCACCTAAAGGTAGGGGCTGCATGAAATGCCAAATACTACTCTTCTATGTTGAAGCGTTATCAACTTTTGAGGGTCCCCTTCTTCATACCATAGAAATTTCAAGAATGATCGATCTTTTTCTGTAATGCCAATCTGTAAAAAAGCCTTTTTTATGTCAGCAATTACCCCTATTTTCCCCAATCTAAATCTATTTAAAACAGAAGGAATCAGTTCTACGAGGTTAGGCCCCTTTTCAATACAATCATTTATCGATGGTGAGTCTTTTTCCCGAGCTGAACCATCAAAAACTGGCCGCACCTTTGTAGTGGAGTTTTCTTTAAACACTGCTCTATGAGGAAGGAAATGCTCACTACCTAACGTTTTCCTCTGATCAAACTTTTCAATTATTTTCTCGTCTAACCATTCATTAAATATTTGATTATAATCACCTAATTTTCCTATCTTTTTTAATGAATCGACACATGTTTTTAATCTACGTCGAGCGATATTTTCGTAACTGGGTAGTCTAGGGTGGCCCTGTATCCATGAAGACTAACTTCATATCTACCCTCGTCATCTACTCTTATATTACTAAGAAAATGTTCTTTAGTGGCTAACTCTATCTCTTCTCTACCCTTTTTCTCCCCAGGATCTCGAATTCCTAAAGTGTCAAGGTGCCATAACTTGGAAATTTTTGCCTCTTTGACATGAAGCGAGAAAACTAAATTGTTCATATTTTTATTTTCATAACCTTCAGTTTTCCCGAGAATTGTCCAACCTAAACGAGTTCCCATGCAAACTAATCCGCCCTGTAATTGTTTTAAATTTCCGGTAAATAATTTTCCGGCGACATCTGCACCAATTAACACATGAATTTCATCAGGAGAAAATTCGTATAGTAAATCATTAGTTTTAGTGACTCTATCAGTCAATAAAATTCCGTACCGTTTTATTTCATTAATAAAGGATCCTTCCAGTATAGGTGAAATTTCAGAGCAAATCTTTTGTTGGTCTAATACCTCAAGTTTACATCGATAACTATTATCCATATTTCCCAAATTAATTAAATATCTATCGTGTAGTTCTTCACATTGTCGACCCCCAAATAAACTATGCACTATTCTTTCTTTACTTATACTATTATATCCTAACATGTTAGCAGCAAATTTTGATATATACGACCGTTGCGATCCCGTGTCATATAAAATTCTAACATTTCGTACGATATCTCCATTGTATATGCGTACAACCAATGTTTGGAGCAAAACCCTTTTTCTAGAAGTTGTATTCCAAGCATACAATCTTTATTAGGAGTAGAATCCTCTTTAGAATTATCGCCTAAATTAATTTTATCCTTTTCTATGCACATGAACTGGTGGTGACTTTTCCCACAATGAGTACAATTAGTTTTAATTTTACAAGCTTTAGCCAAGTGGTTGGCATTGAAGCATCGAAAGCAAGCTCCTTTTTTTAATAAAGCATCTTTTCTCTTCGCGAGTGTCATTTTCCATACCGCTCTACAATTTTGACTACGGTGTTTATTTTCGCAAAAAACACACTGTTCTTCCAATTTTTTATCATCTGCATTATATAGTTCGGCCGCCGTAGGAAGGGAAAAATTTTTATCCTTACGATCGAATCTGAGTTCTCTATTTACTGAGACATCTTTATCGAAAGAAAACCCACTCTTAGCCAATTTGACCTTTTGCTCCATTTCAACTTCAATTTGTAAAAATTTCATTAACGTATCTAATTTATTAATTCCCTGATCTTTATCTTTATCATTAACAGATAAAGTGCCAAGATGTCTTTCCCATAATTTAAGAATATCTGAAGGCAATGCTGATTCGACCAATGGATATAAAATCGAAGAATAGTTTTCGCTCGATACTCCTAACATTTTTAATGACCGAAGGTATGTTTCTATTTTATCATACAACTTAACAAGGGACAGTCTCTGGCCTTGTCCTAAAGAATTATTAATAACTAATCCTAGTACTTCGCGTATGTATACTTCGATTAAAATATCTGTTCTACCGAACCGTGCCTTCAACGATTGTATCGCCTCTGGATAGCTATCGGCTGTAGGGAGGAAAGATTCAACAATTTCCCTTGCCCTAGATCCCTTTTGTGTAGACTGAATAAGATACTGTATTTTGTCCTCGTTTACAATATCGGGATCTTCGTGGATTTTTTCAAACTGACCCCAAAAAGATAGCCAATTTTTGATATCACCATTAAAGGGCTTAAGCTCTAATTTAGGTAATTTAAACTTTCTTCTTGTGGCCATACTGTCTAATGACAAATAGGTATCCTGATTGCTCTCTTTTTCTAATTTTTTGATGTATCTAGATAGTTTATTTTTATTTTCCCAGTAATTTATATTATACTTGTCTATTTGCTCATATTCCGAATCGAAGGCGTCTTGTTGACAATTCTTATCTTCAGATAAATTATCTAAAATTTGTTTATCTATTAATGAGAGCTCTTCATGTTTTGATTCTAACCTATCTAAAAGAGACGACAGACTATCGATATCATCACATTTAGCCTGCAAAGAATCTTCTATTTCTTTTATCAACTTTGTGAAGTTGGAACGCACTGACGTCCTTGATTTCTTTAATTTGTCCATACTTAATGTTCAATTCTAGTTAACTAACTTCTAATTAACTTTCTAAATGTCTTTTAATTAACTTTCTAATTTCTAATTCCAATCATCTACGGAGCCACCGAATCCCGGCAGGGATGCCAGTTATGTGGCAACTCCAACTGCCTATAATAAAATTCAGCTGATGTTGACGACATATAATTAGTCAATTTTAATATAATTGATTTCTAAAACTATTTAAAATAAAATCAGTAAGACACAAATTTTCTTACCTTCTAAGTTCCAAAAAACGGGCATCGGGGCTCCATTGCTTCAATAAAGAACATCTTTCAGTTGATTCGATATATTCCAATATATGCAATATTCACGAGAGAATAATCTTGACTCAAATAAAATTCTGAGATTAACCATCTGAGCGTCTTGAGGGCTTTCCTGCATTTTCATAAAAATATTTGTAAAACTTAAAATAATTTAAATTTTCTTTCCCCGTTTATTTCTAAAATTATGTTTCATATCTCTTTATTTTACATATATCTTAAAATAAAATTTAAAAAAATATATTTGTATCTAGAGCCGATTTAAGTTGATTTTGGGAAACGGAAAAATACGGGCAAAACGCTTAGAGGGTTAATAAACACATCACTATTTAATGACAAATAAAACGACGAACACACATCATTATATACATTTCTAATACGGAGCGACACGCTCTCTTACAATCATAATCACAAACAATACTAAACTAAAACGTTAGAGTTCAAAAACTAAAGTTCTAATAAAAAATGTTCTGAAAAAGTTACGTAATAAACAATGTTGCGCGCATGCGTCAAAGTCTCACTGTCTCTTTTCTGCAAATCGAAGTACATCCCTACCTCTACACTGCGTAGGTGCTTTTTAAGTTTCAAAACTTTGAGAAGCAAAGGGGGTTTTGGATGATGCAGCAGGAAATGAATTCCCAATTACAACAGTTGCAGTATTCCGAATGTGTTGGAATGTGTTTCATAATATATGCTTTGCGCATGATTTTTTTTCTTTTTTTTTTAAATACGTAAAGACTTTGAAAATTTCCTTGCATCCCGTACCAGGCAAAAGTCGTCAACCTGACTCTAACTTGACACACTTCAACACAAACCTGAAATATTCAGACCCGAAGTGAAAGAAAATGAATCCATATTTTAATACAGTTATGGAAAAATAGTCTTCAATTTTATTGCCTATGTACAAAATTGAGCACATGTACACCCATTAATATTCAAATGTGATAGTATTTTTATTTGAAAATATTCAGGACTTCCTTTTGAAAAAGCAGTTCTTCCAGAAAGAGACAAAGCTCAACCCGAAACGCTTATGTTAACCCGACCCGCAACGAAAAAAAATAGCATCAATTCGACCCGACATTCCGTTCGTGTTCGGGTAAAATAGGGTTACCCGACCCGAAGCAGGACTGTAATTTCACGACAACGCTAAAAAATTTTATTGACTCACAACCCGACCCTAAATGAAAGAACATTAAAGTAATTTCGCGAACGAAAAATTCAAAGAAGATACCAGAAAATATTAGCTAAAGTCATTAGAAGCTTAGCCCGTGAGGGTCACGGGCGCGACGAAATTTGTTCATACATGTCTCGGGCGCGACGACTAAGGGATTAATTCATATTTGAATACATTTATGGAAAAGAAGTCTACTGTTATATTTATACTATCAATTTTATCTTTTATGTAGAAAAATTAGCATAACTATACCCATTAATGTTCTAATATGTAGGGGGGGGGGGGGGGGGGGGGGGTATCTGAAAACTATTCAGGATTTCTTCAAAAAATCGGGTCAACATGAACCCGACTCAAAATAGCAAAAACTCAACACGGAACAATTAACCCTTTTATTGCGGACCAGGAGTGAAGACTATTTTTATAGTCAACCGTACCACAATTTCCTAAAAATTCGTGGTAGATTTATCTTGAAAATGTCCTAATATATGTGTATGGCAGAGATTAGTCTTCAAAAAAGTGGTACTAATAAAATAAGAAATAGTCCAGTGAGACGTATATGTCTCGACCGTACTCAAATGGTAAAAGTCAACTTGACTCGGAACGAAAAAAAACAGCGTCAACAGTCTCGATCCGTACCACGGATCGGGTTGTGTCGCGACCGGATAAGATCGGGTTGCCTGACCCAATGCAGGGCTCTGAGACCAAACACTTTGCTGATTTCTGTCTGTATGGAATTTATACATCATAGTCTGAAGAGGGAAGCAGAAAATGATTAAGGAAAATTTTTACTGACAGAAAATGATTAAGGAAAATGTTTTACTGACAAAAAATCATTAATGAAAGTTTTTTATCCCTATGGATCACAAAATTTATAAATTTCGTGACGTGATCTATGATGTTCGTGTGCTGATTGCCTCGTGACCGATTGAATTTCATGATTTTTTTCCGCGAGCATTTGACAAAATTCGTAATTTTTTTTCCGTCATCGTTTCACGGAATTACCATTTTTTTACTTGATCATTTTCCGAAATTCACAATATTTTTGGCGACCTATTGACGAAATTTGCTATTTGTTTCCACGATCTTTTGACGAAATTTGTGATTCTTTACTACGATCGTTTGTTGAAATTCCGAATTTTTTTTCCGCAACCGACTGACAAATTTTGTGACTTGTTTATGCGATTATTTGACTAAATTCTTGATTCTATGCGCAACATTTTGACGCAATTAGCTATTTTTTCCCGCGATAATTATACGAAATTCGCGATTCTTTTGTGCAACCTTTTGACGAAATTTGCGATTTTTTCTCATAACCGATGGATAAATTTGATTTTTTTTTTCTGCGGCCTAAAGTTGAAAAGGTATGCGTTGCTGACGACTGGGGTTTTCGCTAATCGTTGCCACAGATTAATCTCGGAAAATGAAACATTTGAAATTACTGAAAAAATTAATAGCTCGAAAAGTATTTGTCAGAAAATTGTTAGACAAATTGCGTTAGAAATGTAAAAAATTGTATTTTTCTTGATGTAAATTTCAAATCCACTGATGATGCCATTTTTCAAATATTGAATTTCAAAAATTACCAAATTTCACAATGGAGTACCACAGCAAAAACTTCACGGGTAAAAAAATAATAACAGCCATGTGTCAGCACGAGTCACAAATTATAGTAACCGTATTATTCTGTTAAAATATAAAAATGAATTATGATGTCACGAGTGCATGATTTTTATTTAATTCTCAATAAACACTAGATGCGCTATTTCTTTTTAGTTGTGTATAATATAGGTTAATTCACGTTATTAAAAAATGTAGCTATAAAACATATAAATCAATGGAAAACGGTAGGTAATAAATTGTAAACGTAATAATAAACCGTATTAAAAAAAACATAACTTAGTGAAATAAGTATCCGTTTTTATATTATTTTAGGATATTCCAGGTAAAGGTACAGATTACTTTAAAATACAAGGTTAAATTCACCAATATATTTCGTTTGATTCAAGGTTCTTTTGGAGAAACCGGCCAGCGCAGCGGGCGTAGTCTGCTAGTTCCTCAATAAAAGGGAAAAATCGCGGACTTCCACGAAAACTAAAAGATATTCGCGGAAAAATCTCATGCCTATGAAAGAAGTTAAGAGAGCAAAATCCCACACATCATTTTTTATTGTGCGGTATTTTCCTATTTCTTACGCGATTTGCGCAATCCCGCAAGCCATTTCAAACCCTGTCCCTCAAAAAGCCCTCACCCCCACCTCCCCCCAAGAAACTCTTGAAATGGTACCCCTACAGTAAAAAGCTCCAAAGAAGAAATCGAAAGGGACATGGAAAAAAGTTCCATTTTAGACAGGTCTCCGTCTTAGCAAGTATAAAAATATGGTGGTTTTTTTTTTTTTTTTGGTTTTTTTTTTTTTATTTTTTTACGAAACTTCATTATTATTCCGTTTGAGAAAGAATTATGTTATAGACAAGTTTTACTGTAGTACACTTATGCTCTTCAGAGGTGTACTATAGAAACGCTGTTTTAAGACTTTTAGAGGATACCTGTAAAAACGGAACATGTCTATAACGGTAAACTTTCATTGTCAATATCTTGAAATTATATCTGGTAGGACGGAAACCTGTCTAAAACGAAATTTGCCCTCAAACGTTTCTCATTTGGTAGGGGGGAGGGGGTACAGCCGCCAAACCCCACCCTTGGCTATGCCACTGACCTCAAAGAAAACTTTCCCCCTCCCCCAAGAAAGTTCTGAAATGGCGCCCCTGTTTCACATATGAAAGAATTCTAAAAGTTTAGTAAATGATGTATCAAGTACTCCCATATTTTTCAAAGTCTGGTTACTTTTTTCTTTAATTCCCTTTCTGTCCTCCTGCGCCCCCGCTCCGTTACGACCATGCTTTTCCAAAGTCTGGTTACTTTTTCTTTAATTCACTCTCTGTCCTCCTGCGCCCCCGCTCCGTTACGATCATGCTTTTCTAACCTCTCTCTTAAATGAACTAGGCGCTGCATTTTCATTGAACTTCTTGGTTATGTCATCCATTCATTCATACCTGGATTTCTTCACTCCTCGGTTTTCTCTCTTTTCGCCATTTCTCCCTTGAACGCGGTCTGCATTACTTCCTCTCTCCATCATGTTTTCATGAATTTGCTTTTAGTATTTTTAACCATTGCAGTGATGATGGAGCTTTAGAAGCTCCGAAACAACTGTCTGCCTTTTTTAACATCCATAATTTTATTTATGCTCTTGTCCCGTTGTCTATTCGTATCTTAATATATCGGCACAAAATTCAATCCTATTTTAACAACAGTGAAATATTTTAAGAACTAAAAAATAGAAAATAAAATATAATTATAAATAAAAAATAAATAAATAAATAAAGAGATTAACATTTTTTTTTTTTTTTTACATAAAATTGAGCTTTTATTTAATTTGTCATTTGTGGGCGGCAGTTTCTCCTGATTTTTCAATCCAATTTTGTGCTTTTGTTGGATCGTTTATTTATTATTGTACTAATTTTCCTATTAACACTTTCCAACCTAGTTATTAAAAAGTGTTTATGACTTCGGTTTGTCTGGCCGTGTGCCGTCTGTCCGTGCTCTAACCCGCGTAAATATACTTGGATTGCCCTGAAAATTTTTTTATGTTATTGTTGTTTACTATAGTATGTCCCCTATTTCAACTAAAGTATGTAGCACTTATAGTTTTTTTACAGGTACAGTCAAAAGTATTCCGTTACATTACAGTCAATGGGAAATAATCGTTTCAAGTGCATTTTGACGATGATACGTCATTTAAAACATGATGAAATTGATATATAATTATGAAGTGCATTAAAACCAGGGCTGTGGAGTCGGAGTCGGAGTCAGGCCTATTTTTGGACAAAAGAGTCGGAGTCATTGAAAAACAGTCCGACTCAGAATCCAGCTTGTTTTTTTGACAGTTTGAAGTGAAATTAAACCAATTCTATGTAATTTTAAATATGTAAACTGAATTATTATTTTTATGTTTCGACTTAACAAGGAAACTCAGGTTAAACAGTCTCAATATACTGTCCAGTGTACAGTATATAAATATGAAAACTGTTTTTAATTGAAATCTCTAGTTTATATATTATATTTAGTACATAGTTCGTTACAAGATGTTATTTTTCACAAAAATTTAATAAATTTCACAAAAATAACCTTTATTTTTCACAAAATGGTCCTTAAGAAAAAAAAATGCATCGACCCCTGTGTTGATATGCACATCATATGCTTTAAGGTCAAACAGGAACGTAACAGCAGGTTGCAATGTTGCCAGTTGGGGGTTTTTTTTCCGATTGCTTGATTGCTGCCACTTTTTTAAAAAATAGTAATATTTATTTTCTTTATTTAATGACAAATTTAATAAAACGACTATTACTATTTGAAAACAAATGACAGCAATGAAGCAATCTGAATAATAGGAATCAACAGGCAATACTAGTACTTTAGCCATCCCGGAGTCGGAATCGGAGTCGGAGTCGGTTCCTTTAAAATTTCAGGAGTCGGAGTCGGAGTCGGTCATTTTTCCCACCGACTCCACAGCCCTGATTAAAACATGATTTTTGTAGAATATGAAGTGCTAAGCATTTATTATTCATTTACAGGGTCAAACAAAAGAATTCTGTTACACATTGTTCTATGGAGTAAAAATCGTTTGCGGTGTAATTTTGTGATATTTCAAACATGATGAAAATTATATGCATTACTGAGGTGCACTATAAATTGCTCTCTTGAAACTGTGGTGTGCATTGCGTTTATTTACAGGGACACACAAAAGATATCGGTTACAGTATATGTACGATATTTACAGCCTATGTGTAATAGGTGCGTTTTCAACTTTGGTTTGTGTTTTTAAGTTTAACTAAATTTTTTATCGTACGTGTGTGTTTGTAAATTCGGTTGTTCATATACAGGGCTACACAAGGGAATCCGTATGTATTACAGAGTATGGGAGTGAAGTGCTTATAAGGGTAGTTTTTAATTGTATTACGTATTTTCCTGCTGAACTATAGTTAGTAAGACTAATAGAAGAGTTTGTGGAATATAAATAAATTCCTTTACAGGGCTACGCAAATAAAAATATACATTGTTGTTTACGGTTGGTAATTGCTGCGAGTGAGTTTTAAGTTGCCTATTAGCTTAATATGTAGTGTGTACAAAAGTCTTCAGATAATATTACAGGGCTGTACAAAAGATTTCGAGTTCATTTCCATCGATTGGCGGAAATTGCTAAATGTGAATATTCTAACTGAACTAAATTTTATCATGGTATATATCCACATCTATTCATCATATACAAGGCTGCACAAAATAATTCGACTAGTTTTTTGACACTGGAAGGTAATTTCGAAAACTGTATTTTTCAATGTGTTATATGTTTTCTAAACTGTTTTCTTACATATCTTCTTTCATCTTATTTAACGGTGAAGTTTTGTTACAGTTTTCTGGCTGTTTTGGAAAGTGTTTTATAATCTATCCTTGACGCATGATTTTTCTTTCTTGTTATTTTATTTTTTGTATTTCCTTCAAAATTTAACTGTATATTAATTGTAATAAGAGAAAATTATCCACTGTTCTTGGGCGTGTTTTTTTTTAGATTCTGCATAAATAAAATGAGCGTCAGCAGATAATTATTATATACGGATGAAGCCATTTATTGCTTCCCCAGTGAAACATAGACACGTCACAGTGAAACATGGTCTATCTATAAACTAATCCTTCTATAAGTAATAAGTTTATATATGTAAACAAATTCAGTTGAGTATCCGATACTGTTTATTTCATTTTTTGTTTGTGTATGAAGAAAATTTTTTGAAAACTGCTTCAGTTATAACAATAAGTCAAGCGGCATGCTGTCTTATTTATCCGAAGAAAAGTACAATTTATTATTATCTTGAAATTTTGTCTCAAATAATGGACTCCTCTAATTGAACACTGTCCCAATTCACCGTATTCCATTATACTTGTTTCTGTCTCATTACTTGATTTATATATAATAAGAATCATAGAGTAACAGCAATGAAGAAAAACAGCCGAAGATGATGGAAAGCCAGCTAAATTTAGTAACGGGTATATACATCCATTGCTCCGTTCAAGATTTTTCCAGATCCTTCAGAATAATCGGCTTAAGAACCACTTGGGTCCGTGTGAAGAGTGCCAAAATGACGAAGAAAAGTGATGAATGATTCTTTCCTTTCTTTGGAGATTGTTATCGAATAATAACGTAAAAGACCTTTAAATATTTATAAGCTTTTTACGGCGTCTTATTCAGAGCAGAAAAATAAAAATCCAATGAGAACTGAATTATAACAAATCCTTATAAAATCCTGAATTTTCAAAAAAGGAAAAATGAATAACTTTTGCTCTTAAATAAGCCCCCCCCCCTTTTTTTAACTGCTTTTATATGCTGAAATGATTATATTCTTAATTTCAATTTTAATCTAATGCTTATGTATAAAGATGCAATTTTAAGATTAATTTTTAATATTTAAATGCGCTTAAATGTGGTATGATAATAAACTAATAACAAATCATTATTAGTCTTTTTAGATAAAATTTCTAATATGGCTATTAGTGTAAATTATTAAAACATGTAAAAAAAAAAAAAAAAAAAAAAAACCATAATTTCGTTTGAAATTCGTATACAGCATTAATAGAATTTAATAGAATTTAAGAATCGCCCCGTTTATAACATTTATATCTCAGATTTTATCTTTTTATTTTTTCAATGCCATTTTTGTATCATTACTGTTAATAGCAATGGTTTATTAAAGTACATATATTTACTTTTAAAAAAATATTTTCGTTTTATTTCATACTTAATCGTTGAAACTTCGGAACGCCGGCCGATAGTTTAAACTTCTTCACTACCTACGTTTGCTCTCCCATCCCCCACTCTTCCTCCACGAAACCTTATTGAAAGAACGTCAATCGTTTTTAAATTGAGAGCTTATATTGTCGAATTTTAATCAGTAATATAGGTTAAACTAGACGAGACCTTATTGAAAAGAACGTCAATCGATTTTAAATTAATGAGAGCCTATATTGTCTAATTTTAAACAACAATATAGGCTCAACTTTAATTTAGATCTGTAATATAAATATCCTCTTTAACTGTGAATACGTGGTTCTATAAAAGTAGCATAAATCTTCCTTTGATGCAAAAGTTCAATAAAACTTTTCCCAATGAAATTGACCAATATTTTGGCAAGAGTGCTTAGCCTCAAAATTGTCAGTAATAATTACGGTCATTCATTATCTACTTTATATAGAATTGCATAACTAGGAACGAAGATAAAAATGGGAGACAGCTTAATTTAAATAAGCTTCTAACAAAGAGATTAATTTCCTCCAAGTTGATATTTTCGAAAGTAATGGGTAGAATTTGGCTTTCAGAATAATCTGCTTCAGAACCACTTGAATACGTGAGAAAAGAACTGAAATCGCGAAGAAAAGTAATAGGCGATTCTTTGCAAAGTTCTGTCTTCGTGAATTTTTGTCGGATAATACGAAAATAACTTTTGATATTTACAGTTTGGTGTTTTTGGACATCATTTTCCGCATTAAAAAAATGTGTAAAATGAGAATCAATTATCAATTCAGTTATAATTAATTCGCGTAAATTACTTACATTGAAATAGTACGTCTACATACTAAATACGTTACTAGCATTTTTAATTAATTTTAGTTTTACATATTGCATTTGTTTTAATGGAACTTGTATCCCTCCAAAGCTGAAAATGGAAACATTGATACTAAATTGTGGTTTTACATAATCATACTTATATAAGCATTCGGATGTTAAAAGTAATGTTATTTTTCCTTCAGTTCAGTTTTAATTATTTTTAATATACATACTTGCAATTTAAATTTTATTTATAAATTATTGACTACATTTAATTTTAATTACATTTATACCTCATTATGATCAAAGATTTGACATGCATGGGACTTTACGAAACATGGTTGCCTGTATCAGAAATATACCAGGCAGCGATTTAGAAAGATGCATTATTTATACGCGATCGCGTATAAAGGCACGAGTTACCGGTAACTTGTGTCACCGGTTAGTTTACCGTAGATATCATTTTACCTATCGCCGTGGTTATCGGTAGTTCGGCCTGCGGTAACAACAGTATTTTAGTGTACCGCCGTGAACAAGTTAACATTTTGAGCTATGTTTTTCGTGTTTTTGTTGCTGTTATATACTAAAAGGTATTTAAACGGTACCTGACTCACCACAATCGATCTATATTTAAAAGTAGGACAGGACGTGTTAAGTATTGTGTGTGTTTACATTATTATTTAATCAATTCCATTTAAAATATTCTTTTTTGATTTTCTTATTCTGTTTTTCAGGATCAAGTACAGAAAACTTGAGATCATTCGGCCACCTGAAACAATAGCAAGGTACTCTATGATCAAGCACGAACACAGGCCGGAATCGCCAAATGCTATTAGGTAAAAGAAAAAAATCTTTAAATATTCTTTTAGAGAAAGAAAAAAAAAAAAAAAAAAACGTCAAATTTATCCCGAACATTCTGCATAAAACATGTTTTTCTAAATCCCAGTATTTAATCATTCATTTCTAATATGATTTTTACAACTTATTAGATTTTTTTTTCCTCTATATTTTTTATAAACTATTCTCTCAGTTCCCGAAAATAAGGAAGTGATGAGTGTAGACTACCATTCGCTTATCAGTCTAAAATAAAATGTAAATCTTTCTCACACAAGTAATATTTCACTATCAGACAGACATATTCGCATAAACATACGTAACCAAAATACACTTTCATAAAGAATTCAGCTTGTGCAAAATTTTAAATGTTGTTTTCAAATATTATAAATAATTTTCTAAAACTAACTTTTCGATAAAATGTATGAATAAAAAGAATATGCGTGATTTAAAAAATTCTCAAATCACAAATTATGATAAATATATATATATATATTTTTTTTTTGTCTTGTATATTTTTTGTGTTATCTACCAATCGTCCAGGTAACTTTTCTGCAACATGAAAATATTTTGGCATGCAGCGCCATCTTTTAGCAGATATATTAACTGAGATTCGTGGTAAGCAATTTTTCTCTTTTATTGATCCGTGCGGAATAAAAACTACATTGGCAATTTCACTGATTTAAAAATTCCTTGTTGCAACTGGATAGAGTGATATTATTTAAATAAAACATTTTTAACTGACTTATTTTATTTTAATAGGAATTTTGCTACTTAATAAAAAAAAAATTATTCTGTGAAAATAACAGATTCTAAATATCTTTTCCCACAGAAAATAAACAAGATTCCGCATATCTTAAATCATGGAAATCATAAAGCTCTCCGTTGTTGCCTCTTTATTTTCACCTGTACAAATAATTATTGCTACTTCATGTATTCTGTAACTAGAGTTTAATTTTCTGCTATTATATTTTTGACTGCATTTACTCTGCTGAAATCCAAAAACAGAAAACCGAGGTAGATCTGCCAGAAAAGGATATTGTGTTACGAAATAAAACGGAAGGTAGAGTGAGATTGCATTTAAGCCACATTCTACAGTAAAATGATCAACTATGAAAGAGTCTTTAATAGCCCTAATTTTGTCCAACACATTAGAATATATAATAGCACAAAGGCGTTCGCATCTTTTTTAGCAACGCGGAAAGGCATTCTAGGTAAAGGTTGATATTGTTTTAAAATACAAGGTCAAATTCACCGATAGATTTCGTTTGATCCGAGGTTCGTTTGGAAACACTGACTAACGTAGCAGGTGAAACCTGCTAGTTAGGATTTAAATTGAGTGAACCTACACGTAATTCTCATATTGATGGTATCCACAATATTGTTACGCAGTGTCATATCAAAAATATTGCTTCCTCATGGTCACATTGTCATTGCAGATTTACGTCAGGTTTGCAGATTTCGCTCAGTTAACAAGGATGTAGTGGTATACGCCGGTATACCACTTCCGAATACGGTGGTATACGCCGTATCGTATATCTTCTTAATAACTCCGTATACTCGTAGTTAGTTATAGCGTATACTCTCTGTTTTTAGACTTCACCACTGTCAGTAAAGTATCATAAAAGTCCTCTAAGTTAAACATTAATTTTAACAGCAATCATGATGACATTCTTTGTGATAAAATTTGGTACTAAACCATTATGGGAAAATCCTAAAATTAAGTTTGTAAAACAATTAGGAATCAGTATACATTGAGAATATTTGTGAACTTGAGAGGATGTCATAAGAATTTCTCAATAAGCTGATTTTCTCAGACTGTAAATGTGATATATAAATATAATTCGTTCAGTTTTCTAACGATATTTATTGTCTTCAAAAGCTTTGCTTTTTGCTACTATGATGTTCACCGCCGTTCACACTCCCATTTGAATACCACTACTTACGAATACAAATATTCGCTTTATTTAATGACAGAAACTATGCGATTAAATAAGACGAAGATTACTATTCAAAAAAGGTAGTGAACTAAAAAAAAAAAAAAAATGGAAGGTGTGGCAGATGCGAGTTTACGCAATTATATATGCGTTTTTCCGCTGAACTAAATCTTAGTATGTTATTGAGTGCACATATATAGTATCTGTTTTCGCGATACAACGCTGCCAAAGATAATTTGAGTACATTATCATCCGTAGATAATTGTTATTAAAAAATGGTTTTCAGTCAAGTTATGCGTTATTAAATTGAATAAAATCCCTTTAGCAGAATTTTTTTTTCAGCAACTGCAAGTTTTAATTAGATTAATATTAATACCTAAAGATTACATAATCACATCATAATATTACTAATTATAATTAAAATATAGATAAAATGTTTAAGTGATATAAAGAGAAACATTCAAAATAAGACTATTTTGTTTATCGTTGTATATCTTGTAAAGGGCGCCGTATGAGCGCTGAAACATATGTCGATCATTAAAAGGTTTTTTATAAGCCTTTTGTGTTTCTCTTTATAGCACTTTACCTATATAGCACTTTACCTTTATAGCATTTTACCTATGTTTTACCTAAAGATTATTTAAGTACTCCAAATCGGATGATTTAGTTATGACCAATCCTTTCTATAAGCTGGGAAATCCCCAATAGACCAACACATTTACGAAACATAAATACACAATAATATTCATAAAATCGTGTGGAACTGAACTTGTATTGAATATTATGGTATAAGAAATGCACATAGCATGGAATATTACAGTATGCAAATACATTAATGTTTATAAAATGTTTCAATAAGATAACTGACGGCTCTATTATTAGGTGCGATCGTAATTATATAAATACGTAGTACCTACAGTCGTAGTCTGGTCCGTACGTCTGCCGTGTATAACAGCGTAAAAACTACCCCACCGAACGGTTTGAAATTTAATATATATAGTCGTTGCAGAATTTTGTCGAGTCATTTCAAATTTTATGGAAATCGAATCAAAACTTAAAAAGATATTAATAAAAGTTTTCTTCATTCTATTAAATCTTATCATACGTAATTTATTCAATGATATCCCATGATAGGTAATGATTCTTGGTTGCCATGGTGATTACGTCCTATTTAAGATGAAGTGATGTTATTTCCGTATTACTGAATTTAAAAACCAAATTTGTATACTAAAATTGTTTAATTATAACAATCATATAACCTTCCGATAGTTTTTTTGGATATATGTTTCCAAAGAAATAAATATTAAATGGAAAAAGAGTCTAAATGTGGATTTCAAGTTCTGAAACTTTCAAAGCTAGGCTTAAGTTTCCCATTGGAATTTTCAGTAAATGTCAACAAAAGATAAAATGTTGCCAACTTAAAATGTACTTCAGACGATATAATTCATTTTTTCAGTGAAATAATAACGATGATATTTTTATTACATTGTCTTGTATTGAATATTTGCGCATAGTATAATTTAAATGCAACAGAATTGTAATTAATTGTTTGTAAAAGTGTATTGAAACTTAATTTCTTAAAATAAAATTTAAATATATAATATGAAAATATGCACATAAAATAAATTTTGTATTGATGCATTTTCGCATACGAGTGTAACAGCTATTGCACCAAGATCTGAATATTTATAAAACTAGTTATAGTACGAACGCATCTCATTTGTCACGTTTGACGTACAATTTCCAATTTGTTTTCTTATTATTATGAATACAGAAGAAAACTAGTCGTTGGGGGCCACCGTAATACTTACCCATCATGGTTATGCATAATATAAAATATGAAAATAAATCATGTGTAAACTACATTTATAAAATGCGTTACAATTCGAATAAAATCGTGCCTTCATGACGTCCTAGACTTTAAATGCTCTATTACTGAATTGCGTTAAAGAAACATCCTTATAAGTCCAAAATTGATAATCCTATTAACTAACGGTTTACTGCGTCGGATGAAGTGTCTCATTTCCAATTAAAATATATGTTTGAATTGAAATTTGAATGAAATACAGGGACATGAAAAGTGGAAGAGTGTGAAAAATAGGATTCCAAATATCTCGGCAACTCATTATCCGATCGACTACATTCTTTATGCGAAATTTATGTTGTTGTTTTTTTTATTGTCTTTTATATTCACTCCTTAAAATAAACAATTTCGAACATTTTTATATACCTTTTATCACACCGAATATTTCGAGAGTTCGAAAAAAATAGCTCCGGATAATCGAGGTTGCTGAAATTCAATAAGCTTCTTTCCATTATTACATACTAAGTTTATACCAAATTTCAAGTCTTTATCTCAATTTGTTCGGGAGATAGAGCATTTACAGACACACACACAGACAGACGGACGGCAATTTTTTTTATTTTTTTTTCATATGTTTTACGGAATCTCCAGTGTCTAAAACGTGTAAATCCGTCAAAAGAAAATTTCTATTTTCAAAACGATTACAAGACTCCCCCTACACTGCAAAAAATAATTGTCGATTTTACAGTATAAAACTGGCACCCCAGCTGCCAGTATTATACCGTAAAATTAACAGTATTAAACCGTAAAATAAGCAGTAATACGCTGCCGCGCAAGCAGTAATACTGCTTATTTTACGGTTTAATACTGTTAATTTTACGGTTTAATACTGTTAATTTTACGGTATAATACTGGCAGCTGGGGTGCCAGTTTTATACTGTAAAATCGACAATTATTTTTTGCAGTGTATACTACGTATGATGGTTAAGTAATAAAAAATGACTGATGGAGGGTGTGTTTCGTATTTAATGTATCTTTATTTACATGCATGTTTGTATTCTGTATTCAGTTATTGTAACGAGTGATTTTTTTCTTTCGATGTTGCAGGACAGCTCTTCTCCGGATGGCCAAAAAACGATCTTCCCGAGACGGCCTGAACACGGTCAAGTACCGTGTGGTGTGGCGGCACGACTCTGTCTCCCATACACACTTGATGATCGACATCGGACGATATCATAGGTGGCATTTCATGGACTCACAACAACGACTCATAATAAATTTCTGATTATCACATCCCTCGTCTTTTTTTTATTTATTTTCTCTTTTCACATTATTTAAACACTGTTTTCAGCTCAGACTGCGAAATGTCCAGTAGCCCTACCGCCTCCCCCAAAAAAATCCAAAGATGGTCATTACTACAATTTTAAGACTCATAATAACTCTGTTTGTACCAAAGCTCCTTGTTTATTGTTTTCTACAATCCTGTTACAGGGGAAATTTTCTTTGGGGGTCTGGGGTCATCTACATGCTAAAATTATATTAGGAACTTCAAAATTTTCAGTATTAACACTATATTTGTATTCTCCGTTAAATTTAACTTTCGGTTACCAAATGAAGTATAGTTTAGAAATTATGCCGATTATTACATAAAGTTTGGAACTCCATATGTTAATTTTTAATCGTTGTAAAACAGAATGCAATGTGGATAATTTTTTAAGCATAACTCAAACGCTATTTGGTGGAATTATCTATAATTTCGGATTCGCATATTTGAAGCTTCTAAAAATCTATTTCTGCTGAAAAATTCATATTTTATAAAATTAATTTTAAAATATATATTTTCTCGAAATTAATTTTCGAAAATATAGGAATTATAACCTATAATTTTTGTTATCAGAAATGATTTCTAGAAGCTTCAAATATGCAAATCCGAATTTACTACTCATTCCGCCAAGTAGTTTTAGGGATGCTTGTAGATTTTTAAGTGTAACTCAATTTGTTTTACAACGACTAAAAATGAATTTAAAAGATTAGGATTTCCAAACTTTAAATCTGCATAATTCCCACAAACTACTTGACCAAATGAATCCCCGTTTGGTATCTAAAGGCAAAATTTACCAGAGGATCCGAATATGATGTCCAAAGTGAGTGTTTATATCGAAAATTTTAAAGTTTGATACAATTTCCGTATAACAGGGTTTCAGAAATAATAGACAACGAGCTTTGGTGGAAATAGATTTATTCTATGACTTTTAGAATGGGAATAGAGACCATCGTGCTGATTTTTGTAAAAGGGGGGGGGGGGGGGTAATGAACAACTCATGAGCGCAACTATGAATCTAACTAGTCTTGCTTTTCATAGATAAAAATGTATTGCATGAATTTGGCTAACTGAGTATGATTTTAACTGTAAAGTGTTACAGACAAATGCTTGATGATTTAATCCTCTCGCTAACATGGATCTCATGTGAGGCAACAGCATCGCGAAATCCTATGAAAAATAGCTGATATTAAAGTATATTTTTCTTAGGAACTAATAAAAAATATATACTACAATGAAATAAAAATTAATGCAATAGTTACGCCATTTGAAGCCTAGTGGTGTAAAGGTCAGAACGTCTGACTATCATACTGGAGTTCGATTCTGGGCTGGGCAAGATTCATTTAACCTGAAGGAAAGGGCATGTTTACAAACAAACAGTTCCATCAACCAATCTACTACAACATTTTTGTCGTAGTTATTTCAGGAATCGTCATGGCGACGTAGGCCAGTCATGTCATAATCCAGTTTAACGTAGACCAATCAAATTTCCTCATCTCACGTATACAGTAGGAGACATAAAGAACGAACAGGTTTTTCTTGCCAACCAACAGTAATTTAACCAACAGTGACGTCAGTTGCCCTTTCCTTATAAGTACCAAACTTACTTGGGAACTAAACACAGGGGATCCTGTGTTAGGCGCTGACCACCTGACCGGAACATATGCTGTATAGCATCTCAGGGCCCATGGTAAAGAAAACAGGGCTGGGCACTGTAGGCCATTATCTTTAATGTATCGTAGCAGCGCAGTTTTAGTTTTTAGTTACGCCTTTTTTAGCAAACAAAAAGATTCAAGTATTTTTTTTTTTTTTTAAGTTAACGTTATTAAAAAAGAAACCGATTTTCTAGAAAAAGGCAACGATCGATATATAGCTATTTATAATAGTAAAAGAAATTTAAAATCGCTTCAGTAGTTTTCGAGAGAAAGATACGTCTATATCAGCTGTTTTTATTAAGATTTTGAACTGTTGTTGCCTCTTTAAGTTATAAAAATCAATGTTTTAATGTCTGTTTTAGGCCAAATTTTCTTTGACTAACACCTATTAAATAGCATAAGTGGTATGAACTATTTGTTTCTACACAATCTAGAATAACATTTTAACTATAGTAATTTAAATGATGAATCTTTAGCATAATTCGTGAGTGAGTGAGTTAAATTAAAATTAATCGTAAAATAGAAGGCAACACATTTTGGCAAAAAAGCTTCTATTCCTTGTTCAACACATACTAAAAATATCATTTAGATTCATAATTTAAGGTTAATAAATCTCCATTTTAAAAGCTAATTTCAGAAGAATTGCGCTGTGGAACAAAACTTTTCTAAGACTGTTCTCGTATACGTAATGGCTATTTCTACTAAAATCACGAAATGATTTTTTCCTATGCATGCATAAAAGTTTGATATCTTGTTCCAAATTCTAATAAATAAACTGTTCTTCAACTTTTCTTTTAAACGTGATTTTTATAAAAGTTGTTGAAATAATATTCAACAAAAAAAAAAAAAAAAAAAAGAGGAAGGCTTTATACAAGGAATATATTTAACTTTTCAAGCTACCGTCAATTTTTTTCTAATTTTATAACTGACTAGCAAAACCACCTGACTTTGCCCCAATTAACCCTGAGGGTCTTACAGGTAAAACAAAAAAAAATGCAATAATATGGCGATTACAATAACGGAGCTCTGTAAATTCCCGCACATAAATTGTTAAAAGACTATCAGTAGAATATGAAATTATTTTGACACAATGATAGAAAAAATCCTTGGCTTTATAAATGAGAATGTGAATTTTCTTTGGTGCATGTAACAGAAAAATGTAAGATTTCCCTGATTATACGAAAACAAAAAATCAACCGAATAACGTAGCATTTAGCGAAACTTATTTCGTGTAGCATCTATATGTATTACGAAATTTAAAAAAAAAAAAAAAAGAAAAAAACAGGAAAAATGTTTTACGCAAAATATCTAATCAAAAATCAGCAATAGTTGTCTTATTCGTCTAATCGTTGTGTCTACGCGTCGTCTTCGTTGTCTTCTTCCATAATCGAGCTCATAGCCGATGTTGGCGACGACATCGCTAAAATAACTCTAAAATTTCTGAAATACATGTTTAACTATTTTTTAGAATAGTAGATAGGTTTTCGCTTCTACCTAAAAGTACAGCTGAGATATGGCGAAATGACTTACCCCCCCCCTTTTAACCCCCTTGTTGGTTACCAAAGTGGTGAAAGCATCTTAAGGTGCACCTCAGTAATTTATATCAATTTCATTAAGTTTTAAAAAATGTAATATCATTAAAATATACTGTGATTATTATTTTATGTGACCCTGTTAAATGAATGAGAAATGCTTTGCACTCCAAATTCTACAGATAGCATGTTTCAGTGCACCTCAGAAATGCATAACAATTTCATTGTTTGGAATAGTGTATCACCTTTAAACTGCATTTCAAACGATACTTCCCTCTTGACCTTAATGTAAAGGAATACTTTTGAGTGTCTCTGTAAACTAACTATAAATGCTACACACTTTATTTTCAATAGCAATCATTCTACAGTAAAAATCAATAACATATATCAATTATATGGCAATCCGAATATGTTTACGATAGTTAGAGAGAGCACAGACGGACGAACAGACAAAAGTCATGAACACTTTTTACCTATATTGAAAAGTGTTAAAAAAAAGTATCCAATCTCATTTCAAGGAGCTGTTAGATTTAAAGGTGGATATTGTTCAGAAAATTAAGGGGACAATTAATAATTGAAACATATCAAGATTTTTTCCCCCAACCCTTCTGTAGTGACACAGTAGCAGACATTACAGAATTGATGGAGTTGGAGCAAGAAAGTACCAAGCCACACTTTTGTTGGAATAAATCTGACACTGTAATCTGTTGCTCAATATTGTATAATATCCTAGGTATAATTATTTCTAATGTCATTAGGTGGCAGCATATGTCCCAGGTTTCCTTTTTGCCCCAGATGTTTCTAGATCTGTTTTACCGGCTAACTTACAAAGGACGTAATAGTAATATCATTAAAGTAATGCCATATTGTTATTCAGAATATCTCAAATGTTACTCAGAAATTATAAAAAAAACTTTGTTATATATTTTCATTTGAGTATTTGATATAACTTTCAAATTGATGTATCTCAGTTCAAAAATGTGGCTTAGCACTCTCTTGCCCCAACCATCTCAATTGATATAATTTAATAGGTTGACTGTAATCTTGGAGATACTCGACTGTGACATTGATCCTAAAAAATTATATATGTATGCAGGACTAACAGCAGAGCTAGAAGTGACTATGTATTCATGGTACCACTTATCAACAACTGTGCACCAAATTCCTTTTCACGTAAAAGAAACGATTGAACATGTTTTACCCATCGATTTCCATACTGAAAAGGCACAAGAAAGTCGTAACAAAGATTATAAGTATTACAGGACCCATCACAGCCGGAAAACATCTCGTCAAGCTGCTACACACGTAGACTTTTTTTTTTCATGTTATTGTGATATTTTCTGACCTCTACATCAATTATATGAGACAACAGGAAACAAGAAAGTAAAATCATGCATCAAGCGTAGATTATGAAACACTTCTCAATACTTCCAGAATACTATAACAAATCTTCGCTGTTTAATAAGGTAAATAAGATACCTAAGTAAACATTTTGAAAAATGCAAAACACATTTGAAAACCAGATTTCAGCAATTACAGGCCATAGCAAAAAAGTACTCCAATTTTTTTTTCTTTTAGCCCTATACATAATCTACAGATTTGTGTATACTCTATATAGTATGCTAAAATTTAGTATAATAAGAAAACATATATGAGACGATATGCACAGTTGAAAATTCAACTTCAGCAGTTTCTACCAATAGATGGAAACATATCAATACATTTGAAATATTGTATACAGCCCTGCATGTTACCTTAAGATATATATACACGCCACATATTAAGCTAAACTTTAACTCAGGTAAAAACACGCTGTAATCTACTGAAATCACACTTCCTGAAATTATCATACATAAGCGGCCCTGTATATGATTCTATATTATATTCAACAAACATCTCTTAGTATATTAAATCCCACCAAAAACATCACATGTAAAAAATGCAGCCAAGTCTCGTGACCCTTTTACCGTAAAAAGTTCTGAGATCGTGTAAAGCCAAATTTAACTCTCTTATTAAATCTGAAATTTTCATTCACAAATCCCTCTTAGTCTCTAGATCTTTAGTTAAAGATTATTTTGTGACTTGGCAATTACGCAGCAAGAGAATGGGACGGCTGGTGCTTACATTTTAATAATCGAGTTTATTAATAAAATATTGTATAAAATAGCATTTATATGAGCATTAAACGTATATGTATTTGTCACTTGGACTTCATTTTATATGATATTGTAAACCCTCGTGCGAAACCTCTTCTAAGGTTGAGTTGGACGTCCGGAATTTTGGGTGGTTTTCTTCTGATGTAACGTGAATACGTGCCAAACAATCCCTTTTAGAAAGGGAGTTTTCCGTGGTTTTCTTCGAACCTTGCCGTTAATACGGGTTAGGATCCCCTAGAAAGACTCCCACGGAGGGCACTTCCCTTGGGCCTATATCCCTCGAGTAGATAATCGGCCGTCATAAATCAACCAACCAACCCTTTTAGAAAGACATCCGCACAAGACATCTCTCCTTTATGCTTTTTTCCCTCGTATTCATAATAGGTTTAATAAAATAATCGCATCCTATCCCATAACACCCATATTGAAGTGTAATAACTTCCTTGTGCTGCGTAATCACAAAATAATCTTTAACTAAAGATCTAGAGACTAGGAGAGATCTGTGAATGAAAATTTCAGATTTAATAAGAGAGTTAAACTTGACTTTACACGATCTCAGAACTTTTACGGTAAAAGAGTCACGAGACTTGACTGCATTTTTTACATGTGATGTTTTTGGTGGGATTTCACTTCTTTTTGTAAACAATCCTCCTTTTCTTGACTTTGAGCTCTTATTGGACATCTCCCACTGATTTTCGCCAAGACCAGTCTATATTATTTGGAGGTACCAAAAATTTGGATCTTTAGTTCCGCTTGAAAAGTTCTCTAGATAAAAAGAAGTTTCAAGTTCCTAAGCAAGCAGTAGGTTATGGTGGGGGGTGAGTCAAGAGTACACTGCAAAAAAAAATTGTTGATTTTACAGTATAATACTAGCACCCCAGCTGCCAGTATTATACCGTAAAATTAACAGTAATAAACAGTAATACGCTGCCGCGCATGTGCGGTAGTGTATTACTGCTTATTTTACTGTTTATTATTGTTAATTTTACGGTATAATACTGTCAGCTGGGGTGCTAGTATTATACTGTAAAATCAAGTTTTTTTTTTCTTTTTTTTTTTTTTTTTTTTTTTTTTGCAGTGTACTTTCAGTTGTTTCCAGGAAAGGTGTTAACGATCTGAGGTATTACTCGCAGACCTAGATACTTGATATTTGGCATAAAAGTACTGTTTAGGATAAAAAGAAATAGAATATTAAAAATTCCAGCAAATCAAACTTTTTTCGTTTTTTTTTTTTTTTAAGTTTTTAGATGTTTTGATTCTTTTTTTTTTTTTTTTTTTCGAATTTCCGTATTTTTTATTTTTTTCTTATTCTATATCCTAAATATTACCTTTATTCCAAATTTCAAGTTTCTAGCGCTACAAAATCTATTTATTTTCAAATTTTCAATTTGTTTCGATTTTTTTTTTTTTTTTATTCGAATTTTATTCTGTTTTTTATTATTTCTGTTTTTGAATCTTAAACTCTACCTTCACACAAAATTTCAAGTTTCTAAGACTACGAGATCGAATTATTTTCAATTTTGTTAGAATTTTTGAAATTTTCAAATTTTTCGAATTTTTTAATTTTTCCTTTCTTTCTATCCTAAACATTACCTTTATACCAAATTCTAAGTTTCTTGGGCTGCAGGATGTACCTTATCTTTTTGATGACGGGTGAGTGAATGAGTGAGTGTGAAGAAATCGAAACTTTGAGTTCATATATCGTCTGAACTAAAAAAGACAGAAACGTGAAATTTTAAATTTTGGTCCTATGTGCGAGATACTCTAGATAAACGAAGTTTCATGTTTTGGGTAAACTCCAGCGCAAAGATATGGGGGAATCAAAAGTGCCCCGAGTTGCTTCCAGAAAAGGATGCTTACGGATGTGCTTTCTCGACTTGGCGGAGGCACTGCCGTGCCTCCAGATTTTCTAAATTTTAATTTTCCAGGGTTACGGAATGTACCTTATCTTTCTGATGTTCGGTGAATGAGTGAGTGAGTGTCAAAAAATGGAAAATTTGAGTTCATATATTTTCTGAACTAGAAAATATGAAAACGGGAAATTTGAAAATTTGTCCCGTTTAAACGTACTCTAGATAAACGAAGTTTCAGGTTTTTGGAAATCTTTAGTTAATGATTATTTTGTGAATTGGCAATTACGTAGTACAGGGAAATTATTAAACCTTACTAGGTTATGGGATGGGAAGGGATTATTTGATTATGCTAATTATATACAGCTGTCACATTCTCGTGCTGCGTAATTTCCAAGTCACAAAATAATCACTAACTAAAGATGTAGAGACTAGAAGTGATTTGTGAATGAAAATGTCAGAATTAATAAGAGAGCTAAACTTGGCTTTACACGATATCAGAACTTTTTACTGTTAAAGAGTCCTGAGACATGGTAAATTTTTTACATAATATGTTTTTGATATGATATTTCACCTCTTTTTGTATGTAGTCCTCCTTTTCTTGACTTCGGGTTCTCTTTGGACATCATCCACTGATTTTCGACAAGCACACTCCCTATTCCTATTTGTCCTTCTCGGTGGCTTTGAAGGAATGATAGTTGGAAAATCTGGACGGTATGTGCATCTGAGTCGGTTATACTCAGTTATGGCGGACTCTTGAGGTTTGACACAACTATAATCAATATTAATTAGGTGCAGGCCGCCCAGACTTGTTACTCTTGATAGTGCTACGTAAGCTTGACCGCACGAAAATACCGAAGAGCCTACATCTATAAGTGCGCTATTCAAACTAAGTCCTTGACTTTTATGTATAGTTATAGCATACGACACACATATTGGGTATTGTTCGCGATGAACATATGCTCTATTAATTATTTCAAATTTAATTTTGACCGGAACGAGTTCATGAATAAGTCCGTCGCTGGATTTTATTATTACATTCTTAACTTCCTTCTTATCATCCGGATCTAGTTTCACGCCTTGCACAACACCGATGGAACCATTTACTAATCCCAAGCTCACATCAATGTTCCTTCTCAACATCACTCTTGCTCCTACTTTTATCACTATTGTCTCTTCTAAACCTGCTGTCATGGAAGCGTCATCTTCATTCTTTTTTATACATTCACGTGCCCTTTTCGAAAGATACTTGGGACAATCTAAACTATCTACAGCTGTAAGTTTTATTTCTGGTTGAGGAATGGCATTTAATATGGCAGTGTTTAATTTCTGGCACATATTTTTGTTGGCAGTAAACAAACTGTATCTTTGGGAAGTTCAGAGAGATATTGTGATATTTCTAGCAATCTCCTTTCGTTTGACTTAGAATGCAGAGGAATCAATCGGCTAGACAATACATCACCACGATCCATTTGTGTTGTTTTTCCAACTCTAATCCTTTTCAGAATTGCAACAAATATGGAATCGTGATGTTGCTTCATGTTTTGGGTAAGCTCATCATAAGTAAACAGCTCAGCCCACAGATTTGGCATACTAAGTGAGCCTATCAGCTTATTAACTTCAGCATTAGTTAACTTTTAGAAAGGAGATTTTTCTCTAACAGGAGGAAGTTGTAATAGGTCTCCGAAGACTAAAATATGTATTTTGCCGAACCACCCATCTTGTTCATCACTGGTATCAAATATCTCAGACAGACGAAATCATCGATACTTCATCTATAATGAACACCACCACGTCTTTTAAATCTGATCTCAGAACTTGAAGTACTTCATCTAAGAGTGGTTTATACTTTGGAGTTTGTTTACATTCCATGGGTAATTATAGCAGTCTGTGAATTGTCAATCCGTCCACATTGAACGCTACTATTTCTGTTGGAGCAGTGATGGCCACTTTCTTATTTAAGTGAGTTTGGACTCAGACTTTCAAAGTTTTAATTAAGAAGCTCTTTCCAGTACCAGCAGTGCCACTTATAAAACAACGTAAGATCATCAGTGCAACTATTACTCATTTTTTTCTGTAACCATGTCAAACACTATTTTATGAGGATTATTGAGTTTGCTAACATCCCTTGGAGATCTAAATCAGGCTGTTCACACTCTACAACATTAATCTTTTGGAAATCGTCCATAGCGTTCACAGCTTCTAAGGCTTCAAATTGTAATGGGTTATCAGGTCCCTCATCCTCATGTACATTATCTCTCTTTTCATTAAATTCAGTTACTTTTGCCTCCACCATTTCAAATGCTTTTTGCAAATTGTAGCGTAATTCTGTTTGTAAATTACCATAAGTTAGACCTTCCTTTATTTCATGCTTTATTGAAGTAAAAGCTTCAGTATAAGTTGCATACCCTATTTTTATATCTTCTAATGACCGTCATGGTTTGAACATAAGAAGTACTTTTCAGGCACTTGCTGTTGCTGAACGTCATATAAATAATGGTTTATGAAATATTGTCGGTCTCTTCTTTTCAGATACCTCTTACCGTCATCTAACACATAATATTCGACTTTTGTAGAAACCGGTCGTGATTTAACTATATCATATTTTTTGAGAAATTGTACAAGTTGATATTTTCCAAAGCTTTCGGCCTATTAGGATAATGATCATCAATCCATGACTCACAATAAATATCAGTAGAATTGGATTCAAGTATCATCATATCTACTTTAGATTTCACTCTGCGGCTACAAAAAATATTTACGTCAAGCCACCTTACTGTTGTTCGAGGAACAGTCCCATACAGAGAAATTCCAAGCAAAGTATCACTTGCTTCCAAAGCTCCACACTCCCGGTTTGACAACATCCTGAGACTGGTGTTATATAGGCGACTCCTTAAGCTCTTGGTAGAATGTATATCATTAAACATATTGGTAGCGTGTGTCTTTTCGCTTTCTGTTGTGTATTTCGTTACGTAATAATTCAAGATAGTTGTTTTTTTTCCACATACTGGATATCTATGTTACCATTCCATGCAAGCAATATTGCAGGATTGTAATCGTTTATCATAACCCATTCTTTTTTGCGCACAATATTGTACAGTCGGTTATTAGATGATAATGTTTTTCTTCCAACTATTGATTCAACAATATCTCGAATGGTAAGTGCTTCAGTAACTGGTCGTGGGAATCCAAACCGACAAACTGACACAAAACTTTTTTTTTTGTCTTCTTTTTTCGCATACAGTAACTGTTATGTTTGTGAATTTGGTAAGACACAACCCGCTGATGAAGAGTACGTGAAATATTTTTATTTGGTATGCTGCACGTGACACACTTTGATATAAAAGACAACCTCCTGATGTGATGACTCGTTAAGAATAGGGGCATCCTTAACCCACAGCATCAAATGAAAATGTTGAACGCCTCGAGATTGGTATTCCCGTCTCCAAAAGTAATGATTGACTTTACCAAGTGGTGTTCATAAGAAGATGTAATGAAGTCTAATGTTGTTTTAAACTTATTATCTATGAAGCGAGAAGTAGATACAGGATCAAGAGCCACCAATTCACTAATATTTTTGTTAGCCATTTCAGGACCATTGACTTCCCTAATATATTCCCCTAAATCACTCCACATCCATTCCGAAGGACTCATGGTAAGGAACCACGTTGCCGGACCATAATTTTGTGTCATGCAATTGACGTCATTTCTCGTTTTTTTCCAAAATTGCTCCGTGTTTCGCAATCTACCAAATATTGCAGTTAAATCGCCTTCCAACTCATCTTTATTAAGCATCTGAAAATACTGTTCAGCTGTAATTTTTTCCTTTTGATTCACGCAATTCATTTTATAAAAAATACCAGAACTTATTTGGCGTATATTAGCATCATTTAATAAGAAAAATAAATATTGTCGATTTAAGCGAAATTGAGAATATTTTGACATTAATTTGGCTTTAATAAAATCACTAGACGTTAACTTTTGTAGTCTAGTATGAAATTGACCATATTTTCCTTCGACATAAAGGTAAGGAAAGCACTTCACATCAAGATCTTTGTCTCTAGCGTCAATTGGTGGAGCGTTTACCTTGAGTAATTGGTAGAGTTCCGATACTGGAGCATTTTGTCTTCTCTCATGCAAAGGGTAGATGGTGTATTGTTCGTAATCATTTTCTTTTTCGTGAGTTATTTGTGTCAATAGTGCACTTTCCTCCACATTAACATAATCATCTTCCTGCAGATCTGTTCTGTCTACAATATGCTGAACATTTTCGGATAAATGGTTGATTAATTGATGTGATGATTGTGGCAGTTGTATGTGAGAATAATGTATATTCACATTTTTGAGGTATGTCAATGCTTCATAAATCTTATTGACGTCTACAATGTCTTCCCATACTATTTTGAATTTCGTTGGAATACCACGTACCATAATGTAGAGTTCTGTGTTTTTATTAAGAGGATCTTCTGGACGAGGAAGCTTTTTTATCGTTTCTTCAAGTGGCAAGGGTAGGTGGAAAGTTCTGCCCTTTACTTTCTTTACCAATTGTTGGTTGGGAAGATGTTTCTTTGCGACAGGATCCATCGACATTACCACTTGAAAGGCTTTAGCACGCTGAATCAAGAGCTTCTCGTAATCGTTTAACTCACTAATTTGCGGTGGAATAGCACTCACGTATAAGTCATTAAGGATACGTATTGATAGCATTTGGTTAGTTCGTATCTTTGGTAAACATGAATGACAAATTTGCGGGCTATGAGTTATTTCCTTTCTATTATAATAGGCAAGAAGATTCCTCCAAATGCTAGTGTCTATAGGTTTTCTTAAACATTTTATGGAGGAAACTTCCCTTTAGTAACATAGTTTAAAACATGACATACACTCCAATTTAGGAGTATCTAAACATTTTTTTGGCAATGCTTTGAAAGCTAATTTATGTTTTTGTGTAATCGAATCTTCTACGATTTCATATAATTCTTCACTTTGTATAGTTAGACATGCAACTGCTTGTTGTTTTCCATAATCTTTTCATTTGTCCACATCTGCATTTTCTAACGACTCATCTATATCCTTCAATAACTTGCAATCGCTCTGTATTTGATACATCTCTCTTACAATTGTTCTTAATCGCGGAAAGTGCGATTTTACGATGTTTATATAAGAGATAAATGTAGACAGCTGTCCAGTTTCAACTAACAAGTAAAGTTGATGTAAGGTTTTGCTCTCCAAATTTTCGAAAATGTTTTTTAATTTTACAATGATGTTATCATCTTCTAGTGCGTACTATATATCAAAACAAGGCCAAACTAAAGCCTTAGACGTTTTTTTAATATCCTCAAAGAAAGCTTTGCCAGTAGCGTAGACTTCAACTGCCCTACCTTTAGCTTCAAAAACTTTATGTGCATAAAAGGGCTCCTGATTACTTCGATGCTCCGCTTTACCTAGAAATGCTTCGAATTTGTTGTGTATGCTACTGTCTGAGGAGCATTCATTCAATTTTTCTAGTGAGAATATTAGTTTTTGTTTAAATTTATAAGCTGTTCTACCGAAGTTCTCCAATGTCAACTGTCTATTGTGAAGAGTCCATTTTATTAGTTTGTCTGCTTCCAGTCTATCGCCCGTTTTTTCAGCTAGATCTCTGGTAAATTTTTCTAAAGTATTTATTTTAAACTGCAGTTTAATTCTAGACCTTTTTCATCGGAGAGCTCCAAAGTTTACGTCAGCTTGTGAAGCAGTATAACGCGCAACTGCTTACCGATTGATTTCAGCATGCGAAGAACGCAACGACTTCCCGATTCACTTCAGGATGAAAAGCACTCTGGCGAGATACGGCTTCCCGATTAACTTCAAGGTGTGAATCACGATAGCGTTTTAATATGTCTTTTTGTTTTCCATGATGGTTTTGACGATAGCGATCTGCAGCTTCTTTGAGCTGTTGAGAACGTGATTCTTTGGAGATTTTAGGCCTTCCTCTTTTGATGTTAATACGCCTTCCAACTTTTTTTCTGTAACTATTTTCTTTATATCATGAATATTCGTTTAGAGAACTATTAAATTCTTGCGAAGCCTTGAGAAGTGGGAGGAGACCATCATAGTGGCCTGCTAAGAAACTACCAGAGAAACGTAAACGTTTCACTGAGTTTTCACTACTATCACCAAAAGATCCGTTCAGATGGCCATTTTCATAGACCTCGAATGTATATGGATAAAGTTTGGAGGCTGCCATGAGCTCTGAGATTACTCATACGATGATGTGCTGAGCATAGCTTTCGAGTACAGTTCAGTAGTGGGGTAAGTATCTCCGTGCTTATTACAAGTGTATACTTGCAGCTGATCCCAATGCGCAACCACATACTCAGCAATAGCACGCCTGATATCATACGACGAGGCTATGTTATCAAAAATAGAAAAAGATATACAGTGAAACAGGCAAGAACCATCTCTGTGATAACTTGTATATTGTAATTAATAATAGCCGAAGCTTAGAACACGAAAGACGACATTTATTGACATAAACAACGAACAAGTACGATACAAACGATTATGATTAATACAAGGATGATATAACTACAGTTACAGTTATTACATCTCCCTTCTTTAGAAAGTTAAGCTCGTGTCTATCATCCTGTGTTCACTTTAGAGATCAAGTCTCTTTACTGGTTTGACGACTCTGCCGGATCTTGTGGTGACAGTGGCGGGATGGCGTTTAGCATCATGTGTGACAGAACTGGACGAGTCAGGTGTGGGAGAAGGATTGGGTGGTTCGTCTGGGAGTGTTGAGTTTCCTGCATCCATTGGTAGACTCCTCTTCCTTTCTATGTTGAATTTAATTTCAGTTGGCTTTATGTGACTAGAGTTGCGTCTTAATGTGCCAGATGGAGTAACTACGTTGTAGGATCTAGGTGCAGTTTGAGAATCTATCTTAGCAGGGATCCAATTTCTGTGTGCTTTTCGAAGCATGACATTTTGATTAGGCTGGAGCGGCAAACTTTCTGTTGGTTTCGCATGAGCATCATAATACTTTTGCTTTAAACGAGCTTCAGCAAGATGTTCAGATGTATTTTGTATGAGCATAGGTTTTAGGAGATTTTCGCTTATAGGAGTTGTGGTTCTCGTTCTTATGCCAAACAATCTTTGGGCAGGTGATCCGAGGTTATCTCTGGGTGTGCTTCGAAAGTTCAAGAAATCCATGTTGATATCTTGACCAGAGAGTTTACATTTTCGGAGGAGATTCTTTGCTGTCTGGACTGCACGTTCAGCTAAACCGTTTCCTTTAGGATATAAAGGGCTAGATGTTTGATGGTGGAACATCCACTGTTGAGAAAATGCTTCAAACTCCCAAGACTTGTAATTGCCGCAGTTGTCAGTCTCTAGAATTCTCGGTATTCCATGTACGCTAAACCAGTCCTTCAGAATTTCGATAGTGGATTTACTTGTCATGTCCTTTAAGGGTTTAAAGTCTATATAGCCTGAGTAGCTATCAGTAATAAGTAGATAATCTGTACTTTGAAATGTGAAGACATCGGACGCGAGAATTTCCCAAGGCAGTTTTGGAATTTCCTTTGGAATCAGAGGTTCGGCTGGTGGAGCTCTCTGAGTTCTTTGACAGGTTTCCCAGTTTTCTATCATAGAAATTATGTCTTGCGACATACCGTGCCAAAACATGCATTCGCCAGCTCTTTTCAGACAACTTGATATACCTAAGTGTCCTTCGTGGAGATTCTTTAGTGCTGTAGATTTGTATTTTTCTGGGATGATGATTCTTAGTCCCTTCAAAACTAGATCTTTTTGAACGGATAGTTCATCGACAAATGGAAGGTATTTCTTGCATGAATTTGGTACGCAATCTTTATTTGGGGGCCATCCAGTTGAAATAAAATGCTTTACTAGCGTCAATTCTGGATCTGTATTTGTGAATTCTTGAAGAGCTTTTAAACCTTTATTGGTAGTTGGAATTGCAAATAAGATTTGAAGATTGCTTTCTTCTAAAGAATCTTGGTAGTTGCAATCTCTACTTAGCAAATCTGCTATATATAATTCTTTACCACATTTGTATTTGACTTTAGGTCCGTACTGCTGAACTTCTAAGAATAACTTTTGGAGTCTTGGGGGAATTCGATCGATGGTCTTGTTAAAAATAGATTCTAGAGGCTTGTGATCTGTTTCAATAACCACATCTTTTCCGTAGATGTACAAGTGAAATTTCTGGCACCCGAATTTCATGGCTAGGGCCTCCTTTTCGATTTGTGGATATGCCTGTTGTGATGAATTTAGTGCTGTGGATGAATAAGCGATGGGTCTGCCTTCTTGTAGTAAAACAGCACCGAGAGCGTAAGAGCTGGCATCTACAGAGATTGTAAAACTTTTGTTCGGATCAAAGTATGTAAGAGTAGGAGATGCTTTCACCAAATTTTTAATTTCACAGAGGTCTTGGTCCAATTGTTTATCCCAAACCCAAGCGGCATTTTTCTTCAACAGCAACCTCATGTTGTGGGTTTTATCTAACAAGTTAGGTATGAATTTCTGAAGATATTGTATCATTCCAAGTAGTCTTTGCAAATCTTTCTTACTGGACGGAGTTTTGATTCGATCAATAGCTGCGACTTTATCTGGATCAATCGTGATACCTTCAGGAGTAAGCACGTGTCCAAGAAATTGCACTTTTTGCACTTCAAACTCACACTTGTCTCGATTCAACTTTGCTCCTGCTTCTTTGAGGGCTTCAAAAACTGTTCTAGTTCTGGACCGGAGGGTATTTATGTCTGGTGCATGGATTAGAATGTCATCCATCGAGTTTTCTACACCTAGAATGCCTTGAAGAATTTTAGTCATATGGTTTTGAAATATTTCTGGAGCTGTCTTTATGCCAAACGGGACTCTCAGAAAAGAATATCTTCCCCAGGGTGTTGTGAACGTGAAAAAAGGTTGTGTGGTGGGTGAAACTCTTAGTTGCCAGAAGCCTTTCTTCAGATCTAATTTTGTGAAGTATTTGGAGCCTTTCTCATTAGCAGTGACTTCTTCAAGCGTTTTTAAAGGATAATGCCTTCGCAGCAGAATTTTATTAACTTCCGACGGATCAATACAAATCCTTATTTTTCCTTTTTGCTTTACTATGACCATTGGACTAGCTATGGGAGTTGGTTCCTCTACTTTCTTTATAATTTTATCCTGGACCATTTTGTCAAGTTCTTTCTTTACTAATGGTCGAAGAGAAAATGGAATTCTCCTAGGGGGTTTAATGTCAGTTTGGGGACATTCTGCGGAAAAATCTGCTGTATATTCAAAATTTTTAATGCAGCCGATTCCGTGAAAAAGTTCTTGAAATTCTTCTTCCAGTGTTTTTACTAAATCTATTCTTTGAATCAGGCCTGCCTCTGTGCATGTTTTCCGACTTAACACTGGGCTTATACCGCCATGTGCGATAATTATGCGTAACTGCATTTCTTTATTAGGTGCGTTCGTAATTATATAAATACGTAGCACCTATAGTCGTCGTTTGGTCCGTCCGTCTGTCTGTCTGTCTGTCCGCATATAACAACGCAAAAACTACCCAACCAAATGGTTTGCAATTTAAAATATATTATCTTTGCAGAATTTTGTCGAGACATTTCAAATTTTATTAAAATCGAATCAAAACTTTAGGAGATATTAATAAAAATATTTATTAAGAAATTTGAATTTTTTTTTTTTTAAATCGGGGATTTTTTGTTATAGGAGCTTCCGAAGTTTAATCGTCAAGCGACCGAGATACTTATTTTATGACAGAAATTAATCTGCAGACGATATAATTCATTTCACAGAATTAAAAATCATCAAGATCTGAATATTTATATAACTAGCTGATACATATATATCTGAATATTTATATAACTAGTTAAGATATTTGTATTGACAGTGTCATAAAATATATACTTAACTAGCTGTTTAACCCGTTCTACGCACGGGATATCATGAATTTAATTCTAAAACGTGCGTACGAACGCACCTCGTTTGTAACGTTTGACGTACAATTTCCAACTTGTTTTTAATTTTGCAGGGACCTATCGATTCTCCTGCAACATTTAAGGCATGGCCAGAATAGGTAAGAAGTTTGCGGACAGTTGAGGGATTTATTTGCAACCCCAGTTCTTTAGCTATTTTATACGGCATAGCGTTACACTGCGCACCTGTATCTAATTTCATGGGAATGGATTTATTTTTAATAACAACTGTTTCAAACCAATCGCCATTATTATTTATGTCTACTACTCCAATGACATAGTTGTCTTCATCAGCCATTGTTTCAATTTTTTCTATTTCCTGGACTTTATATTTTTGCTTTGATCTGCATTTTTTAGCAAAATGGTTAAGTTTTTGACATATATTGCATTTTTTGCCAAAAGCCGGGCATTCATTCAATTTATGGGAAGAGCCACAATTTCTACAATCATTAATATATTTGGCGATTTTCGGGTTTAACTTATTTTTCGAATGATTGTTTTTCTGCCCTTTCGCGAATTTACTGGAAATACTTGAAATTAATGAATCGGGTTTGCTATCACTAACAATATTTTTTAGTTGCAGCGAAGCACTTTCAGCAGCGAGACAGATTTGTACTGCTTTATCTAAGTTAAGTTCTGGATCACTTAACAGTTTCTCGCGAACATCGTTATTGTCGATTCCGACTACTATTCGGTCGCGAAGTAATTCTTCTTCCATAGTGCCCAATTTACAGCGAGATGCTTGTGTTTTAAGACGACTTAAAAAATCTTTAAAGCACTCACCTGACTTTTGGTGTATCTGGTTGAATTTATACCGCTCGAATGTATAATTTACTTTCGGCGTAAAGTATCCTTGAAATTTATCTTTGATGACCTGTAAATCTTCTTTTTCGTCATCTTCTAAGGTAAAGGTTTTGAATATTTGTTGAGCATCACGGCCTATACTTGCCATAAAAGTAGCTACTTGTACTTTCTTACCTTTCGAACTAAGCGAAACTGCTTCCGCATACCATTCGAAGCTTTGGAGCCAATCTTCCCATTGTTCTCTTGTATCCGCAGTAATTTGCAATGGCTTTGGTGGACGAAGTCCGTCATCCGACATGATCGAATGCAATTTAGATTAGGATTCGTAATTAAAATAAGTTAAAATATTAATCTGACACCATGTGATAACTTGTATATTGTAATTAATAATAGCCGAAGCTTAGAACACGGAAGACGACATTTATTGACATAAACAACGAACAAGTACGATACAAACGATTACGATTAATACAAGTATGATATAACTACAGTTACAGTTATTACAATCTCCAGGTATCGGAATTACTCGATGAGGACTATTTTCGCCATTATTAAAATACAACATTTCAGTTTTTATGTTTTTATCCATCTTTTTGTCAACGTTTTCTTCGTTAAACATGGCTTCAACGTACTATCACTAATCAACGTACTTCGTTATTTAGATTGTATTTAGATTATTGACATATTTTGTCATTATCAAAACAAATAAGAATATTCTATAATTGCACGGTCTAATAAAGTTATTTGAAACGATATCATTTAATTTTTCACATACTGATTAAAATTACGCACGTTATTTTTCTGGAGGCACGGCAGTGCCTCCGCCAAGTCGAGAGAGGACAGCCGTAAGCATACTTTTCTGGAAGCAACTCAGGGCACTTTTGACCCCCCCCCATATCTCCGCGCTGGAGTATCCCAAAAATTTTAAACTTCAATTATAGAGAGTATTTGGCCCACAGGACCAAAATTTAAAATTACAACTTTCTGTCTTTTCTAGTTCAGGCGATATATGAACTCAAACATTCGATTTTTTGTCACTTCTTACTCACTCATTCATTCGTCATCAAAAAGATTGGGTAGATCCCGTAGCCCCAGAAACTTGACATTTGGAAAAAAGGTAGTGTTTAGGATACAAAGAAAGGAAAAATTATAAAATCCAGAAAATTCGAAAAAAAACATTCGAAAATTCAACAAATTCCATCAAAATTGAAAATTGAAAATAATACGATCTTGTAGTCTTGGAAACTTAAGATTTGGTGTGAAGGTAGTGTTTAACATCCAGAAAAAGAAAACATCAAAAACACCAAAAAAATCGAAAGCAAAATTGAAAAAATCGAAGAAATTGAAAAAAACCGAAAATTTGAAGACAATCCGATTTTGTTGCGCTAGAAAATTCAAATTAGGAATAAAGGTAGTATTTAGGATACAGAAAAAGGAAAATTAAAAAAATCCAGAAAATTCGAAAAAAAAAAAATTCAAAAAAAATTGAAAAAATGAAAATAATTTGATACGATAACGCTCGTATTTATAAATTAATTTGGATGAAACTAATTGTGTGTATTAAGCTCACCAATGCCTCGACCGAGTTCGTTGGCCAGCTTGGTCCGCCATCTTGTTTCAAGATGGCGGCCACGGAAAATTTTAAAACTAAAATAAATATACAAAAAAGTTAAAAAATCAAGTTTAAAAAAATCAAATTTTTTAATTAGGTGTTAGGACTTGATACAAGGATTCCAGAGCATTTTTTGTTTTACCTCTATCTTAAAAATTGGCTGAGATAGAGCAGTTTGAAATTCTAGGGTGGCTGACATTTTGAAACAAAACAGCACATTACAAAAAACCAACGATAAATTTATGGTCAATAATGGTCAAGCAGGTGCAATCCCGAATGAATACTCCGTGTTATTATAACTGTAACTTTGACTCCGAAATTTTGATACGTTGCATTTCTTTTTGTTGATATTTTTGAACTATGATTTACGCTAAGTGAAATGTTGTTGTTGAAGAGGGATTTTCCATGTAAATGCGAAACGTCCAATTTTAATATGTTTTTAATGTTTTATGAAAGTGTATTGTAATGTCTGTAATTTTAATGATTTTAATATAAATTTATAAGTTTTAGTGAACGCGATTTCTCGCAAATTATTTTCTTTCATTGTTGTAATCATTTTCCCAATCATACGCATAAAACTATATAGTCATATCCATTAGCGCCAAATTCTCGCCAAACTTGGCGACAATTGGCGAAATCTCGCCAAATTTGGCGAGTCAAAAATAAGTCTTCATAAGTGCAAAAATAAGTCTTCATAAATGAAGCCAACTTGGCTATAGCTCAATAATTTGGCGAATTTCTTATTCAAATTCAGTGTAAACGAATCTTTTGTAAACGGTTTCTTTGCATTTTAACTTGCTGTTTTCGAGTAACATTAGCTAAAATTTTAAAACGAAGATATAGGAAAGCTACCTTTTCCTGCCGGTACAGGCCGGAGGACTTTTTTATGAGTTGTCGGATGCAATCTATGTTTTGCATTAAATAAAGTAAAACATTGAAAAACAAATCCCACAGGATGGGGATAGTTTGTTTTAGATAGATTTTAAGATAATTGTCCTATTAGCTAGTACACCTTCCGTTATTGTTTTGTGTTATTTTCCCCGGATTATGCTTTTCTTTTCTTTTGTTTACGAATTTTGTAATAGAAAAGTTCCGCTATAGACTGGCTACGTTATAGACCTTTTTTTTTTATAGACAGGTTCATTTTCTTTCACAGGCTTTACTCTATTTAATTTATATATGAAATATTTGTTGTTAAAAGATGTTGGTCGCACAAAAATTTTCACATCTCTCCCTCCCTCCCGACATTACTGGTTGGTTATGGCTTGATAGTCCTTTCTAAATAAAATCATGGTGATTCTAAGATTCTCTTGATTTATCTCTAAATTGAACATAAACGATCCTAAGAAAACGGATCAATGAATTACTATATTGGCATGAGGAAATTTAGTTTCAGAAAAATGGAGCATATAGCTAACATTAAGTCTAATAGGAAAACCACAGCCTTGGCAAGATCTGGAGGCACGGCAGTGCCTCCGCCAAGTCGAGAGAGGACAGCCGTAAGCATACTTTTCTGGAAGCAGCTCAGGGCACTTTTGACCCCCCATATCTCCGCGCTGGAGTATCCCAAAAATTTGAAACTTTGTTTTTCTAGAGTATTTGGCACACAGAACCAAAATTTAAAATTACAACTTTCTGTCTTTTCTAGTTCAGACGATATATGAACTCAAACATTCGATTTTTTGTCACTCACTCACTCACTCGTTCACGCGTCATCAAAAAGATTAGGTTGATCCCGTAGCCCTAGAAACTTGACATTTGGAAAAAAGGTAGTGTTTAGGATACAAAGAAAGGAAAAATTATAAAATCCGGAAAATTCGAAAAAAAAAACATTCGAAAATTCAACAAATTCCATCAAAATTGAAAATTGAAAATAATACGATCTTGCAGTCTTGGAAACTTAAGATTTGGTGTGAAGGTAGTGTTTAGTATCCAGAAAAAGAAAACATCAAAAACACCAAAAAAATCGAAAGCAAAATTGAAAAAATCGAAAAATTTCAAATAATCCGATTTTGTTGCGCTAGAAACTTGGAATTCGGAATAAAGGTAGTATTTAGGATGCAAAATAAGAAAAATTAAAAAATCCAGAAAATTCGAAAAAAAAATTCAAGAATTCGAAAAATTCGTAAAAAATTGAAAAAATTAAAATAATTTGATTTTTTAGCCTTAGAAACTTAAAATTCGCAGTAAACATACTGTTTAGGATTCAGAATAAGTTAAAATAAAAAACGCAATAAAATTCGAAAATAAAATTCAAAAGTCGGAAAAATAAAAAAATAAGGAAAATTTGAAAATAATTCGATTTCATAGCGCTAGAAACTTGAAATTTGGAATAAAGGTAATATTTAAGATACTAAATAAGGAAAAATTAAAAAATATGCATAATTCAAAAAATACCCATAAATTAGTGCAGACGATATATGAACTCAAAGTTTCGATTTTTTGTCACTCACTCACTCTTACGTCATCAAAAAGATTGGGTAGATCCCGCAGCCACAGAAACTTAAAATTTGGAATAAAGCTAGTGTTTCGGATACAAAGAAAGAAAAAATTATAAAATCCGGAAAATTAAAAAAAAAAAAAAAAAACATTCGAAAATTAAAAAAAATCGAACAAAATTGAAAATTGAAAATAACACGATCTTGTAGTCTTAAAAACTTAAAATTAGGTGTGAAGGTAGTGTTTAGAATTCAGAAAAAGAAAACATCAAAAACACAAAAAAAAATTGAAAATAAAATCGAAAAAAAATGGAAAAATTTCAAATAATCAAATTTTGTTGCACTAGAAACTTGGAATTCGGAATAAAGGTAGTATTTAGAATGTAAAATTAGGAAAAATTAAAAAATCCTGAAAATTCGAAAAATTGGAAAAAATTTGAAAAAAAAAATAAAATAATTTGATCTTTTGGCCTTAGAAATTTAAAATTCGCAGTAAAGATAGTGTTTAGGATTCAGAATAAGTTAAAATAAAAACGCAATAAAATTCGAAAATAAAATCAAGAAATCGAAAGAAATCGAAAAATAAGGAAATTTTGAAAATAATTCGATTTTATAGCGCTAGAAACTTGAAATTTGGAATAAAGGTAATATTTAAGATACTAAATAAGGAAACATTAAAAAATATGGATAGTTAAAAAAAATTAAAAATTTCAAAAAAAAAAAAAAAAAGAAAAGAAAAGAAAAATAAGAAAAAGAGAGAAAATGAAAATAATATGATCTCGTAGTCTTAGAAACTGAAAATTTTGTGTAAAGGTAGTGTTTAGGATTCAGAAAAAGAAAAAATTAAAAACACAACAAAAATTGAAAAAAAAAAAATCGAAAAAAAAAAACGAAAATTTGAAAATAATTCGATTTTGTAAAGCTAGAAACTTAAAATTTGGAATAAAGGTAGTATTTAGGATACAAAAAAAGAAATAAATAAAAAATCTGTAAAATTCGAAAAAAAATTCGAAAATCCGAAAAATTGAAAAAAATTCGATTTTGTAGCTTTAGAACTTAAAATTCGGCGTAAACTTATTGTTTAGGATACAGAAAAAGGAAAAATTAAAACACAATTAATTCGAAAATAGAATAAAAAAAACTCAAAAAAGATCGGAAATTTCAAAATAATTCGATTTTGTAGCTCTAGAAACTTGAAATTTGTAATAAAGGATACAAAATAAGAAAAAATTAAAAAATCCAGAAAATTATAAAAAAAATTCGAAAATATCAAAAATTGAAAATAATTTTATCTTGTAGTCTTAGAAACTTAAAACTTGGTGTAAAAGTAGTATTTACTATTCAATAAAAGGAACAATTAAAATATTCGTTAAATTCGAAAATAAAATCGAAAAATCTTTAAGAAATCGAAAATTCGAAAACAATTTGATTTTGTACTGCTAGAAACATTAGTTTTAAGATAATTGTCCTATTAGCTAGTACAACGCCCCTAATTGTTTTATGTTATTTCCCCCGGATTATGGTTTTCTTTTCTTTCGTTTACGAATTTCGTTATAGAGAAGTTCCGCTATAGACTGGCTACGATATAGGCGATTTCTTTATAGACAGGTTTGTTTTCTTTCACAGGTTGTACTCTATGTACTTCACATATGAAATATGGATTGTTAAATGTTGTCATCCCCACAAAAATTTTCACAGCTCCCCCTACCCTCCCGACATTGCTGGCTGGTTATGGCTTGATAGTCCTTTCTAAATAAAATCATGGTAACTCTAAGATTCACTTGATGTATCTCTAAATTGAACCTAAATGATCCTAAGAAGACGGATCAAATAATTACTATATTGGCATGACAATCAGGTAACTTAGAATTAAAATCGAAAAATCAATAAATTTATAAAAAGTCGAAAATTTGAAAATAATTCGATTTTGTAGTCCTAGAAGCTTGACATTTGGCAGAAAGGCAGGGTTTAGTACACAAAGTAAGGAAAAATTAAAAAATCTGTAAATAATAAAAAAAAAGACTAAAAAACTAAAAAAAAACATCGAATAAAGGAATATAATTTGATTTATTGGAAATTTCCGGAAATTTTAATTTTGGCTTTCCTTTCTCTCTAAAAAGTTATTTTATGTTAAATATCAAGTATCTAGGGCTGCGAGTAATATCTCAGATGGATAACACCTATCCTGGAAGCAATTGAGAGTACTTTTGACACCCCCCCCCCCCCTCCCATAACTTAGTGCTTGCCTAGGAACCTGAAATCTCTTTTTATCTACAGTACTTTGCAAACGAAACTAAAGCTTCAAATTTTTTATACCTGTAAATAATAGGGACAGAGTATGGGCTTAGCGAAAATCAGTGGATGATCTCAAGAAAAGGAGAAAATCAAGAAAAGGAGGATTACTTACAAAAAGAAGTGAAATCTCATCAAAAAGTCACCTGTAAAAAATGCAGCCAAGTCTCGTAACTCATTTACCGTAAAAAGTACTGAGATCGTATAAAGCCAAGTTTAACTATCTTATTAACTCTGAAATTTTCATTCGCAAATCACTCCTAGTCTCTACATCTTTAGTTAATTATTATTTTGTGACTTGGCAATTACGCATCACAGGGAAGTTATTACACCTTACTATGTTATGGAATAGGATGGGATAATTTAATTAAGGCAAATTATATACGCACAGGGAAGTTATTACACTTTAATATGTTATAGTATTATTTGATTAAGACTAACTATATACATCACATACTCGTGCTACGTAATTGCCAAGTCACAAAATAATAATTAACTAAAGATGTAGAGACTAGGAGTGATTTGCGAATGAAAATTTCAGAGTTAATAAGATAGTTAAAATTGGCTTTATACGATCTCAGTACTTTTTACGGTAAATGAGTTACGAGACTTGGCTGCATTTTTTACAGGTGACTTTTTGATGAGATTATTTTTACTCGGATGTTTATTTCCATATTTGTAACCATGGAGTACCTCGAGCCACAATGTTCATACATTAAATTATGCTTAGCGTTTACACATTGTACTTTTACGTGTTACAAACTCTATGGTTTTTCGGTACTTCTCTATTATCCCGTCGACCACTTTTCATAACAAAAAACTATCGCTAAACTGTAACGCCAAATAAACGGGAGAACGTTGCCATTGGAATATCAAAATAAATAAATAAATAAAATGTAAGAATTTAAGGACACAATTGTTATTTTAATTAATGAAATAACTAATAAATCAGTAAAACATAATGAAAAATACACGCAAATGTCGAATTAAAAACCACTTGATGACATAACAAACACGTATAATGCTTCTGACATCAAGTAAATGGGACTGCATTTTTGGCGTTTAATCTTACAGTTTGGCGATAGTTTTTTGTTATGAAAAGTGGTCTGCGCTCGATCTTGTCCAAACATTGCTTTGAAATGGTTACACGAGTCCTCTTTTGATCCGATGTCAGAAATCACGGCACCCATCTTGCTGATATTTTTTTCATGCCCAAATGTTCATTCAAGATATTGAATACACGTTCATTTGAAATGTTTACGTTCTTAGCTATCTCACGCACTTTCACACGGCAGTCTTTTAACATGACCATTTCTTCAGTCGTGATCTCAATTGGACGTCCAGAGCGTTCTGCATCTGTTGTGCTCGTATGGCCACAACGAAATTCCATAAACCACTTGTGAACCATACCATGTGATGGAGCAGAGTCCCCATAATATTTTTTCAACTTTTCTTCAGTTTCGGTAATTGTTTTTCCGTGCAAAAAATAGTGTTTTATCAAAACACTAAATTCTTTTTTCTCCATAATCAAAACAAACACGCCAGTCGTTTGCTTTTGAATCCAATAGAACACAAAATATCGTCTGCAAATTGTACGAATGTTGCTGCAGATAATAATAAATTGAAAACATAATAATAAGAGTGCGATCAGACCGCCACCATTTTTAAAGTCACGGAGATATCAAACTGCCCTCGTATATGCATTTTTCCACATGCACCTTAGGATTTAAGGAGGCAGCAACCATGGCAAACTGTTGTTGGTATGGAAACAAACTCTTTGCCTGCTTTGGCATGACGCCAAACTCTTGTGTTCAAACGTGTTCTCTTCACAGTTCCTCCTGCACCATCGACAACACCTTTCCACGAGATGTTGCGAAAAAGTTCCATGTTAGGTTAATGCCATGTCTTTCTTCAAACAAGAATAAATTTGAAAACAAGTATCTCTGTTTGAACTGGGAACTTGGTCCATCAGAAAATATATCAATTAATGCTATTTCAGTATATTTTTCAATCAATAAGAAAAAAAAACATAATCCACAAATTTAAAAACTGGTACTTTTGAGTGATCCAAGTTATCTTGAAACAATAATTATGCTCATTGTAATGTCTTTATCTATCCATGCATATGCAGTAAAGACAATTGCCTGGAAATGGGTCCAATGAGCAGACTAGATTTTATCCTGAGACAAAATAGTAGCATTTTTAAAAAAATCTAACTGAACAACGATGTTTTTTTCCATTCATACTTGATTTTAAATTATTAAATGTCTTTGACTGATTCCTCTTTACAAATGTATGAATCAGAAAAATACATTAAATGTTTCACTAATTCTCTAAAAGCTTCTTTTACTGTACACAATATATCGACCTTGTCTAACTTTTCTGTTTTCTGCCACTGCATATATCTTACAGGCTCATTCTCAAACATCAGCATTTGGTTTAAAAAGAAATATCTTATTTCTGCAACAATCACATTGCTCTGACATGCACATCTTTAATGTTGAAGTACACACAATCTGATAAATGAAGGTGCGGAATTCTGTAGTAAGATTTGTAGTAGGTTTTAGAGCCAATAATAAAAGACGTATGTTCTCATGGTAAGAACAAACACAAACGCGATGGGGAATGTTATCAAACAATTTTATATATTGAGGCCATAACTCACAAAACTTTGATATCCCAAGTTTTATAGAAGGGTTACTCTTATGAAACTGCTTATATGCTTCATGCAAAGACATCAACATGTAGCATATCTGAATAATTTCCTTCATTCTTTTGCCGTCGTTGGAAGTTTGACGAAGTATTCTGTATTTACGGCCAGGAGCTTGCCATGAAATATCATCACTATTATAAAACTCTATGACTACACGTTTGGTTTCTTCATCCCAGCCTAGTTTTGATTCACGCTTTTTAGAGACAGTCTTTGGTACGAGTTGAATCCCACAGTCTATAGCGAGTGATTTTACAACAGTTTTTCTTTTGCAGAGTGATGAAGGAAGAAAATTTGAAGCTTTTTTTTATGGTTTTACCAAGTGACTGTTCAGATTTGTAGGGATTTTGAGATGTACTTGCTTCTTGAACTGAGCTGCTGGATGTATTCTCTTGTACCAATTTTGATTGTATTGCACGTTTCTTTTTGTAAATTTCTAGTACATGTGCACTTTCTTTTTCGTTAAATTCTTTCAGTTATCGTGCAGTCATTAACTTCTTGGCACTTTTCCTCTGTTGTTGCTTTCTCTTTCTTTCAGCTTCCAGATATTCTTTTCATTTTATGGGATCAGCTGCAATCTTAGCTCGCCGACGTGCCATTTTCTCTTTGTTTGTGAGAGCCATATCTATCAAAGATAAGAAAATAAATATAGAAAGGATATTTATGACATATTTAAATAAAGTGAGTCGAATTACTTAGTTAGTTTCTGAAATTTATAGAAAAAACGCTAAAGAACACATTTAAGCTTATAAAAATTGGCCATTACATCACAGATCATGCAATTTTAGAATATTCTTATTTATTTTGAGAATGCCTTTGATTGAGCCGAAACATGTAAAGTCTTACAAAGCCTTTTTACTGTTTTTAAAGATTCTATTTTGCACCTTTTAACAATTAAAAGAAGAAATTGATCAGTTAATTATTTTCCAGTTGTCCCTGGTTACATATATAACTAACTAAATTTCCTTTTAATAATTTTAAATAGGTCAAAATTTGCATGAATTCTAAAGTTAAACCAAAGTATTATGTAATTTAATAACATTTGTTTTATTTCAAGAAACTTTGGTGGTTGATAAACAACTAAAAAATAAATTGCCATAAACTTAATTTTAACAAGTTTGCCTTAGGTATGTTTGATTAGGGAAATTTTTTTTTAATTAATGTGTGTATAAATGCACTTACCTTGAATAAAATAAAATTTGAGGGTCCCTTGATGATTAGAAGAACACTTTTATGAGCAGATTATTTTCAAAGTTTTGTAAAGAAGAGTTGAGATGTTCTACATATACAGAGGTGAGATTAGATGTTCTGTAAAGAAGAATTCAGATGTTCTGCATGGCACAGAGTTGAGATTAAATGTTCTTCAGCATTAAAATGGTTAGTCATAATAAAATGCTGCTCTGCATATTTAAATAATAATTTTTTCTTCTTTAAGTTTTAAATTATCTTCAAAATGTTTTACAATGTAAATTTTCAAAAAAATCTTGACTTAAATTTATAATATATAAATATTTATATTTATAATAAATGAAAAATGGTATATTACAATATTTTTTCTATGTTTTCTGCTAGGTAAAAATGATGTCGGACGTAAAAAAAAAAAAAAAAAAAAAAAAAAAAAAAAAAAAAAAAAAAAAATCTTTACATCGACACCACTTTTTTTTTAGATAAATTTTTTTTTAATTAATCCGACCCAGGGGGTTGTTTTTCTCAAACAAGGAACCCCATTGAACGATAAACTGTTCACCTGTTCAGCATGAAGGAGGCATATAAACTTGCTTTAAACGCAAAATTTCTTTTTAAATGGTTTAGCCAAGGGTTGATCCAGGCAAAATTTGGGGCCTATTTAGGGCCCCTTCACAAAAATCAATTTAATAAAATGTCCCCTTCACAAAAATTAATTTGATAAAATGGGATCCCTTCACAAAAATCAATTTGATAAAATGGGCTCCTTCACAAAATTCCTTTTAATGAAATAGGTCCTTTCACAAAATTCTATTCCATAAAAACTTAGTATTTATTAATTAATTTATTATTTTGTGACGTTTTAAAATGTGTAATTTGTAAACAAACAAGTTCACCAGAAAGGAAAACTTCATCAAAAGGATTTTAAAAAGTTTTTGTTAATAAATGTTTGGTTCGAATTTGAGAAACTGGATTTCAACTTTTGTTTCAAAATGTTATTTTTCACAAAAATATAATAAATTTCACAGCAATAACCTTTGTATTTCACAAAATGGGCCCCAAGAAAAAAAACCTGCATCGACCCCTAGTTTAGCCTCGCTGATTCAGATTAAATTTTCATGTTTTTTGGTGTCGGACGTAAAATGGCTATAGTGCCTTTAGGATTTTCTTTAATATTTCAGAAAATGTAATTTGTCAGTACAAAGTCTTGTGCTGATCACATGTGTATGTGTTGTATAATTAAATATTTATACAATTTAAGGTATAATAATTTTTTTTAATGAAAATCTAGGCTCAATTCTCAGTGCTTAAAATGGCTTTCAAATATACATCCATTGTTATGCTTATTAAAGACCCTATATCTCATTTAAAAATAAATAAAATTCTTATACCATTATAAAATTATGATTCTGCACTTCTATAGCTTTAAAATGATACCTTGTTTGTTAAAAAATATTTATTTTGAAAAATTGATCATCTGGTTGACCATTCTGTGGAACTGCCCCATGTATTTAAAGATATATAGTTTTTCTAAATTTTATTTCAATATATTTAAAATGTTTTAATGATGTGTGAAACATGATTGTAATTCATTGTTCTGAGATAGCATTATATAAAGAAATAAATAAACATACATCATAACTAAAAGCATATCTAATGCTAGATATCCGGCAGGCAAAGGAGCCTCGGATATCCTCATCCTCCACCAGTTGTTTTATCAACTCATGATAATTTTCTGTAATATGTGCAGCATGAAGCATAAGAATGGTATTTTGATGCTTCATACAAACACATGCGGAATGTATACCTGGAGAACCAGCCAATACACACCATTTAGGCCTCAAAGAACAAAATTTAGAAAATTTTATATTTACTTCAGGAAATTCTTGTTTAAAAAGAGAATATATCTCACGAAGATTACACAATATCAATCTCTTTTGTGCATATACATTTTTAGCAATGCTAACTACATCTTTTTTTCCAGGCATGATTCAGGAATATTCATCATTCTCATAAAACTTATTAATAAGTTCAATTGTTTCTGGGCTTGTGGGTTTGCCTTTTCTTATGTCTGGCATTGCCAAGATACCCTTTTCTCTCAGAAGTTGTCGTGACTGTCTTACAGCATAATCAGTAACTTCAAATTTATCTGTTATTTTCCTTTTTCTCCAAGAATTAGGAACCAAAGTCAAAAGCTGCAATTGCTCCCTTCTATTTCTGACAAGTTTTACTTCTTCTTTTAACGTATCCATCAGCTTGTCAAAATCTTCAGCCTTTTGTTTAATCTCTTGCATATCACTACATGCTCTTTCGGGAGAAAGATCCACATCAGTTACTTTCTGCACTTTACTTTTCAGAGTATCATATGCAGCCTTAACTTTTCTTTTATCATATGATTTTTTGCTGTATGAGTGAATTCCATGAAGTGTAAGTGGAGATTCCCCTAATTCACGAAGTGAGGAATTGAGGCTGTTAAGAGCTTCATCTTTGTTGATTGATGTGTCATACTCAACATCAGCACTATCATTATCACTTATTACCCCTAACTCATTCACTTCATCTGTATTTGCACTCTTTTCTGAAAGTTTTGTACAAGAATAACACAGTTTCTGTCCAGGTGCTACTAAGATATTAGAACTAAACAATCTGTTGGATAAATCTCTACCTAATTGCTTTATTCACTGGCTTTTTATGCTGCTGAAATGGATCTGCACATTTATATTGATAACATTCATATTTTGTTAAAAAACAAATTCTGTGATGTTCACATACACTATATGGCCATTAATGACCGGCAACTTTCAATTTTAGACATTTTGTGGAATAGTTAAAAATGTACTTGTCAGATTCTTCTGGAATTTTAGAATTAAAAAGAACAGGTTTGACTTCATATTTATCAACGTCGATTTGAAAAGGAGTATAATTAGGGGGCCAAAAAAAAGTTAAAGAAAAAAAATACTTGGGATCCCCCTGTAAAATATAATGCACGAAATGATCTATCGCTACAGAATATACATAGGCAGACATTGTACAATATGTGTATTCATTTGTGTAAGAATAGCATGTATATAAATAGAGATATAGCAATTTTTTTTAAAAAATAAAAAAACTCTTGCATGTTTTTTGCTTATAACATACAGGCTTTTTAACCAAATTTAACGCCAGTTTCAGAAAAATTGACAAAATGTAGTAGAAACAATATAGTGCAATTGAAATATAAATATATTAAATATTTAAGGAAATATGGGCAGTTGTATAAAATACTTTTTATCTGCGCATGCGCGAATGATAACAAGGAACTTTTTGCATAATTTAATAGTCAACTCTATGGAGCAACTTATTAAAAAAAATCAGTCAAATATCGTAAAAATTCAGAGAGATACCGGCGTTAGAGTGAACTGTTTTTTAGTTTCTCACTAAAACTCGCTAAATGATAAGGGATTGTCCACAAATTGTCATGTTTAATTTTTATACTATATTTCATTTTTTATTGATACTTTAGTTCGCCTTGGAAAACTTTATTGCACCTTGTTTTAATACTTTTGGAATGGATCCTTTGATTTTGATAATTCTTTTTTTGTTTGAATAAGCTCGTTAAGGTAGTTTTTCAAAGAGAACTAAAGTATCATTAAAAATTGGAAAATAGTATAAAATAAAAAATGACAATTTGTGGAAAATCCCTTATCATTCAGCGAGTTTTAGTGAGAAACTAAAAAACAGCTCACTCTAACGCCGATATCTCTTTGAATTTTTACGATATTTGACTGATTTTTTTTTAATCAGTTGCTCCATAGAGTTGACTATTAAGTTATGCAAAAAGTTCCTTGTTATCGTTCGCGCATGCGCAGATAAAAATTATTTTATACAACTGCCCATATTTCCTTAAATATTTAATATATTTATATTCCAACTGCACTATATTGTTTCTACTACATTTTGTCAATTTTTCTGAAACTGGCTTTAAATTTGGTTAAAAACCCTGTATGTTATAAGCAAAAACATGCAAGATTTTTTTAAATTAAAAAAAAAATCGTTATATTTATATTACTTTACATGCTATTCTTACACAAATGAATACACATATTGTACAATGTCTGTCTATGTATATTCTGTAGTGATAGATCATTTACTGCATTTTATTTTAGAGTGGTCCCAAGTATTATTTTTTTTGGTCCCCTATTTGTCCTCCTTATCAAATCAACAAAGATAAATATGAAGTCAAACCTGTTCTTTTGGATCCTAAAATTCCAGAAGAATCTGACAAGTATATTTTTAAATATTCGACAAAATGTCTAAAATTGACAGTTGCCGGTCATTAATGGCCATATAGTGTATATTAATGAGATGGTTATCATTTCTTTTCTTTTTATAAATGCAGTAGTCCTAAGTAATAAAAATTCTTTTTCTGAATCACAGAGATTATGAATGTAGTTTAGTTTTCTGTGTTTTGTATAGCTACTTTTGTGACACTCTAAACCAGTCAATATTCCAATACTACAAGCCTGAAGGCTAGTAGAAGATTTAATACCAAGTTCCATACTAAGACAATAAAGCAATATATATATATATATATATAATCACAAAGCATTTATATTCCAAACTGGTAGGATCAGGTTACAAGGAATGCCAGTATGCGTATATATTATAAAGTATAAAATTTGAGAAAATCAGAATGCATTTTGCAGCATAAGAAAAAATAGATCACCCTTCTATGATGAAAAACAACAGACTGACGATAATTTGATTAACAGATTCCAAAATACCTGCCTTTATGAAAGAACTTTACCCTGCCTTTGTCAGAATGTGTTTATAAAAGGCACGTGTAGAAATATGCTTCATCCTGTAGAAATAAACTTAGCCTTGCTAAGTATACTTAAATATATTTAAACTTATCAAAAACATATTTAAATTGTTTAAAATTATCCAAGGAAATAAAATAAAAAGTTTTGAACGTTTTTTTAAATACCAATATTTAAAATTTTAATTCAAACACATACAGAAAAAAGATATATTGAAAATGTGAGGGGCAAAATGCCAATTCTTTCATTTTCTTATTCTATACCCATAAAAGACTTTCTATCTACAATTACATTATTGAGGAAAAAATTAAGAGATTTGTTTAAATCTAAAATATTGCTTACAATTAGAAAAATAATTAATGAAACTAAGGATTAAATAATAAGGAGCAATAAATTTAATTGAGAAAATTATTGCAGTCAGATATTTTTTTTTTTTACTCAGGAAAATTAAAGAACAAACTTTACACTGCAAATAAAAAAAATAAACACTTAATAAATAATAATCTCAATAATAAATCCATAGCAATCACAGTAATTACTTAGGTACCACAGATAAAATTGGGCATTCTGATTTTTATCTCATGATTGGTACATCATCCCAGAATAGGGCAAAATTTTTACATAAGCAATGGGAAAGACATCATTTTTTTTTCATAACTAGAAACCCCAATGTGTAAACTGTTATTTAATACAAAAATAAATTGGAATTTTTGTTTGCCTTTTTGTGGAGAGCATTTTTTTGTAAAATGACCAAAATAACCATAACTTTACATTTTGGCTCAATTTTTTAGATCTAAAAATGATAGATAAATTTTTAAATATTTTTTATTAGAATCTGCATATTTTGATGTACTTACAGTGATATTTTTAAGCTCATTCGGATTTTAGATCCAGAGAAACAATTTTTTGAAGATGAAGTCTAAAAATACAGACTTAGAAATGTGCGATTCGAGAAAATTCTAAAATTTTGACCCCCCATATCTCAAAAACTATGAGGCCTAGGAAGGAAAAAAAAATTTAATGGTTTAATATGTAGGTAGGGGTAGTATGCACACAAAGTTTCCCCCAAATCCATGTCGGTCGGGTTACAAACCATAAAAAAATTGGGCTATGATGTCATACACTCACGCACAGTTTTTTTTTTTTTTAATCGGTTATAAAAAGGAAAAAAGTTGCCAAATTTAGGGGATTTTTTCCTTTAATGGCAACCTAGCTATTGTATTAAGTTATTGGTTTGGCGCGGACTTGAAAATCGCACCAACCAAAAAGTCGCCAAACATTGCTGCGTGAGTGTAAAGCATCTGTTCCAAAAATTGGTTGAATTGACATGGAATGACCTTGGTCCACTTTACAGGTGCATATAATTTTTTTTTTTTTGAAAAATGTATTGAAAACTATGTTCTGAGAAAATTATGATGAATGTATAAAGGTTTAAGGAATATTAAAAAAATATTTTCATGCAGATCGGTTCGTCTGTTAAAGAGAAAAAAAATTTTAACTGAAAAAGTGGTCCACTGTGTACCGGTCTCCCCTATAAAATAATGATGCTGGAATGAACTCCTCAGCTAAAATGCTTTACTGCATACATCACACATATAATATAAGGTTTTTCTCCAGTGTTGGTTCTAACATGATTCATAAACACTATTTTACTAATGAAATATTGATTAGAGGTTTCACAAATATGTGATCTGCAAACATGATCAAAACGATGAATTCTTAGAGCTTGTAAGCATTTGTAAGTCTTTCATCACAAAATTTACATACATATGTTTTTATTCCAGTATATGTGATCCTGTGTGAGTTTTTAAAGCCCATGAATTACAAAATTTTGCATCACACACATCACATGCAAATGAGAAAGATTTAGTGTGTATTTTTTTGTGCTGACTTACTAAGTGCCTAGTTGTAAAAGTCTTGAGACAGACATCACAAGAAAAGGGTTTATGACCACTGTGTAGTCTTTATGTGATACTAAATATATTTAATTAAATAGATAATGTATTTAATTATATATTTAACAGCTGCCATATATGATATATGGCAGCTGTCAAAATCGTTTGTTACAAACTTTACAATGACGTAGGTGTAAATGATATCTTACTTTCAGTAAACACTATTCTTTGCATGCATTGTAAACAGGCTTTGGGCCGTTATTTTTATCAAGGTTTTTCTCATTAAGCTCCATACACAAGAAATATTTGAGCTTTTTTTTTTTTTTTTTTTGGTCGTGTGTCTTGTTTATAAGTTTACAGAAACAAACGAATTATTAGGCGAGGGATTTGAAGACACTTGATTATCCAGATTTTGTACAGTATAAATAAATTAATAACACGTGAAGTTTGAACAAAAATACCATTGTTTCGTTTTTTTATTTTGTTTACCTTCTTACTAATATTGGTTGGCTGGTTGGTTAGTTTCTTTTACTTGAAAATCGATTCAGCTCCATGTTTGCTAATATTGTACTATCAACCAACCATCCAAATACATTTTAATTATCCCTAAAATTTGGTAATTTGCATGTTTAACTTTTATTACGCTAATTTGTTAATAAACAAGAGGGGGGGAAAAAAAACCCTTGAGATAGCATATATTTCTCTCTCGCTACCAACCAATTAACCGACCAACCATCTGTTTATTTTGTTTTTTGTATGACAATGTCAACATTATGATTATTTGTGTTAATTGCAAGAGTTTTTTTTATTATTATTTATAATTGAACATTAAATAATCAATTTTTAGACGTGAAAGGTCTATAATTATACTTTTAATATAATCTTCTACTGTTTAATTTGCTGGATTATTTTTTTTTTTACTTTTTTGAGATAACAGTTAGATGTCTTCTACTGAAATGACATCTATAAAACCCTTTGTAGTACTTCCTCCAAATCCTATTATTGCCACTTCAATTGTTTCTGAAACTATTGAAAACAATCTACTAACTAGTAACACTTTAAGCATAAATCAAACCATATCTTCTGAAAAAAACGATAATTCAAGTACAGAGACACATCTTGTTAATTATGTTTGTGGAATCTGTCTTGCTGATTTCTCTGATAAATCACATTTTGATGATCATTGTGCTAGCCACTTGGACATCAAACCTTATATATGTGAAACATGTCACAAAATCTTTACTTCAAAAAATGAAGGAGATGATCATCTGTGTTCAACTTCTGTTTTAAAACTTCATCAAACCAAAACTGTCTTAGATGTGTCTGAAAAAACAAAATTCGATAATACTTCTAACGATGCTGATAAAATTAATAAAGGAAGATTTACAGAATGCTTTCCTTCTAGTGATTATGACAAACCTAAACCTGTCGTTTCTTTTAAAGAAAACGTTAATACTAAATCTAAATCTGCTGATAGTAGTAAGTTTATATGTAAAATTTGTAATAAAGTGCTATCTTCAAGATCAAGTCTATGCAAACATCGTCAAAGACATTTTAAAAGAACACAGCATTATTGTTTGATTTGTGGAGAAATGTTTATTTTCAAAGATAATTTAGATAAGCATTTACTCACATATTCTAAAGAAATTCATGGCTGTAAACTATGCAAATCGCACTTTTGTACTGGAACTGAATTATCAGATCATGTATGCAAACAAAAAGGTTTTCCATGTCATGACTGCAACCAAATATTTTTCTCTAAAGACCGCCTAGACGATCATATTGATGAGCATTCAAAACTAACCTTATGCATTTGTGATGTTTGTGGGCTTTCTTATCAAACGGAATCACAATTAATCAACCATAAGTCTCTTCATCAAACTGTGAAACAATATGTGTGCGAAGTCTGCAATAAAAGCTTTAGTATTGAAAATTCTTTGATCATACATAAGCGGACTCATACCAGAGAACAATTATATGTATGTAACTTATGTAATAAAGAATTTACCCATAAATCATCTTTAATAAAACATTCAAGTAGGGCTCACACTAATTATAAGCCATATTCTTGTAGTTTTTGTGACGCTTGTTTTAATGATAAACCAGCTCTACGTAGACATTTGCAGACTCACAGTGATAAAAAGCCATTTGAATGTGACATTTGTAATAAAGTATTGGCTACTAAATACAGCTTTAAAACGCACATACGAATTCATGTAGGTGATTTGCCATATGGTTGTGATGAATGTGATAAGAGATTTGCATCACAGACCCTTCTAACGCAGCATCGGCTGATTCATTTAGAAAAGAAGCCATATGTCTGTGAAATGTGTAACAAAAGTTTTAGGAAGAATAGAGACTTAACAAATCATTATAATACTCATTCTTCAGATAAACCATACAAATGTAATTCTTGTGAAAAACAATTTGCCAGTCCTCATGCATTGAACATACACCAAGGTCATCATGATGGCAAACTGCATGTGTGCAATATTTGTAATAAATCATTTGAGATTAAGCTGTATTTAAATAAACATTTAAAGCAGCATAATAATGGTGAAAAGAGCCATACTTGTCATTTTTGCACTAAGCCTTTTCGTACAAAACGAGATTTAGACAGACATTATATTGTTCATACAGGAGAAAAACCACATGTATGTGATGTCTGTCAGAAAGGTTTCACCCAGAAACATAATTTGTATGTGCATCAGCGTACTCATACTGAGGAAAAACCATTTGTTTGTAATCGTTGTCCAAAAAAATACACTACAAAACAATCTCTTATATTTCACTTACGTGTTCATTCTTTGGAAATTTGAACACTGGAATTTGGAACTCTGATCTAGAAGTGTCTTGGAAACTCTTCGATTTTCATTTACACAAAATAGAAATGATACACTAATTATTTTCATATTCTTATGTATCAGCAAATATTTTATTTTGGTAATACATTAATTATTAATTTTATATAAATATAATTTGTTGAAATTTAATAATAAAATTAATCCTACAGTTTATAGTTTAAGAGTATTCTAATTTTAGGTATGATATTGTGTACAACTTTTTAATTTTAATAGACTTAAACTAAGGGAAAGTGGAGTAATAAAAGACAAAAACAATTTTTTAGTACAAAGTCTTAAATGTCTGGAATCCTCCAAAAAATCCAGATGTTTTGCTAACAGGCATTTTTTTTTTTAATTGCAGCAAAACAATATATATACCGTATATACTCGTGCATAAGTCGAAGAATTTAGAAAAAATTTGGGAGTTCAAAATGGGTGGTCAACTTATACACGAGTTAGTAAAAATAAATAAATACAGGAGTGCAATACTGTACTGGAGTCACCAGGTATAGGTGGGAGAGAAAGATAATAGTGCACAATGGTCATTTGACTGTGATTGACAAAAAGAGCTCAACAATAATGTGCCTGTAAATTGCTCTGCACCCATTTTCTCTTGGGATAAAATTCTCTTCAATACAGGGGCATTTCTTTCAACATTTTAATCCTCTTTTTAAAAGAGTTCAACTTGAGAATGCTTCTAGATTTCTCTCCTAAAAGTCCTACAATACAAAGAATAACTACATTTTAGCATTTTAAGAAGTTGTTTACCCTTGTAAATAAAGCTTGAATAGATTTTTCAAAGAATTTTTTATTTTTAAGTATCATTAAATTGATGTGAATAAAGTTCAAAATAGTTTAAGATCCTTCAGTTTTACATAATTATACAGTTTTAAAACGTTGAATAATAATATAAAAAAGTCTGATTAGAAATGTTAAAAAAAAAAAAAAAAAAAACTTATTTAATGAAAATTTATTTATTTTTTTGTTTATCCTCGATTACAAACCATTTTTCAACATACTACAGTAGACTCTCTCAAATCCACACAGCTTGGGACCAGAGCTTGTGCAGATTTTAGAATTTTGCGGATTACTGTTTTGTTTACATTTTTTAAACAATAATTTGAATGTAATAATGCACTCAAATTATTATGAATGCTTACAATAAAGTAAAATATTAAAATAATTATGGGAAATAATATAAAGGTTACATAAATAATTAATAATACATGACTAAATATGCATAATAATGATGAGATAAATTTTTCTTGAATTATTCAATGAAACTCGCCTCATAAAGGTACACTAGTAATTTACATCAAAACCATAAAATTACAAAGTTTTATTTGATGTTTGGCCAGATTTAATAAACAAAAAAGCTTGATTAATATATAAATGTATTTGATAAAAAGATCAATCACCACTAATATCAGTGTTATCTTGAAAATTTTCGGAAATAAATTTATACTTCCTTTATGAGAAAGCAAGAGTTCAATGATATTAACCAGAATTACATAATAAAATGAGTATGAAATGATATAAAAATTAAAAAGTTTGAATTTCCCCTCTATATCTTAACTGTAAGTTTCACTGTTTACATCTGAAACAATGTGCAGATTTTAGAAAATTGTGGATTTTAGGGTTGCGGATTTGAGAGAGTCTACTATACCAGAAATGGGGTTCAACTTATACACGAAAATTCAATTTTTTTCAAAATTTTGCGTAAGAATTGGGGGTTTGACTTATACACGAGTATAAACGCTATACGGTATATATATATATCTATACATATATTCTAAAATTTAAAAATTTGAAGAGGACAAAATTTACTATATTAGGCTAAAAGTTTAAAACCGAATTCTTTTACAAATGTCAAAAAAATCACTGCAGAATGCAAAAAAACTCTGAAAATAGAGAAAAATATTTACATTGCTGTATAATTTCCAAATAAACTTTATTGAAAAGAAGACAGCATTTACTATATTGGGCTGAAAGACTAAAACCATATTCCTTTTACTAATGTGGAAAGATCCCCGCAAAATGTGCTAAAAACTTTAATCTGAATATCTGAATTCTTTCACAAAAGACAAAAAATTGCTACATAATGCAAAAAAACATTAAAAATTCAAAAATTACAGAGGACAAATTTACCATATTAGGCTAAAAGTTTGAAACAGAATTCCTTTTACAAATGTCAAAAAATTGCCGCAGAACATGAAGAAACTCTAATTATTGCATAAAACAATTCGCAAAAGGCACGGTACGAATTCCGAATAACTTTATTGAAAAAAAAATCAACATTTACTATATTGGGATAAAAGATTGAAACCAGATTCCCTTTACTAATGTGGAAAAATCATTAAAAATCTCCACAAAATTAAATAAAAATAAATGTGTTGTAATATGATAAAAGTTTGTTTTTTTAACCTTTATAAAAAAAATTATTCTTCTATTAAATTAACCTCCTAATTCCTCTATTAACAAGTATATTCCTTTATCTTTATTATTATCTTTTTTTAGTATTGCAAATTCTTTCCTGAAGTAATTTATTCTCGGGAAGAGGATAGATTCGTTTTTAGGTGCGTTCATAATTATATAAATACGTAGCACCTACTGTCGTCGTCTGGTCCATCCGTCCACATATAACAACGCAAAAACTACCCAATCGAATGGTTTGAAATTTAAGATATATTATCTTTGCAGAATTTTGTCGAGACATTTCAAATTTTATGAAAATCTAATCAAAACTTTAGAAAGTATTAATAAAAATATTTATTTAGAAATTTGAATTTTTAAAACAAATCAGTGCTTTCTTGTTATAGGAGCTTCCGAGGTTTACTCGTCAAGCGACCCAGATACTTATTTTATTCCAGAAATTAATCTGCAGATGATATAATTTATTTCACAGAATTAAAAATCATCAAGATCTGAATATTTATATAACTAGCTATAGTACAAATGCACCTCGTTTGTCATGCTTGATGTACAATTTCCAACTTGTTTATTTCTTTTTTGGCAAATAAACTGCAAATGATCCAACATTTGAAATTGTTGTGATCCAGAGGATTTCAGATTTTGGACTTTGTACTGTAATGAGAAAAGGATCTTGTAAAAAATACATTGCATTCGAAAACTTTGAGGAAGCTTTAACAATTGTTTTCAAAATTTCAAAACCAATTTTTTGTGTTTAAAATTTTAAATTTTTCTGTAATCTTCTGTTTTTTATACAAAAAAGGAAGATGTATTATCCCTTTTGTGATAATAAGAGACTGTTCTTCTAATATTTATGTAAAGGCTTTGTTAAATTGGATGGAGGTTAACTTTCAGAGAAATTTAAAAAAAAACTCTTTCAATACACCTTGTCAAATTAAAAAAATAAAATTTTGTTTTTGAGTTACAGAAGGCTAAAAAATAAATTTCTTCAATTATACAACAAAGTTTCTTAATTTGTCCTTCAATTTGATATACAGTTCTAATTATATAATTGATGCAAAATTTGAATGTATACATTTTAGACTGAAATAAGGGACTAAATCTAAAACATTATACAAAAAATGTCCCCCCGCCCCTTCTCTTATTACCCCAACATTCCCTATAAATTGTTATTCCACAAAATTTTATTGTAAAATTGTCTTGAATAATTAAAAATGAAGGTATGCTACAGGACTAAAATAAGTATGTTTTTACTAAATATTATGAAAAATCTATTTTTTTAATGCAGCAAAATCATACAGGATGTTTCAAAAGAGGCGCTAGTGAAATTTCAAAAACTTCCAAAAATGTATTTATTTGCTCTAAACTACAATAATTGTTCAAATTGTCCTCGATTCTAACTTCTGTGTATACGCATGTGCAGGGCTTGACAAATGCTGTCATCAATTTGCCACTGTTGACCAAGGTTTTTCATCTGGAGACCAAATTATTTAATCTTGTGGGGTTTTTTTTTTCCTTGGTACAAAAATTGACCTAAGAAGTGAGCACAAACAGCATTTTAAATTTAAATTATCATAAGATGTCTCGGTACTTCTCTATTATCCCGTCGACCACTTTTCGTAACAAAAAACTATCACCAAACTGTAAGATTAAACACCAAAAAGGCAGCCTCATTTACTTGATGTCAGAAGCATTATACGTGTTTGTTATGTCATCAAGTGGTTTTTAATTCGACATTTGCATGTATTTTTCATTATGTTTTACTGATTTATTAGTTATTTCATTAATTAAAATAACAATTGTGTCCTTAAATTCTTATATTTTATTTATTTTGATATTCCAATGGCAACGTTCTCCCGTTTATTTGGTGTTACAGTTTGGCGATAGTTTTTTGTTATGAAAAGTGGTCAATGGGATAATCGAGAAGCACCGATGTCTCATTACAGATGTTGCAAAATATTAAGAGATAAACTTAGAAATTATATTCCAACAAAAAAAAAATTAACTTTTATTTTAAATCTGCCAGTTTATCAAATCCAAATTTTAAAATAACAAAAATAGAATTATTTGTCACACTTAGACAGTAAAATAGGCCAAAAAATTTTTTCCTGCTTCACTATTTCATCAATTCCCTCCTCATCAGATATAGATTTTATTGAAGCGTTCAGCAATCAGCATTTCTCGAACATGCTGGTTAATTCAGTCTTTATACAGTATTTTTTTTTTTCAAAGATATATAATTTTAATTAGTTTCATTAGAAAACTGAGTTTATATTATCTTTTTAAATTAAGTACTATTCTAATCTAAACTATGTAACTAATAAATCTAAGCTATACTTGTTATTATTTTTTTTCTTCTTTTCTGAATTAATTTATAACAAGTAATATAAAAAAAAAAATTTAAAGTCAATTCCTACTTTTTAATCATAAATATATAAAATAAACCCGTACAGCATTCATGTCCCACGTTATCTTTATTGAACATTATTTTATAATCATCGTTGCGGTATTTTATTTTTTGTTGGCGTCACTCATTTGAGATAAATCTTTCATTTCATTTATGAAAACAATGGGAGAAATTTTTTTCTCCCATATAAAAATTAAAATTAATTAATTAAATTTAATTAATGAATTAATATTTGAAAAACTGTATTAACATCAATTGTCATCCAGTACAAGTTTAAAAAAATTTATTTGAACTTAAATGGATGAATAGAAAATATTTTATTAACGATTGAAAATTCCAACAAGATATATATAGAGAGAGTGTGAGCTAATAGTAGGAATTTAATAAAAAACTTTTGCACTTTTTGAAAATCAATGGCCAAGGGGAGGGGAGGTATATTTTTACTGGTGACTAGAATATTTTGCAGGCTACCAGATTTCATTAAATTTGTAAAGCCGTGCACATGTGCATACTTATAATAGTCTCACTTTTTAAACGATTACTTCTTGGAAATATAAACTTCAATAATGTAAATACACTCTTCCGGGAAAACATCATGTTGGCATACACACACATGCATGCTTCGTGACATTATTCTGAACTCCATTCACTACTCTGATTTAGCTGCAAACATAAGACTCTAGTGTTGCACTTGGCAGTTTTTCAAGTCTATTATGCTTGTCTTATAAAAATATGAATTACAGTATGGAACCGTTTATCCAGAATCCAGTTAACCGGAAAACAGTTATCCAGAATGATATTTCCAATTGATTGATTTCAGACTTTCTCCAGAAAAAAAGTGCCACAGTGCTAGTTTGACATGTTCATTGTTTGATACATTACTCACATGCAGGGTATAATTTAATGCCAATATCTAGGATTTTAAATGGAAGAATATATAGTTAGATATTGGGAGTTTTGATTTTTATGCAGAAATGTTGTTGGGGAAGAGTTATGCAGAAACATGGGATTCCAATAAATTGTCTTTTCTCAAACTCTGAATAAATCTTTGACCTTGATTGGATCAGTTTCTTAATCTGTGTAATCTAAAAATTAATATGAAATCAGAAACAATGCCATAGCCACATATATTCTACAAATAGATGTTGCTTTAATGTCCAACCAGTTAACCAGAAAAACCATTTATCCGGAATACATGTGACTCTAACCATTCCGGATAAATGGTTCTTTACTGTATTTATTAAATTCCCTCTAGTGCTTACTTTTTGGAGACAACATTTACCATAAGCATCACACTCAGGGTTCGGTTATATGTATCATGATATACAGTAGAAGATCTTTATAATGCAAAGTTGTGCATTATATAGATCACATTTGACACATCATTAAACTTGTCTTGTAAACATAGTCAAAAATTTGAAACATATCAAAATATGGTAAAGTATCTTTTTATTCCATTTCTTGGGGCCAGGAGTTGTATAGATTTGCATAATGTAGATCATTTCACAGATTGTTAAATTTACTTAATAAACTTGGCCCAAATATGCCTAGACCAAATCATTGATTATATCACTTATTTTCAAAAAAATATATTGTAATAAAAGCAATTTTTTCATTAAAAAGCTCTAAATTAAGGACTACTATATCAAATTTAGTTCTCTAGAGAGTAGCAATTATTTTACAATGCGGAATACATGTGCTTCTTAAGGGGCTACTTCACTCAGACAAAAACACCCGCTCACTAATGTTAATCCTATGGAGGAAATTTTTGAAGATATCTCGTTCGCATTTCAATATTTTTAGGTGATTTTTTTGCATTGGATAGCTGAGGTCAATCTCTATGCACGCTCCTTTCTACTTTTTCGATTTTGATTACAAGTTTTTTTTTATTAAGATACTTTCACTTTCGAAACCGGTTTTGAAAGTGAAAGTATCCTCAATAAAAAAAATTGCAACAAAAATCGAAAAAATAGAAAGGAGCGTGCATAGAGATTGACCTCAGCTATCCAATGCAAAAAAATCACCTAAAAATATTGAAATGCGAACGAGATATCTTCAAAAGTTTCCTCCATAGGATTAACATTAGCGAGCGGGTGTTTTTGTCTGAGTGAAGTAGCCCCCCTTAACTGCAAAATTCATTCTTTACGTCCGAGAGAGAAAAGAAATAGGTATCTGGCAAAGCGATTGGATGAGCTAGCAATATCGCTAACTCATCTGCTTATAACCTTTTAGAAGAATATAGTAAATTTTGTCCTCTTATCAATAACGTTTATACAGAATTCATAAAGCCGTTCGTGAATTTTTTGCATTCCATGGCGACTTTCAACATTCATAAAAAGAATGCGGTTTCAATCTTTTAGCTCGATGTAGTAAATTTTGTGCTCTGCAATTTTTTTTATTTTTAGCGAAATCATTAGTAGCTCATCTGCCAGATTGGGTGATTTTGGTGGTTTTCCTTGTCCCCTTCCTCCCAACTTATTCTTCGGTGAGGGGTGTACCAACCGTCATCTCCTGATCTATGGAATATAACATCTTTGTTAATATTAATAACACAGGTTAAGCATGTGTAATGCACATCATGTTGTGGGTTATTATTGTCAAATCTTAATTCTAGACAATTTTTTAAAAAAGGGTGTACATAATGTAGTTAGCTACACAAGTACCTAAGCTTAGTGGGACTTATGTAGTTAGCTACATAAGCATGTTGTCTATAACTTTGCAGTTAACTTACTTTTAAATTTAAAATAGATTGGAAATTAGTATCTCAAGTTTATTCAGAACAATATAAATTAAAATATTTTTATTTAGTACATAAATTACTTGTTTTCAGAGGCTGATCAACTACCTCCCGCGCCCCTCGGCTTGATCTTTTTCTGCCTTTCCCCTCCTTTAATGCAATATATACCGGATGATTCAAAATACATGGTTGCTCATTTATCTCCTAAACCACTGACGATAGAAACATATTTCCAATTACAAAAAAACCCTGACGGCTCGGCCTACAGGCACAGGTAGATTTCGAAGACGCACACCATGGGGCGCCTGTTTGTTGGGAATTGCGGAAGAAATGACCTTTTTGCCATGATTTTTGTAGTTGGAACCGTCCACTTCGAAACCTAACTTGTTTGCAGGCGGAGCCGGCAGGGATTTGTTTTTATTTATTTATTTATTTATTTTTGCTATAAGGGTTGGTCCTATAAAAAACTTGTCAATATAAAAATTTTAGATAATATTAAGAGGATTTATAATAAATTTAAGCGGATTTGATATCTTGTGAATTGACGAAGTTATAAATTTTTTTCTTCTATCCCCCCCCCCTTTTTTTTTTACCTCTTGGGGCCCTTTTTAATGATATCAAAAATCTGTCATACATAAATTTTCGGCCCTTTTCGTAGAAGTAATAATAACTTTAAACGTATTCGATACGTATCATAATAAAGAAGTTATGGGTTTTTCTGTTTTCACAAAAAATCCCCCCCCCCCCATTATCCTTCCCTTTGTTCGATTTTGCCCATTAACAAACTTGACCGAGATTTTATGCCCCTTGATTTTATGTATCAGTTTGGAAGAGATTTGTGCAGAATTATTGCAGTTATCGTGTCCATAAAAAAGTTATATAGATATATAAAGTTTTGAACTGGGGGTGGTTTTGGGTTCTGGGAGTCATGATCTTCGTAGATCTGCAAAAATTCCAACTTAGGGGAGAATGTAATAGGTAGTATTTCTTACGAAGTCTACCTAAATGTACAGAAATCAAGTACAGCTTTCAGACATGACATTAGTTTCACAAGGGGCTGTATACATAGTTAAATATGAAATCTAATTTTATATGGCCCCTGTGTCGTATAAAATAAAATTTCGTATTTTAATATGCATACAGCCCTCTGTAAAACAAATGCCATATCTAAAAGCTGTACTTCATTTGTATAATTTTTGCAATTGGGAGTACATTTCTATTATCAGCGATTTAAGAGAGAATCGAAGCCAGGAATTATCTATTTTGAATCAGCCAATATTAGTAAACTGAGAACATTTTTTTAATCTTTTGCATTAATTTTCTTTCAGAATGAATTTACTGTAAGTAATTTTACAAATTAAGGCGGTATTCAAAAAAAATATTTTTCCCCGTTCAAAAACTCAAAATTTTCTGACATATTTTCAGACTTATTTTTAAAAATAAAAACATGAAACTTGTTGGCGTGATTTATAAAGAGATTTATAAGTGACTTTTAGGTAGCTTTCAATACAAAAATGTATAAAGCTACCTATTGCAGCCGTTCGGAGGAAAGCAGTTCCGGAAAATTTCGATATATTTTCACCGATCATGACCCCCAGACCCCAAAACCACCCTCCGTTCAAATGTTGATTTATATATATAGATATATCCATATATATATATATATATATATATATATATATCTGACCTATGTCATACGATAACGCCCGTATTTATGAATCGATTTTGATGAAACTAATTGTGTGTAATAAGGTCACTAATGTCTCGACCGAGTTCGTTGGCCAGCTTGGTCCGCCATTTTGTTTCAAAATGGCGGCCATTTAAAAATTTAAAACTAAAATAAATATACAAAAAAAATAAAAATTCAAATTTATTTTTTAATTACGTGTTAGGCCTTGATACAAGGATTCCAGAGCATTTTTTGGTTTACCTCTATCTTAAAAAATGGCTGAGATAGAGCAGTTTGAAATTCTAGGGTGGCTGACATTTTGAAACACAACAGCACATTAACGCGATTACTCGCAAATTATTTTCTTTCATTGTTGTAATAATTTTCCCAATCATACGCATAAAACTATATATTCATATCCGTTAACGCCAAAATCTCGCCAAAATGGGCGACTTTTGGCGAAATATGCCAAATTTGGCGACCAAAATAAGTCTTCATAAATGAAGCCAATTTGGCTATTGCTTAATAATTTGGCGAATTTCTTATTCAAATTCAGTATTAACGAATCTTTTGTAAACGTTTCTTTGCATTTTAGCTTGCTGTTTTCGTGTAACATTAGCTAAAATTTTAAAACGAAGATATAGGAAAGCTACCTTTTCCTCCCGGTACAGGCCGGAAGGACTTTTTTATTTTTTGTTCAATTAATTAGAAATTGATTTACAAACAATTATTTTCACAGTACGATAATTTTCTTTTGTTTCCAGCTCTATCGCTTCGGGAAATGTGGTTCAAAATGTCCTCTTTGACAGCATTTTTTTAAATATATTCTACTTTTATCAAAAAAACCGACCAATACGGACATTATAAAGTTTCTGAATAAGATAACCTGGCAATTGGCAATTGGATGCCAGGATGCCTAGATGCATTTTAGAGCAAAAATGAATTTAAAAATACGTCACAAAATAAGCAGTTTGGATTTGAGTACACCCTTAAAGTATTTCTATGTAGACATTTATACATAGTCGCTAACCTCAAAAGGAATTTTATTGTAATAAATGAGCGACGTCAGGTGACCAACCAGGGTGCTAAAAACTAAGAGACGAAAAACAGGCAAAATGCTTGATTAAAACTTAATAGATTCTTTAAAAGATATCATTCGTAGAGGTGTTGACAAAATCTCACCCAGGCCACACAAATGCCGCCTCTGTCTAAATCCATCACAAACTGGAAGCCGAAAAATTTCTTGAATCCAGTAATTTCATCTTATGAATGTAGAAAAAATTAAAAGGGGAATACCATCTGTTAATAACCTAAAAGATTCAATAAATGAGTGAAACAAAGAATATTGCACATCGTTTCTCCTTTGCATAAAATATTAGCTCGATATGAAGAAAAAACCCGAAAGAAAATCTTAGCACCGGACCGGGGCTCTTTTTTTTCCGGGCCCCTAGGCTTCAGCCTAATGTGCAGGACCTGATTAACGCACAGGCCGTTGCCTGGGGCCCAAAATTAATAAAAAGATCAACAAAAACTTTATCAGAAATGTAATTTTCTGCAATTATTTTCCCCAAAACTCAAAAAGGTGTTGGTTAAGTTGGCAAACATATCATAATATCTAATGATAAACCGAATGCTCCCAAAAAAAAATAATTATAGCTACTATTTTGGTTTGAAGGGGGCCCCCTGAAAAGGTGCTGGGCCTTGGGCCCCACGTGTTAATCGGGCTCTGCTAATGTGTAATCCACCTCTGCTTGTTTACTGTAAATTCATTATATATTTTTTAACTTAAATATGCAGTGACATAAATGTACTTACTGGCTACTAAAGAAATTATTTTCACTAGCCAGTAACTGGCTACTAAAGCAAATCAACCTAACAGACAGTGGCAAAAATCCTTATTTACATCTTTACATGAAGGATGTTTCATGCAATAATATGTCTGGCATTATGCACCTCAAAGCCAGTTTTTGGATTTTTTTATTAGATTTTTTTATGCGAATTATAACGTTTCGTGGTGATTTTTCTGTATTAGTAAAAGGAAACCGGTTTCAATCTTCTAGGAAGAAGAATAGTAAATTTTGTTATCTTTTCAATAAAGTTTATTCAGAATTCATAGAGCTATTTGGGACTTTTTGGCGTTCCAGGACGATTTTCAACATTTGTAAAAAGAATGCAGTTTCAATCTTTTAGCTCGATGTAGTAAATTTTGTGCTCGGCGATTTTTTTTTTTTTTTTTTTGAGATTTTTAAATTTTTCCAGTTTTTTTCATGCATTTTACAGCGATTTTTTTATATTCGTTGAAGGAATCCACTTTTAATCATTTAGCCCAATATAGTAATTTTTTTCTTCTGCGATTGTTGGATTTTCGCAAAATTTTTATCGATGTTTATTGGTGTCTTTTTTGTTCTTCTTCTTCGCGGTGATTATCTAACATCCGTAAAAATAATACTGTTTCAATCTTTTAGCCTTTCTGCCATTTTTTTTTCGCGAAATTTTTTATGAATTTTTAATTTTTCCAGATATTTTCATGAGTTTTTCGACGATTTTATTCGTTGAATTAATCCACTTTCAATCTTTTAGCACAATATATTTTTTCCCTCTGCGATTTTTGAATGTTTGTGAAATTTTTATCGATGTTTATTAGCTTTTTTTTTTCATTTCGCGCCGATTGTTTAACATTCTTAAAAACTAGTTGGAATGTGTCAATCCCAAAACTTCCTTCTATCTCTCACGGGTTCCACATACATTAAAAACGAATCAGCACCAAGCAAGGTCTAACTGAATCTAAAGTTTTATTAAATTCCGTGCATTAGTTCTGCTTATAAATATGACTATTGCTAAAATCGTGTAAATCCTGAAAAATGCAGAATAGCAGTCCCACCTGTTGGGAGATTTACACCAAATACTAATCAGCACCAATTTATATCAGGATTAGTTCTTGAGATAGAGCGGCCACAAAATTTTTGTCACATACAATCAGAGTCACAGACAGACATTTTCTAAAAACAGGCAAATCGTGTTCAGGACCTTCTAAAACGTATAAACCCGTCGAAAACCGGAAGTCAAATTTTTTCATGAATCCAATACTTTCTTCTTGTAAAGATAGAAGAAAGTAAAAAGCGTGAGTCAAAACTAGGCCTGGATGAAGAAAGTAAAGAAGGTTTGGTAGAACAAAGCAATAATACTGTTTCATTCTTTTAGTACTTCTGTAATTTTTTTTTTCCGGGAATTTTTTATCGAATAACGATTTTTAACGTGTTTTCACGTTTCGCGGTGATATTTTGACATTCGTAAAGGGAATTCGGTTTCAAACTTTCAGTCCAATATAGGAAATTTAGTACTCTGCGATTTTTGATTTTTTTTTTTTTTTTTTCGCGAACTTTTTATGCGATTTTTAGCGTTTTACGGCAATTTTTTTTTACATTGGTAAATGGAATCCAGTTTCAATCTGTTTGCCAAATACAGTAAATTTGCCTTTGCGATTTTTAAAATTTTCATGCGACTCCTCGCATATCGGGGCAGTTTTTTGCATGGTTTCAATCCTTTAACACAATGTAGTAACATTTTTCCTCTGCGATTTTTTAGTTTTTCGCGCAATTTTATTATTTTCTTTCCCTTTTTTTTCGTTCCGTGGCGATTTTTTTAACATTCGCAAAAGCAATCCGGTTTCGATCTTTTGGCCCAATATAGTAATTTTTCTTCTATGCTATTTTTGGCGTTTTTTTTCGTATCCTGGGTGATTTTTGATATTCATAAAAGGAATCCGGTTTCAATCTTTTAGTTAAAATAGTTAATTTTTTCCTCTGCGATTTTTGATTTTTTTCGCGCAATTTTATTTTTTGTTTCCTTTTTTTTTTTTTTTTTTTTTTTTTTGTAAAAGGAATTCGATTTTAATCTTTTACCTTTTAACCCAATAAAGTAAATTTAATCCTCAGCGATTTTTGAATTTTCAGCGTTTTTTTGTTTTGAAGCGATTTTTTGGCATTCATAAAATGAATCTGTTTTCAATCTTTTAGCCCAATATAATAAATTTTATCCTCTGCGATTTTTAAATTTTTCTTTCGTTTTTAATGCGATTTTTAATGTTGTTCGCGCCGAAAACTTTTAGTTTTAGTTTTCTGACGATTTTTTGACAATTTTTTCTGAAACTGAAAGAATTCTGGGTAAATTTTGCTACTGATGTGACTAGATTCAAGTTGGAAGAATGCCAAATCGGTTCCTATAGCGATGTGAGAATGACAATGCTGAAAATTCGAATTTAATCTGGGTGGAAATTAAAAACGCAATAATTTAAGATTTATTGCAAAATAATTCGTTTGATTCTAGACCGGAGCGGTCTTTTACGCCGCTGAAGTCAGTGGAGGCGCCAACCCAGGTTCCTTTAATTCAAGGTTCATTTGGGAAAATCCGACCAGCGAAACTGGCTAAACTCAGCTGGTAATAAACGCAGATGTATGTGTGTCTGTCTAGATTTTTATGAAGAGATCGCTAACTCCAGAACTACAAGATTTGGCAGAAAAGTATCTGTATGTATGAATCTGAAATTATGCACCTCAAAGACAGTTTTTGTATTTTTTTTTATTTAATATTTTATTTGATTGTTAAGGTTTTTTTTTTTTTTTTTTTTTTTTTTTTCTCGTTCTGCGGCAATTTTTCTATAATCCGATTTCAATCTTTTAGCTTAAAATAACAAATTTTGCCCTCGTTTCAATAAAATTTATTCGGAATTCGTACAGCGATCTTTGAATTTTTTATGCGATATTTAGGGTTTTGCGGCGATTTTTCTGACATTCTTAAAAGAAATCCGGTTTCAAACTTTTAACCCAATATAGTACATTTTGCCCTCTTTTTAACACTTTCTAACATAATTGAAAAGTGTTTATGAATTCGGTTTCTCTGTCCATGCTCTAACTCGCGTAAATATATTCGGATTGTCATGCAATTGCTATACGTTATTGAGGTTTACTATAGCATGTTCGGTATTGAAAATGAAGTGTGTAGCATATATAGTTTTTTACAGAGACAATCAAAAGAATTCCGTTACATTGCGGTCTATGTGGAAAAATCATTTGAGGTGTATTTTAATAATGTTACACAATATTGACATATGCACTACAAGAAGCTTAAACTAGAATATAGTGTGCATAATACTTATTGGGAATTCAAGCGCTCGAATACGCTATCTGGTGGAAAAAAGATATAACTTCTCCCTTCAGGGAAATCCCTTGCAATCCCATTGCGTTACATGATTTTTTTAATTTGTTCATAATGATTATTTTTTTGCGCAATTTCAGATTTCATGTGCTATTTGGGTTCTGTGTTTATATGGCAAAGTAAACATTATCTGAATTTGAATATCTAACACTTTTAAACGCGTTTACAATAAATAATGGTTTCAATGGCACTTTAGCATTAGTTAAAGGGGCAATTTTCCTGTACCGACGGCTGCAATCAGCGCCTCTATAGGCCGTTTTAAGTCCCAATAGTTCCTTTTTCAGGGACACTCAAAAGCATTCCGTTACATTACGGTTTATGGAGAAAATTCGTTTGTGGTTTATTTTAATATGTTTTCACCATTTCAAACATGTTGAAATTTATGTATTTCCCTAAGGAGCATTACAAGAGGCTTACTATAGAATATTGTGTGTAATAGCATTCATCGTTCATTTACAGGGACACACAAAAGTATTCGATACTGTCTGTTAACAATAATTGCTGGAAGTGCGTTTTCAGCTGCTGAACTCGTTTTTAAATTTAACTCATGTTTTGTCTATTATTTGGTGTGTATAAATCCTTTAGATCATATACAAGGCAGCACAAAAGTTCTCGAGTACATTTCTGTTTATTGACGGAAATTCCAGAAGGTGAATTTCAAATTGTGCTACACGTTTCCCAACTGAACTAAAATGTAACATTCTATGTTGTGTATAAAAAAAACTATAGATCATATACAGGGCTGCACAAAAGAATTCGGATATTTTTCCGAATATTGTTGGTAATTCCTGAAATTGGGTTTTTAAGTATGTTATGCATTTTTAAAATTGTTTGCTTAGATATCATCTTTCACATTATTAAACAGTAAAGATTTTCAAAATTATTTTAGAACTTTGGAAAGTGTTAAATAATATATGCTTGACGCATGATTTTTCGTTCTTTTTTAATAAAGTTTATTCGAAATTCGTACAGTGATTTTTGAATTGTTCCTGAAATTTCTATGCGATTTTCCGCGTTTCGCGGCAATTTTTGGGCATTCGTAAAAATAATCCAGTTTCACTCTTTTAACCCAATATAATAGCAAATTTTATCGGGGGGTTTTTTCGCGTTCCGCGACGATATTTTGACATTCTTAAAAGGAATCCGGTTTCAGTCTTTTATAGTACATGTAAAACGGCATGTTCAATTCACGTGCAAATTCACGAAAATTTGTAAAGAGCTTGGCACTAGAAATGAAGATCCGGGGACTCTCCAAAAAAGAAAGTTGTTTTAGCATGTTTTGGAGGTCAAAGGGGAGAAGGGCAATTTTGAAAAAGTAACTTTTTTTAACTAGGTCGAGTGGAGGGATTGGTTTATGTATTTTTTTTTTTCATGTTGCATCGAATGACACCATTGATCGAATGAGCCCAAATGTTATGTTCATATGTTACGTAACTCAGGTAAGGGATCGGGACTCATTGCATTAATTGCCATTTGTAAGTTGATACAATCACTCACTGGTTAAAAATTACTACAGGTTCTATGGATAAAATATCGAAAATTACACTTTTTGAAAGAACACAACCTTAATACATTTATTTTACACGCCATACACTCACGTAACAAGTCATCTTCATTTTTAGATAGTGATTCGAACCGTAATTAATTGATGGTTAACACCAGGGTTATGAAAAACTTGCGAAGAGCCCAAATGTTATGTTCATATGTTACGTAACTCAGGTAAGGGATCGGGACTCATTGCATTAATTTCATTCTCAAATTTTCCAATGGCTTACGTTATCCGTTATCCTACCCAGTGCCGAAACTAGCCATTTTGGCGCCCGGGGCAAACATGGATTTTGGCGGCCCCCCCCCCCCTCCTCCGCAAAGAAAATTTCCAAAGCAAATTTTTTCTAAGTTTCTAAAATTTAAAGTATATAATCAGAAAATCTTTAATACTGAACTAAGTAATCAGCTTTGTCAAATACTGACTCATTAAAACCTTGAAAATGGAATCGAAAGGAACCGTAAAATATTCCGCTTTATACAAGTTTTCATCTTAGGAAGTATATTTATTGATATTCTCAGGGGCGGATTTAAGGGGTCGCGATGGTCTCAAAGGGCCCCCAAAATCCTCTTTTGAGTTCAACGAGAAAAATTATTTTTTGATCAAAGGATTTTCTTAGCACTTTTTAGGTAGATTTCGTAAGAAATACTACCTATTACATTCTCACCTAAGTTGGAAATTTTGAAAATTTTTTGCAGATCTACGCCGATCATGACTCCCAGAACCCAAAACCACCCCCAGTTCAAAAGTTTATATATCTATCTATCTATCTATCTATCTATCTATCTATCTATCTATCTATCTATCTATCTATCTATCTATGTCACTTTCTTCTGACCACGATAACTGGAAAAATTCTGCATAAATCTCTTCCAAACTGATACATAAAATCAAGGGTCATAAAATCTCGGTCAAGTTCGTTAAAGGGCAAAATCGAACCAAGGGGAGGGAAATGGGGGGGCTTTTTATGAAAACAGAAAAACCCTCATAATTTCTTTATTATTATACGTATCGAATCCGTTTAAAGTAATTATTACTTCTAGGAAAAGGGCCGAAAATTTATGTATGACAGATTTTTGATATAATTAAAAATGGCCCCAAGGGGGGGAAAAAGGGGGGGTTTAAGAAGAAAAAAAATCATAGCTTCGTCAATTCACAAGATATCAAATCCGCGTAAATTTATTATTAATCCTCTTAGTATTATCTAAAACTTTTATATTGACAAGTTTTTTATAGGACCAACCGTTATAGCAAAAAAAAAAAATTAAAAACAAAACAAATCCCTGCCGGCTCCGCCTGCAAAAGAGTTATTTTTCGAAGTAGGCGGTTCCAACTCCCGCATCTTTTCGAAACTGATACATAAAATCAATGGGCATAAAATTTCGGTCAAGTTCGTTAATGGGCAAAATCGAACCAAGGGGGGGGGGGGGGCTTTTTGTGAAAACAGACAAAACCCATAATTTCTTAATTATGATACGTATCGAATCCGTTTAAAGTTATTATTACTTCTAGGAACAGGGCCAAAAACTTATGTATGACAGATTTTTGATATAATTAAAAATTGTCTTAAGGGGGGGGGGGGGGGGGAAGAGGGTTTTTAGAAGAAAAAAATTCATAACTTCGTCAATTCCCAAGATTTCAAATTCGCTTAAATTTATTATAAATCCTTTTAAAATTATCTAAAACTTTTATATTGACATGTTTTTTAGAGGACCAACTCTTATAGCAAAAAAAAAAAAATAAAAAAAAAAATCCTTGCTGGCTCCGCTTGCAAACAAGTTTGGTTTCAAAGTAGGCGGTTCCAACTGCAGCATCATCGCAAAAAGGTCATTTCTTCCGCAATTCCCGACAAACAGGCGCCCCACGGTCTGCGTCTTCGAAATCTACCTGTGCCTGTAGGCCGAGCCGTCAGGGATTTTTTTAATTAGTATTGCTTCATAATTTTCTAATTATGAATAATTAAAAATTGTCTTAAGGGGGGGGGGGGAAGGGGGTTTTTAGAAGAAAAAAATTCATAACTTCGTCAATTCCCAAGATTTCAAATTCGCTTAAATTTATTATAAATCCTTTTAAAATTATCTAAAACTTTTATATTGACATGTTTTTTAGAGGACCAACTCTTATAGCAAAAAAAAAAAAAAAAAAAAAAAAAAAATCCTTGCTGGCTCCGCTTGCAAACAAGTTTGGTTTCAAAGTAGGCGGTTCCAACTGCAGCATCATCGCAAAAAGGTCATTTCTTCCGCAATTCCCGACAAACAGGCGCCCCACGGTCTGCGTCTTCGAAATCTACCTGTGCCTGTAGGCCGAGCCGTCAGGGATTTTTTTAATTAGTATTGCTTCATAATTTTCATGTAATTTAAATAGAATATTTTTTATACCATTTGCAATTCCCAGAAATGTTTTAGTTATGTTTAAATGTTTTTCCTAGTCTTCTTTTCTATTAGCAATTATCAGAACTGTGAACGGTTGTGGAGGGTTGGGGTGAGACTCAAACTTGGATCTGAGCTGAACGGAACCCTGTTACTGTTAGCAGTGGCGTAGCTACGTTTTTTGGCGCCCGGGGCAAGAACAAACTTTGCGCCCGGGGCAAGAACAAACTTTGCGCCCCCCCCCCTCCAAATAAAAAAATAACCGATTTTTTTTTCTAAAGGCGAAAAAGTCCTTCCGGCTTGTACCAAGATGAAAATGTAATTATCTCTTCTTAGTTTTTCATAATTCAGTTAATCTTACTGAAACACACGAAGCTAAATCGCGTGAACCCGATTATAGAAGATTTCTAGTTTTCGTCAATACTGAATTAGGTGAACACTTAGTCAGCTTTAGTCAAGATGACTTCATGTAAAGTGGCCTACTTTTATCGCCAAATTTTGAGATATTTAGCCAAATATCGCATCATACAGTTATATACACTTTTCATTTTTCAACTATCGTTTTTTTTTTTTTTTTTTTTTGACACTTTTTAAGGTGCATTTTATAAAATTAAAAATAGAATTTTAGCAGTACAATTAGTTTAGTTTCTAAAAATAAAATATTAAATAAAAAGTAATTTTTTTTTTTTGTATTTTAAAATTTGTAATGACATTTTAACTAATTAACTTTTTGAAAATCTGGTCATTACAGTTATGGAGCACATTTGTAAGGAAAGTATGAAAGAAAAATATCGCGAAATGTTAAAAATTGTAGGAAACGTGTAGTTTTAAAATTTTCTTTAAAAGATTTTCAATCAAACATTTTTAACTCTAGATCAATTTGATCACAATAATTCATTTTGCTTTATTAAATAATAAAACTGTCATAAAACTATTTAATAATATCAATAAAAACTACATCTTAAAATTTTACAGCGGTACACCCGGTTAGCAAATTTTAATTACCATAAAACTTTTACTTTGATTGTCACAAAGAAAAAAATGGATATATATCTTTGTCCATTCAGATAAAATTTCGTTATTTTCTGTCTTTTTTGTTTTCTTTTATTCGTGATTTCTGGTTTAAAAAACAATCTAAAAAACTATTTACAAACTTTATGAGTTTGTTGGTTAAAACTAACGGTGTAACTTTGGTTGCGTCCTGAAACTTATAATATTGTGGCTATAGAAATATAATATTGCGGCTTAGCCATAAAAAGTATGTAGAAGATCTCTGCAATAGCATACCTGACTTATAATAAATCCCGGATATAACGAGCAGGGAATTTGATTTCCAATATAGTAATCCCCCAAAAGTGTGGTATATAGTCTGCCCCGTTTTTCTGGTAGTTTTAGTGAATTCTTATTAATTTTATAAAGTTTTCTCTATTTTAAAAAAATATTTCTTAAGATCTAGAAAAAACATTTTAGTTATAAAATTATCTATGATTACCATTATTTTTATCTTTGGAATGCTGAATGAATTAATTTTTATTTATTACACTCTTTTATTTAACTTAACTTGGTCTTTATACGAAAAGATGACATTATCTAATTGATTTTTCACTAACTTACTGATAGGCAACCATATAAAAATTATGTATGCAGGTATATTTCCTATGATAATACATCATTTTAATATTTTAAGAACTTAATTATAAATTAAAGCAATTTTAAACCTTAAATGCATAGTGTATCAAATTTGCAACATTTTTTATTTAACTTTTAATCAAGCTCTTCGGAATCACTATATTTATATAGAAATATTAATCCTGTATAAATCACATAAATATGCTAGTAAATAAAGTTAAAAATCTATCTTAAAATTTCTGGTGACTTATCCTTAATATAAAAAAAAAACACAATTCGAAATGAAAAATTGATGTATTTAGCCAGCCACAGACGATAAATTGCCAAAAAATAATCTTTATGGTTACAACTATTACGAGTTACAAAAATAATCGAGTTAATTATGCGCTAAACCAAGTTTTCCAAAATATCCCATTTGGCTGTAAAAGTGCAACGATGAAATATTTTAAGCATTAAAATGTAGAAAATATAAATAAAAAATAAAAGGTGTAGTAATGAAAAATTTCACTATGTTGGCTATACGCCTATTAAGCAGTTAAAATTTGATTATTATGAATGCAAGGCGTGTGAAATTTTCTTATGGAAAAATTTCCAAAGTATTGAATATGAATTTATTCAATTATAGATGCTGGATTTTCTTTGATTTCGTGTTTTCCCCAGGGTTGGTGGCTCACGGAAAATATTCCATCTTGTGCTGCGTTTGTAGCCTTGCCAACATGTTATAATGAGAAAGTTCCAAGCTGAGTATCGTTCCCAAGTGGTTCAGTCGGTAGAACGTCAATGCGCTATACTGATGTCCCGGGTTCGAGTACTTTTTCACTATGTTCTCTATACGCCTATTAAGCAATTAAAATTTGATTATAATGAAAAACCCTCTTGTCATTAAATAAATATTAAATAAATTATGACTATACATTGTGAAAACAGTTTAGAAATTCTAAATAGATAATTGGTATAATGCTTCTATTTTCTATTGCATAGCTTAAAAAAAATAATAAATAAATAAATAAACTGAGCTAACATTATAATTAAAAATAATAGTAATAAAATCACCAGTTCGCACTTTCTACCAAGCGTAAATAAAATCCGTGAATTTTCAATTGTAGGGGCCCATGCCAAATTAACGTATTGTAACATAAAAGTTTTTGGAACTACATGAATGGCAGTCATGCAAAGTGTAGTTGTTAAGATATGGAATGCTTATAAAAGTGAAATTAAAATATATATATATATATATATATATATATATTTTACTTTTATTATTGTTAATTAATTTAAATTAGAAGACTGATTAATCATCAAAACAACACTGTCTGTCACTCAAATAACAGAAGAAAATTTACCTTTGAAATATAAAAATGCACATTTCCTCTTTAAGGGGCCTAGGTATTCTTCTTTGCAAAAAATGCCAAAAATATCAATTTTCGAATTTTTTGTTTAGAAATGTATTTAAACATCCCTAGTATATTCTGAGAAAGTTATCTAAAGATCCGATGATTTTAAATGTGTGAAAAGGGTTTTTTACTGCATCCATATATTTCACTTTAAATGATTCAGAGTTTCAATTTTTAAAATAATTTTTTCTCAGTTCCATTTTTTTTTTTTTTTTTTTTTTTTTTGACATTTTGCGATTTTTAACTTTTGCAATTTTTTTCCTCCGTCCAGTTGAATGTAATCTATTTAAGTTCGGATAACACGAACTACTTTTAACATGAACAAAGAAAAGTTTCCCCTTGAATGTTTCGCGTTAACGAGGTTCGACTGTAATATATTTACTTGCAGTTCCTTCAACTAAATCCATTTTGCACTGGTTCAGAGAAGGCCCCATTACATGAAAATATTCAGATGAAATGCTAAGAACACAAAAATGAAAGCTAGAGAAATAAATAAATGCTCTTATAATATCAAAATGTGAAGCCACATGGCCCTTTGTTTTATAAGCTATGGAGACAGTGAGAAGCCTCCATCCACGATTGCTACATAATAGATCTCTCCACCCCCCCCCCCTCCTTCGCCGAATTTATTCAAAGCATTTCTTCACACACACACACAAAACGACCAACAATCCGTATTTATTGTCAAAATACGTGAGATAATTTCTGTTTAAAGCGTCTTTCAAGTTGACGCCCCACACCCATTTAATCATTTTGTACCTCCTTTTAGGTACGCAATCATGCAAGGTACAAAGTGTGTTAAGCCATCGCTTTAAACATTTACAGAAGATTTCTCTTTTGTTATTTGGATACAATAAAATATTTTCACTAAAGAAAAAATTCATACACATACACCAAAAAAAAAGGTATTTTTATTTATTGTGAAAATATGTGAAATAATTTCGGTTAAAAACGTCTCTCGATTTGGCGCCCCTCAGCAGTGGCGCCCGGGGCGGCCGCCCCCCTTGCCCCCCCTTAGCTACGCTACTGACTGTTAGAGACTTTTATGACGATTTAATTACACAGATTCAGAGTCTAATTAAATCAGATCTGATAAATCTAAATCTGGATCGTGACACTGGGGCCCCTGATTTAGGGGTCCCCCACACTTGGTATGCTGTTTACATAAAGCTGATATTCAGAATGCATTTGACTTTGTTACTGATTATAATCGATATTTTGCATTTTTAGAGTATGATAAGATTAAAAACAAAAAGAAATCGAGCTTGATTATTACAGGGGCACACGATGTATTTGTCCCGGAAATTTACATCTGGATCTAAAAAAATATTTACAGCAAAAGAATGGGGCGGCAAAACACGTAAGAATGGCAAAAAGACGAAAACATTTTTTTTTTTTTTTGCAAAGACGACTTTATTAGCCATGGCACCCTGTGCGAGGTTCTTTTCTGCGTCTCTACAAATGCTATATTCTTAAAAAAAAGGGGGGGGAGGAGAGGTTACTATTTTATCTTGCATATGTTTCATCTCCTTAGTTTTTAGTGTCGTTAGTCATAGCCAACCTCGCGCCTTTTAAAGCCGGATTTGTATGTAAAAAAGTAATTGTAACAAATGGTATGGCGGCATTTTTCATTTATCTGAAAATGGCCAAATGACGAGAAAATAATTTGGGAGAATAAAGGCTGGGGCGGCTGCGGTTTTATTAGTCATAGCAACTTGGTTATGGTTTTCTCCCTGCACCCCTACAAATGACATTCTTTTTCAAAAAAAAAAAAAGTTTTAACAAAGAGTTTTATTTTGCGTATTTTTCAAATTATCCTTTCAAATATTATTTGTTTTTAGTATCCCAAGCAGTCGCCCAACCTCGCTCCCTCTAATGATACTAGATTGGATCTGGATGAAAAAGTAATTTTAGCAAAAGTAACAGGCCGGCATATTCCAGTTACCGCCAAGGACGGCAAAACGCTTAGAAAGCTTTCGCAAAAAGACCAGTAAAAAACTTTTTGGAAGATGGCGCCAGCGGACAAACCAGGGTGGCGCCCTGTACGAGATTTGATTTTTTACTGTACCTTTACAAATGCTATACTTAAAAGAAAAAGATTTTACTGAGAATTTTACTTTGGGCATTCATCCCCCAATTTGTGTTTATTGTCCACGGCAGTCACCTCTCGCCCATGACAAAATGGAAAAAGAAGAAAGCTCCATGCTGTGAGAAAAGGGAAAAAATAGAACAGCCTTCTTGGAATATTTTTATCTAATAGAAAGGTCAAAGTGAGGGAATCGTTTGCTAATTATCCATGCTGGACAGTGCAGTACCGTATCCAGACGACGTTGAACAGTGTCATATACAGACATGAGTAGGGACTGACCTTGAAAAATGTTAGTGATTCTCCTAAACCACAGGAAGACATTTAAATGATAGACGGTATAGACGGGATATATTTGGAAGGAGAGAAAGAACATAGCCTAAGAGAACAGTTCCTTTTTTATTCATTTGCTATCTTGTATTGTAGACGAATCTTTTTATCTATTTGTCTATTTTAATGCATTTGGTTCAGTTTTTCTTTTGGATTTTCCGGCTGCGAGACTTTTTATACAAATTTCATATATATATACATTTCTATAGCAAACAACAAACAAAACCTGCATTTGGCGCCCCCTTCGCCTTCTGTTCTGCTGGCGCCCGGGGCTCGTGCCCCCTCTGCCCCCCCCTAGTTTCGGCCCTGATCCTACCGGAGTTGGAGGATACCTCGAACGAATAAGGAAGATGTCTGTAGTGCGGTGGAGACCAAGGCCGTAAAAGAAAGGGAAAGGGTTCCGTCAAGTTGACCGGCCCCGTGTTCTTTTTAGTTCCGAATATTCTATCCATGTAGTGAGATTTTTTGCCGCTAGTTATATGAAAGCTTTCTTAAGCCTCTGTCTTTCTTTTCTGATCTATCGCCTTATCGTACCCTCTGTCCCTGTTTACATATTCTGGCATGCAGAAAAACGTGAAGTCAGCACTGTATCGTGAATTCACCACTGTTGATAGACACAAATTCATTCGCACTAAAGCTTTCGTTTTCTACTAATCGCTAGAGAGCGTAGGAGTCAGATCGGCGGGTTCGACTTCCGTCAGCTCCATTGCACACTCTTTGTAGAGCTTTCGGTTGCAATTTTCTGGTGTTGTAAATTTCCTTGTGGTTATCTCGTCTTTGTATATTGACGATGACTTATAAGCGGGCACTTGATGTCAAGCACACAGGTCAGATATATGTGTTAAATAAATCAAATCAAAGCTTTCGTTGTTGATAGTGGTTACCTGTTGAATGTAATGTAAAACAAGGACACTACAAAACTTATCACGATGTTTGCATGCAGTCGATAAATTATTTGAAAAACAATTACATGCCGGCAAAAACACACCTAAAAGTGGTATTCGATGGTTATGATAACCCAGATAGGACGAAAAAGTGTGATCAGTTACGCAGATACCGGCATATTACTCCACTATTTCAGATTTCTGCAAGTACTCCGATTTATGGCACCATCATCAGAACCTGTGAAAATAGAATACCCCAATCAAATCCCCCAATCTCGTCAATTTAAACAGTCAACCGAACATGAGTCAGGAAAAACTTCTGTTTCATCTGCAAACAAATTAGAAAAACCAGTTTCCCCTACTCAAAAAGCAAAACAAAAATCATGTGCACAGAAAGAGAGAAAGACAACCTCAACTCAAGCCTCTGCACAGTGGAAAACTGTGAAGAGAAAAAACAGGAAATCATGTCTCAGCCCATTAATAACCAATACGAAGGATTCCAAACAGCTACTCCACTATGTGGAAGAGGCTATGGAGTCCGACTCTTACAGCTATGACTCAGATGCAGATGAAGAAAATACTGTTTTTGAGAAGTTTGAGCCGACATGATTTTATTTTGTTTTTTAATATTCTGTGTTGTAAATATACCAGTTTTTGTGCTGCATTATTTAGATATTTTATACTTTTTTTGGTAATCGTTACCCTACAGAATTCGTAGATAATCGTTTAGATAATCGTTAGATAATCGTTACCCTACAAGCGAAACTTTGTTTCTTCATCGCTACCGAACTAAGGCAGACAACCTCAACCTCGATGCACTTCGTTAATCTCAAATCCAGAAGTCTTTGAAAAGGAGCTCAACCAAAACCAAGTTAGAATCCATTCCCCTACTTCTGTGCCGACGCCATCTTGCACGGGCAGTAAAACGAGTTTCTCGCAGGAAGCGATCGAGTTAGCCTTTTGCTCGGCGCTAAAGATCTCACCTACTGACCGTGGGTTTCCAGGTTCGATCCTGGCTCCCGCACATCTACTCTTGCATTGGTGACCTTGGACAAACGAACACGCACCTTCGACGACATCATCGCCTCCTTTCGAGTCTAACAGATGGCAGCACTGAAAACAACCCGAGCATGCAAAGCCTATGAAACGATCACAGCACGAAAGCCTATGACTACTCCCATAGCACGATAAGCCTGTCACGCCGCACATATCGGGGTCACGCGTGCGACGCGTGACAGCATCACCTTGGCAACCGCCGCGCAACACGAGTGAACATTGTTCGTTCAACGTCAATGAGACGTTCTCCTCACTGGGGTGGAGTAGAGCTCCTATAATAGAGGCTGACGCATCCTCGCAGATTTGGTGCTCAAATTGAAGTTCAGTCGAAAAACCTAGCTAATCAGAACCGGTTCAGCCAATCAGAACCGAGTCTTGGGCAACTCCGGCTGCGGTAGATTGATGCTGAACTGAGCACCAATAATCCGAAACAAAATGGATATGCGTCAGCTCCTATTATAGGAGTCTTAGGTTGGAGTACTGTGGCGATGCCATCTTGCACGAGAAGTAAAAAGTTTCTCGCAGGAAGCGATCGAGCTAGCCTTTTGCTCGGCACTAAAGATCTTACCTACTGCTCGTGTGTTCCCAAGTTCGATCCTGGCCCCCGCATCTACTCCTACACTTCTACTTGTACTGCCCAACATTCATTTAGGGTCTACCAAATCCGACGTTAGCTTGGAAATAAATTGAAACCCAAACAATGGCGGGGGGGAGGTTACACCAAGACTGTGATTTACATCCCTTTCTTTACCTCTTACTTCTAACAAAATAATCAAGCTAATGTCTTGTTTCTGTAAAGATGATAGTTCGTCAGCACAGTGCAGTTGTATGAAAAGCGGTGTTCTGCACTGTGCAAAATTTGCGAGGGAGTAGATTCGGTTAGTGTAGAGCTAGCAGATATCGCTGCAATCGGCATTTGTCATTCAGCATCGTTCAATATTTATGGGATTCAATTTTTTAGGACTTTTAAAGGATAATAGGATTATCTGGAATAGCTAGTTGCCCGCTATATCTTCTGGACGCCATAGTTTAGCGTCACATTCAAAAGTAGGACTACTATAAGCCGGGCTACTATTGTAGAACTTCAATTTATTGCCTTACTCAAAAGCGTCTATGTCTCTTTACCCATGTTACGTCATCTGCGGGTATATAGAAGAAAAACACCAGTAGGCGTGAAGAACATTTTTCTTAGGACATATACCCGCAGAGGCGTGGCTGTTGCCACTTGTGTTTAAAGTGAATTTAATGCTCTAACCAATTGTGTGGTCGTATGTCACTACTTTTCTATAAAAGTACTCTAATACTAGACATGCGCAGAACTGTTGGTGTTAGTGCAGTTTTAATTATAGAAGTCGGTGATTTTGAACTGTTTTCGATTCGAATATCGAATCATTGTGAATGACTCTAAAAAGCACATTGCCGTAAAATCAACAAAATCATATATTTATTAAAAGTATGAAGTCAAAGTCAAAAAAGGACAAGTCTTCACTGTCGGTGTCGGCTTCTACATCTAGTAATAAAGTAATTTTAAATTATTATGTACTTTTAGTGTTATCGTACGAAGCTATTTAAACTTTATATTTGTTATTTATGAATCGATTGCACAAAATGCCGCCAACTTTGAATGCTGCAAAAATTTATGATATTCTGTATGTAATGTGATGTGATCTCTTTTTTTACTACATAACCTTGTCCTATTAATTATGTTGCTATTCAATATAGTACAGAGTCCATTCAATATACTTACTGTATTCTTACACTTCTTCTGCATGATTACACACAGCTCTTACTGAACTTTCAAAACTCATTCTGTATACATGTATGTGTTAACAGCGTTGAATTTCTTTTTTGACTTTCAGTGCTTATATTTCGCTGTAATCCAGCAGAGGTTGGTGGCAAAGAAGAGTAAGGAAATGATTTTCTAGTATACCATTAATTAGTGTTAAAAATGGAAAAAAAATTCAATTTAATTTTCGTAGAAGTTTTTTCGTGTCTTTGATTACTGTAGTTTAATAATAATCAAAAGAAGAAATGCTGATGTGCTGACGTTCTTTTGTTGGCATGTTGTTGACTTCTTGTTAATGTGTTTGGGCTGACCTTTGAAAATCTTATCTACCACCAAAATATATATGTATATGAATATATATGTGTGTATATATATATCTATGTATATCACTGGCGCCCTGCTAACCGAAAAGTACAGAATTTTTCTTCTTAGATTCTTCTTAGACTTCTTAGTAACAAAATAACCTAACTAGTGATAAAAATGTCACTGCTAAGTGGTTAAAGCGTTGCTACAAAAATAACTCTGTTTTACCAAATCACACTCACTAAAATACGGCAATTGGCAATAGACTCGGTTGTGAAAGATTAATATGTTTTTGTGTAAGATTACATTTTGAGTTATTACCAGGGCTGTAGAGTCTAGGTAAAACTGAGCTGTGCCTGTCAGGCATGTCAACCTCTGTTCCCAAGTTCTGAGGAACGAGCACGACCAAGAGAGTTCCTGTATGCTCTACGGCCGGCAGTGGTGACCATCCCCCCTCCCCCCCACCACCAAAAAAAATAAACTTTATACATTAACATTGACCCCTCCCCCCCAAACAAAACATCAATTGTAAAATATATTCTATTGACATTTTAATAATAGTATTCGGAACAGATTGCTTAAACGCCCTCAGGTCCGCCATCTTGTTTTGTTGGCGAAAAACCGTTTATCACCAACAGGAATTTGTCGCTAAGTCGTCATTTTGGGCTATTTTAGGTTTTATTTTTTATTTAATTTTGGAATATATACAGATTAAACATAAAAAATCCCTGACGGCTCGGCCTACAGGCACAGGTAGATTTCGAAGACGCAGACCGTGGGGCACCTGTTTGTCGGGAATTGCGGAAGAAATGACCTTTTTGCGATGATGCTGCAGTTGGAACCGCCTACTTTGAAACCAAACTTGTTTGCAAGCAGAGCCAGCAAGGATTTTTTTTTTTTTTTTTTTTTTGCTATAAGAGTTGGTCCTCTAAAAAACATGTCAATATAAAAGTTTTAGATAATTTTAAAAGGATTTATAATAAATTTAAGCGAATTTGAAATCTTGGGAATTGACGAAGTTATGAATTTTTTTCTTCTAAAAACCCCCTTCCCCCCCCTTAAGACAATTTTTAATTATATCAAAAATCTGTCATACATAAGTTTTTGGCCCTGTTCCTAGAAGTAATAATAACTTTAAACGGATTCGATACGTATCATAATTAAGAAATTATGGGTTTTTTCTGTTTTAACAAAAAGCCCCCCCCCCCCCTTGGTTCGATTTTGCCCATTAACGAACTTGACCGAAATTTTATGCCCCTTGATTTTATGTATCAGTTTCGAAAAGATGCGGGAGTTGGAACCGCCTACTTCGAAAAATAACTCTTTTGCAGGCGGAGCCGGCAGGGATTTGTTTTGTTTTTAATTTTTTTTTTGCTATAACGGTTGGTCCTATAAAAAACTTGTCAATATAAAAGTTTTAGATAATACTAAGAGGATTAATAATAAATTTACGTGGATTTGATATCTTCTGAATTGACGAAGCTATGATTTTTTTTCTTCTAAAACCCCCCCTTTTTCCCCCCCTTGGGGCCATTTTTAATTATACCAAAAATCTGTCATACATAAATTTTCGGCCCTTTTCCTAGAAGTAATAATAACTTTAAACAGATTTGATACGTATAATAATAAAGAAATTATGAGGGTTTTTCTGTTTTCATAAAAAGCCCCCCCATTTCCCTCCCCTTGGTTCGATTTTGCCCATTAACGAACTTGACCGAGATTTTATGACCCTTGATTTTATGTATCAGTTTGGAAGATATTTATGCAGAATTTTTCCAGTTATCGTGGTCAGAAAAAAGTGACATAGATAGATAGATAGATAGATAGATAGATAGATAGACATATAAACTTTTGAACTGGGGGTGGTTTTGGGTTCTGGGAGTCATGATCGGCGTAGATCTGCAAAAAATTTCCAACTTAGGTGAGAATGTAATAGGTAGTATTTCTTACGAAATCTACCTAAAAAGGGAAATTCGGCAGAAACGTAAATATAGTGATACTTTAAAAAAACGCAAAGATTCATTATTAAACCAAAAATAAAGGCATTAAAACGTATATCCTATCGTTTAAAAAACAAACCTCGATACAAAATTTGAAAAAACAAGCAGCGACAAATAGAAAAATCAAAAATCCGTACATAAATTTCTAAGATACATCTTAATAACAAACCTCCATTAAAAAAAAAAACAAAAAAAAAAACACCAGAAATTGAAAAATCAAACCTGCGTTTGAAAAATCCAACCTGCGTACATAAATTGCAAAAATACATCTTTAAACAAACGTAGAAAAAAAAAACACCAGAAAAGCACCTGCAGAATTAATTAGAAAAATCAAACATGGATACATCCATTAAAAAATCTAATCTCCGTGCATAAATTGCAAAAAATACTTCACGTTTCTATGAAAATTTCTTGAATTTACCTTTTTTATGTTTAATCTGTATATATTCCAAACTTAAATAAAAAATAAAACTTAAAATAGTGCAAAATGCAATTGCACTCCAAAAATAGGCCTAGGTTTCGCGAAACCTTGAAACCGGCTTTTGCTTTCAAAATTTGCTGATATTTCAGCACATCACCAACAACTGGTAAACTTTCATTATGAATCCAGAAAAATAATCAAATAATAATAATAAAAAGTTGGAATTATACAACCTGATCAAAAATATCACGTGTAAAACTGCAGTCAATAAATCAAGAATACAACCTCTCACTTGTATCCTCACAGAAGAAGTGAGAAGAAAAAAAAAAAAAAGCCTGGTCAAAGATTAAGGGTTGCCAGAAGGCAAAAGTCCGCCCAGTAGTCAGATCGGCAAATACATCGCCGCCAAATCTCGCCAAAAAAAATGGCCGCTTGATCTGAGGGCGTTAAAGCAATCCTAGCGTAGTATTCTTACGTACTATCACACAAACATGAAATAAAAGTTTTAACAGCATAATAAATAATGAAGATATATATTTTATTATTAGCAATCTGATTGTTTCCACATTTATAAGTCCTCACTGACAAGCCCGTGTTAATACGTTCACTAAGCTCCAGTTTTCACTGCAATACAAGCATTATTTCAATTAATATAATTCTAAAGATGTAATGCAATATTAATGACTGAAGAAATGATTAATACTCTTAATGATTACATTTATATACATAATCAATTTTTTTTTTTTTTATGTTAGAAAAATCAATTCTTTTTAGCATTTAAGATAAAATACAGAGAAAACAACATTGCAATTTTGCCCATTTGCTCGTTAGCCGAAGGATATGAAAATTTAAATTCGTTCTAACATCAGTGCTTGTGCCTTGTTTTCCGGACCGGAGGACATGAGGATCACTCTTGCAAGGCAGCACTTGTTTCTCGAGATCAATATGATATAGCTTGATATATTACACTTAATGGTTCATTTTTAAATAATTTAATAACAAATAAATACAATATAAACTTATAGAATTTTTTTTAATCAAAAATTTTAATCTACACATATAATAAAAAAAATATAAAATATGTCCTTTCTAAGCATTGACTAATAGATGATTTCTGAACCGTTAGTCTTTGATAAACAGTTTCAGTTTCAAAAACATTTAAAATTAGCTGAAGGATTATGTTATATGTTGTTTGGGTCAAAAAATGCATTTTTAAAGACACTACAAAACTTTTTACATCCCTGGGTCCTATAAGTTATATTTAGTGAAACAGTCCTTATGCTCTGACATGCAGGGGAAAAAATCATTTTAGTACAACCAAAAGTTACCGAGTTTCAAATTTGGAAAAATTTGGCATTGAAATAATGTACGATTTCAATCTAACCACACATCACTTTGGGCACCATGTTAAAAGAGGAAAAAATTCCAAATTTTAAACTCGTATAACACAGTGAGTTTTGGTCGTACAAAAATGATTTTTTTTTCATTTGATATATCAGAGCTTCAGGATTGTTTTACCAAATATAACTTATAGGACTTGTAGGCTGTATAAAAAGTTAATTTTTATAACTTATTCATCAGAATTGCATATTTTGATCCAAATTTTGTCCAACATAATTATTTAGCTAATTTTAAATACTTTTGCAACTGGAACTATATGCCTAAGACTAACGATTAAGAAATTATCCATTGGTCGACGTTTGGAAAAAACACACTGTATGTTAACAAATATAGAAAACATATTCTGAAAAAAAAATGGAAAATATAACAATTCTATAAAAAACATTTGATAAACGTTTGAAAACAAGTATAAGTAAATTAAAATAATAATAAACTTAATTTTTTTTCTATCCGCAGACTATGCAGTTTAACATATGAAAACTATATGTTTTCATTATTTTTGCATAAAAGAGTACACCAATCTGAAATACATTATTATGTTGAAAAATTAATTTTCAGAAATGTGAGCTACAAGTTTAAAAAATGCAATTTTTAAGCCACTGAAGTTGTCATACATTCAGAAAAATTATTAAACTCTTGATTAAACTTTTTTCCCCTCTCTTTGAGAGAGAAGACTAGATTCTTTAGAATTATCTGACAAAATTTAAAGCATTTTTTTTTCATATATT